>JAOXXN010000471.1:22146649-22163156 GCA_026770055.1 Myrmophylax atrothorax | reverse complement strand
GAGGAAGGGTTTTTTAAAAAGCAATATGGTAACCAAAGTTAGGGTGGTTGTCTTATTACATACAGGAGCAACTCTGGGTAGCTGGGAGAGAGGGTGTTTGGGAGACACTTCACTGATTGCTTCTCTTTTGTCTGTCTCTCTCTCCTAGGAAGATGTTATTAATACTCAGTGTGGCTACGATGCAAGGCAAAAACCAGTAAGCTTTTTCCTCTTTTTCTTTTTAATGTGGTCTGTTAAGGATCTGAATCCCTGTTGCAAGAGAAGGTTATTCTACTGATGGGATAGCTGAATGTAATTATCTCTGTTTTCTTCCCTCTTCTCCTTGGCAGGAAGTTGATCAGCAGATTGTTATCTACACTAAAGGCTGTGTCCCTCAGTTTGAGAAATGGTTGCAGGACAACCTTACCATAGTTGCCGGTATATTCATTGGGATAGCATTGCTGCAGGTAAACATCATGCTCCCTGTAATGAGTCTCACAGAGCAATAACTGATAAAGTGAATTTGTATATGAGACTGGAAATGCAGTGTCAGTTGCCCTTAGAAATATAATGTCCTGGGTTTAATGAGGAGAACTAAATGTCTGAAGCTTATTTGTGTTAGGAAGCATTTAATTATTATCTGTAGGAATGCATTTTTTTTTATTTTACCTCTCTGTAGATCAAAACTAACACTTTTAGATAAAGCTTAGGTAGAGATTTTTAAGTCTGTACAGACCTACTGTTTCTGATGGTGCTTAAATGAACAGCAGAAAGCCTTTAGAGTTGATTTTGTTGAAGCAAGACTAGAACCGTTCAGTTTTCTGGAACCCAGTGGCACTATAAAAGGACTAGGATTACAGGAGATTTGTGATATTCTTCAGTCTTCCAATTTACTGTTAATCTGATTTCTAACTCTCTTTTGCTTGTTTTCATATCTAAGCTCTGTATAACCTAAGGAATTGGACTTTATGAAGAGTTGTCCAATGCTCCAAATGAATAAACTCTTGTCTCTTCCAGATATTTGGGATATGCTTAGCCCAGAATTTGGTTAGTGACATTGAGGCTGTCAGAGCCAGCTGGTAAAACTGCTGAAGTAACCACAACAAGACACTGGACAACTGAAACCCTCTGAAACCTCCAGTGTGTCACTCCGACACCAAGCTGTATGGACATGGGTGACAGGGAAGTCTTCTCTCCACAGTAGTCTCAAGTCTAAGTTCCTGATATTGCAGTGAACTCGTGTTTCTTTGGGGTGGGGGAGAGAAGAGTGGGCTATTGAAAATCTGCTGCTCACTGACAATTTTTTTTTTCTTTTAAACCACCACTTTGAAAGCTGTTGAGCCGTGAATCTCTACTGTATTCTTGATTTTGAGTGACAAGTGGACACTTTTTTAAATTGGTGTATTCAGTGAGACAGAGTTGCATCATTGTAGTCTGTGGATATGCTGTGTTTATTCTTCATGTCATGAGCTCTTTGAAAGCTGCCAAATATTCCTGAGATAGTCTATCTCCTCACCACTCTGTAAAAGAACAATCTTGTTTTCACAGCTAAACATAGCTACGGGCATAAACCCATGAAGAAGGAATCAACTTTCTATGCATCTATTGTACAGTAAAAGAAATTGTTTTTAAAACAAGGGAAATTTTTTTTATGCAAGCTTCCATCTCCTTGTAGTACTTTGAGGTTGGAATCAGCAAGGTCACAGGGAGAATTGCCTAGTTTTATCAAGATCTTTCTTCCTTCTCCACCCTTGTATGAAGGGAAAGGAGTTTTATATTTGACAAAGAAGGGTTGCAGAGCCATTGGTTGCTGCCATACCTTTGGACATCAGTTTTTTAAGGCAAGGATGGGATATAACTGTATAAATGTATGAAAGCAGTGTGGATGTTGGGTCCAAGTGAAGAATAATATTCAAAGAATGATTTATATATTAACTTAAAAAAAATCAAAACGTATGTATCTGATATGGCAAAATCTTCTGTTTCTCTGAAATTTAGTGTAACCTGATGTATTTAGGGATCCCACTAATATTAATGCTTTGACATACTCCTGCAAAACTTCTTTTTCTGGTCTGCTCCTAGCTGAGGCTTTGGTCCTTCTTTTTTTCTTTTTTTTTTTCACTTGCATGAGCTGTGGAGTAAAAATCTGTGACACTCCAATGCTTTAAATACATGCATATGTTTTAATACACTCTAATCCAAACTTATTTATTAGTAAATGCATGTGATTATGGAAAGATCATATCCCATTCTCTTGGAAGTTGGAGAGAAGAGTTTTTGCCAGAGTAAATGCTTACCACCAATGAAAAAATCCTTGCTATGGAGTTGTCTCCCTTTCTTGCTGTAAAGGCAACAAAAAGCTTTCTTGAAGCAATGGATTAAAAATTTTAAAATAGAAGTGTTTATTAGAATCAGCCAAGACAGATTCTTTTGAATTGGACTAAAGAGAGCAGAATTTGGAATACTAAAGCACAAGTAGTGGAAGAAGACTTACATCAGGCTCCATCCAGCTTAGCGTTTTTGATTTGTTCTTCTTCGCTGATGATAGTGAACTTACAGACCTGACCATGGCTTGAGTAATTTTATTGCACTTTGTATAAATCTAGCTTGTTGTATGACCCTTCTCAGTATCTGCAGAACCAGTCCTGAAAGCTGTGAGTTCTCAACTCCTGCTTTGGTCAGACAGTAAGGAACAGTGTGGAGCACCTCGCTGGAAGAACTGAGCATCTTTCTGAGTTGAGTTTCCTTCCTAAAATATGAGATATGTAGAGTAGAAGAGAGGAATGCAGTGCTTTCAAAGCTTTTCTATTCTGGGGGATGGATAGAAGGCTGATCTGATGACCTGTTAAGGCCCTTTCTGGTCCTGTGACTCTTAAACAAATGAGTATATGTACCCTTGCACCTTTTGCCTTTCTGTGCTTTAGTTGGCCATGGGTTTTTTCCCCTCTGAAGGCTGGTGATAGACACAATGGCACTTCACAGATGCCTCAGACAGACCTGTTGCCCTACTGTCTTTGAGCATTACCTCATCCTCTTCTGGTTAACTCCCACTGACTGGCTCTGAATCGGGCAGCCTCCATTTCCCTTGCTATCTGCTGTTAAAGGCCAGCCATGACTCAGAGTATTTTTTAAAGCCTTTGAAAGCAATTATAATTCACTGTCCTTAATAAAGTTGGTTCCACCTCACCACAGTGTTATGTTTTTCTTAGCCACTCCTCAGCTTGAGGAGTTACTGGTGTTTGTTTTCCCCCAAAGGGACACACCATTTTGCCTGATAGCGGCAGGACAGACAGACCAGCACTGGTATTGCTGCACTGAGACAAAATGGTGCAGGGAGGAATCAGGGAAGTGGGGCTGAGGAAGTAATGCTTCCACCAAAGAGCCTTGATTGTGACCCAGGAAGGTTTGAAGGAAAAAAAAGCCTAATAACAGAAACATTCCTTGTTGCCACTGATCTTGAATACTGCTGTTGCTGCTCTGGGCTTCTGAAGACAACTTTGTTCTTCTACTTGAATTTCTGCAGTTGTACTGTATTGGCCTTCTGTCTTGTTATGCTGTTCTCTCAGTTCCAGTCTGCTGGATGTGCTGTTGACAGTGTCAGACTGATAGGAAGGTAAATGCTCTGAGGTGAGCAAATCTTGTTCTCACTACTCTTGCATGTGTACGCACAGATGTGCAACACTTCTGCTGAATCCTGGAATGACTGACTGTTCTTACAAAAACCACTAAATAACTTATTTTTCTAGAGCTTGTCTTTATTGCTGCAGATGTTGATCCTCCTTCCTTCCCCACTCCCAACAGACACTTATTTTCCTCATTTTTGCAGTTGTTTGATCGATATGTACTGAATGTTCAGGATTAGCTGTCCATATTGTGTATTTAAATTCCACACTTTTTATCTACAGATCAGGTAAGATGTCCTAGTAATGCCCCATCAGCAGCTGGGCTACTCAGCAGCTTAGGTGTCCTGTCCAGCTTGGATAGCTTGTGGAAGGCCTTGGAAATCAATGTATTATTGTCAGAGCCTGCCAAATACAAGCAAGCTTTCTTTCAGAAAACTTTGAAAAGTTCAGGTGAGCTGCAACTAAAGCACAACTGCTGGCTACATGGGCTTGGTGTCTAAAGCAGTAAGATATGGTAGGTGCTAGGACTCCTCAGCAATTTCTAGCCTGCCTGATGTGGTGATGGAGTAGATGTGAGGTCGCAGGTCAGTCTAATTGCCTATAATGTGCAGTAGTTGTTCCGAAATTTGTTGTCAGTCTTATGGCCCTTTTAGCATGTGAAACAGCTCTGTTTGCTGGGCAATTCCTGTGAGATGGTGGCATTGCTAAGGAGGAGTCTGGTAGCTTCAGCAGCAGCACTGGCTCTAAAGCTATTTTCATGTATCCCACTGAGCCCTGTCAAAGGGCATCACAGTCCTTGCTCCTCTGCTTGCTAAATACTCTCTGTGTTCACAGGCCTGTTGTTTGATTTTTTTTTAACTAATAGCCTAATGGACAAATGTTTGATTCATCTCTGTGTGACTCTTTCAGTAGCAGTAGGATCTCTTTGCTTCAAAATCTGTAATTTTGATTGTGCCCCTCAGAGTTTGAAGCTGTGGGGATGCTTGCTCAAGTGTGGTCTGTCCTGAAAGCCTTCTTCTCTCCCCTTTGAGAGAGATGCTCATTGTAGTTCTGGTGTGTAAATAGTGTTTGAAATGTAAATAGTAGCATGCAGATTAAGTGATTCTTGCACATGACTGCTTTTCACCCTGAAAGTGTTTATTGTGGGTAGGAGAGGTGTCCACCATGAGGGTTTGCTGGTGAGTCCCCCGTGGTGGTCCGGGCTGTCCCTCACAGCGGTGGTGCGGCTGGAGCACCTCAGCCGCCTGTCCTCACATGTCTGCCCAGCGTGCGTGGCAGCACCTTGGGAAGGTGAAGCCCTGGCCATCCCTTCGGGCTCTGGACAGTGGCAGGACCTCCCTTGCCTTCTCCCTTTGCTGCTTGGCATTAGAACAGCATTAGACTGTAAAGTGGAAGGTCGGTGTCAGCACCCCCTACCATTTACAGGAGGTTGCCATCTCTTTGTGGCAGGACTAAACATGGTGCTATAAGAACTGTCCTGGACGTCAATCTGTGTTTTTACTACTTTAGAGATTCCCTTGGTAAAATTGGTTCTGATCAATACGATTGGTAACAAGAAAAACTATCATGTGAATTTTTGATTGTTTCCCTTCTTGCTGTGTGTGCCTTTTGGGTGCATTGAAATGGCAGTTCTGCAAAGACCTAGGAAGGAAATTAGACCTCAAAGAGTGTCAAGCACTCCTGAAGGTTCCAACTCCTCGCTCCCATTTTTGTTTTCTCTCTGAATCTTTTTCAGATTCCTATAATAAGTGATGAAACAGTCTAAAACAAACAAAAAATACTACCCTCATCCATTACCTCCCAAATTTTGCCCCTCAAGGAAAAGAAATAAAAAATCAGTCTCCCTTAAGATGCAGGATAAAAAGAAGTGTTGTGACTACTAGCGTGCACCAGGCAGCACTGCTGGCTGTCTTTTGTGTTTTGGCAATATACATGTGTTAATAAAAGGCTCTATCCATACATGTGTTCATGTTCACGCTGTGTACGTAGTAGAGATGGACCTGAGTACTACCTTGAGCTCTGGGCAGATGGGGATTTGGGTTTTATGACTCAGACCCATTTCTGATATATATATTCCAGACTAGTTCCAGCTGCATCTCTCTCACTGGTTCATCCTAAGGTGTACGGCGAGGTGTCGCTATCTACCCTTTGTGTATCATTCCTTTTTATACGAATGTATTCTCTTGTGTTCCTTTTTTTATCAGTTGTAAAATTGATTGTAAAAGCCAACTACACTTACCGATTGAAAGTATTGCTATAACAGAACTGCATGCCCAGTAGAGTTTGACTTGAGCTTTAGTTTTCTGATTTTGGATTGGTTCCCTTCAGTCTAGGAGAAAAGCATAGATCAGGTGCATAATGTATTACTTGTCATCTTTAGCATTAGACTGTGGTATTGTATCACATGCGGATCTCAATGGATGTAACTGGAGTCTACTTAGGAAGTTAATGCAACTTCCTGGTAATTCATTTTAAGCTATTGAAAGTGGTCTTGGTCATGCTTGTGTTCTTGGTTTGTTTTTTTTTTTAATAGAGGCATTTTTTAGGAATGTTTTAATACACTTATGATGGACAATACAATAGTTTTAATAGTCGTGCAGTATTCTGTATTTACTTGAAGTAAATCATTTTATATGCAATTTGTTAGATAATTACGATTTTATAAATAAAACTGTGTGAAATATGGGTTGTGAATGTGTACTCTTGATGTAGCACTTAACAACACAAAAATGCATTTGTGCAAAATTCCTCCAGGAAAAGACCCTTATCGCCCTTCCTTCAAACTAACAGGGGAAATAAATCCCCAAGTCTTTGATCTATGGTGTAGAATATTGTGTTCTAATTAAGTCAAAAAACACATTATCACACCACCAGTGGCTGTCCTTAAATTAATAATAAGCTAATACGTGAAGAACATGAAGAGATCCCATATCTGCTGTCAGCTGTTGTTGAAGTCCCTGGCTAATGAACATGCTCTGCTTCTTTCCAGCAGGTTGTTGCTGTTCCTCAGGCTGTGGTGGCTGGTCTCTTCCCAGAATCATTTTGGTGACCCTGAAGTATTGATAAGTTGCTGCTTTGCAGGAAGCAGTACAAAGGGGATTTGTCAAGACTTAATTAAACTTTGAAAAGGATATGGGAATGTTATTTGTCTAAGTGCACCAGGTCCTTAAACAGAAGTAGTGAGAGCTGGCTTCTTATTTTGTGCAGGTAAAAATGAGTAATGATGTCTTATCCTTCTTTGGAGGGAGGAGGAAGCAGCCCCTTTTTTTCTTCTGTAAGTATTTAAAAAACTGTAGATTTTGTACACAGAACACCACTGTGACTGATCTAAAAGCATGTCTCTATATCCAGATTGAAGTCCAGTGCCTTTTATGTATTTCAGGCATATACATTTATCTGTATGTAAGGAAATGACTTGGCAAAGAAAGAATGTAAATATGGATGTCTTGGGGTGGTGGGGACAGATGACACACAGGACTAACCAAGTCAACCAAAAAACAGAGAAGCCAAGGGCATTACGTAATAGGTGTGACACACTTGGATAAGCCATGATGGACAGGGAGACCAGGAGGGGCTACCTGCCATCTGTCAGACTCTTCACAGACTTGCACACTGTGTTTCTTGAAGTTGAGGCTAGTTACCACTTTTAGGACTTTTGAAACAAATTACCTTTTCTGGGTCTCATGGTCTCATTTGACCAGAGAATGCTCTACATCCAAGGATCCATATTGTTGGGGTTTGTGCCTTACCCAAAGTGAAACTTCTCATTGTAATAGGGACACTGTGAATTGTAGAAACAGACAAATGTTTTTTATCTTCCCAACTTGTGTGATGCTATGTCTTGCAGAATTCATACAGATGCAGACAGGTATAACACATGAGGCAGGTACTGCCTGCCCTGTGTCGTGTGACCACAGGGAACATTTTGGAAAGGGGCTGATGTCCAGCATCACCATCCTATAAAAAGTCTGATCAGCAGATGTTGAGCTTTGCTGAGATGTAATCTATCTAGTAAACAACTAACTGGAATTGTCAGCAGTTTCACTTCAGTTGCCTCAAGTCAAGTAGTGAAATACATGTGATAGTAACATCCTTAGATCCCATTTGTGTTTTAAAGGTGCTCAGAGGATAAATGATTTACCAGCTACACAGACAGGACCTGCAGGCTGCAGCATGCCTCAGGACAGCACAGCATTTGTGTGGCTAGATACAGTCTCTTTAATCACCTCCCTCTACTGTGACATACACCTATCTTTGCCCTTATGCATATGCAGGCTTTCCTTTTTAGACTTAGCACAGATTTTATCTAGGAGTATAAGTCATTTGATAATCCATCCAGGGAAACCACCTGAAAGTAGGGTATCACCGTTGGCCTGTGTTTGTGCTTGCTCTGACAGTGGTATCCCTGATAAACGTTTGGTGATGAGAATATGGCTAATGTTTAACGGCAGCTCCAGTCAGAAAGCCAGGCTGATGGGAATTTCATCAGTGTCACAACTTTGTCCACTACAACCAGCTCGAGTTAGCACTTTCAGCTCATGCCAATGTCAAAAGGAATAGTCTCTTTCTAGAACCAGGTAGGTCATTGATAACTGGCCTTTCAAATATATTTTGGGATCAGTTTAAGTCAATTTCTGTGCCTGAAAAAACTTGGGCTTGTGAGGGCCTGAGCTGTGATTTTAAACATGCTGGTTATGTTCAGCAGCAGTGCAGAGGGTCTGTGTTATTTGGAGCCTGATTTCACGGGGTCCTGGTCTCTGTTCACAGCTCTGCACTGTCAGTGGTTTTGTTGCACTATTGCTAGAAAATGCCTTTTTGAATATGTGGGTTTGGGGTTTTTTGTTGTTGTTGTACAGCTTGGTATTAGAGGGGTTTTTTGGATGTTTCTGGTACTGGATTAAATGATAATGGATGTGGAATCTCTGCAGTGTGAAAACTTCTGTAGCATCTGCTGCATTTTTCCAGTTACCTGGCATGGGATCTCCTGGGTTCTTGAACTTTGGGTTTGCTGCCTCTGCTGATAAAAAGGGAGCCTGAAACTTCTGAGGCTGGCACTTCAAGTGCACTCAAGATGCTGAATTCACTTTAAAATGTTACAGCTTTTATAACCTTCGTGAATGGTGGGCTTGATGAAGGTAGGCAATGGTTATCACACAGTCCAAAATAACATCTGCTGGCTTGCTGGAAACTACTATCCCACCTGCTCCTTGTTTTGCCAAAGTGTCTGCCGGTTTGCTCACGGGCACATTACAAACCTACAAAAGAGCAGCTGTGAGCTATGATGCTCAAACTGGCCATTTTCCATCTTCCTTACCTAGGAAAGGAGAAAAAGGAAGTCTCTTGCATCCTCCATTTCTCACTCGATGCACTTCTGTTGAAAAGCTGCTGCAAGATATGCCCTTAAAATTCCATCTACAAAAACCCACTAGTAAACAAAGAAGCAAGCCCAAGCAAGCCCAAGAGCCCTCATATGCACATGGCTTTATAGGATAAGGATTGTATCATGCACTGCTGCTAAAACACATGATTGTTACGCCACACAGTGCCTCTGTGTGAGCACACACAGTGAAAGTGGCTGGAATAGTTTCCTTTTTATCTGCTCAGCTGAAGGGTAGTGATTGCGTTGGGCAAGAGCCAGGAAAAAAACAACAACTCAGCAATGCACAGCAGTGCAGTCACAGCTTCTGCGTGTGATTACAAAAGAGGACAAACCACAGGGTAAAGTGAGAGCACTGAAATTTTTATTTGTTACCTCTAGGTACCACGAGTTTGACATTAATAGGCAAGACCAGTGAATGAGCAGCAGTACATTGCATTCAAACCTGAATCTCCAAAGCACCAAAATTTGAGCTAGATTTACTTCTTAATCCTATAGTCAGCACACTAGTCTGGACTTGCTGCATCTCGTATTGTCCCTAATTTAGTAGTACACTGTTATGCAGTTAGGGGGCATGAGGAAAGAGTCAGTTGTGTAGTACCACTTCTACATCATCATAGGACTACAACATGCACATTCTACTGTGTGGCCCAAGCAACAAGAATACAAGTAGAACAGTTACGGGTGGAGACAGGTTCATGTTAACACCACCTATGAATTTGTAGAAACCTTTTTGGACGGGTACCTACAGCAGTTCATCAATTTGTGTGGGAACGTTACACGCATGCACGAGCGATACAGTGGAAAACATAGCAGGAGCGGCAGCAGGACGGAGGACAAAGGTGAAATCTGTGATGGGATGCACTGGAAACAAGACCTTCCTCAGCTTTCTACAGCAAGTCTCTGCTCTGTTAGAGAGGCCTGCTGGGCAACAGTTTTGTTCTCATGGCTGCGGAGTTTTGATATGACTTCTAGAAACGCCATACTCTGCACTTCTTTTTGAAGAGGCTCTGGAAAAGGAAATATTAAAGAGTGCTTTGTATGAGACAGGCAGAACAACAGAAAACTGAGAAACTTTTCTACTGAACCCTGTACACCTATAAACACACAACTCTGTGTGTACACATAATCTGGTTATTTACTTTTTTTTAATTGCTTTTGAGGAGGGAGAGAAAACTCTTCAGGGCCTGGGGCACACACAGACTCCATGGATTTCAGGTATGGATGAATGATGAAACTGCTGCAGAGCAATTAAGAACTTCCACCTGGATTGCTTTCTAAACCAGAGCCTTCGGAAATATTTTTAGTGCTAACATTTTTTTGCTTTATTCTTTAAACCAGCCTGAGCAAGTGAGCTGGCCTTGGCAGACTCAGTGCATCATTTGTGGGTACTAGCTCTTACTGGTTGTGTGGGGATGGATGTCTTTAATGGATGTGTCACTACCTGGTCACTGCTGTCCATTCACAGCTCAGCTCTGAAGTTAATGCGAACACAGCGCACAGAGCATTGCCCAGTGCTCTGCATATGGAAACAGCTCTTACGTTTACTCAAAACTAATGACTCTGATCCTGGATTGCATGGTACTTTATATATTAATAAGGAGAGGTTGGGAGAAACTCATAAAATTAAGCTATTTTTTAAGAAATCGAATGTGTTTTCTCAAAGCCCTTTCCTCAAAAAATCTCACACTTTTGATCCAAAGGAGTTGGTTTTGTTTCATGCCCGGTTCAGTCAACTCTAGTGAAATCCCACTCAAATACCTATAACATGTATCTACAACAAATACCTACATATATTTTTGCTTTCCATGTGCTGCTTTGGGCCTGATCCCTGATTTTCCAGGAGAAAACCCAACCACCAGATTCAGATAGCTATGCTGTATGCTATGCTATTTAGTTTTTTTTTTTTAACAGGCAACTTTGACATTTGTTTCCGTCCCTACATACTTTCTTGTTCCCAAATTTTCAGTTTTTCATGCAGTTTAACCCCTACCATGTAAGAACTGGGAACTCTCACACTGCTGTGCACCTGGGAACCTGTATGTACAGAGGGATGTCAGTCAAGCTGTTGGGGTGGTTATGCTCTGTAAGCACTTTCTTCTTTCTTCTGAGATATCAACATGTTTAAGCAGGCATTTTGCTGGGCTTTACAGTGGCCGATAACATCCAGGTTCCCAGAGACTCTGAGGCACGGAAGAGATTGTGCTAGCTGTGAATGCTTTGCTTTTTTGATCATTCTTCCATTTTCCTCATTTTCTCTGTCCATTCACTCAGTTGCAAGAGAAACTTCCAGATGGCAAGAATCACATATAAATAGGTTATCTGTTTACTGCTTAACAGTGTCTAAAGTTCAGCAAAGGCAAATGCAGGGTCCTGCATCAGCACAGACTGGAGGCTGCCCTGCTGGAAAGCAGCTCTGTGGAAAAGAACCTGTGAGTCCTGATGGGCAACAGGCTGTGTACTTTAGTATTTTCCCATGTAAATAACATTTGGCTCCTTGGTTAAAATAGTAAAAAACAAAAACCAACCAACCAACCAAAACCCCCAAACAAAAAAACTAAGTTAGAAGTTAATACCAGGGTTGCTCGGTTGTTATTCTTGTGTCCTCACTGATTATACACAGGTCTGTTCATTAGGAAGCAGGGCAGAACACTGGGTCAGTCAAGTGCAGGGCCTAAACTTCACAGCTGCAAAGTGCAGTAATGTGCTGTCTGTTCTCTGGGAGCAGGGTAACGAGCAGCCTCATGTCTAGGCAGAGCTTGTAGTGTGGTGGCACACTCTGATGGTCAGGTAACTCTAAAGAACCTTCCCTAATGTAAGATTTGCCTGTATTCTGGTGGACTGGAGAGACAGGTATTTGACTTTAAACAACCCTGTCAGTCTTGCAGGTGAAAAGACCCAAGGAAGGGAAAATGCAACTGTCAGGCAGAATTTCTGAAGATGAGTATTTCAGCTGGAAGCAGATAGCAATACACACAAGAATGTCACAGTGATGCTGAATTCGGGAACTTTTAGCAAAGAATTCTGCTCTAAAATGGATAGATAATTCCAACCCTGAAATGGCTCTAGAAAATTGTGAGTAACAACTAAATTTACATGTCTTAATGTTAAAGTGAATGCTTACTGGGAGTTTGTCTTGTTAGCAAATTTTGAGCACAATCTTTGCACACTCAGGTGTGTATACTCTCTAAAACAAAGTATTTGTTTCTGTAAGGTGGCTGTAATAGGGCATTCATGTGCATGGATGTACAGGTCACCAGAATTACACTTGCAGTAGGCATGGTGAACTCTGTTCAAGAAAAAAAGCATCTCTATTTATCGAGACAGCACATGCTTAGCTATGGTAACTTTTAATGAGCTAAATTGCATTGCTGTAAACTCATCTCTGGAGAACCTTCAGTTATTTCACACTTGGCAAGTCAGGTGCAGACAGGCTCTGAGTTTCCACCTTTCTGTACTTAATCCAGTTCTTTGTCATCTTAGTTGTCTGTAAATGCCTGAAACCTTAATGGAATAAGATTTGTTCTCCTTCTACACAAGGGCTGCCAAGGGAAAGACACTTCCTAGTGAGGATCCTTCCCAAAGCACCATCACACATCAATTGCAGGGAACTTGTAGCTAAAGATGAAAATAAAGTTGTTATCTGCATAATTGCAAAGACAACCTGACATTGTACAGTTTTAAATGCCTTTCATTTTTTTTCCTATCAAAGTTTGAGCTAGCTGCATCCTGCAGAAGCCAGAGTCCATTTTCTGCAGTTAATATCCAAAACTGATTTAACAGCCTCTTTCTTGACACTATAAATAAACAGTATCAAGGAAGTGTCATTGTAAATGGAACCTTTCTGTGTACATTCCTTGTGAACAGAAGACCAGTCTCAGTGTTTGTGCTTGCTCTATGTTCAGGCTGTAGGAGCAAACTGAGTTTGCATACATAAATCTCAGGAAGCAGCCTCTCCTGAATACTCACCAGATCCTATAAGAGCACAGATCAGCACCATGGAGTTGTATTTTATTTCTGGAGCACTCCTGTCATCTGAGAGCAGTCTGTGTAGAATCTGAACAAGCTGAGCATTTTCAAGATCCTTCTCAGCAGTGACTGAAATAAAGTGAAAGTTTTTAAGTCTGTGAGTGCCACTTGCTTTGATGCTTCCCTGTGTTAGCTATTTATCAAAACACTGATCTCTCACTGGAGTGGAAGTGGTGCTGTGGTACATAACTCATTGGTATAAAACTGAAGTACATATTTGATGGTATGATGACAGGAATCACAGCTCTTGCTATAAAAATATAAAGTTGCCTAACTGCTTGAAAGGACAGTCAGAGTTTAATGACAAAATCCAGTCTTAAATGTGTAGTGAGCTAATGGAAGAGCCACCAGGCTTTCTACTTATTTAGGCTGACACCTGAATAGTTCAGTTTTCAAGACTTACATTGCCATAATTTGCTTTTGGAAATCCTGTCTGAGTAAATATATGATTGTGTAGTTTTTGATTCTGTGGTAGAGAGAGCTCAGGGTCCATTATGAAGGCTGTGAAAAACTTTTCAAGATCACAGTGTGTGTTATTACCTCTGTAGCTTTCTAAGAAACATTAGGTATTGAATTCAGGCTTAGCCTTTAAATGCCTGAAGACAAGACAAAGAGACAGATGATTCAGGTGAATAGGAACATCTTTCCTTTTATTTAAAACAATTCCGTGATGTATTGGCAGCGATTTGGAAGCTGAACAGAGCATTCCTGCAGTACATGAATGGTGGCAAGAGATGAAATCAAGGGCAAAAGTAAGTAATATTGTTTGTTTAGTTCCTTATCTTAGTTAAAAAGCAAGGATAAACAAAACCTCTGTTAGGCATTTACCCTTCTGTTTGGAAAGCTGAGGTACTACAAAAGCAGGTCAAGCCATGTAATCATCTCTGCCTTCGTATGGCAACTCTTGCACCTGTTTCTGCAGAACTTAATGAAGACATTTTGGGGACATTTTCCATCTCTGTGTGTTCTCTGGCCCTTACTAATTAGGTAAGTGAAAGCTTTATTTTCATTAGCTCAGCTAGTTATAGCATGGTAGCAATAATGCAAAGGTTGTTTTCAATCCCTGCATGGGCCACGCACTTAAGAGTTGGACTTGATCCTTGTGGGTTCCTTCCAGTTCAGAATATTCTGTGATTTTGTGACCATTCCAGTGTAAGGAATGTAGTCAGCTCATATATTCTCCATTGTAAAGTCTGCTCACCTTCTTCTGGGTTTTTCCTACAATCTGAAAGTTAAGTTGAAGGGCCTTTGTAGCTCATGTCATCCCCTCCCAGAATGATGGAGCAGATATTGTATAACTACCAGTCTCCAGTTTTCTGCACAGCATGATGGCCTGCCTGTGTCTGCGTGAACCGCCATGTACTGCTGTGCTACCCAAAGGCAGGTGGAAGGAGGAGGCTGTTCCACATTGCCAAAGAAACGTGCACAACTTTCCTATGGCTTCTCTCGGGCACAGACTGGAAAGGACACAGGTGGAGTGAACTGCTGGGATACTCACCTAACTCTAACGCTGCTATTAATGCCAGTGCAACAAGAGCTTCATTCTGCATTATTACATGTTCGCTGGTTGCCATGGTTACTAAATGCTTGATGCCACCACTCTGTACAATGGTCCTAATTACATCCTAAAATAAACAACACAAAGATAAGAAAACATTCTGCATTGCATACAAACTGTATCACATGAAGAAATTGTCACGGAGGCGATGTTATCTTTGGGTAGGGATACTCATTGGCTTTATGCACATAGAATCACTTTATACATAAATGTGCACGAATGTAGGCCTCCAAATTATCTGTTACTATTCTGCAGTTGTAAGATACAATGTGTTAAACCAAGCCAGGTAACCCCATGACTAAGTTAAGACACACACCACTAACTTTTCCAGGTTACACAGTGTAACTGAACTTCTCACAATGTGCCATCAAACACCAAGCACTGAGGTATTCAAAGGCCCCAGTGAACCACGTATTTGGGATAAAGAAACACAGGAACGTAGTTTTAATAAAGTTATTAAAACCTTCATCTCTCTCCATGAATTTTCAGAGTTTCTTCAAAATGTTCAGAGAGGTGAGATCACAACTATTACGCCTTACTATGTAACAGAAATGGTGTACTTTAAAAGATGTATTTAAAAATGAGCAGGATAATGAGCAGCAGACTCTTAAATATTGGGGAATTTTCCTTCAAATACAAAGCAGGTAAGGAAGGGGTAGGTATGGGATACCCATGTGCTGGTTTCTGTTCTAAAGCAGACATTAAAATGAATTGTTGCCCAGTATTGCTGCCCGGTAGGAAATGAAAATGTTAACTGGGTTAAATGTCCCTAAGGTGGTTCAAAAATACACAGCTGGGATTCTGTTTTCAAGTCTAAAATTTGATCCAGCTTACTTATGTGACAAAGGATGAAGAAAGATTTCTGGTCTCTGCAGATACTTGTTAGTTATAATTTAAAAAGTGATTTTGCACCTAATGTTTTCACCATTTTATGTTCCAAAAATACTTGCAAAATGTTTGCACGAAAAATCAGATAACTTGGCATGCTGAAAGGGAACTGTTCAAGGAAATAGGGTTTGGGTTTTATTATTTTTTATTTGTTCTGTGGGTGCACAAAGTTTTGAAATAGCATTCAACAAGAATCTGATTTAAATATTTAATTCGTGTGTTGAATTTCCATTTAAAGCACACATCCCTTTCTAACTCCAGCCACAAGCCAAAACTGAACAACATGGCACTTGTGTTGGACAGAATCATGTTCCAGTGCTTGCACAGGCTTTGCAGAGGCATTGTTTATGCAAGGAAACAGACACAATATAGTCATAATCCTTGAAAACTGAAATATTTTTAGATAATCATACTGAAGATGCTAGTGGCACAAGTTACAGCCTAGTAACTCAAGAGTATCACATTTAACCCCATTTTTTTTTCTTCCTGAATGACATAATGTATGCAAACATTTAAGTATTTTTATATTTTTCTGTACTTGCAATGATGTGTTTTATTATTTGTTATTTTCTGGTGGAATCCCAAAGTAGGTTAGAGAACTTTAGACAATCTAGGAACTGCTAAGTTCTGTTAGAATTGGTGTGGAATTTTGGCTATATAAGCTTTAAGAACCAATCAGCACCTTTGACAAAAATTTTTTTTATTTTGTAGGGGAACATGGCCATTTAAAAGGCAAAACAGATGACAGCCAACAAGTCTGGTGCTAGTGTGGCTGTAAGTACCTACAAGTACCACAAGTACCTACTCCATTTTTTAGAATGGCTAAAACTAAAATGCTAAATTTCTGTTGCCTTTCTAAATATTACCACAAATCCTTTAAAGATAAAAGCCAGATTCAAATCTGACACGCTGTAAAGAACCATACACACTTGTACTCACATTCAAACCTAGAGGGCAGCAAAAGCTTAAAAAACCCACTCCCTCAGCTCTGGTTTCCTCTTCCTGTCAAGTTTTGTCTATGAGTACATAAACAACACACAAATGAATTCACCT
>JAOXXN010000471.1:22133590-22146626 GCA_026770055.1 Myrmophylax atrothorax | reverse complement strand
GTATTATTACTGATGCCCTTAGTAGTGTCTCTGTATTTAGAAATGAATTGTGTTTTCCTGTAGAGAGTATTGATAAAATCTTGGCATCTGTGGTGGCATTTGCCATCCATACATGTTGGGGATTGCTGGTGGGAGTGTGCAGAAAAGAATGAGGACTCAGAGAAATGAAACCTGATCAGTTTTAGAGGCAGAACATAAAATGGAGAACGGGAATTAGACAGACAGTAATATTAGAGACCAGAAAACATTTAAATCCTTGTAAAGCCTGTTGATTTGTTCTTGGAGAGGCTCAGTATAGATCGGGCTCACACTCTGTTTTTTGCTCTGTAAATGCCATGCATGAATGAAGAGGTCACTGCTGCAGTCGGAGGTCTCCAAATCACACTTGCTATTTAAGCTCAGTAATGCAGCCCGTGTTTGTGTCAGTGAACAGGCTAAAGGAAGTCTGAGCCTGAAATAGCTGTCTCCAGAGCAGATCCATTTGTCCCTTCTAAGGCCATGTTTTGCCTAATACCTCTTCTGAACAAGGACTTGGACTGCTTAGGTAAAGATATCTGATTGAAAGGTATTGAAAGTGATAGGATGGACAGACAAGTTTTTTTCAGTATCATACCTTTCCCCATGTACTAGCAAGCTGTTGTTAGACTTTGGGATAAATTATCATTTCTAATGATCCATCAGAATCTTATGACTCTGAAATATGCTACATGAAGAGCAGGGGGACAGACTATTTCTGGATCTCATTTTTAGATAAATATATAGCAAATTCATAGAAACTGAGTTCAATTATTCTTCATATATAACATCACTAAAACATGGCAAATACGGCATGCTGAACTTCTGCAAGATCCATTCAAGATAAAAATGAGTCAAGACTTGGGCGGCAATGTAACACGCAAATGCCAGCCTGGCTCTCTAGAAGGACTACGTGCTGAAGGATCAGCTACTGACAGCAAGTGCAGAGGTAACTTATTTATTACAAGCTGAACTTTTCCACCACTAACTTACTTTAGATTTGCTGTGTCGTATAAGTGCAGAAAGTAGTCTGTTGGACTCTCCCATCACACCTGCGTGATCCTTGGCTTCACACCACTCCACCAACCGTTCCACCAGTTTTGCATTTTTGCCCAGCTGTTCAGCTGCTTCTGCTACACGATGCCGGAGCCAACAACACAACAAAAAAGTTGTCACTTTTTTAAGCAAGTGCTAGAAAAACAAGCTGAAAGTTACTAACTGGAAGGCGTTAGTAGAACTTCACTAGCTTGCACTAAACAGTGGGAGAAGTCTAGAATTGTGCTGAAGCAAGTAAAGCCAGTAAAAATGGAAACAAAATACAAAGGACATTCATAATCCAGGTTTTGAAAACACCTTATCAGCCCAGTTAATGAGGCTTGTGCATTGATTAGGAGCAGGGAAAATATAGGTGATGTTACCCCACCAGGTGAGCTGTGAGGTAGCTCAAAAATTTAAAACCATGAGGGACCTCTAGCAGAAGGGAGCTCTTTGATCAGTTAGATTAGGTTTGACAGACTAAGTCCTGTAAATATCTGCAATGAATTTCTGTTTCACATCTAATTGCTTTGCTGGAACTTGAGTGCATCTTAGGGAAAAATCTGCAGGACTGGGTCAAAAATAAACACGCAGCTAATTTACCTTGTTAACTACTTGTGGTTTTTAGCAGACTGCTGATTTTATAAATCCTCATCCTGGAACAAGGTGTCAGCTAAAAGGTGCTTGTTCTTTTTGAAATTACAGTCTATTAATTAATAGAGTATTAGCCTGTTCCAAGGAGTGAGGTACAGGCAGGAAATGCGGTAAGTGAACAGCAGAACAGGAGTGGTTGCTTAAAACACTCACGCCTCACTACATATTTGTAACGTGACAGTGTAAAGAAGTTCAAAAGTAAATAAGCATGTGACACCTATTTGGAGGGTCCCTAGGAGTCAGTTTAGGAGTTCTGAAAAAAAAAAACCAACCCACATTCCTCTCCCTTTGCATATGCATTGGATTTATTCCAAGACTTCAGGAATGAAATTTAAAAAAACTCTCTGCGTCTCTCTTTTAAGAATCTTGGCAGCATATCACAGACTGAACCAAAGAGAATCACTTAACATAGAGAACAGTTTATTTTTACCTTGTGCATCTATTAACATTCTTAATGTTCCCAGCAGCTTGAACTGAACAGGGGGCATCTCCGATCTGAGAAATTTCAATACAGCTTCTGCAACGCCAGCTGACAGCATCTTAGCCTTATTTACAACTGCATGAATAAAGAACAGGGATTGATCTCAAGAACCTTTCTGGAGATGCAGTTTATTTCCAAGATGGTCTTGAAGGAAATTTTCAGACATGGTTTGAAACATAGGTTGTGAGCACAGACTTCACGAACATGAGTGTGTGCTGGTGCTAATGTGTTAAGGAAAAATGTCATGGTTCCTAAGGCACAGCTGTGAAATTAAGTGCTTTTTCCTACCATGCATGTCTGATTGTTAGTGTTTAGCCTGAACACAGACTCAGGCCTAGACTTCTCCACCTGGTCTAGAAAAGGCATCTTCCACAAAATGCATCAGGTAGAAGCCCATGCTAATACTTGCACCCCAAATTATAAGGAAGCTTCCGTGAGTCCCAACAACACTCTTCTATTTCTCATAGGCAAAGGAACTAAAGCATCTAATTAGCAGAATAACCTCTCAGCCAGTTCCAATACTTCATAAAAACAACACTGGCCTGACAGGTCTGGAGTCTGTAGTCCTTTTATTGCCCTCTACCCTCCCTCAACCTCTCGTTTATCCCCTCCACTAGTCTACGTTCTGCACTTTTCCAGAGCTCTTTGAAACATATTTAAGGCACAAACCTTGCCCAGTAGTGTACTTAGAAAAAAGTACTTATTTCATATTCAAAGCAGTGTTTCAACAAGCAACTCATCACTCAGGTCAGTTACTACTTGCTCATTTTCCTGTAACATTGTACAGGGAAGCTTATGTTGGTGTCTGGCAGACACGCTGGAGCACAGGCTACAGGGAAGCTGCTGGCTGATGGAGGTGAGAACAATGACTCACCTGAGAAAGGTAAGCAAACTGCATACCACTAAAGCTGAGTGGGTTTAGTTATGTATGCATGATCATTTCTAAAAAGTTATGGCTTCTCAAAACAGAAAATAGTACAATAAGATTAAATGGATGAAAGACTTATTTTTGGGTTGGCACAAGAAAGCGTACACAAGTATTACAGATTTGCTTTGGTTTTTATGCGCATGTGCTCTACCTTTTATGCTTGGATAATCAAAAGTCATACCAATCAAGCTATTAAAAATGACAAAATTAGCATTAATTTCAGTGCCTACAAACAGTAACTAACTGCAATAGGCTGGCTATTCTAACAGTTTCCCCCCAACTCTAATTTGGCCATTTTCAAAGCCTCGGCAAGTTACAGTAAGGTGTATTGTTTCAACAAAGTGGGCACTGTTCCCTGGTGGGGACCCTCAGCTGTGAAACAGATCCCCAAATGAAGCAACCAAAAAAACCCATAATGCACTGCTCTGGACAGAAAGGATTGGGAAATCATACCCAAGACCTCCTCACCTCCCTGCCTTTTATAAAGCTGCCCTTTCCTTGGTGGGGGATACTCTGGGATCAAAGTGGCAAAGGACAGTCACTAGGCCTGTGATGTATTTTGAGCTGCTTGTCACAACTGCTGTGCAACAGACACAAAAGCAAGGATAGGCCAGAATGAAAAGCAGCAGTGTGACCTGCCTCTAGGACTCAGTCAGTTCTCACACCCTCATTCCCTGGGGGGTGCAATGGGAGACCAGAATTTCCCCTTTGGGTAGTTAGCAATGTGCAGGGAGGCTCACCAGGAATAGCCAGGTTTCTGAGTGCGCTCAGAGCAGCGTGCTGCACCGTTACATTTCCATCCTCCACATGTCTGTCTAGCAGATCCATCAGCTTTTGAACTATGCCATTATCCACCATATGGATGCAGTTTCCGTCTGCACAAGATGAGACAAGTCACTTGTGAATGGAAGATTATTACTGAGATTTTTATTATAGTCTCTTACAAATGGAAGGGTTATTTCCTTGCTCCTTTCTAGATTTCAACCTTTAGAATTTGGCCACCATCATCAATGGGAGTTGCAGTGCTCATGAAAAACTTAGAAGAGTGACAGAAGAAATACTGAAGAAGGCAGAAATCCCCTATGTGTCTACAAATGCGAAACAGCATTTTTGAAGTAGGCTTAATGCTTTTCAGGATTGTAAAGTATAAAACTACTGATGTTGCTGTATAAACACCAGCTTTACTGTGACACAGTTTTTGTTTGTAGCTGGGCAGACAGAGCATGATAGAAGGGCACACATAAATTTACATAAGCTATTATGGCATGTTCTTACCATTTCTGGCAAAATTTGCAATAGCCAGTGCTCCTGCAAGCTGTAGCTGATGACTGTTGGAAGGAATCCATGAAAGCACTCTTTGGAACACACTGCCTTTTCCTCCTTCAAATAACTTCTGCATGGATTCATCTGGGGTAAAAAGCACAGACAGTCAGCAAACCAAAAAAAGTGTTAGGGAAACTTCTCTTTATATTTGTATAGCTCCTGTAGTTCCACTACAATTAGTCTACTCCTGCAGTGGGATGAGGGACAAAATATGACCTCTTAAGTGCTTGCCTGGTGGGTAGCAGGTCCTTTAGGTTACTTAGGAAGTTAATAAATAGTGAAATTCAGCGGCCAAACAGCATTACAAGTATGTGCTGTTGCTTTGCAGAAGACAGTGACATTCCATACTTACCTCCAAGCAATAACAGAACCATAAGATCAGAAGCTGTTTTAAGCTCTGCAATATCATCCTCTTTGTCACTGTCCACAGTCTTCTGGACGATCTCTAGTAGGCACTCCACCAAGCCTGCTTCAACCAGCTGCAGTTTAATGACATCTGAACAACAGGAGTCAGAATCAGGATTTTAATTACATCTATCGCACACACACGCAGGACAGACTGTGAGACGAAGTCACAATGTCAATGGTTTCACTGGCAGTTTGTGTACCTAAAACTGCAACTTTTTTATTTGAAATTCTTAGGGCCAACTTCTATTATTACTCACCCAACAGGTGCTCCCTGGACTGCCCTTAGAGCACAATCATACACTGAAGCTGTCTGGAGCTCTTCACTTCTCAAAAACAAGGGTATTTCCCTACAGCAAACTTCTGGCATCTCAGTCATGACACAGCAGATTCATAAAGACTGCACTGTGTTTGTGCTTTCCAAAGACTTTGGACTGTGCTGCAGAACAAACTTAGGGTTTCTTACTCTATTTCATGTACAGAAGTGCTACTGACTTCACTGAGACAAACAAGTATAAAATACGGAACTTTTTGATGAAATCTTAGAGCAAGTAATTTCTTTCAGCTGAGACGTTTCTGCCATTCATTGAAAGGGCTGCAGGAGGAGTACAGTAAGGCCAGATCCAAAAGGCTGGGAGGGAGGTTTGTTGTGATTGAAAAAAACTTGGAAATTGATAAGGCAAACTCATTTCTCAGCTGTTACTGGAAACAAGGCTCAAGAAGGTAATAAACATGTTTTTCAGGTGGTAACACAGAACCTGGGAAAAATATTTTTTCTCTTGTTTCTACAACAACAAAATCTTCAGCAGATACTTCCCTGTGAACTTAGAGCTGAGAATCTCCTTTACGTGCCTAAACTACCTTTCTGTTAAGAGGGAATGGCTGGTTGTCTGATGCTGTTGTTAGGTCTTTTCATACATGAAAGTGATTCTTGTAGTTTTTACACGCTGGTTTTGGAAAACAGTCACAAAGCTCTGCAGAAGCGTGCAAAGAAATGGATTTCTCTCAACTTTCTACATGAAATGGTATTTTAACAATAAGCTGTTTAACCCAAGTTAAAATATTTGTAAAGATCAAAGCTTTGGAAATATTTTTTTCATATAGTTTACAAGCCACAGATGGGAGAGGAAGTGTGTTCTACCTCTGTTGAAGGACATGCCTGACTCTCAGTTTCCTGGTGTCACTAGGCTTCTTGCCTGAGTAAAATTCATTGTTCCTCTAAGAGCAGCTGACCTTCTCATGAACTTTGTTAAGGAATGCAAAATATCAAGTTGGGATATGTTTTAGATAGGCACTTTTGCACTGAGGTACTTTAAAAAATAGAGAATTCCCTTAGTTCCGGAATGCAATTGCCACACCAGTGTGCTTTATCAACAGCTAAATAAAAAAAGTGTTTAAATCACCCAGAGAACCAAAATCTAGACTCAAAATACTTAGCTGTTTTTTCCTTCTGACCTATTGCTAATTATCTACAACCAAAAGCACCTAAATAATATCAGCACAGCAAACTCATTTAAGTATGCCTTGAATTCACGGTGGAAATGTTCAGCTCAGTACCTCTTAACATGAAGCACCTGAGTTATGGGCAGCAGCAGTGAACTTCTCAAATCTTACTGCAACTAAAAAACATAGTCTAAGAAAAATTAAGCATTTGAACTGAACTATGTCAAACACAAAAAAAGTTCAACCCTGTTCCATGTCAGTCTCTGTGGAATATCTCAGAGCAACTTGCTAGTTATTATATAATAAATGAATATATTTTGGAAAAAATGTGCAGGTTTAGAACTGAAAAAAGGAATTTATTTCCCATATCACTTAAAATAAAAGTCAAAATAACTTTTTATATTAAAAGTTTATCTTAATTTATACAATCTAAAACAGATACACATTGAATGTGTATGTACAACAGAATATAATGAAACCTAAATCTTTTAGAGTTTGCAATTCTACCTAATAATTTATTCAATTCAAACAAGCTTTAATGCTGAAAACGAGTGGTTAAAACGAGGTTATAAAACCATCAAATACTGTGATATATTCCTTACTCAGAACTGTTTTGCACTTCAGTCCAGCTCCACCTGTTCACTCATTTCTTTATTTCCACTGAGGGCAGATGATAGATTGTACAAACCACCCTTGTATGATCCTTTGTTCCGTTGGGAGGAGCATCCCAGAGGGGTGACCAGATGTACATGACTTCCTGCTCTGGCTTGAGCCGTGAATCCAGCACCTGGGGCTACCATAATATATGCCACCAAACACCTAAATTAAATTCCTATGGTTTCTGAATGAACAGTAAAGGGAGAGTTTCCAGCTCTTAGCACTGCAATTAACACTCCTAGCAAAAATAATGTCCATAGGAAATGGAACTACCAGTGGCTCTGCGATTCCAAGAAATGATGTCCTGGTGCTGCAATTGTCTGTGAACACTTGAGCCAGCGTTTGCTGACAAATGTTGTAAAGCCCTCTAAAAAGCAGCTTTGATATTCCCACTGTGGGCACAGAGAAATAAAACACATCATAATCGTATACAGAGTGAATCAGAGACAGAATTAGCATCAGCAATTTGTTATCTCCTGTCATATGTTTGACAATTAAGACCTATTCACTTTGCACAAAAATACCATCACAAGGATCAGCCATGGTGGCTTCTGAACAAAGCAGCCAGTTACTCTGCATTTAGTCCTTAAAAAAGACACTGATACACCAAAATACACAAAAGGGAATGAGTACAAATAGTGTAAGTAAAAAAATATTCTCACCGTTTTCTGCCAGGGGAGCCAGAACTTCAAAAATCATCTCTTTTTTATCATGTTCTATTTGCTTCTTGAACAGTTTCACAAGCTCTTCAGCAATGTTTGTGTAGGCAAACTGCTCCTTACTTGACTCTGTGAAGCAAAAAGAAAAATTCAGTATGAAGTAAACAAACCACATCAAAAGGTAGGACTATTTCTTTTCTTTTTGTTACCAGGTTTATCCAGTAAGATGACTAATGGTGCTCTTCACAGGCAAGAACAATAGAGTCGTGCTTGCCACAAAATGAAAAGATAAATGTCTAACACCTTAAGATAAATGTGCTTACCTGAATTTATTATCATTAAGGCTGTTAAAACTATATAAATATATGATCAAGGCTGCTGGGGCCAGTTTTGCCCAACAAAATGTAAAGGGAACTATAGAAACAGTAACACTATAAAAATATAAATTAAGTCTTTGATTTCCCTCATCTTAACAGGAAGAAGAGCAGGTTATAGTCTGCATTTTCTATGGGAGAGATGAAGATTCACACTGAATGTTTTCACATTTACAGGGTGTCACGGTGGTGGCATTTCCTTTGAAACCTGTGTGTGGCTGTTGCTGGGCCATCTCACACAGCACAGAGAGCATAAAGCAGCTTTACAGATGGGCAAACTTCCTACCAGGAGATTAGCCAGCAGATCTTCAAATGTACGTGCAACAAAAGCACCTCTTATTCCATTGCCTGTATCATAATTCTCCTCACTGGCAGTATTACAAGGGATACAGGTGGTAGGGCTGGTGTTTTGCAGTCTCCAGTTGCCACCTCCTGAGGGCCATCTGTAGTTAGAAAACCTTCCAGCACCTTTGCTCTGGCAGATGGTTAGGGGTTATTTTAATGCAGAATTGACCCCAAGGACTTGAGAAAAGCAGGAACTGCAGACCTAGGCCCTTTTGTGCACATCCCATTACTGTTTTCTCTCACTATGTGCAGTTGCATAGCATATTCTAAATGGATTTTGGATATTTCCAGTATTTTTAAAAGCAGATTCATCACTTGCTTTATTGGTTTGTGCCCTGCTTTGACACAGAGTAAGAGACAGATAATGTTTTTCAAGGCAATTGGACAATGCAGATGTCTCCTAAGTGATGAAAAATCACAACTCCACCAAAAAATTCCCTGAAGTTACAAGGCAAAAATAAAATAACACAGTTACAGTGAGATTGACTAAGCTATTGCCTAAGGGAGATTATAGTATTAGAAACTACATTAATTTTGTGCCAGTCTTAAAGAACGAGCACCTTTTCAGCATATCCAAATAGGAAGGGAAGCAGCTGCTTCTTTCCTATGGCTCCTGTTACTCAACAGGACAGAGCTGGGTCTTTCCAAAAAGGGAAAGGAAATGTAGTTCTCAGTGAGGCTACCATTTATTATATTAAATATCCTTGTGGGGTCAGTTGCATTTAAGCACTAGAATTTTCAGTGTATGGCTCTTATACCTTCTGCTGTGCAGACACAGTACATAGTGTCCGTCTTGAAGACCTCTGATCTATTATTTAGTGCTATTTTGATGCCTCTTTCTGTTGTTGAGTTAAGAAGACTTGCCTGCTGTAAGTGAATGTATTATGTGTACGATCAGACTACATGAGATAACATGATATTCTGTCTGGCCTTGAAATCTATGAACTCAGGCCACTAAATACTACGAACTTGGAAATATATTTTTCATGTTTCGAACTGCTGAATATCCTTAGAAATACAGGATGATATCATAACTGCTATACTAGTGCATTCCAGTGCAAACCCCCCCCTACCCATAGCACTAAAATTTCACCAAACAGGTTAGCAAAAGAACAGCCATTTAAACCACAAGTGATAATAAAACACAGGCCATAACAACCTGTTGATTTACACTTGGTTAAATTTCAGTGAAAACTAATCCACTTGCAAAGGCATTGGATCAAAGCAGGGCTACAAACTTCAATTTAAATGAAGTTGTAACTAAAATTGCTACAAATAATCTCTAGTCATGATTTATACATGAAAATATTTAGACTAAAACACGTTAAAACTCTACACCTAAAAGAATATTGTATAGGCAGATGTGCCTATCTCAGTTTCAGAGATTTTCATGAGCCAAATTTAATGCTGAAAAATCTTAGCGGACCTACTAGGATACAATATTTGTATTATTAATAAATAATTCACAGTAAGCAGCAGTGCTATGGAAATACTGTTTAGATGACTTAAAACGTGCTTAGTTGCACTGAAGAACATTAACATAAAACATAAGATTGTAATAAATATCCAAATAAATTTCAGTTACTGAAGGGGAAAAAAAAGACAACTATAGCTTCTACAGAAAATAGGCACAAATTACTTGTCTGTTATTGCAGAATGTACCAAAAGGAATGGAACAAGTATCAGTGCAAGGCTTTTGTTAGCCTTTAACTAATTAAGATTTAACTTTACTGGATGTAAATTTGAGATTAATATCATGGACTTACCGAGTTCTGCTAAATTGCCAAATGCAACAAGGCACATTTCTGTCAGAGCTGCATTTTGGCAATGAATACCCAACAATTTCACTAATGTAGGAATAACACCCATATTGATAAGCTGTGACTGCAACGTATCTACATAAAAAGAAAGTACAACAGTGAGTTAGCATTTCTGTTCATAGTACCACTCTTTTAACCATAAAGCATTTTTCACACAAAGCAACTTCTAGGCTAAGCAGCATTAAAATGCCTGGCTCCTCTACGCTGCTACACTACCATCAGGTCAACACTTGAGATATGGACTCATAATTCTCCTTGTCCCTGGCAATGGGATGTATTACCAGAAATATTGCTTCCTGATCTGGTCATAGAATATAGCAAGTTATGCAGCTACTGACAATTTTGTGGCTATCAGGTTCCTAATACATGTCAGGTTTGATTCTGGGCTCACTGAGACTAGCCAACTGAAATCAACCTGAACTAGGTCAGTGGAATAAGTATTTATCTGAGAGCTTTTTCTACACACTCTTTTATTATTAAAGATCAAAACTGGAAAATTAAAATTAGAATTAATATAAAACTGGCACTGAAATAAACACGAAAAGTTTTATAAACACAGGAAGTCACAATGTAGATTATGAGGAGCTTGAGAAAAAAGAAAGTTTAATAAAGACAAAAAATGGAAGGTTTAAGAAAAGTCCTTAGAAGCCATTCTGATAATTTCTTGCACAGGATGAAAGTTTATAAGTATTTACAAGGAAGAAAGTTATTGTTCCTAGATGTCTGCAAATAGAAAGATGCTTTGATGGTTAGGCAGAAACATGATCGTTTTAAAAGATTATTTATAATGATATTTTTCTCTTACACATTTTACCTATAACATAGCAAAGAAGAAAAACATTGTCTCACAGTTGGAATAGAATGAAGCAGACATAAATAAACACACCAGATGTTGTTTAGTAATTTTCCTAAGCATCTTTTTTCCTTTGTTTCTAAGCACTTTGACTATGTTTAAATGTTACAGACTGAAAAAGACAAGGATCCAAAGCCCAGTGAAGTCAAGAGAATTGTATTACTTCATTTAGCTTTGGATCAAGCTCTACAGGGGAATTATGGGGTTTTGTTGTTGGGGTTTTTTTAAAGTATTTATTCTAGGCAACTGAAATCAGTTGGAGTTTTTATATCTGTGAGATCAGTCATATAAAATTCAAGATTTTCACAGGGAGATAAAAGCATATTACATCTTAAGTTTAGCAAATTTAGTACACCTCATGTTCTCAAAAAACTCTTTGCCCTCAAAATTCTGCCAAGTGTGTTTGAAATTTTCATAAAATAATAATTATTAAAAGATTCCAGAATGTTTAGCTCATTTTTATTCAGTGTAAAATGCTTTCATAAAAATTATCAATTTAGTAGACTAAATAAGTAAATGCCATGGTTATTACAGGTTATTGGGGATAAGCAGGAATTCTTAGGGCTTGGTATCTTTAATAATACTGTATTACTTACCAGTAACTGAATTTCCTTTTTTTGGGGGGGAGGGATTACCTCTTCCACAGATTCATGGTCTTTAGTGAAATTTATGAGAACGCCATGTCAGACACCAAAGAGCTGTTGAAGTTGTCAAATTTCAGGTAAGTACAAATTGTACTAGCGCATGCATTGAATGCCATTTTACCTCTGGCAGATGTGTGAGTCACTACTACACCCTCCTACTTCATTCCAAAGTGGCTGTAAAATTCTGTCTCTGAATAGGAAAATTGGGGCGGGAGGAGATGGAATGGTTCTGTGGAGAAAATTATTGTGTAGGAGAACTCAAGTTACTGGTAAATAATCTGGTTTTGTGCTTGTTTTGCGATTGTCCCCTGCAGACACTTAAAAACTGGTAGTCATGGAGAGTGGGAGAACAAAGACACAAACCACAAATGCCATAGAAATTATGTGGAAAGAAATTGCTTTGTTACTAGACTATACCTTTAGTCACTCTAAAAATCACGTTATCCAACTGTAATGGACAAAGAGACAATCTCTATGGACTTCATTCTGACATCAGAAGCATAAACTCTCCATTTTTGAGCAGGGTTTTTTTTAGTGTTGTCTTAGTACAAAATATATAAAAAGGCCTGGAGGAGAAAATGAGTGGAAAAGGGGAAACCATATCCATCTTTGAAAGGAAACAGGAGTCTCGAGCCAAATAGAAAGCTATATTGGTTGTTCAAGAGAGCACAGAGTCCACTGACTAAAGTGTGTCTAGAATTTCCAGCTAAGAAAAAGGAAAAAAACTCCATATACTAAGAAAGAACAATTGTACTGGCTCAAAAGTCAGATATTATACCAGATTCCAGACCAGTCTCATTTCCCTGCAGTAGAAGGATGGAACCTGAGTACAGGAATTGTTTCCAGTGGTAAGAATGGCATTACAAGAATTGTCAATAAGGTAACCATTGCCTTAACAGCAGTAAGTAAAAGGATAAATTTTCTCCTTTGACACAGACAGGACAACCCTGTGAGTCACAAAGCTGCATAGGAGGCGAGATCTTTGAAAATAAAAGGCTGCCAGCAGCTATTTGCTATGTTTGTACTTAAGCCTGGGCTTGCCATGCAAATTCTGGACTTGACATTTACATCTGTCATTAGCACCAACAGGAGGCTCTCTCTAGCAAAGTCTATTATGCCGTTTAAGAGAAAAGTACTAGGCATCTCACTGGTATGGAGACCTACAGCACTTTAGTTCAGAGAAATTAAAAAAAAATCTCAGTGTTTCAGTCTTAGCTGAAGGGACTGCCAGCAGTTCTCTCTCCTAGGAAAGATCTGAGACTGGGTAACTTGGACTAACTGTGTGTCTTGGCCTTTCACTGGAGGAGGTGTTAATGCCCTACTGGAGCAGGAGACAAATTCAGGGGCCACATGCATCCATCCTACAAGCAGTTGCCTGACACAGGACTAAAGCGAGCCAT
>JAOXXN010000471.1:22100165-22113648 GCA_026770055.1 Myrmophylax atrothorax | reverse complement strand
GCAAGGAACACAAAGCCTGTTAAAGCAACCCTGGGGTTTTTGCAGTTCCATCAGTTCTAGACACACTGGCATGGCAACTGGGCCTTTTGTGTGACTACAACCACATGCATAGACAGACAATGCAAGTACCCATGCAAGTTTCTAGACAATAAGCCTAAGTCAGTACTTGGGCTTAGTTCTTTCCATTATTTGCTAATTTAGAAGGAATTAAAGAGTATTTAATTGACTTCCATGGAAACTAATTTAACATAGTTCAGACTGAGAATATTTGTAGCATCACAAAGAAGTGCTGAAAAGAACAGTGAATTCAGAACAAATTCTACATAAATTAGAATTATTAAATAACACATGACTTAAAACTAGTATTCTAAAGCAACATTTTTTACTCTCTATTCCCTTATTCAGAATTCCTGAAAAGCTTTAGCTTTAAAAGAATTTTTTTAAAAATTACGCTGAGTAACAGGCTCTTTATTTGGAAGGAAAGGAACAGAAAACAAAAGAATGAGCAATACAAGTGAGCCCAAAGGGCTGCATCTTTCCACAATCCAACTGATGCCCACTATGGGAGGAAAGGTAGAGGACCCATCCCTTGGGAAGTGATCTCTCCCCTTCTGTCCTTTCTTCCTGATGTGTCACAGAGGACCAAAGTATTATTTCACATCCATACAAGTCACAGAGAATGATCCTGCTGTCAGAGAGATAAAGGGCTGGTCTCCAGAAGGAGCTATAATTAGGTAGGCACTGTGCTGCACATTTTAAAAAGGAAGTTTATAAGAGGAACCACCTCATTCACAGTAAGTGTTACTTCATAGATTACCACAAAGCACCCTTTAGAGATGTAGTATTGTAACAGGCAAATGGTCAATATGCTTTTGAATTGCTGTGAATTGCAAATTATTATAGAATCCCAGAAGGGGTAAGGCTACAAGGGACCACAGTGCATCATCTGGTCCAACATCCCTGCTCAAACAGGGTCATCCTAGAGCATCTGGCACAGGAATGAATCCGGAGAGTTCTTGACCATCTCCAGTGATGGAGACTCCACAACCTCTCTGAGCAGCCTGTTCCAGTGCTCAGTCAAGTTCTTCCCCATAGATTGGTGAGGTTCCCTCTCAGTCATCTCTTCTCAAGGCTGCACATGCCCAGCTCCTTCAGCCTTTCTTCGTAAGAGGGACGCTCCAGTCCCTTCAGCATGTTCACAGCCCTCTGCTGGACCCACTCCAGGGGCTCCATGTCTCTCTTGTACTGAGGAGTCCAAAACTGGACACAGTAATCAAGATGCAACCTCACCAGGGCTGAGTGCATGGGCAATTTATGTCTCTTCCTGATCCCAGACAATGTTGGATCTTGCCAAATCAGCTTGCTTTTGTGTTACTTAGTAGTTTATAAGACAGAACAGAACACAGTGCACAATCCCCTTAAAAACAGATGAGAAAGTTTTTCCAATTCTGGATCAACAGAATTCCTCATGCCAATAATTCAGAGATTTCATACAGTGCTTGAAGTACAACCACATCTCCTTAAATATTCCCTTATTGCACCCATTACAATGTTCTTTGAATGTAGCTATAAAACCTAGTCTCTTTAGGAGTTGATCTTGCAGTTTCATTTCAGCTAAAGAACTATCATACAGATAATCAATCCTCATGTGATGATAAACTTTGATATATCAACAAGTAGATAAAAAAGAATTGGCAATATCTAAACATTTGCACAGGTACAACAGAAGATAGTTGTGAGCACAATTAACATGCCTTCCTGAGGTACTGTAACATTTTAAAACTGTGGCCAGATGCTATAGGGTGATAAATGGTGATGGTGTCCATTGTAATGAATGTAATAAATATCAGACATATCTGTTCTTTAAAATTGGTCTTGACATGCCTTTGTAATGTTCAATCTTTTTCTTTATCACCCACTTTCATCTTCATTGCAATGTTTATTTACTAAATGTATTAAGTTTTTTCCTGTCTCCTCTCCCCTCAGCCTCTTCCTCTCAATTGCCTGTAAAAGCTTTTCTCTGTTCCTCAGCTATCCCTGAAGCACTTTCTTTTACACCCACTAATTTATCATAGTCTCTACATGATCAAAGTCAGATTTTTTTTTTCTTCTAGTCTGTAACAGGAAATGAAAATTTTTCTCTCCTAAAAGACTGAGAGGTCTCAGTCTGTTCTGCTGTTTGTTTATATTCTTCCTCACACGGTGAAAAGGAGTAAGAAACCCTTCTACTCTCCCTCCATTTGGAGTGAGCAGCAGCTTTCAGTCTCCCATTCAGCAACAAAATAACTGGGCAATACACAGAACAAACTTGTATTTATCACGGTCATGTAAGGGCAAGAAGTAAAAGAAATGTTGCCATATATAGCAAAATAGATCTGTGAAGCAGGAACAAAAGTGTGATAACTGCAATTACATTTGCAGTTGATACTACACAAAAGCAAAAAGAAGAAAGAGCAAGTAGTTGAGAACAGAGTAATATAGAAGGTTTCCATTAATATGGCAGGGAAATCAAGCAGATCCTGTGAAGCAAACAGCAAAGAGTAGTTTAAGAAGTTAAGAGGAGAATTGCTGAGGACAGAGTACCACAAACCAAAGGAAGACAAGATTTCGAAAAAGAAATGATTGTGTTCCAGTATTACAGACTGTGAAAATTATGTTCTCATTCTTACACCTGGCAAAGAAGATGAGACTAAAGACCTTGGAAGAGGGTTTAAAAGGTCCACGGTGGAGAGAGAAGCTCCATGTAACAAGTGCATCTGATCCTTCAGTATGCTCACCACTGAAAGGGAAGTACCCACAGATGGAGAGACAAGAGTGACTAAAGGGAGTTTTGCGTGTTTGGATATTCAGAATAGGAGAGACTAACAGGAGCACATGTTGGGAGAAGGAAAAGTCATGTGAGCTGAAGAGATGAAATAGAGCAAGAGCACAAAGAGATGAAAAGGAAGAGATGAAACATGACAAAATCATGAAGGCAAGTAGAAGAATTTGATGTGACCAGATGTGTCTGTGTGTGTGTGTTTATGATCAGATGAGGGGAATGCAAAAGTAAAACAAGAAGTGAGCAAGGAAAAGATGCTCTTTTATCAGTAACACCCAACATCAGAGGCTCTAGTCACAGTTCTGGCAGTGTTACATGGTGGAACCACAGGGAAATGAGCTCAAGAGCCTGGGTTTAATGCCTATTATCTGTAGGATGTTGAGAATACAAATTTCTCAAAGTGCCCTGAAGCTTGTTGAAAACAAGTGCAATATAAGTCTTGAACTCTTGTGTTGTTATGCAATAAAACAAAGAAAACAACTGAATTCAGATGAGGTATTCCTTGCTTTCCTCCTTAAGCAACGATTTCAACAGAGCTAGAATCCAATGAGAAATACTCAGATGATCCCCGTTTTAAAAGCTCCAGCTGCCTTAAATAGTTTCTGAATACCTTCACTTTAACCTTGGCTGACAGAGGTCTCTGTTACACCTGCTAATGACTGTAAGAGAAGACAATTAACATTTTGCATGATGAACCAAATAAAATGCCAGCTTTTCTGAAAAGCTTACATATAACATCAGCTTAAAAGCTGCCAGGAAAAAAGGATACATTAGAAACTATTCAGACACTTCATGTATTATTTTAGATTGGAAAGATAGTGGCTAAAATGCTCTGTAAGAGAATCTTTCATGAAACAATACATAGAAATAAGTTTAACTATTGTGAATACTGATTTTATTTTTAACTTTCCTCTCCTCAGGTAGGAGCTACAAGGGCTAACTGTGAAGATACATGGCTGACTGTGATACTCTAAATACGCTTATTATGAATTCATTAATTATAGAAAAGACGTGATAATTGTTTGATAAATCTCTGTCATTCTGAAACATTTCTAAGTTTAAATTTCTATGTTTACATTTTTACTGGCTATTTATCTAAATAATTTTAACAATTGAAAACTAAACATATATCTCTTATTTTCTTGTTGTTTCAGAATGTCCATATATAGCATTGTCTTAAAATCAGTGAATTGAGTGAAGAAGGTCACCCAGGGTCTATTAGTAAGAAGCTGTAGTATTGTGATTCCAAAGAAAAGGTGGAAATGGAACACGAAAATAGCCAGCAATAATACAGCCCTTTCTCTGAAGAGGCACCAGCATGAGAGTTTACAAATGGAGAGAGATAAGGCTCCCAGGATAGCAGTTAAGAAGCATCTTAACTACTTTTCTATGCCTGGCCTCAAGGGAAGGAAAGTCCAAAATGCGTCTGTGCCTCTTTGGCTGGGACAGTAGCAATCCCAGGAGTGTGAAAAGTCAGCCACAAACTTCCTCTACCCTCATCACAGGGTCTGCCCATCGTGCCTGCCTGCAGATATGAGGCCATTCTTCTGAGCTCAAGGTATGCAGGGTATTGGGTGAGCTTAATGATAATTCTTTGTAAAGGAAAGTTTAAATAGTTTTTTTATTATCGCCTACATTTTATCATATACTGTATATATAAAATACATACCAAAATGGACCCCTGATTCTCATTTGGGATCCTGGGCTCTAACACATTGAATGGTCTTTAGATAGGACTAACTGGTTTTGTTGTGGTATCAAAGGCCTCATAATGGTACAATCTTATCACAAATCTCGGACCAAAGAAATGATCTTCTGCCCCTTAACTACCTGTATACATGCTACATGCACTATGCATAACTGGCTGCACAAATGGTGCAGGTCTTTTTTTCTATATGCATTTCATATAGAATTGCACTTCATCAGTGGTGTACTATTTCTGCTCAATAAATTGCCCTATTGTATTAAAAAATAAATACCATGAAAGTACAAGTTAAAAAAAAAAACAGCAGGCAAATGCTGTTTTGATCATACTAAAAAACAGAGAAAAAAAATTTGACAGAACAAAAAGAGTGAAAGGGAAAGACATGAAAGGTGTCTAATCTATAAAATGAAAACATAAATGAAGTAAAACATACTGACAAGTGAGGTGAAAAACTGAAGATGTTCCAGCAGAAAAGTTCTTGTAGAAAACCTCACCATTTCTGGCTACTTCTGCTATGATGTTAGCTACTTTTGCTGTGCAGGAAGATTGTGGCGTCAACAGAGTCGCGAACACCTGAAGAACTCCACTTTTCTGGATTTTTTCACTTGTCTCCATATCTGAAAGACACATCACACAAAAATGACTTGTGCATCAACCTGCTTTGGGGAACAAAAGAAAGAAAAGCAGAAGGGAAGTTAAGTCTTCTCAAAAGTAATTATTAAAGCCATTATTTTCCCATATAAGAAGCCAACTGTTATTTCAGTAACCATATTTATTTTATCTGATGTGCTCATAGAACTTAATACTTTGCCATTCCCAATCAAATGATCTTTATAAGGTGACTGCTATATAAGTAAATACAGATACATACTTATGCATACGTGGAGAAAATACTGGAGAGACCGTTAGAAAGACTAAAGGTCATGAAGTGATACGAAGCAGACTAAGGTTCTACGTAAAAGTCAAGGAATGATAATCTGAAGTGATGAAGTATTGGAAATGTTTAAGGAATGATAGGGGAAGCCCTTGCAGCTGAGGGTACAGCTTAATGCAGTGTAGGAATCAGAAACTGGAGGAGACGGAGAGTTTAGACGATCCTGGTCTGGGCTCCTCTGACATTCAGCCTTCTCTCATCCCCCGCGCTTTCCCCACTTACAGGGCTGCAATTGATTTTTAACTGGTGGTAGTCCCAGGACCATCCTGCTGCGTCCTAGCATGGGATAGATCCACTCAAGCTGACCCCAAACAGAAGCCAGTACAAGCCTGGCAGAGTTGACTCACATGGGTTTTGTGGTACACATACAGAACGTACATGCTTCAGTGGCTGGGAGCTGGTTTTGTCTAGATAACAGAAAACAGACTAAAAAGAGAGAACTTCAAGCCTGGATTGCAGTTCTACCTCCTATTTTTGCATTCAATTCGAACTTGAGATGTTAGTGTTTGGCTAGAACCACTCATCTACAATATGTCATTGATGTCATCTGATTACAAACAGATGAGGTACCAATAAAGATTAATTTCAACATCTCATGCATAATATAAGTGCTAGTTATTATTAACCTGTTTGCAATTCACTTAACTCCAATTTTTGAAATACACAGAGAAAGCCTATCAAAAGATAAAATGTAAAGGAGCTTATGGCTTATTTGGAAGCTTTTATAAATTCGGACATATAGCTCTATTCTCCCGTGGATACACACAGATGAAAAAAAAATGAATTAAGAAAAAAATCATATCAGGACGAAAGACTGGTTCAGACATCTTAGCTGTCCATTAAGGAAGAATTCCTCCTTCTCCCTTAAGTTCAAAACTCAAAGTACAGAATTCAAAATTCAAAATGTAGATATCTGTGAACCCATATTAGTAGGCAGGAGACATTACTGCATTTTCTCCTGTCATGCTGCTGAAATATACAGTATCTGTCTTATTTTTATAATCTGCAGTTTGATAGACTCATTACTGTGCAAAGGATAAATTGCATAAGTGGAACTAAATATATCCTGCAAGAAGTGGGAAAATAAAATTAAATGCTTCTCCAGGCAAGTTGTGTTTAGCAGATGCACCTAGAGATTTATTTTCTTAAGATAAGCAAGTGAGCACCAATAAAAGCACAGACCTAACAAGACTGTCAGAAACCGGGAGATCAACTAGCTGGGATCACATACATGGAAACAGAGCAGTGAATTTTTTCTTAAAGCAGTAGAGGAGGCACACCTGCATATACTCTTCCCCTCAAACCACATCCTAGTATTTCTTGTTACCCAAGGTGAGTACAAATGTCAAACTTTCATTAGTCATAAAAGAGGGAAGACTGATTAATTTGACCGGCAGTGAGTGTACCTGGCATGGGGCAGGGACACTCCTACCTCTGCTCTACGCTGGGTGTGTGCTCAAGCATAATTATTTTGGGAACAAGCACATTACTCTGGCATCAGGCAGAAGAATTGCAACTAACCATGCAGACCACAGTGCTCTCTGAGGCGTTTTTGCCAGTAACTGCCTTAAGTGTTAAAAATGCCACAGGGCGCTTCAGCTTGCCTACCTAAGCCCTGTTCTTCCTCTACAGAACACACACAACTTACACTTGGTGTAATATACAAATTAATCCAGTTTCAAAATAGAGATACAACAGTCTGAAATTAAATCTTTGCAAGTAGTTTGTAGTAGAACCTCCATAAAAGGCATCCTAAGGGAATGTGCCAAGAAAATTACTGTTACATCCTCATGCACATTACTCTGGTTTGTATCTGCAGATCCTTTTTCCCCCCAGGGATTCTGTGTTCATCACATGAAAGTTCTGTTAAAGAAAGTGGGAAAAAACCCGACTGTGCTGAAATATACAAATCAATTTCTTAAGTCACACATAATTAGCAGATACTTTAGTTACAATAAACCAATCTTTCTGGAGTTTTGAAATGCTTACACAAGGAAGGGTATTTTAACTGTAACAATATGTCTTGTATATAACCTTGTTAAATTTTTGTTTAAATTGTTAATTGCCTGGTTAAATATAGCATTTTTGCTTCATATTTTTTATATTCTTTTAAAGAAGGAAGACAGCAGGCAAATGATGCATAGGACAGCCTTGTGAAGTCCAGACAAAGATCTTGAAACAGTCTTCAACTGAGGAGTCAACTGTACACACAGTTCAGGTACTAAGCATTAAAATGCTTGTCTGTAGGAGAAAATACCAAGTTGGGGGTCTTGAGGATGACTTCAGCACAGCTAGAGGTATATAAGCATTTCTTAGAAGTGCCCAAACAGAACAGGTACTTGATGGCTACTTGCAAAACATGAGCAAACAGCCCTGTGTGTGTCTGTGCACACGTAGGTATGCAGTTCTCAGCTCTGTTCTGTGGGATACACTGAAGGCATAGCTAGAAGGGGACCTGCAGACAGCGCAGCAAAGCAAATAACTTCCCTAAGTCAAATAAAGCCTTTCTACTCCACTGGGGGTTTTTCCACTTGCAGCTCGAGAGTGGCACAGTTGTTAATGCAGGGACTGCCCACCCATTAAGGCTCATGCACATCTGCCTCCTTTTTGCTCAGCTTCATATAACATGAGTCCTGTATAAATACATAAAACAAAAAGGGACATAAACAGGGGCACAAATGAAGCAAAGTGTGTGTGGTGTTATTCTTTGCAGCGAGATAATGAAGGGTTGTGTTTATATAGCAGAATTTTCACTGTGATTGTAAAAATCATGAGTTAGTGTTTCTTCTGCAGATCCTGAGACTGAAAGACCACACACCAATGCTGCTAAAGCCCATACACAGCCTGGCCCTAGCAGCAATACTGTAGGGTTTGCTGAGAATTAGAAATTGCTAGTGGCTTTAGGATAGGCAACCCTCAATTCTTGCCTTTAATAGTTCTCTTCAGAGGCTGGAGAAGGTCTGCCTGGCTCCCTGTGTGTGTGTGTGCATGAAAGAGGGATTATTTATTAAGGATATGAATCTTCTGCACACTAGCTTCATTCTGGGATCCTTGTAAATTATTTGAGGCTAAATTATTTTGAAAACTTATTTCAGTTGTTGTCTCTTGAATTGCTATTTCAATATATTGTCCGCTGTAGTTGGAGCAAGTAAAACAAAAAAAATTTCTCTAGGAGCAAGAATCATCTAGGCAAAATTCTCCTGCTGTGCTTTCTATGCTGGGAAATTATAGCCAACATTCCTTTAGCAGAATTGCATCCCTTTTCAAATCTGTTAAATTTGTGTCTGAAAGAAACGTAGAAATCTGGGTAGCCTGACATTAGGGCGCTACACCTCAAAATCCTTTTGCTATATGTGATGTCCAGATTTCAAATGTGCTCTTTTGAAGCCTGATTTTCGGTCTGCTTGCACCAGCCCACCTGCAGAGCACCTACTGTCCCCTATCTTACAGCAAAGAAATTGTAGGATTGTAATAATGCTGCTTTAGAAACAGCCCTTTTGCACACAATAGAATAGTGATGTGCTACAGCAGCGTAATTGGGGGAAAAGCCCTCTAAGGTTAAACCTGCAGCCTTTGTATCACTAGATATCAAGACAAAGGGTATATTAGATCACATAGTGTCAAAATCTTATTAATGTCATAGCTGGGTGATTAAAATGTCAATATCCTTGCTTTTCGTGGTTTTTGCAGTGCCTGGAGTCAGAATAATAAAGCGTGTGGGCAGGAAATTGTTTAATGCCATAGATCAGAGTAGGAGAGCTGAGCACCGTGGCTATCAAACTGCTTAATTAAGTAGCAGAAATCACTCTAGAAAAAGAATCCACTGAGTGTCCCAAATTAAATTCTACACTTTCTTTCCTTTCAGCTCTGTTTTCTCTGAAATTTCACTTCCCTCTATTTACTCATTTCTCCTCTTTGTATTATTTTGTCCAACTTCAAGGGAAAGAAGAGGCAGAAATGGGGAAGGGAAAGGCCAGGCATATCTGTCAAAAGTACTACTACTTTGCCCTTGCTAGCAGAAGAAAGCTATAGGTTAACCATTCCTACTCACTATAAACAATAAGTTACACTATTGTTAGTAACCCAACAGTACTGACAGCTAGCACTGCAGTAATTCCCATGTTGTGGAGCTTCACATCACAAATGAGGCATGCCACAGAATTGCAGATAAACAGCTTCCTGAGTGTCCTCTTCACTATGCAAACCATGTTGGCCATGTACTCTTTCAAAAAATGTGTCTTTCTAGTTGCAAAGATGTTTTATAAACCTCCTGAAACAACTGCAGAAAATTACCTTGTCTTTATAATGTTCCTCCTACATGTACTCTCATCAGAAAGAGAAACATGAACACATGAATAAATGATGAGCCACATATATCATGAAAGGAACCTTCCATCTGCACTTTCAGGAGGCAGAAGGGAATGAAGGGAATAAGGACTATCTTCTAATTGGCACATCCTTCTAACCACCAGTGGCCATATATGACCTCCCTCAACAAACATTGTCTCTCTCTCCACAGCCTCCTACTGTATTTTTCAAATCACAAAATGAAGATTTTAGTCTGACTACAAAAGCACAAAAAGTGAGATGTAAATAACCTCAGCAAAAGAAATTATGTGCTCTCATGCAACAAAGAATGCACCACTGATAAGGAGGGTTTTACTTAGCATACCTTAGGCAAAAGGACCATTGCGGTTATCATGAGTTAGTTTGACAGGAAAAACCAAGTCCTTTAATAACAATTTTTATATAAAAACAACTGTATAAATTTAATTTCTTTTTGGCACACTCCTCCTCACACGGGGAAATCCCCAAAATCACAATTGCTTGCTCACTAATCCTTCATATTAGACACCTATGAGGCAGTGAGGAAGGATTCTATTCTCCCTTAGCTGGGCAAATGTTTCCATCACGGTGTTTGCTCTGTTCTGTCTCTGTCAGCAGCTACAGGCCAACTTCAATTCCTATTTTTAATGAAGAAACAGAGACAGTACACAGATGTTTGTAATTAATATCTCAGTTCTAACACAGAAGGAAGGGCAGATGGAGAGACAGATTCATCAATCAACTAACTGCAGGATTCCCACTGATTAAAGTCTCCAAAAGCTACATCCAAAGTATGAAAGTGAATTTCAGGATGAAATTCCACCCCTTGAATAGCCTGTTGCAGGTACCAAAGAATTAATTTAATAAATACACACACCATCTTTGCCTTCAGTGAGGAAATATACACATCAATACTTCCATGAACGCCTTACAGTGCAAGGCAGAATATTAAAGTCAGGCATCTTGGAACCCCTGAGTTCCTGAACTGGGTCCAATTTAGAGCCCTGACACATAGTTTGGTGGATTTATCCAAGCTGTTCTCCTGCTCGCCCTTTCTGACTCACCCTCTCCAGGATGTAACCATTTCAGTAGCAAAGTTGCTGGAACAGTTTGACATTACTGTCTCTGCACCTTCATGTTTGATATTCAGCCTGTGTAGACATTTTCACCTGCCTCCTCTCTTACTTGTACTAACTGGACTTGTTACAGGATCCAGGGTAAAGGGCATCATCATGCTTTAGTTTTTCAAACTCTGTAACAGAAATAGTAGGCCTATAGTGGGAAATCCTTTTTCCAAGTTCGATTTAGTTTAAATATCAAATCAAACTTGATAGCTGAGCATTACATATGTAGGAAATGTTTCATGGTCCTTTCAAGCAATCTCTTAAGAATGTTCTTAAGTGAGCTGAAATGCTTGCTGTAAAATTCCACCCTTTGCTTATTAAAAAAGTACATCTACATACAAAGCAATTTTTTAGCTACTGATATTTTTAGTAGGTTCTGCTGTCAAAGTAGCTGAAGGAAAGCCTAATCTAAAAAAGATGGCATTTATAAGTGACTGGAGAAAAACTAAGAATGGAATTTCAGACCTGAAATTGTGAATTACATGATGTCTAAAGATAACTTTTTTTTTTGCAAAAAGTAGGAGGTTTCCTTTGTCTCTGTATTGCATTTTCAAAAGGTAGGCCCTTTTCCTTTGCTTCTGTGTTGCATTTCAAAAATGCAATCTAAAACAAAGATGTGTCAATTCTACTATCTGGAACTGCTATTCACTGATGCCTTTTGCAAAGAAAACATACATAATAGTTAAGCTTTATTTGGCACATTGTGTATTTAATGAATAGCACTTGGAATTTATCACTTGGATAAACATTTAACTATCTGGCACTAACTAAATACATCACTATTAAAGGGAATTTATGTAAAATATAATCCCACTAAGCGGCGATGATTACCATTCAGTATCATTAATGTAAGCCAGTTTACTGGGAGACAGTCCAATAAAAAGCAGTCACCTTGATTTAGTATAGTTATACTGTAATAATATACTATATACAGAACTTAGGATAAAACAATTTTGGGTTGTGTGTATACAGTACCATGACAAGGCAACAGCTCCAGGAGCTAAGATGCAAGAAACATCCTTCTTCAGCAAAAAGAAGGAACATAGTACTCAAGCCAAAACTCCCTCTTACAAAATTTCCATCAAGATCCCCAACTTTTAGCAGGGCATTTGGCTAAGAATATTCTCAGGTAAGCTTAATGGCATGCAAGGAGCTTGATTGACTGAGCTGGCCCAATTCAGTTTGAACCTCTGGCTCTGCTACAAGAGATTATCCGCATCAGAGGCAGACTAGAAATTCCTGCTTGTATGAGTACACTGGCCTAAGATGTGGGGTTTGGCTTGACAGTGTCCTACCAGCAAACCCTTACTGATGACACAGCTATACTGCCAAACTCCACAAAAATAATAGAAGTCTGTTTCGATGATAATTTTCTTTCTGAGGGACGTGGCGTAAGGTTCTACGGCAAAGCAGTATTTTAGCCTGTAGAAACTGCCAATGTACTAAGACAGTTCCTATTCTTGCTAGTGCAAAAATAGGGCTAAGCCTCCCCTAGCAGAAGAATATAAATGCTCCGTCAGGGTTTTATGTACTATCTTCATTTTCTCACAAAAAATCTCAGTGTAAGCGCAGCTGTTTTAAAATGCAGTGGGAATTATGGAGAGATGGCATCCATCACCACTTAGATACCCCCATTCAACTTGGGTTTTTTCTTTCAAAAATGTTATCTTTAAACCTGTTTCTCCCTTTTCCCTTTTCTCTCATTCCTCTAAGAAAAAAAAAAAATCTTACACACTACTCTGTTCCTTGTTACTCAGCCCCTTAGCTTCATTTCTTTCTTTTTCATTTCTATTCTCTCTCCTCCCTTGGTTTGAATAGACATTAAATGCGTTAGCCCCGCACCACTGAAGTTCAAAGAAGCTGGATCAAGACTAGTAGTAGCTAAACAGAAACCGCTTCATGTCTCCAATACACAAAGAAAACAAATTGTACAAGGTACTATGGGTAGCTCAGTGCTGCTCTTAATATTTTAGTAGTTTACAAGACAAACCAGGAATAATAAAGTAGTAAAATCTTTGTCATGGGCTAAGGCCACCATCTTCCTAAAGAGTATTTTAATCTCAGCAGATAACTATAAATTTCAGCAGACAGTTAACAATAGTACTGCTTTATTTTTATCTTTTTGGAGGAGGATCTTCTAGCTTTCATCTGCATATTTGCTTTTTGTGGCTGTACACCATAAGTGTTGGCTGTCTCTTTGAATGCTCAAGCTGGGATGCTCAGGTGTCAGGACTAACATGCAGGTACAAGTCTGCTGTGTCTGAGGATACATCCATGGGTGGCCTCCTTCTCCTTCTAAGATCACAGGTGGGTGACATATACCAGGGATCACTGGAGAGCAGACCTAAGGAGGATCACAAAGTCCATCTAGAAGAGGGACTACTCCTGAGAAGAAAGGGAGATGCTGAAGCTCAAAGAGGAATAAGAAAACAGGGAAATGCTACTTGTCAATGAATTTAATTCTGCTAGCTATCAGTTGTTTTAATAGGCAACTAATCCAATTAGTACCACTGTCTACCCACTAGCTTGTGCTAAGCTACCTCCATGTGCTTCTGCACTGGCTTGTGTTGTCA
>JAOXXN010000471.1:22058033-22086435 GCA_026770055.1 Myrmophylax atrothorax | reverse complement strand
GCAAGGGGAGGGACGCTCTGACTCTCTGTTGGGCAGGTGGCATTTTGCCAGCTCAACCCAAGGCAGTGGCCCATGTGGCATCTGCACTGCCACACCGCGCCTCAGTGCTCTGGTTCATGGAGAGAAAAGGCTGGCCAGACACACCTACCCAGATACATTTGGACTTTACTGGGCCACCTGCTTGGATCCAGCAAGCTGGAAGAGATCTGGGGTTCTGTGGTTTCTCCACAGCCAGTAAGGTAATTCCCATGTTATCAGCTGCACCTTTGTGCTGAACAGGCTCTAAGGCTGATCCTGCTGAGGCTGATCCTGGCCCTAAACCAGATTAACACTTAAATCCATGAACCCAAACATCTTATTCAGGGAGGAACATTTTTTTAAAAAAACAGAAACCCTGCTTGTTTTTTTTTGTTTCTTTGTTTCTGTCCTACCCTGTTCATTGAGGTGGGTTAATGGGTTTTTTCCCCAACAAATTTTCTAGTTCTAGGCATATACTGACAGATCATTAACTGCAGGGCTCTGGCTGTGGCCTGTCTCTAACTCAGGTACATTTGCTCTACTTTTCTAGCATAGTAACTAATTTTAATGAGAGTGCCTATTTTTGTCAACAGTTCAGCTGCTTCATTCTTAAACACTTTCTGAATCTTAGATATGTACCATCTGGTCTTAGAGACTTGTTACTCTTTCATTTATCCACTTTCTTCTGCTTCTCTTTTTCTGACATGGGGATTCATTTTTATTACCTGAAGATACTGACAGGCAATGACTCATTGCCACCTGAGCACTAAGCTCTTAATTATGTTTTGTAATTATCAGCTCAACCTATACACATAACAACTACTTAGTCAGTTTGTATTCAAAATCAGGATAGAAACCTAAAAAAAGTGGTATCAGCCAGCATTCAGTCCAGCTGGAATATCTCAGCAATGCAAAATTTTCATTTTGCTGTAGAATTCTGGTTATTTTGAAACAAAATGAGTAGTGTAGTGCTTGGGTCTTCTTAGTACTTCTGAATTCCCTCAATAACATGTTCCTGAGTAAAATCAAAAGGATCAACCCCAAGGATAACCAGTAACAGAGATTAGCTAAAATTATTTTTTTCCTTGTTTTCTGGGATTTTTTTTTGCCTTGGAGAAAATTTTAGATCTTCGAAAATAATTTCATGTATTATTTTCACTGTAGTCACAGATAACCAGTAGATATTAATACAAACATATTCACCCTATGGCAAGGTATATTGACCTGTAGCTGCTGTTAAGTGGTTTCTGTACACTAGTGATCCTTTCCCTACTACTTAAATCATGAGTTGCAAAGGCTAGACTATAAGAATGACATTTCAGAAGATTTTGCAGAATCTTGGAAGACTTTTGCCTCTTCCCCAGAAAAATGTGGTACAGATTTAGGTATCTTTGTATTTCATAATTAAAGACTTAAGTCTGGAATTATCTTAAGGTCCCAAGAAAATAATCAAAATTCAGTGAAATCAACATAACAACTTTCACAGATTTACAAAAAACCCTAAAAGATCTTACTTAAAACCAGTCTTAAAAGAAGAATGTAACAGATTTTTTTCATTTAACAAAATATTGCTTGGTAAAGGGAATCTGTACTGGAAAAAAATGAATTTAAAAAACAGCTAGTGATATAAAAAGTAATTATTTCAAATAAGAAGGCATTTGGTTCTCGGTTTATGGAAAGATCTCTTCTGGAACTCTATTACCAAAAGTAGTAGGAAAAATCATACACAATTTGTAAAGAATTACATTTAATAGACAGATAACTGCACATTGTATTTTTATACAGTCTGTTTCCTCCATGCCTGATCTTCACTGAGTCACATTTTGAAAACACAGGAGACATGCAGGGCATAACAGAAAATACTAATTGGGACTTTTAATAAGACACAAGTCTTTAAATTCTCACTGGGGCCTCAGTGAGCAAGAAACACACATCATCTGCAATCAAAACTGAATCCACTTCAGAGGCTTTATCCAATGCTCCGTTATAAACAGGAGCAGGTGCCTGTTTTATCCTAAGTGATTTTTTGTATAATGAATAGTAAAATCTCAATTGGTTTGAGTGCTGAAGGGAAGAAAAATGTCTTATTGTCTCCACATTAAGTAATACAGGATTTTCCTGGGTCCTCTGGTTTAATTCTCACACATTTGTATATCTCTTTTTATAAATATACTGATTTCATCAATTAATGCGTATCACTGTTATCTTCTTCAGAGTCACCCTACTGAATAGGTCTTACCCTTTCCCCTTACTTTATAGAAAGTTTTTTAAAGACAATCTTCATGTGAATATACCATCATCAGAAATAAGAGCTCAGGCACAGAAAATTATAAAATGCATATCACAACTTAAGCCTTTAAATAGCAAGTTCTGTTAAGGCTCATTTTTTGACTATCTGGAGAATATAGGTAATGAAGGCAACAAATATCTGTGCCTCATGGTGTATACAGATTTTCCTGACTCTGTGTAACTGGCTAACAAAAACACAGTGTTATTTAATAGATAAAACATTCACACACTGATGGATTGTGGCATCAGTGCTACCAGTCACGCTGCAGAGAAGCACTGAGGTCAGGGGCTCTGCTGTCTCTAGAAAAACACACTGAACAAGTTTTTTGGAGAAAAGAAAGGAAGCATCCAATTAAGGATAAAGCACACCGTCTAAGTGCACCCCTGTGCACCTCTGCTTGCTGGGAGTGGTGGGTGCTGCGCTTATGTCTCCCTCAGCTGCTGATCTGCAGCCAATGCAGTGTGTGATGGCTCTCAGGACAAAGGCCTGCAAGGTGGAGTGCAGGCTGCAGGTCAGCTTGTTTTCAGAACTGCTTGTCCTCTTATCAGTCCTTGGCTGAAGGACAAGAGAATGTCCACCAAGAAGTTAGTAGGTTTCTTCCAGGATGCAACAAACTGGCTTTATGAATGAGCCCACCAGCTGGCCACCATATGTAGCCACAGTACTCACTTCTCTTTCTACTGTCAACCAGATTCTGACTTTTTAGCCCAAGCTACGGGAATGAATTATTTGGTTTGGTGGCCTCCTATACCAGCTCTCAAGAACAGTGAAAATTATGCAATTCCCAAGTCATCAACTGTCACTACATTATCATGTATTAGCTGGTATTTTCCTCCAAAGGCATGACTATCTGTGAGTCTCGAATATCTGAGAAGATCAGGTTTCATTTCTAAAAATACATTTTTTTAGCCTTCACATTTGGGAAAATATAAACTAGTTATTATAAGAGTAAACAGAAACAACACAAAGGCTTATCCTTTACAAAATAATACCTTTTTAAGCCTTTTTACTTTCATTTCTCAAGTTTCATTGTTGGGGTTTTTTTGAGTGATACACATACTTGTCACTGTTTTTTCCAGTTATTCACATACCTGTTACTGGTTTTTTAACTTGGTTAGATTTACACAAACACTATAACTAATATAAGTCCCCAAGTAAGTAAAACATGTATCTGTGCAAACAATGCATGTATTTCATGCTAGAAGAGCTCCTGATTTCCTTTACCTTAGAGAGAGGTGTGTATACACAAATATATACATACACTACTGCAAAGAAAAAAATTGCTGGAGTAATATCAGGTTGCACAGTCAGATTTTAAAAACACAGAAAAGTTCCAGAATTAAATGAACCCACATATACTTCACAATGTAAAATATTTACCATACAATACAGTCCATGTCAAGATGTACACATGAAGAATACTGTTTTGTCCAAGGGACACCTATCTCTTCCAGGACAAATGTTCTGTCAAAGAAGAGCTACTTCGTATCTTCTCATATCCTCCTCCTTGTAAGTGGTTCTAGTTTTATTTACCAGATATTACTAAAAATTCCTGTTCTGAAGGATCACTTCCCTTCTCACTGGCAGTTATAAAGTTAGTATCATTACATTATGTCATCATGTTTCAAAGATATTAATGTGTTTTCTTTCACAGGGTATTTATAAGGTAAGAGGGAATCAACAGCCTGTGTCAGTGAATGGGAGAACTGAAACTTGAAAAATACAAGGTCAAAAGTATATGTGTGGAAATTTGGGGTTTCCAACATGAGATAGCCTCTGATTTTTAGGTTCCAGAATTATTGCACATTTGGGATTCTTTAGCTGTCTTTCTATGCAGATACAGATCACCCTCAGCACTTCTTTAAAGCAGACCATGACACATCATGGGTAGATATCACAAAGGCATGAAGTATGATAGCGGATTACTAGGGATATAATTTTTAATTGCCTATCATATTTTCCTACAGGAATTCCTACAGGAATTATGTGCCATGGGGCAGAAGGGGATCAGTTCTTTGTAGGAACATTCAACTACAAACTGTCACACCAATGTTTCTCTATACATGCCTACCCCTCCTTAATTCATGACATGGCTTCAAAGTACTGCAATGTAAAAAGCAACAGAAGGTCTCCATCACCAGATTATTCTGGATTACTGCCTCCCCTATGCAGAGAATGAAAAAAATTAGTGCGGGGAAATACAACAGGACCAAAATAGTCTCTTAAATGAGTACTGATACTTCAAACAATAGTGCAAACCTGTTTCTCGCTCATGCTAAAACCAAAAACCCACCAAGCAGATTAAAATGGACAGCCTAAAGCAGACACTAGGCATAGCATACAGCTGGCCCTGAAGAGTCAGGAAATGATTGAAGCAGGATCTTGTAATAAAGGGGTAACCTTAATAATAATCAAATCTATCATTCCCTACAATGCTATAGTACATATAAATAGGCTACCATACGGAGCAGTATAGAAAAGACAAGCTGCAGTGTGCATGAGTCTATGCACACACACACATATGGAACCAGCAAGGCTTGCATCTCTCTACTAGATCTTTTTTCATTCATCTTAAGTATTTATTATGTTCTTTCATCTTTGTTTTCTGCTTCTCTGGATGATTTCTGCCTGAAGCACTTTTAATCTAGCATGCAAGGGTCACTTCGTCAAGTCAAGATAGCAAGAAGAGGGAACAGATAAAAAAACAGAAGAAAATTAAAGTACAGAAACAGTACAGTCTAGAACCACACATTTAAAACTGAAAGCTCTTTCAGCTTTACCTTTTCTTTGGAATTATCTTTGCCTGACCTGACTGTGACCTACTCTAACAGTTTTCTTACTGTACCTAGTCTAAAAGTCTTAATCCTAATATGATTCAAGTCAGCCGACTTCAAATGCCAATATAGACATTACACAAACAAATAAGAGGAAAACAGTTTCCTACAGTTCCTTGGTTTTCCATTGAATTCTTTTCCTTACTATATTAGAACAAATGCTGGTTTTTATAGATACATGTCATATTAGAACAAACACTGATTATTTTTTTCTTTAATTTGATGGGGCTACCAATTCTCTATACTCTTTCCAAGTTCTGTACAAAATATGGCTTCTTAAGTAACAAAAATAACACATATGTAATGCTAGAAGTTAGTGTAAATGGACATTTGTATTTGTACTTGAAGTATACATTCCTAATCAATCTAGAGAGGTTATTCTACTGGTAGCTTTTTCAATAAACAAGTTAAAATTACCTTTCCTCTTACAGGGCCTAAAAATGAATGAATAAACAAACAAATAAATAAATAAAAATAATGAATGAAAATCAGGCAATACAAAGCTGAGGATACAAAGTTCCAGGACTGCCAGTACTGAAGAAGAAGCTGAGACTTCAGACTTCAACAAGCTCTGGGTCTGGCCTCTGGCTTACACTATGCAAGTAAGTACATATAAATTGTACAATATATGTGCACAGTACAATATCTGTCATTACTCTGCTTATGCTACCAGCTTGAGTTACTGAACAAATATGGGATCTGATGCCATCTAAAGCCCTCAGGCACATCTTTCACCAGCAACAGTGAGAATTTTGCCTGATTAAGACACCCAGGCTCAAAATTGGTACTGTTAGCTCTAATTGTATGTCACATCAGTGTTCTTTTGTCAGATGTTATGAAATACTGATCTGTAACACAGCACTTTTCTAGCTATCATGAGTTGCCTCAAAACCCTAAATACAGAGAGGCAGCACTGGAAAGGAATAGGGCTAACTATTACTCCACAGTGGGTTGCAGATTTTGTTCCTTTGCTTCTTAAACTGTCTAGTTTGAAGGTATAGAATCATGAGATAATTAAGGCTGGAAGAGACCTCCAATATCATCGAGTCCAGCTTTTGGCCAAACACCACCATGCCCTCTAAACAGTGTTGCAAAGTGTCACATCCACTCATTTTTTTAACGCTTCCAGGGTGACTGTACCACTTCTCTGGGGAGCCTGTTCCTGCTCTTAGTGAAGAATTTTTTCCTAATATCCAATCTGAACCTCCTTGAGCATAACTTGAGGCCATTTCCCCTTGTCTCATCACTAGTTACCTGGGAGCAGAGGCCAAACCCCACCTCGCTACAACCTCCTTTTAGGCAGTTGTAGAGAGTGAGAAGGTCTCCTCTGAGCATTCCTTCTCCAGACTGAACCACCTCAGCTCCTTCAGCTGCTCCCAACAGAACTAATCATCATCCTGTGATTTACCAGAGACAATGGAGATTTCCATTCTTCAGGTATTTCTTATGGATAATAAATAAACCCACGATAATGCTAGAAAAGGAGAAATCACATAAATTTGCATGGTCTTACATGTTTACCAGAATCCTTAAGTGAAAACCTGACACCACTACTATCAGTGGTTACTGATGGCAGAAATCAAGTTTATTTTAATACTTAGGTACTTTTTGTTCTTTCTTATAAAACACTTCTTTAAGTCTGCTTATTTAAAAGCCTTTCTAAATTCTGCTTTTAACAGGACAACAAAGAGTGTATATAAACCCACCTTTTTAGAATTCACTAAAAGGCTGTGATACTTAAATTACCATACATCTCATAACTCTTTTCTTACCCACCTTACAGAAATGACAACCTCTGAAGGAGTCATCATCTTTGCATTAAGGGAAGGTATATGTGTAATTTTGCGTAGTAGGAAAATACATCAAGCTTTCTGACACATCCTCTACAAGTGTTTCAAATATAGTAAGTTAAGAAACAAAATCTGAGCCCTTGTCCTGTTGGGTGTTAATAAAATTCCATCTGGTCACTTAGGAGCTGTGCCAACATTACCACACAAAGAGTCTTTAAGCTGTTTGAATGTTCAAGAGTCATTTAACAGCTTTCTTATTTACCTTTTTTTTGTCAAATATGCACCTAATAGTGTACAGATGGTTAGGTTCTAACAAGTTTACTTGTATGTAAACATGAAACTAACCTTGAAAGTAAACTGCTGAGGTTTTGCTTTGGGTTGTTGCTTGGGTTATACATTTTTTCCTAACATTTAGGATTGTTCAGTCTACTGCTGCTCCAAGTTCCTTACTAGGCAAATACAAAGCGAAAGCGAAAACTCGGTGCACAGCTTTTCTAAAACTGCAGAGTAAGAATGTGCTCAGCCCACTCTGAGCCAACAGAATGGGAGCAGATACAGGGAGCTGAAGTCTCAGTAGACAGCAAGTTAAAGAAATGTTCACTGATACAAATCTTCCCAGGGAAACCAATCCCAAGAACCGCTCTGGGCAATGAAAGATTTCAGCAGCAGATGGATACTACGCTCAGTGTATATTAAGAACATATCTTTCAGTGCCAAAATCAGTTCTAGATTTATTCTCTAGTCACTGTGATAAAAGGTGTGTATTTAATACAGAAAAATTGATTTTGCACTGTAATTTATGTTCAAATTTGTATTGGAAAAACAACATTGGTGTGCAAAAAAACCTCCACCCCGCATTTAAAAAAACCCCTTGTGAGTGACCTGATCGAACTTCAGTTACCCAAATGCACAGGAGGCTGTATTAGGTGATGTCCCCAGTGACTTCAGGTTTTGTGAGAAGCTATTAGTCCATGTGGTGAGGCTGTAAACATCATAAACACAGAGCACTGAATTTGCCTGGCCTGGTCGGTTGCCTTAATAATCATTGTAATAGCCAAATTATCAGGCAGGTTAAAAATGCTGCAAGACTGACAGAGGTAATCTATATCATCCACTTTTGCACTATATTGAGCCAAAAGAGATAGATTAAAAAAACATTGAATAGTCCACCAGACTCTCAGGTAGAGGATCAATTGTCGGGGATGCGAGAAATACACAGTGAGACAAAAAATGCTATTTTAGTTACAAGAAGTGGTTTAGTAACACTCCCTCTTCATTCCTATCTCTCAACACCATTTAATGGAATCAAGTGTAAAATCTGTAAATTAATGGAGTTAATTTATATCTTAAATGTCTTTAAGATAAGCACTGAGTACACAGATAAGGGTCCCATTCTGTCAGTATTTATTTAGGAGTAACTCATTCTTACTGGAATATTTTTTAAGTATTCTTACGTGCCTGTATATACTCTTGGAGGTTCTGATATACAATGGGATACTAAAGAGAAAAAAACTGCAAAAATATAGACTATTTTTATTGTTGTTTTAATTAATTTGTTAGCAATTCAATCAAATTAAGTTTTGGAAAGGATTTGTATAGAAAGATCTTGGCTTTGGCATTCTTTTCCAGCTCTTGGCTGTGGACTTAATTAAAACTAGAGACTCCAATCTCCAAAGCCATAACATATATGATTAGGACCCAAAGAGCAATCTACTACAGAAAATAAAACAGGTCTGAGCAATGGAAAATAGAGGCTAATCTAGAAAAAGCTGTGAAGATTTAAGGAAAGACAATAAAAGATCTAATAACAGAACATAAGGATATTTCTTGACACCTTCTATAGTTACTTACTGCTATATTTTTAAAGGTATCTTGGCACCTTAAATGAAGATATCATTGAAATAAATCATTTATGTAATCTGCTTTTGTATTCCTGTTCTGAATTCTTACATTTTTATCAATTAATAGCATTTCTTTGGTTTGCTACTACATTTTTTTTGCATGTGATTATGAGATAAAAATTGTTTCACCTGCCTGCAAATGCATACCATTCTAGAAGGAAGTTTGGACCTTGAGCATCTTTCTGAATGGTAAGCCCTTTTAAAAGCTCTTAAAATATGGAGACTTGAATTTCCCAGTCCTTTTCCAAGCAAAGAAATTGTTTCATTTGTTGGATCTTCAAGCAGCTCATTTTAAATTCAAGGTTCATCAGAGTACTCTAGCAACCCATTTTCTCCTGGTCCAGCTATCAACTTGAGTTTCTCTGTCGCAATTGCTACCACAGTGTCCTGTGCTAACATAGTTCCCTCAGCATGTTAGTTCTGTGAGAAACCTCTCTGGCACCTGACACAGAACAAATATCAGATACTGAAAGGCTGAGGGCTTGCACAACACACTTCGATGACATCTCAGCAAGGAAAAGTAAATATTTACCCTGATATAATTATAAAGGTCATTTTGTATTCTACTCTTTTACATTTACTATATAGATATAAATACAAAACAAAACAAATAAAAAGGTAATAATTAAATTAGCTTAGTTGTTGCTAATTAAAAAGACATAAAGCATTCTGTTATGTAACAACACTCATGCAAGTTCCATTTTCCTTCTTGACAAGATACATATCCTAAACCAGCTGATCTACTACACTCATCCCTGCAGTTATCTTTTTATGGAAACACACAGTTTTCCCCCAGTTCTCTATCCCAGCAGAAGGCTGAGAGTTGCAGCCCCTGCATCTTGTCAGACTGGAGGACTTCACAACGATGTTCCAAAGCGCACATATTCCTTAGATATGAAGTCTTAATGGTGGTTTATTCTGTTCTCCACAGGACTTTAAAATTTGTTTTTGTTTTTATTTATTTCCCCCCCAAATTATCAAAAAAGGTCCCTACTTTTAATTGCAAGCTACAGGATAATTACAAATCATGCATCAAAGCTTTCAGCCCTGAAAATACACTGTCTGAATTGATGAGTGTGTGCCAACAAGTTCATAATGGAAATGACCTGTCATTTATTATTTTTGGTTTTCAGTAAAAGTTTCTTAGAAATAGGTGGATTGCAATTCTAGTAAGTGACTCTAAACCCCCTGATTTACAAATGTCTTACAATTAAAAATTCCTATGGTTCTAAGTACTTGTTTTCCTGTATTCTCCTACTAACATTACTCTCATCAAAGCATTTATGTCCCAAGGAGCGAAGAGAAGGAAAGACTATCACATAAAAAATGCATCTTTCCAACTGAAGACACAACTGTTAAAATCTGTAATTAAAAAATTTCCTTTAACCACAGAAGGGCTAATAGAAGTGTGACAGTCTCCTCATGCCAGGGAGAAAAAGGCTTTTAATATGCTCTAATGTCAAGGAAGGATACAAAGGAAATGAAGTCAGTTCTGGAAAGCACTGCCTCTAGGCTGGTGAGATTTTCTGAGACCACTAGTCCTTCAATTTAGCAGTTTAGCAAAAATTACTAAAATGGCCCCAAGTCAACAATATGCAGTTGGTAGGCAGATTGTGGTGCCCACATATCACAAATGGAAAACTAGGTAGTCAGCATTGTTCATCTATGAGCTTTTAGGGCCAAAATGTACTCTAGAGTTAGCTTGTTTTTACAGGTATCCCATATGGCTTTAAACCTGGTGTTACTAAGATTAGTAGAAATCCTTCTAGTGCTAAATATTTACCTATTAATGCAGTTATTTGTTCTCACTTAGAGATGCATAGGACATAGAATACAATAAAAATACTGCAGTGATAGGATCAGCTCAGATCCTCTCCAAAGGAAAAGGATTCAACTGAGTTTTCATGCAAGACTGACATAAAACTGCAGAATTGGATGGCAAAATTAAAATGGTGCACAAACAGCTCAATATAACCCTACTTTAAAGAAAGATTTCCACAAAACCCATTAGTATTCTGCATGACTGCTGCAGTTACAAGTGATCATTAACCTGTGCACAGCATTTAAAAGCTTTATTTAGTAAAAATGATACAACAGTGACAATGCAGTAAACATGATGCTGATGTTCTGAGGCAGCACATTATAGTACATATGCACAGCTGGGTAAATTGTAATCTGAACGTCACAGTCCTCAAGTATTACCACAAATCACTATGATGAACATTGGAATAAGTGAGATGTGGCAGTATACATCCACTGAAGGTACGTCTTTGGAGGCAGAAAACCTGACAGGACAAATCAGGGTAAAAAAAAATCTCCTGAAGAAAAGGCCACTTTATATGTCCTAAATCTCAGGACTCTTAATTAAACTATTAATCTCCCATTCAATCAGCTGTGTTTGGACAACATCCCAAAAACAAGGGAAATGGTCCCAGGAGACACATATTTACAGGAAACTCAATAAAAAAGGCAACCAGGACTTTTTTCTTATCAAAAAGAAATATAACTTTTGACAAGAGATTTCTGCGAAATGCCACTTGCTACATTGAATTGCAAGTCATTTGCTTCCCCCACAAGCAGGATCTGAGTGTGTTGCAAAGTGGAGGAGTGATTTGCTTTCACTGCTTAATAACCACCTCTCAGACTAAGTAGAGAGTCATATTGACAGAAACTGAAAGGGGTCAGGCTCTGCATACAATCTGCAGGTCTCAGGGATGAAGGGCAGAGCTAACAGCAGATGGGAAGGACGGACAAGTCCTTACATTTCCCAAGGGATGCAAGGATGGATGACAACTGGATACAGTTGCACATGTTATGTCCCCAAATTAAGAACGCCCACTGTACCCTTGAAGACATTTATCCCTCAAGCAGATCTTGAGTGACCCTTAAATCAGAGGGGAGGAAAAATCATCAGGATTATATGCAGAGATGACTGCAGGAAGCCTACCTCCCATGGTCCCATTCACTGGACACCAAATTCTAGAGAAATTTAACTTCTTTTCTTTTGAAGTTCCGTGTGCATTCCCCATGCACCCAGGCAACAGGAATTCTTGGAGAAAGGCACTAGCATCCAACAGAAAGCACATGGCAAAAATGTCAAAGTGCCTTTTGCACGTTAGTCTGAACATGAAAATAAACAAAATGCTATCCTTTATCTGAAGGGATTTAAACACAATTTCTCAAAAACATACTTGGACCAGATTTTTGTATTTTTCATGTGAGGACTGAAACACCTCTTATGTCTTCTGTTGAGATATATTTTATATTGAATAGGGCTTTGAGCAACCTGTTCTGGTGAAAGGTGTTCCTGCCCATGGCAGGAGGGTTGGAACTAGATGATCTTCAGTGTCTCCTCCAACCCAATCCATTCTATGATTCTATATTAAGCAACCATTGCATTAAAAAATGAGTAATCACAGGGAAAATTGCTGGAACGAAAAACCTCCACCTTTTAAAAAATATGCCTTAACTAATAGGCTATGAACACACACCACTACCAAGCCTAATATCTTGGTCTGTTTGAGGGTATAGCTGAGAAAAACCTTGGACTTTTGGAGCTCTTTGGAGCTTTTTGGAGCTCTTTCCTGCATGAACATGTGCCTACCCAAGGAAGATGAAGGTGGTAACTCAGTTGTGCCTCTTCCTCCATTCACATTTGAAAAGAAGGCTTCAAGCTTTTTTAGAAACATACACCTCTAAGAAATAATTTCAGGCCCTGGGCTTGAGGCAGAAATCACGCTGATCAGAAAATGATATGCATATTAATTATGGGTAGTTTCCTGCTGAGCTCTGTAGCTGATCCTCCTCTCAACTCTTCAGGCACTTTTTATTTAGACAGCCAAAACTCCTGGCTCAGGTTTCTGAATGCCATACTGGAACCAGCACCTCAAAACCAGAGTGCATATGTAATACAGTCTGTCCCCAGCCATGCCTCTACAAAGAAACTGCCACTGCAGGAAGCCAGGATATTCATGTTATTTATTTTATACAGACTCTTAGAAGGATGAGCTACTACTGATCAACTGCCAGTCCTTTTGCCATTAGGGATGAAAGCAGCAGTGATACTTCAAAAGGCTGAGACACAGAGAACAGAAGTCAAAACTCAGTGTGATTTTGTGAGGCGATTCCTGACCAGCTCCTGCATGTAACAAGGATGCTGCAGCCTTCAGCACAACTGAGCATGCTGAGGAGTTATTTATGGACTGCCTAACAGTCAAGAGACACTAAGAATCTTCACAATGGTCTGTCAACAGTCTGAAAAACTTCAACAATGTGCCTAGCCTATCCTCCACTAAGCATCTTGCACCAACATTAAGGAACAGTCCAGTCCTCTCTGTATGATATGTTTATAGTGTTTATGTCAAGGAAATTCCTCTCAGTCAGCATATGTAACTCCTACAGATGCCAACCACAAAGGGACCACAGTTGAGAAAAGAATTTCTCTTCTGTTGTTTTCTGATTATGCTGAGGTTTTTTCCTGCAACTTTATTTTCTCAATTATAACTGGTCTCTTGAAAGTGGAAGAAAGAGAAGTGGATAAAAGACTAGCTCAAAAGTTGTCACATGTTACAGGGGTAAAGCTTAGCAACATTCCATGGAGTAAATGTGTGGCAGCCAAAAGCTACTGTCAATTTTAACCACTGTTGATATGCTGAGGTTTTAATGAAATGAATAAAAGACCAGGATTCTTCTGGATCAGCAGGCATCAAACAGTACAGCTTTGTTGCTGACCACATTCCATTTACTCCCAGAAGCTGCATATAGGAATAAAAATGTAAAATAGCATTACATTTTACATATTCTTCCTCTCCATTTTATTAACACAGAAAAGCCTCAGATGAAATGTTATTGAGGTAATATTAATTAATACAACCAGCAATTGATCCATAAAGCATTATTTATCAGGAAAACTGTTAATGTTTCAGCTATAAGGCTTCTTTTTATCTTGTGCTTTCTCCTTCATGTCCCACTGGAACAGGAAGCCAGGCACAATGAACAGTAGTTTAGTTACTGCTAGTAATTTCAAATCTGCTATAAATCCAGCAGAAGACAGGACACACACAGCTCCTTCCAAATCTCATCTAGGTACCAGACCTTCTCAGACTAAGCACTCCCCTACTCTATGTCAGCACTTTCATGTGTAATCAGAGCTGGACTCCTCTACGTAAAAGATTACAGGAAAGCCCAAAGGGAGAGAATGAAAACATCTACTCTACATGGAATAATCTCAAGTATCCCAGGACATACATGCCTGTTTACCACCATTCCTTTATACTAAAGTTTGTCTTCCCTTTGAGTAGCATCCACTGTGATAATGTCAAAAAACAGTGCAGTTACATCCCACTAGAGAAGTATTAAATGCCTCTGTCAAAAGGAATTATTCTCTAATCTAGTTGAGCAGAAGTTTTGATTGCCCTACAGGGCTACACACATACACAGGTGCTGCGGAAGGATAAAAACTGTGGAAGATGCTACCAAATAACTCTGTTAGCATAGAATAATCTGTCTCGGAAAAGCTTCCTTTTGCGCCAGGTTGATAAAAAATTAGTATCAAAGATGAAAGAAAAATCAGTAACAATACACAAGAAAAATACAATGTGTTGGGATAAATGAACCTATTAGGTAGAGGCTTTTACCTCTGTAGTTAATACAGATACAGGCCATGACAGACAGACTGTGGTTATGACTAACTGCACGACTCAAGAGAACTTCTAAGTACCTGTTCTGGCTAATCAGAAAGCTCAAGGTATGCACCCTCCCCTGCTTAGCTGGAAAGGGAAATTGACATGTCATAAAATCATAGAACCAGTACTGAAATCCAAAAAGATTACATCAACAACACGCAGAGAAAGGGGGAGCTACGGCATGACCAGCAGGGCTTTCACATGAATCAGTGGGAGATCTGCACCCATTGGTTTGCCATTAATTGCTGCTGCATCTCAATGCATTTCTCACCAGCTAAATAAGCAATGTAGCACAGAAAGAGCTGAAATCCTATTTAGTCTACACCTGATAATCCATCTTTTATCCCCAGTGAGATTCTGCAGAATTAAGTCTGTTGGGTGTGTACAAATTAAGGTTTGCCATCCTCTATTCACTTGCAGTAACTCATGTTTAATTGTAACTGCAGTTACTACAAGTCACAGTTACTTGTAGTCTAACAAAATCTCCAAGGCAATTTTTCAGACTTTAATTTTCCTTTATAAATAGATAAAAATAAATAGTTTTTACATTATATAAAATAAATAAATAAACTTTAATTTTCCTAGAGTCACATTTATGAAGGGTTTATCATTGCTTTGCTTATTATCAACAAGTCAAATGTAAGTCTACCAGCCCTATTCAGACTGGTTAAACCACACATTTTGAGTATGCAGTTTGTGCTTGAAACCAGTATAGCCTGAAGGTAGATATGCATTTAGAATCCCTGCAGACAACACCAAATTTGGGGGAACAGCTGGCACACCAAATAGGAATTGAGAGGCACTGTTCAGAAACCTGGGGCCTGGATCAGTGGAAGTCTCCTGAAGTTCAACAAGGCTATGTTGAGTTCTGCAGCTGAAGCAGAATAACCTCAAGCATCAGTGCAGGCTGGGAACAAACTGTTGTAGAGACCTGTGGTTATAATGGATGCCAAGTAAAACACGAGGCAGCAGCATGCGCCCAGAGTAAATAAAGCAAACTCTATAGTGGTTACATTAGGAGCGGGACCAGCAGATGGAGGCTCTGCCCGATGCCTGCAAGGATTGGTGTCTCCCACAATTCTTTGTCTGATTCTGTATGTCCCAGATCAAGAAGGATACTGAAAAACTAGATAGAGTCCAGAGCAGAGCTATCAAGAGAGGCACGCTCCCACAACTCACGATATTGTAAGAGGAGGTTGGGGGCTTCTTCAGTCTTGCAAAGAGGAGGCTAAGGGGGGGCCCTGAACCTACCTGAATGGATGTTACAGAGGCTTCAAGTAGTAGCTACACAAAGTCATAGATGACCTGGTTCAAGGGCTGCCAACAGCCCTGCCTCAAAATCCTTCCAAATGATGATTCTGTATTTCTTCTATGAATGAATCTGTTCATCTCAAAACACCTTTACTCTTTCTACCACAGGACTTACTACAGTGCCTCCAGTTAGGACATACTTATTATAGGTATGCCCAAGTCTTGCTGTGTGACAAATATAACTGCCTAATCTTACTAAAAACTAGCAGAGCACAGATTGGAAAATTCCTCATCTGATTATTCCTGCTATCTACCCCTCAAATAACAAATCTTTTCCTTTTCTTTCCAAACAGGTTAAGTACCCTTTTGTTCTACAAAACGGAGTGGTTTTGGGCTCAAGAAGAAAGTCTTAAACACAAGCAAAAATACTCCCTTTACCTCTAAAATTATTCCAGTTCACTTGCTAACAGACTTAATTTTTATTATGAAATTCCTGTATTGCATTTCCTCAACAGTGTATGTATTTTTGGTATTGCTTGAATTCCCACATATATGAAGACAGACTGTGATTGGAAAATACCATGGAAGCTAAGTCTTAGTATTGGCAAAAAGCAACTTCCTGAGTATTGTCTTGACTTGGTAAGTATTTCGTGTTACTTAAGAAGGATCTGAGCACAACTTTGAGGAACAGAGAAGAAGGGCTCCCTTTCACAGCTGTCTTCAGTTGTAAAGGCAAAATAAAAGGAGCCTGAATAAGGCTTGCTTTCTGTAATAATATCGTAATACTGAGGAAAGATTATGAATTGTTTCTATCTTGAAGAAAAAAAAGCAAGCATTAGAAATGTGAATTCTGCTTAAAAAAAAAACACAACTCAAAATCTGTGAGATGACAGTATACATGACACAAATAGAACACAAGCACCACAGAGGCGATTTTGTGATCTGTTTACTAGTAGAGCTGAAAAGTATATTAACTCTTCACATTCCTAATAAAGCAAGCAGTTAGGAACTTCCCAGCCTATTGTTAGCAGGTGATACATATATAATGAAATAATTACCAAAGTACCCACAAACTTTACATTTTCAAGTGAATAAGGAATTTTGGTCTGAACACAGGCCTTTGAAAATGCTGGTGTCATTATAATGCATTTTTCACCTTGGTATCTCTTTCAATGATACAATATCACACTCGAAAACTGCATTTTAGAAGCAAATGTGTTCACATATATCAAGCCAATATTTTTTTTGCACAGCATGCCTTTCATTAGTTATGCTACTTGTTTACTTTCACATTTCAGAGTTCAAGGTAAAAACCTCATTTTCACTTAATTTCTATTTCCCCATATAGGTCAATAGCAATCTTGTGCAATACATTAACTTTACATCCTGCATAAGGATGAGAGCAGAGAGGAAGGCAACTTTTTACAGACCACAATTTTGGTCTTGTTGTTTTCACTTTTTTAAAGAAACAGACAGGAGGGGGCTAAATTGGAGCTTGGCTTTATTTACCTGCTTCACTTTTGTGTAGTCATTATCTTCACTCTTGCTCTTAAAAGGCTATTTAGATGAATTAATGTTTATAGATATCTCTGAAGAGGATTTTTTTAATGACAGAGCTCAGTGCTCTTATCTCTTCAGTAACTGTCTGTCTGTCACCCATTGCTGGCACATCTACCTTTTCTCCCTAATGCAAGAGAAGTCAGATTTTCTCATCTTTATCTGACATCATGATACACTGAACAGAATAGCCTTTTGAGAGTACAACTCCTAATTCCCTTGTGCCACAAATCTTCCAGTACACTAAATACATGCAACTTTTTCTGGCTTTCACAGATGTGACTCACTGCAAAAAAACCCCAAACCTGCATGCAGATTTTAAACCATTAATTCTACTAAATCATGAGGAGTATTTAAACATGAGCCTTCATCAAGTCATCTCAAATATGAAGGCATCATGAGCATCACTTTAAAACACATCACTTTATAACCCATTATCCTATGGTCATTTATGCCCAGGCAGAATATAAAAGCTACAATTTGGACCCAATTACCATCCTAAATCAAATCTGCAGTCTCTTTATGCATAATACAGGGCAAAGGGTAACTGAGGCTGCAATCTGACTACACAGAGGCTTCAGCAGCAAAGCTGGTTTCAACAGATTACCTTTTCTAAATGCTCTGCAAGCAGGTCATTTGAAGCACTAAAATACAGTAACATGTAAGCCTACAACACACACTTGAACTTGTCATTTTTTGAAGTTTGCTGTACTCAATTTAAAAAAGTCGTGCCTCAGCACTGAATAAAAAGTTTTACTTTCATTAAATTAATGCCTCAATGGCTCTTTACAAACTGTGTTGAGCATACAGATCTTTCATGTCAAAGCAACCAGACTTTCTTGTCTGATGGTTTGACATTAACCTTAGATTGCATTAGATGAAGCAGCAGAAATATCTACAATGAAAAGGTTCAGATAATATGCTGAATTCTGGGGACCAGCTAGTTCCTCAAACACAGAGCAGAATCCTATGCTCATCTAAACAAGCAGAACTGCTCTTCTAAACTTAAACTGACCCTTAGAAAGCAAAAATTTAACACCAAAGTCCAACATATACTACAAGATCAAAGCCTAAGTAGTACAGAATCAGCTACATAACCACAACCACAGTGGACATCAAAATCCTATTCTGACTGTTTGAGATGCCAGCAAGTAAGTGTTGAAACAAAACCAGTTAAAACATGATTATTTTCATTCCAAATTGTGATCAAACTCAGAAGAGGCATTTTGTTATAAAGCTGTTTTTTCAAGAAGTCAGGGAGCAAAAATAAAAAAAAAATCAGAAGCTTGCAAGAATTCCCAAGTTTTCAAGTTTGATATCTACTCCTTGGTCTCAGATTTACATCTCTGCCCAAGGAGAGTTCAATCTTATGTTAGGGGTCCTGCTTGCAGTTTATTTCGAATTGCAAGAAATAAATTACTGGTAATGGAAAAAAATAGGCTTATCTATTTATTTTTTAAAAAATAAAAAGAGTCTAACAGAAAAGCCTGTATTTAAAAAAACCTGCCAAAGATTAAGTAATTTTTTTAAAATGTACCTATTGACCAGCTTTCAAAAACTCCAGCAAGTTCTTTGTGTACAGCCAAAGATGCTGTTTTGTTGATTATCATTTCTGATTTTAGAAATAAAGTAGTTTAAACAGTTGCTAAGTATGCACACTTCTGAGAGATACCTTGTTGTTGTGATCACTAAAGCACAGAAAACTGTTTAGAACCGGAACAGCTAAAAGTAGGCTAAAAACAATCCAGTAGTCCACAGCTGTTTCTTTTTATCAGAAAGCCTATTTAATATCAATTTAAAGAAAAATAGAAAATGTAAAATACGCCACCCCTTGCTAACATGAAGTGCTGTATTATCTAGGGCATTTCTTTCTCCAGCCATCTGTTTCGAGCTGCGTACACACACTGAACTCAAATTTTATTTTCACAAGAGAACTCTACCAGCCTCTTCCAGAGACTGTATGAGAAGTCTTAAATTTGGTCTTGTTCTCAACAGACAAAAAAAGAATGGTGATACCTTGTCAAGGTAGAAGTTATGGCCTTCATAAAGATAAGCAAACACTTCAGATCATTTCTGGGGTGAGGTTGCCTTATGAAGAAGTGTATTGAATTGCTTTTTGCTTCTTTCCACCATTCTTGCCTTTGGAATACTGTGTCCACACTAGCATATGTGTGATTAGAAGCATAATGTGTAAAAGTCTTGCAAAAAGGAATTCCTATTGTTTTTCAGGAACATCAGAAAGCATCAAAAGCCATCATCAAATGGCCACAAAATGAGCTTCTGAAGTGGAATTTTGAAAACGTAATTTTTGCTTTTTCCCTATGCTGCTACAAGACAGAACAAAGGTCACTGTATATACATTAATAGATCATGGCACTGTGCTTACTATTCCTTTTACAGAACAATGTTCTAACATGATCTCCACATAAAATTACTTTCTTCTTTGATTCAACAAATTACCCAAACTACATAATTCCATCAATTTGAAAGAAAAATCAAGTTTACTAAATCATTTTCTTTATCATAAATTATGGCTCTTTCTTAATTCAGCAAGTTCCTTCAGATGCTACAAATTTGTATAGCACTATACCTAGGAATAAAAGACGACATGGTAACAGTGCTTGTGATGGTAAAAATCAGTCCAGTGTCTGCTATTCTTTCCTCAACTGTATAAACTAGAGAGCCAGAATTACACCTTGAGAGGATGGAGTGACACATGCCATTTTACATGGTTTCACCAAAACAGGACAGTTTAAGCTGTACTACAGCAGTCAGAAAAGCAGGAATGAAGTGACTTCACCGGTGCCCAGTGTGGGCTTTGTGTGGGTACAAGAATGTTGTATGAATAGCATTTAGACAAATAGGGCCTGATTCTACAGAATTTCTTTCCTCCAAGACACATTCTTTCATATATTCTCTCTTACTACACATTAGGCAAAATTGAAGCATGATTTAAAACTGGCTGTAAATAACTTGTGACTGAAATGAAGAGAAGAGCAAAAAGAAAACCACTTCAGCTCTTGTTGAGCACCAGTTTTTCAACTCAATCCCTAACAAAGAGGGTAAAAAGGGATAAAAGAAGCTGTCATATATTTAACTAATAAAGATAGAACCTGAGGAGAAGAGAGTGTGAGATGGGAAGAAAGATGGAAAAACTAGGTAACTGAAGGAAGCTCTTGCAGAAAACTGGGCAAAGAAATAAAGGAGCCTGAAGAAGTAGGACAGCCGTGAAAGAGTGTGCAAAGAGTAAAGAATCACTAGGCAAAATAGAAAAGACTTTAAGAAAATAAGTAGATTATAACATCAGATAGAGAAGTGCAGGTTTTGTTTGGAAAGTGCATACTGTATTTTGGGCACTACTGTATTGATTAGTATCTTTAATTGGACTGAAGCACCATTGAGCTGTAAATGGGTGATAGTATTTCTATTGCAAAACCTTAAAAAAAAAAGGCCAAAAAAATCCCCCCTGAATCTGCTTGGTTCCTGTGAGCAAATCCTTATGTACATGTTCCTTCTCTTTCTCTCAATCACCAATGTTTCCCTGCTTTTACCCTAATTCCATATGGTAGGATGTCTGTATATTCTCACTGAGCTTTGCAGAGAATAAAATATGAAAGCCCAACAGGTTTTGCAGGATGAGAGCAAATCTATTTGTATAAAGTGTATTAATGGACTTCTAAATTAATTTGATCATACCAGACATTTTTCCAATGAATGTGTTCACAGATCAGTTTTCTGCTGTGGTTGTCCTTTCCCTGCTGCCCCGCCCAGAACAACTTCCTGATCCTAAAATCAGTTTGATGTATAAATAAGGGAGAAGAAGAAAGAAAAATAATGGCTACTAGTTACTCAGGAGAGAAGGGAAAGAAAAGAGAGAACAATAAGTATGAGAATGCCTCATAACCGTTTTCTGCGGCTGCCACAGCTCTTGATGGTCCCATCTACTCACTGCACTTCCCCTTAAACTGCTCACTGAAGTTCAGGCAGGGTGTCTCAGGTATGTGTACAGCAGGGTTCTACCATGACCAGCAATCCCGTGATGTCCAGTGTACATACCACAATATTGCCGAAGGAAATGGTCAGATAGATAAGATGCTATTACCACGTACAGCAGACTTGGAAACCTGACTTCAGTCAGGTCCTCCCGAGGCCCAGGAAGGGTAAGTTAAACATTCTGTGGACAGGGAAGATTTAGATAAGAAAGATGTGTACAATCCTGCTTTGGTTTTAAAACCCTTTTCTCTTCCCATGCTTTGTTTCTGCTGTCAAGATAAAACAGTGTTTTGATTTAAGGAAATTGTTCCAAAGCCATCATGTAGCACAAGTAGCTATTTGGCAGTACTGAACTCAAGTTTTGCCTGCAGGGTACTGGGACCTGTCGACAGTGAGCACGATGGGATTTCTCCATAGAGAAGGGAATGGACTTAGCAAGGCTAGAGAAGGGAAGAGGTATGTTACTGGTCCTGTAAATAGTAGCATGTACTTGTAAGGCTGCATTTAAGGTTAGAGAAGTTAAAATAGTCCAATTAATTTAAGTCATTGGACTGTCATATCCAACATCAAAGACAGGAAGCATTTCTAAATATGCCCCAAGAGGATTTCCTAGTTGTGAGAGAGCAGGCCACCCTCATCAACAGAGAGACTTCCCCAGCCAAACACTCCACCGACCCCAGAGACTATAAAGGTTTGCAGATATCTACCTACATTGTAGGTTTTGATATGTATGAAATAAGAGCTAGACTAGCAGTATTTTCAGCTTCAATTCACAAAACATTGTCATAGAATTAATCCATGTGGTATAATGCCATTTTAGTTTCCAGTCTGGGTAATTAGGGGCAAAAGGGGTAGAACAGAGTTTGCAAAGAGCTGTCTTCCAACTGCAAATCTCTACTGTACAGAAGACAGAATGAGAGAAAGACGAGTATTTTGTTATATCTGCCGTTCTTTTTGGACTAGTGTATTCTAGAGCTAAATACAATTACTGAAAGGTGCTCCATGTTAGTACATCAGGAAGGCCATACACGCATAGACAGCTGACAGTGCATATGAGAACTCAGAACTTAAGACTTCCAGGAGATGCTAAGCTGTCACCTCCTCAGGTCTTCCAAACACAGGCCTGCTCCCCACAGGCTCACTGGCAGCCTTGACAAATTTCTCAAACATTTTGCTCTTTCTCTTCATGACATCCATCCTATACTGCTTAGCTGCTCTCCTCCATGAAGCCCAGTCTTCTCACTCAGTCTCCACCTCTCAGTCCACTATTACTCACAAATACACTTGCAGAGCAGAGGCAGTAAGCCTGAAAGAAAGGCTGCTACTTACCATGTGACTTTAAGGACCTGCTTAACTGGATTTAATCAGATACTGAAATGACTTGTCCAACCTGAGCCAACCGATAGGAAGGGTCAACAAAAAAATTAAATTACACACGAACTTTGCATATGTCTTCAAAATCATTATGTCCGTCAGGCTGGTAAGCATCAGTGGATGGAACCAACTGAGGAATTCAAACTGATAAACTTTCATGAGCCTCCCTGACTTACCACGAACACACTCAGTCTTTTAGTCAAAGCTCAGAATTGACTTATGCCTCAGATGTTACTATAATACATGACTAGGAAGCATTAAGCTTGTAAGAGCTGCTAAATATGAGGGAAATGGGACCTAATATTGAAATGGATCATTAAAACTGTTTCCTTTCCAAGACTGTGATTCTGCCCCCCCTCCGCTTTTCAAATGTGTAAACGTGATTTTTGTAAGAGGTTTCTGTCTGACCTAGAAACGGAAACCATGGAAGCATTTCAATTATTTTAAACTGCAAAGTTTAACACAATTTTATATGTGCATCTACATTGTCTCAATGCATATTGTTAATTGTCTACTTCAGACACACACACATTTATTCCTTTACGCTTCTTATCATAATGTGTGAAGATACATCTGAAAGGGGCTTCAAGTCAGATATATTTCTAAGACACATGTCTTGCCTGCACACACTTATACTTGTAGAGTTAAGGCATGCTGTATTTATTTGCAACTCCCAAAGCATCACACACTAAATTCTGTCCTTTATCTGGAGTCAAATGAATGCAGTTATCTGGTTAATAGATCTGACAAATTCTTCTGGATATCTGCCAACTTCATAATCTACTTGAACTATAGCTTAAGAACAGTATGAGATCACCAGGGTTTCTGCACAACTTCAAAGCTCCCTAAGCTAAAGCTGTGCAGTTCTCAGGCTGAACAAACGTCGCCAGGCTATGTGCACAGCTTTGAGGCTCCTTGAACCATAGCCATTTGTTTCACAGGGTTTACAAATTCTATTAGGCATATCTGGAGCACACATAAATTCTAATATACATCAGCTATTTTTCTGCACTAAAAGGAACTTCAACATTCAGAAATACAGGGCTTTTAATGATCATTTTACTCTACCAAAACAAATTTCATTTGGTTGCCATTATAATAAAAATTGTAAATAGAAACAATTTTCTATACCATATTTAAAAAAACAGAGGCCCTGGGAGATTGTCCTTCCAGTGAAAGCTGCTACTTACAAAATCCCTTACTAGAAAAGCTCCTTGTCTAATTAAAAGTCAAACGGCTATTAAAAAAAATAATTCACCATTAGCTGGAGAACACATATTAACATTTTAAGACACCTAATTTCCAGAAGCTTAGATAGAGTTCCTAATCTATTTTAATCTGCAAACAAGTTAGAACCTGAAATGTAATGCCTTCGACAGTATCAAGACAGCAGGAATGCTCATTTTCTCAAGCACAGCATGTGAGCAGACCCAGGTGGACTAGTCAACAGGGGAAAGTGGGTTTTCTCTTACATCAGTAACTGGGTCACTGTCTAATGTCCCTTTGTTATCCTAAAACATGAACTTCATCCTGTGACAGAGTTAAGAAGGGATAATGACCAACCTCCTTGACAGATGCCACAGATGACTCTCCACAGCCTTCTCTCCTGTCAAATGGTAATGACTTTATTTTCCCCTTTATTGAACAAATGCTAGTTTATGCTAATCTTTTTGCTTTACATATTTATAAATAATTAAATTCTGAGAACTTCCAGAAACAATTCAGCTTGACTTGAGGAAGATGGAAAATTACAATGAGTTTTCTCAAGGACTGTCAATAGCAAGCAACCGTTACTACAAAAAAAAAAAAAAAAGGTAAAAATTATCTGATCGTATTTATATTACCCCAGCTATTTTCCTAATATTAAGGGGAGGGGCATAGAGTAGAACTCTCTTCCTCCTATTTCTGTCCTCTACTGTGCTACTCGTTCATCTTTCCTCTACTTCTAGTATTTCTCTCTCTTCACCTGTTTCCCTTAAGGGATTTTTGTTACCTTCTGTTCTTGCCTTGTTAGCTTTCCCATTTCCATTATTAACACTTTGTTTTCTTCAGGTTTCAACTGTTCTTTTGCCCTTTCTGTTTCCACTTTTAGTTTGATGCTACAGATGTTCCTCACAGACTTCTGAAACTACACCTGAATATTCTGTTCTCAGGAAACACACTTCTGAATGAATCCTTTAACCTAAAGCTAAAGACAAAATTGGTTGGTTTCAGTCTCACATAGTAATAGAAGATCACAAACATTGGCCTGAACACAGGAACAGTTATTCATTGTGGAAGGTCAGTCAGAAATAACCGAACCTCTCTGCTGGTTCAGAAGTACACTTCAAGGATCATTACTGAAGCAAAAGAGATGCACTCTAAAAGCAGTTTCCTCCATGGTGATGTTTTAAAGAAAAGGCTTTTGCCAAAATCAGCCTCGTTTTCCCAGAAATGGCTTAAATGGTGTATTCTGGATGGCTTAAACTAATACACAGGTGGTGTTAGAAGCTACATTGTTTTAGCAAAAACTTTAAAAGAATTACAAAGTATCTTGTTGTGCAATTGACATATCTCTTCCCCAAGCAGTTTATTAGTTGGACTTGTATTTCTTGTAAGAGAACAAAAGAGCTCTCAAGATGGAAGACTTTTTTCTTTAGCTTTCATTTCTCTCATCTGAGGCTACTGATAACAGTATTTTAATCAAAAGCAGGTTGGTTTATCCCTATCTTCCCCAAAACTTTATTGCACGCAGCCATGCCTGAAGCTTCATACCTTCCTGCCTCCTCTATTTTATGAGCCGATATCCTGAAGACAGGCCATGGTTTGTTGTTACACCCCGCTCTGTGGTTCAGTTTGAATTTAGTGTTTGACAACCACCAGGCTGGGTGCACATGCTAATTCTTAAGAGAAACTGGGAGTCAAAATTGAGTATATTTGGAGGAGAGGGGCAACATAAACCTTTGTTCTGACAACAGTGTGGCTAAATGGACAGTACTTAAATAGATCCTTCCACACTACAGACAGGGAACCTTACCTATCTTATCACTGTGCTCTTAATGCTAGGTATTGTAAAGAGTCTAGCAGGTTGTTTTCATAGTTTATTGCCCAACTAGACACCTAAGATAGAGCAGAAGCAGCATTCCATTTCATGCTATCAAAACAAGTACTCTCTAAATGGAAGAATATTTTTATGAGCTTTCACTATTACAGACTGTAACTGAGACTTCAAACAAAGTGATAAGTGCCATGAAAAAAACCGTGTTCTATATTTGTATTCTGCATACAAACTCTCATGGTGTTTCTCCATCTTTTGGCCTCGATGGATTACTGTTGAGTGGTCAAATTGTAACCAAGTTCCTAATTTTTATTTTATTAACTTATGTCTGTGGAATAATTGCAGCCTGTTTACAATAACCTCCACAGGCCACTGCTCTAAAATAGAAAGATTTTCTTGGATACAGTGTGTTTGTGTGACTCTACTAGTTGTGTTTTTCAAGGTTAAGAGCAAGAATTGATTGAGGAAAGAGACCATTTATTGTGAAACTGAAAAATTACATTAATAAATGAAAAGTAAAATCCTCTAATTGTTTTTATAAAAGCAGAGCTAAAGTAGTGGTGGTGCACATGTCATCTGAAGTATTCAACGTTCTCTACTGAGAGGATTACTCAAGGCAGCTTGCCTCTCAAAGCCAGAAGGTGAATACTCAGACCCAGCTTTGAAAACTATGAATGCAAGCAACAAAAGTTACAACTTTGGAAAGAACTGGTATTAGAGAGGAAATAGCTATCCTCTAAGAGGAAACCACTGCCATGATAATGTCTTCAGAGGAACGCACACTTGGCAACAGTAGCAGAAGAGGTATTTCTATACTGTAAAGATAATACAGATCCACAAGTATTTTTAACTACAGGAATCTTTTGACTGGGTTTAAAATATACCTGCTTGGGCTTCTGTGTTGTACCTTCAGTATAGAAACCAGCCTCCCTAAATACAGAATAGACCAGACACTTTCCCATGAGACATTACTGCACTCTCAGCCACAAACACTTTTGTTTGTTGAGAATGATTTCAGGAGAGATATAGAAGCTATTGGAAAAACAAATTCATCCTTGATTTAATTCTAAGGGTTTTCAGCTTTATACGATCTGCTACCAAAAAGAAACCTATAAGCTGAATGGGGGACTCTAGTGCATTGATTGTATAAGCTTAAACACAGACCTTAAACATGAAAGGTGATTATATTTGCTAGCCAGGGTGAAACTGATTCCAGTCTCTGCCACTCAAGAGCTGCTGCAGAGGCTACTTAAGAGTTTGCTTTGATTTTAAAGACAGTGGAATATGTGAAGAAGAGGGTGGGGGCGAAGGGTTCCTCAGTATTTTCATAAGCAGTATCTCTGGGCAGTTATGGGCTGGTGCTGACAGATTCGACAGGAAAATTATTTCAGTCTTCCTGAAAATAATTATAACTACCCTTACTTTTGCAGCAAGCTGTAGCAGATTCTCAAGCTGTTTACAAACTTGCCTGCAAATGAAGTGTAGTCTCATCTAAAAAGGAGTGCTGCACTCATTCTGCACCAGTTCAGCTGATGCCCTGAAATTACTATTTCTGGAAGCCAAAATAGCTACAACTAGACTTTGACTAGAATGAAGAGACTACCAGTCTTACTTTGTGTATGGAGACAGTAAACACATGCCAACTAAACCTTGGGGTCTTGTCTTTTCAACCCTCATGAAAAAGAGATCTTCACTACATTGTTACAGTTTTACCTAATTCTGATGAAATCTGACAGTTATTCCTCATGCCTGACCATGGCAGCTTCTAGTTTGAATCATTCTCCAAAGGTTCTCCATTGCTTTAACAGAGTTAAATGAGTATTTAACCTCATTTCACAAACAGCAAAACTGAGGCACTGCAACTGCTTCTTTCTGTGGAAACTTCTAGTTAAAAGTGAAAGATGCATGTGATCTGCAAAGAAACTACTGATACACCTAAGGCCACAGGAAGTGCTGATGTCAAAGCCCAGAGCCGAATTCAGGAACTGCCACCTCCTTAGGCTGTTTGCGAACCACTCTTCCTTGCCCTCTGGACCTGCAACCTTGATCCCACCATCACATCTGGCAGACTGGCTGAGTCTTTGGCAGCTCAACGTGGGCACCCCCTAACCAATCCTACTCTACTGCCAGATTTCTGAAAAATCTGTTTTACTGTGGCTGTTTCATCCCGGGAGAAGCGTAGCTTTGTGCAAGAGAATGAGGTGGAGAAGGCGAGAGAAATTCGCCAACAGCTCTGTAAAGAAATCCCAAATACCGTACTTCCTATACTCGTGTGGCATTTGTTGGACACTCCATACAAGTGTCAGTGTGAAACTACTTAATTTACAACCTTAAGATAAAAAAGGAAGCGGTAACATGGCTGTATTTCTAGGCAGGATTAATGCTTTAAAAGCCGGAGAAGTACGAGCATCTTCATCTCCCACAAACAAGTAACAGACAGATTATAAAACAATCCAAACGTGCTACCCCAACTTGTCTCCATTATGCAAACAGTACCAGGGAACGCGTCCTGGGGGTGCCTTATATAACTCCTTGCTCCGAGTGCCCCCCGGCACCTCCCTTCGCCCCGAGCCGCCCAGCCGGGGCCGGTGGTGCGGAGCGGTGCGGGAGCGGTGCGGGAGCGCCGCGGGCAGGGCAGGGCCGGCGGGAGGGGCCGGCGGGAGGCACCGGCGC
>JAOXXN010000471.1:22043750-22057145 GCA_026770055.1 Myrmophylax atrothorax | reverse complement strand
CGGGCCGCCGGCAGCGCCCCCGGCCGCCAAGGAGGCGGCGGAGGGGCGGGTCCCCGCAGGGAGCGGCGGCTGCCGCCCCTCGCCGCGGCTTCGGGCCGCCGTTGTTAGCGGGGCTGGGGTGGGGTCCGGGTGGTGCCTGGCGGGCAGGCAGGGAGGGAGGGAGGCAGCGAGATGTGCCGCTCCGGCGAGGTGTTCCCCACGTATTGCCGCACCCACGGCTGCGGCGTGGTGTATCCCCGCATATCTCACCGCATCCCCGCACATCCCACCGCATCCCCACGCCCGTGCCGCGCCGCTCCTCGGTCCGGGAGGAGGTGTGGTGGTGTAAACGCGGCGAGCGCGGTGCTTAAATTAAATATTTAATGATACGGACTCAAGGAGGAGCGTTTTGCAAGAAGGAGGGAATTATGCAGGCGGGATAAGTGGTTTTTTTAGGTGGGCTTTATGGGGAAAAGGATCAGTGGAGGAAACTGCAGGTGAAGTCCAAGTGCTGCATGTTTTGCTGAACCAACATTACAGGTTTTACACTCGAAATTGAAAGACAAGAGGTAGTTCTGTGTGGAAGGCGTTTTAAACAAGAAAATTAATCTCTATTCAGTGGTCCCTCTTCCTTTCTGCCCTGCGGTGCTCAGTCTCTAAAAAGCAGGGAACAATAAGGAGCTCTTTGGTGTTATAGCCCTCTCCTTGTAACGCTTTCAGTGGCAACCATTTGGGGCAGAGGGGGCTGATGAAATTAATAATTGAATAGCTTTTTTGGTGGCATTTTCACATTTTTCAATTCTTACCACGGTTATGTATTCACAGGTTTACCTGAGTCAATCTTAAAAGTAGAGTTACATAGAGTAGGATCAGTGTGTGAGAGTGGGTTTGTTTGCCCTGTAGAAATGGATCGGCCATGGACAATTCAGATGAGTGATGCAAAAAGAAGGTTCAGTTGAATCATCCCCCACAGTGGCTTCACAAGTGACACCAGTAGTCCCTTTTGCCAGCAGTCAGCAGCTGCCGGGGGTTTCCCTTCTGGAACAGATCCCAGGAGCTTTCATGCCTATAAAAGGGCAGTGTGATGTGACAAGCAAAGAATAATTCATCAGTCCTGCAGAGTACAGACTGAACATGTTGAGGTTTATCCATTTACTTTTGTATAGCCCTGATTCACCAGCTCTTTCCTTAGGACACAGCACAATTTTGCAGTTGACTTCAGTGGGGTTAACCACTGTCCCAGTATGCACAAATTGACACTGAAGAGATGTAATTTTATGATCAACAGATACTGAAAATCAGTATGTTTTTACACTGGCTAGACAACTAAAACATTTTTGGTACTGTTTTCATTGCACTGAGACTGCAGAAAATTCAAACCAGAACATGCTAGGGGTTTAATTGCGGGCTTTATAATACAGTTCTTTATAAAATACAGGATTTTTAAATGAGTCTGAGTGGTGGAAAGTTGTATTTTTTCTGCTTTCATCTATTTGCAAATCTTGTCTGAAATTCATCTTTTTCCTATGTCTTTGTGTCCTTATATCTTTCACTCAGCAATAAATTTTGTGCTGCCTTTTTAGCTGTGTCCCAAATGTTTCCTTTACATGTCTAGGAAAAAAAGGCAATGAAAATTTCTTCATGCTGATCTGTTGTTCAGAGATCATGGAAGAGATATTCCACACAGTATTCCATGTGGGATAAGTTCCACCTGGGATAAATCAGAGCAACCTGTAAAATGCTCAGGTTTCTGAAATTTACTTGCATGTCCTAACTGAAATGCACACATATATCTTTGCAAGATCCAGAAAAGTAAGACTGTTACTTGCTCCACGGAAGGATTTTGAGGACAGTGAGTTCTAAACAGTTTTGCTTTTTAAAATGCTGCCAGAAAGAAACCTGGCACTACAGAATGTCTTTGATTATAATTGGTTTCAGTGGATCCAAAAGCACCATGTGAAACTAGGGAGACCTTTTGTTCTTTTTGCTGAATACTTATTAATTCTAGGAGAGAAAGCTCCAAACAAGCTGAGGACTTGATTTTTGTCAATCTCTTAATTAGGTACAAGTTTACAACAGAACAAAGGGGTGTTGTAAAAAAAAAAAAAGAAATCCAAATGAAGTCCTGCCACTCTTGCTGTTGAATTCAAGATCCTGTATGTATGGCTACTCATGGAATCGTGCAAAAAGGAGAGGAGTCTTCATGAGAGCAATGTCCATGTGCAAGAGACTATACAGAAGAACTCTGGGCCATTAGGCATAGATACCAATGTGTAGAAGGTAATAGACAAAATCAGTGTGCTGAATTTTTTTAAAATGATCAGCACCTGCAAAGTGTGGTCCAGTCATACTTGTGAGAACATCTCATTAAGACCAATGAAATTAGGATCTTCCTTAACTATTCATTAAGGAAAAAATTAATTTAAAACCAAGTTTTTGAAAAAAACTGGTAGCTAGAAGTGAGATATTGAGAAATTGGGAAGAAACCTGTACAAGTGTATTCTGTGGATTTCAGGAGATGTTTAATTTCAGCCGGGGGGGAAAGACTGAAAGATTTGTTCATAAAAATATCCTTTAGAAAGGCTTATCACTGCTTTTTTATTGCACTTCTAATGCAGTGGTGAAAATTGAGTTGTAGACTGCAGAAGTTAGGAAGTTATTAACAAGTGCTATCTCTGTGCTCCCAAACCTTGACTGTGTCTGATATCCTGCAAGAAAATGAAAAATTTTCTTTGACCTCTCAATGCTTACTACTTTAGGATATTTTTTTCTCAGATCTTGTATCAGTTTCAAATCCTCAGCACATCTCCTCACCCCTGACATAGCAACTACTCGAAAATCTTCTTGTATATATTATATAATTTAATTTGGCCCAAAGGTGCATGTAAAGGAATATAGTTTTAATTGCCTCTGTACTCATGTTAGAAATCTACATGAGCCACAGGAGTGTGCTGGGATGCTTGAATACGTAAGGAAATACGCTATGGTGCCATAATTTAATGGAATTCAGATAAAAAGTAATAAAGGGGAAAGAAAGTGAAAGTGCAGGTAGTGCTTTGCTCCTGGTAGAGACATAGGCAACTGTTCGAGTCCTGGCACCTTGAGAAATCTCAGTTCTTGTAGAACTAGAAGTGGAAATAATGCAGAACTATCTGTGAACTTGCACATGCGAAATAGGGCAAGCTACTTCTTGAGACCTTCCTCTGATATGTGAATGGGGAGGCAATAAAAGTGTGCAAAGGGGAAGGCGTTGCCAGGGATGACTTAATGTCCTTCTCCCTGAAGCAGAGCTGCCTCACATTTTCCATGGGATAAGTGCAGTTATTGATACAGAAGTGGACACTTGACCTAGTTCTATGATAACTCATTCATGTTCCCATATCTGTTCTGTAAGTATTCATGGTAAAGCTTTTCTGCTCAGTGTTGGAAGTTGAAATTAGAAGATGTCGACCTAAGGTACAACTTTCTATCTGTGAGTGCAATTTAAATACAAGAATGACTGACCTGGGAAAGGGAAATCTGAGAAACTCATGGGGTTTTGTATCTTTTAATCCCAACCTTTTAAAACACAAAGCTTTAATCTGGTTGAAGAAAAAAAAAAATCTGTGTGTGAGTTTGTATGCTGTATGTGTCATACTATGAGACTCATACAGTAACCTTTTGTGGTGTGAATATTTGGGGCTTTTTAATGGCCAGTATCTTCTGCTTTGTCCATGGGTATTGAGGAGAATAAAAATTGCAAGCAACATATGAGGACAAAATCTGTAGGCCTGACTTACACTTTAGAGCTGAAAGAGGTTTCACATATAGTTAGGAAGGAATTTCTTCCTCCTCACCCTCAAATTTAACTGGGTAGTTTTGTTTTGGGGTTTTTGCTAGGTTTGTGTATTTATTATGGCATTTCTACAAATCTCAAGAAGAGATAGGAGAGCAACTGAAGGGGAAAATTACTCTAAGGTTATTTTGTCTGTACAAAATCTGTCTGGATCACCTGGTCTTGGGATCAGGGCTTGGGAAAGACTTTGCTTCCAGGTGAGATTGATAGGGGCCCTGCCCATGTTTGCCTTTCCCTTCACTATGCAAGGCAGTTTGCTGCCTGGACTCTGTAAATCTCACCTAAACAGCAACCAGTCATGCAGCTGCCTTGGGCAGGAGAACTTGGTGGTTGCTGTCCCTCAGTGGTGTTACACAGCTGAATTTGACTAAATCCTATTAGGGTTCAGCTGAGTAAAGTCAGACTGATTATGGAATATCTAGCTTAAATTTATTGGCCTGTGATACACAGGTGACCTAATGGCCTCTGCTGGCATTATAAAAGTAATTGGAGGCAGCTGAGAAGGCTGGGAGTAAAAGGTTGAACTAGCTTTCTTTCCTCTCAAGGTAAGCAAGAACTCAACTTTCTGTAGCGAATGTAAACACCATAAAATGAAAGAAGATAAACTGTTCACCCAAAAGGGGGAGTTTGTCTGCAGACATCCTCAATTGCTCTGTGAGTGTATTCTTCCCAATATTGACTGACTATCATCTCCTAATTTTAGTAATTTTCTTACTTCAGTTAAAGGAGTATGAAATAAATTGTGGAAAACCCCTTTTATTGATTCCCACTGCTATTTGTGAGTAAGTGCTAATACACAATCATGTTCTTGTGTAAAGTTTTGTTTTGGGGTTGTTAGATGTACAAAGCAATTATACAATGCTCTTTATTTTTAATTGTATACTTTTAGTACATCTTTATTTGTGTAAATCATGTGGTTTTGGACTTAACACAGTGAAGGGCATGTATCTGTAGGAGAGTTTGCTATGGTGTGTTTTCTTCTAGCATTATGGAGTGTTTTATATTTAAATGTTATTTATTACTACATAAATAATGTTACTCCTCTAGTGGGATAATTGTGTCCTATTTATTTCTCTGCTTCCATCAGTTTCTCTAGTGCAAATAAAAGTAAGCTCTGAAGTAACTCCTAATTTGTAAAAACAGCTTCTGACTTGATAATGCTAATGGAGATAATTGGAGTTCTACCTGAGCAATGCTAATTGCAAGAGCAAAGCTATAGCTGAGTAACGCCACTGTGTTCAACTGTTAGCAATGTCTAAACCAAGAGAAAGCACGAGGAAATGCACATTTTAGAGTAAGTTACAAAAAAGACCTGTTTTGAAATCTCACCTTTTATATTTCCCTGGTGGTCTAGGCAAGTTATTTTAGTCTGTGTTTATATGGTTATGAGAATGGCCATTCAACAACTGATGGGTAACAATTGGTCTATTGTTCACTGTATGTATTCTGCTAGAATCAAATAGCCACAAAAGTCCCAAGAAAAACCCCACTATGCTTTAGCATATAGTGTATCCCTCAGTGCCAGATTAAATACTGCAGTGCTTTAATAACATCAGTAACCTTTCAGAATTTAAATAAGATGTTACAGAGATGTATACACTAGCCTTTCTTATTTAAATCTTTCTGCCCTTTTACAGCCTTGCAGTACTGTGAGCTTGGGCTTCCCCAGTGCTCTTTCTTTATTTTGACTGCATTACCTTTGTTCCTGTCAGGAAATAATTTTACTATACATGACACCTGAACTAATTTTTGACCAAAGTTAGCAAATGAATATGGTGTTAGCCAGATGACTCTTCAGGGGAATTTGCAACTCTGAGGCACTGTCTTGCTTCATTATTGCTCACAAAATACTCGTATTAATCTGAAGAAAGGAATATCCTGCTGCCTGGACTTTTAAAGCCTGTCTTTAGTTGAAGCAGATTAAATATGAACTTTGTGGTTTATTTATTTTTTTGGTTTCTTAGTATTGGAATTCAGGATGTATCTTAAGATAGCAAAAATTATTTAGTATGTTTATAAATGCAGAACCCTGTATGTTTTGTGGTTCCTTAACTGCAAAACTGGCTACAGCTTTCACTGAATTTCAGAAACATGATTTTCACTAAATATATTTAACTAAATGTATACATGTCTGTATCTTCACATGTATTTTGTATGTGTCTATATATATGCACACAAATATATATACATGCATAGCTATTTTTGGAATATCTTTTAATTTTAAGTTGTGTATGAACTGATGACAGGTCTTTTTGCATTTGTGCAAGTGTGAAATAAGAACTCTGAATGCCATAGGCAAAATCCTTAGGCTTTAATTTTTCAACACTATAGAATCAGTCATTTTGCCAAATAAGTTACAGTTTTCATGTTCCTGTTCAACACAGCATTTTGCTGCAGCTGCATACTTTCTCCCAGCCTTGCTTTTTTTTTTTTGTGGTGTTATTTATTTTCTTTATTTTTTTTCTAGCCTTGAGCTACTGCAACTTACACTTCTCTGACTGCATTCCACAGTGTAAATAATTAGTCGCACCTCCTTGTCCTGGGTCTTAGATGTAGAACCCACTTTGCAACCATGCAGCTCCAGGTGCAAGCTGCTGACTTAAAGTAACTTTTTGAGTTGACATTCTTCCCAGGCAAGCTCTCAAAATTCATGGTGTATTTGAGATACTGCAAGAAACCTAGCCTGCAATAGCACCTGTGGTTTCTACAGCTGAAATCATTCAGCTCAGCAAATCTGAGAAGACCGAATTGTCAGATAAATATTGAGTTCTGTTCTGCTTGCTCTCAAACTGCTTTTCCATTTATTTCCTTCTACCATACAGCTCAGGAAGTTTGGGTGGAATAGCAGCTTATGCTTTGAAAGTGATTAAGGTGTAAGAGCAAAGGCAGGGATGGGACTGTGTGTGTCTAATAGGTGTGTAAGTGCTACTATAGGCAATGAAGATGCTGGTGTTCATAAAGGGATTAGCAAGTGTTTGCATTGGTTTTATTTTTTTCTTTTTTTTTTAAATTTGAAATCTAGGTACCAGTAAAAACCACAAGTATTGTAGCATCAAGAATAAATTGCAGCAATTCTGTAGAAAGATGATGTCTTCCAAAATTAGAATTAGGGTGAATCTGCACCTAAGCATCAGCAGTGAGTCGATTATCTCCTCAGAATACTTGAGTGAGTGCTTAGCAAGCTTCCCTGTTCACTGAGGCTGAGAATTTCATAAAGGCAATTCTGAGGTGTTCAGATGCCCATATGAGCTATTCTTGGGGTGTTGAAGCATTTCACTCTGTCTCTAACTACTTAATAAGTTAAATCTGTGTGTTTGATTCTCCGGATTTCTTGGGATTTGCATCCACAGAGGGCATGATATCTCAAAAGGCTGGTGCCAGTTTCTCCTTCCTTAATGCCCTTACCCTTTCCTCTAAAAGGGCATTAATCTAAGTACAGTAGCAGGACATTTTAAAAGTTGTCAAATGCATTTTTTTGTCTCTCACAAAATATTAGTAAACGAACTTGACTGAGCCACATTTCCCACTTCTTTTGTTTGCCTTTGTATGGTTTGGTTCCTGCTGAAAGGTAAACATAATGGTATTGCAGGCTCAAAAATGTTTTTTTTTTACTTTGCCTAGTGGCACTGGAAATACAAAAATATTATTGTTAAAAATCATGCCTTTGGGAACAGGTTCAGTTGCCTCCAAGTTCCTCAGGTTGTGCATAAGACTTGTGTTATCCATGAGGAAGATGGAAATTTCAATACAACAAGCAGACAAATAACACAGGGCATCAGGATTTTTGATGAATGGGAAAGAGGTGTTGCTTAGTCTAGAATCTATAAGATGATACTTGAAAGGGCAGGCTGTGAGGATGATTGGACTTGATGGATGAAGGTTCCAGGTATACGACAGTAGCTTGATAGCTGATGCAGTGGTCGGACGATGAAAGGACTAAGGAGTAAGACAGACCATGACGATTTTATAATTGTGTAAAATTACACTTGAGAGCAGGAAAAAAGAGTATTATTTATTATACTCCAGGTAGCATGATCAGAAAGCTGATCTGATGCATCAGGAGAAAAGAATGAAATAGAGAGACTAAAAAAAAAAATCTGACACTTGCATTGCATGATGGAAAAGGATTTGTAGTCAGCAGTAGCGATGTGATGTGGAGGGAAAGCTGCTAAGCTCAAAGGCATCCGGGCTGTAGCAGCAATGAGAGGGTCAGATCATAGACAGAATTGAATGCCAGTGCAATTAGAAATGCTGAGATCCTTAGTATTTCCACGTCTTCCTTATCTGTTGAATAAGCTACCAAAATAAAAAAGAAAACATAAAACCTCCCATAAATTAAAAAGAAATCAAGCCTAGACTGGCCTACAATACTGATGGAAATAATCTTTCAATGATTCAACAAAGTCTGGGTTATTTATTGTATGGAAGCCTCAAAATTGGTATAACATAAAGAAGGTGCAACAGTGGAAGGTTTCATTGTCCTTACTGAGAAGGATATCATGGGACAGATGTGAGACTGTGACTGTTTCATATTTTGAGTCCATGTGATGAAACTTGTACTTCAGTTACCAGCAACTCTACAGATGTGCTCCCAAAGTTTGGGACAGCTCCTGAGCATGACCAGTTAACAGTGTAGATGTAGGCTATGTATTGTACAAGTAGCATGTACACTTGTGTTCACAGTCACTTTGTTCCTGAAAACTGCTAGATACAACTTTTTCTAATAATGGGTATTAATATACTCGGTTTACTCATCAGGCTTTCTAATTTTAAAGCATCAAAGTTGCCCTATTTTAGTGCTGTGCATCTCTGTTAGCATATTTTTCCCACCACTGCTACTAATTTAACCTGCCAGGCATTGTGACACACTGCAAGACTGTGCAGGGTACTTGTCATGTCTGAAAACTTTATCCCTAACAGTGCAAGTGGGAGTAGAAATTGCAACAAAGGGAATTACCATGTATCTTGATCTTCAGGCAGTGGAGATTGTGGTTAGGAGTGATTTGCCTTGGGGAGAAGTGGAAGGCAGGAGTCAGAGCCTGCAATGCTGAGTTGGTGCGCTCTGGTTTTTGGCATGGTGAGGAGAGCTGCAGTGGTGTAGGAGCTGCAACCTCCGAGAGGAAATGCAGCCCCTCAACAATGAGTGGAGTGCAAACTGAAGCTGAGGGAGAGCATATAAAGAAGGAAAATTTCTAAGTGAAGTTTTATAAGAAGTATGTTATATTTTAGCCTTGCTTTTTTTTTTTAAAGGCAGTTTTCCAGTATGCACTATTGCCTTTCCTAGATCTGTGTTACAGCTCTGACCTCCCCATCACCCCAACTGATACTGTGGTTTGCCTGTTGATAGTTACTATGTAAAAGAAATGTCTCTTATTTGATGTTAGCCTGCTTTCAGAGACACCCATATCTCAGTATTTTTAGTCATTAAGGACCTCCAGAATTGAAATAAAAACATTGTTGTCAACAACAAACTGAGAGGCCTTTGAAAAATTAGCTTTGAAGTCTTAAATGTCTTGCTGCAGGGCTGACCACAGCTGCTCTTCTTGCACTTCCTGATGGCAAGAACTGCAGTAATGTTTAAATCAAAGAAAGGTTTTCAAGTAATCTCATTTCTGCTTTGTGTTGCTGAATTTTGATTTTTTTGGTGTTGCATTTGATGTGATGTCTTTTTACTTTGTGTGTGAAAATGGTAACTACCCAAGCTTTAAATTTTAAATCAGCTTAAGTTCTCTGGTATTCTTGATTAACAGTCCCCAAAACTTTTATTTTCGCAAATGTAATTCATAAATGAATTAGCAGGGAAAAATGAAAAAAAGTCACAAACGAGTATAGTTTAAATAGATATTTGCTTCTCTGTTTGCTTTAATACATTTGTCCTCCATGAATCTTTACTGACTGTTTTATTAGAGAAAGTTTTCCAGGCTCCTGTGAATGTTATCCTAAGTGGAAGTCCCAGTGAGACTGCTTAGTGAAAGCATATTTCCCTCATTTCTTGGGTTTGCATTAGTGATGATGAGTTTCTGGAGCTTGCAGTGCTCTTGCCAGAAAGATAAGGCTATCGTGTCTTTGCTGTTGTCATTCATTACAGTCACTGCTGCTTGTTGATGTGCCAAGAATAGTTCAGGGATTAGCTGGAGCTGGGCCTATGGGTACACCTGTGTATTCATGCTAATATTGTGAAAATAGTAGACTTGGAGGTGTAATTCACATGTACTATGAAGTATGTGCAAATAAAATTGTATGTTTCTCACCTGTAAATTACACAGAGATATAGGTCTTAAAAAATGAAAACTCCTCTGTTGCATAACTGGCTCAAAATTGCATAGAGAGCTATTCTTACCTCACTGTGTAGAGAGAAAGCTTCATCTTTTTATTTGCTTTTCTTCTCTCACACCTGCCTTCCCCCTACCCCCACCTTGTAGTCTCGTATATATTGTGATTTTTTTTTTTTTTTAGTTCACCTTCTCCACAGAGATTCTGTTGGTCTGTGCATTTTGTAGGGAAACCTTTTCTCTTTGTTCCTGTCTAACTCCAGGTGACCTCTGTGTCTCCTCTAGGACTAACAATGAGACCTATGGCTCAATCAAAGCAGCTGTGCGTTCTGACAACATCAATGCACACAGGAGTCTAAGCTGAGCCTCCCAGACCCCATATGGGTTCATACACAGACTCCTGTGGGATCCAAGGCTTTCAAAATTCAGCATTACAAATGGCTTATCTACATAAAATATCTGGAAGTGAGAGCAAACAATAACCAGTGAAAGGCATAGTGATAGCATGTTACCCTGATAAATTGGATGGCTTGAAAAAAACGGTCCTTGGGTAATTTTACAGGAAAGAACAAACAAAGCCTTCAATAACTCCAACTTCTGTCTCAGTTTCAGTGGAATATTTGATCCACTTTCCCCTGATATCCCCTGGTATCTACCAAATTAGAAGCATTATTTATTAAGATGGTTGTCAGAAAGGGAGTCTAAAATAAGAGAATAATGCACTAGTTTCTTGAAGGCTTTCGAACCCCTAGGTCTTTACTCTCAGACTGAAAAATTCTACTGTTCCTTAGGTTGCTTATTTTAATGGAAATTTTTTTGTTGTGCAGGTCACATAGGATATAATCACGTCAAAATTAATTCAACGTAATATTTAGTAGAAATTAAGCATTTCCAAAGCTTCGAACTTTGGGGAGCTGAAACTGCCTCTCCAACAGCACCAATGTTTTCCTCAGGGTCAGGCTTTTGTTCTCAAAGAATATGAGTCAAACCTCCCTAACTGGCTTTATAAAACTCTGAGGTCTAAGAGTTCTGCTGTCGTGGACTCTTTTGCAGAGGTTTTATTTCCCAGGCAAAGCCTCATTTGCATTGTGGTATTGTTGTGTGTTTTCCTTTGATCTCCTACTTTGGATTTCTAAGACTTAGTGATATTTTTTTTCTTGCAAATTTGCATTGCCCCAGGATATGAGAGGTTTGTTTGAACCCATTTAATTGGCCAGTGATGTGAAAAATGATCACTTTCTATTTTGAAAATGAGCTCAAATAACCCCTTCATGGAGTCCTTATAACCTACTGTAACTTTCCATGCGTTTTTACTGACTCAGATTTATCTTGTCTGGAAGGAAAGTGAATACTTCTAATCTTTTCCAGGTTTACAGATGTTGATTTTTGGGTTTACAAGACATAACCATAAAAATCTATAAAAAGTGAAAGATAAGTAGCCATACTCTCTGATGTTCTTATTTCAGTGAAAGTGATACAATTCCAATTAAATCAAAGGAGATAATCACAATAGATATTATGTGCCTAAGAATAAAATGTAGTTTGCTTTTTTACATTTGATTTCATGCTGATTTATGTTGTAGTTTTGAAGAGGTTACCTTTTATTTACACAGAGGCTACATTTTATGGGATTTTGGTTTTGGATAAGAAGAAAAAAAAAGATTTTTTTTTTTTTAATCCTTCGAAAAGCCAGAATGCAAGAATCCAACCTGAAATGTAGAAAAGCTACATTGCTGGTCTTAAGAATGTTTTATTAAGATTTTTATTTATTAGCATTCATAACATCTTCAAATTCTTCTTTTTTAGAATATTAGGAGGAAATTAAAAGTGTATATGTGAAATTTATCATTTTATATTGAGATTATAAAAACATTAAGATATAAACTGTTTCTTCTATCGGCTTTATCAACACTTAGAGGTTTCCAACATCTCTTTTGTCTTGTGCCTCTGCAGAATCCTCACCTGTAACATTTTACTGTGATCACATTTTCCAAGCCTTGCAACCAGAGGTTGCATATCTCTTTTTAGTTCTATATAAAAGGAACTTGTCTCTACCTTGGGGGGTGTGGGGGTGTGTGTTATCTTGAGATTGAGGAAAAGATGGCAATTTAGTTGCCTTCCATGCTGTTCAGAATCATCAGCTCCTGCTTTTCTTTATCTTCCCCCTTGTTCTGTGCTCCTGTTTTAAACCATGTACAAGAAAAATAAGCTTGATTATGTAGTGTTTTTTTTTGGCCTTTTGTTTGTTTGGGGGTTTTTGTTGGTGTTTTTTTTAGTAGTCTTCCAGTATAGCTGGTCTGTGTGATCCTCAGTGGTTTAACGAATGTGCTCAGGAACAGTCAATGCACAGATTTAGTATTGAATCTCAGGTAGCAGTCCTTTAAACTCATTACTAAAGACTGAAATTTGTAGTTACTAAGTGACAGGATCCTTATAATGACACAGGTGGCTGCATGCATTATGGTATGCTTGTTATCTTGTTCTTTGTGATTATTGTGCCTTTGAATTTGTATTTTTTTATTTACCATAATTATCTTTCTTTTTATTCTTCAGTGCAATTGCTGAACCATGGTAGTTCAACACTATTTGGTTAGAACTGTGATCATTTTTCATCATATAGTCTTAAGTTTGTGTAAGGCATGTTAGATATGGAAAAAAAGAACAAAATTGTGATGAACAAGTCTGAGGAAAAGAAGTGGTTCTTAACTCCTTAAATAATATGTAGGGAACTTGTGCTCTTTTGCTGTGTAGTATAGAGCTAGGTCATTAAGATGGGGGGATGGCCAACATTTATCCTTCTATGTTCTGCCTTCTAAAACTCATCAACATAATGCCTCTTGTATGTATTTTCACAGTTTAATGTTGTTAGTGGTCTTGTGTTGTCGTAGAGTTGTAGTGGACATTGAGCACAGGGCTGCAGGTGTCAAAACTGATGTTATTAAACTACATGTAACACACTGAAAAAGAAAGAAAAGGGAGTAGAAGAAGAATAATACTTCAATCTACAAGTTACTCCATATATATATTCCAAATCCCTCCCGAGGTCACTTTTCACAGGTCCATGACAGTGTCCATATAGTCTGTTATAACATCTAATTGAACTCTACACACTGTCCAGATGTAAATTTACTTTCATGACAAATTGTCTGCACGCATTCCACCCTCACAGCTGTTCCCCTTTCAGCCTCCCTCCCATCCCATGCTGTTCCAGCCATTTCACCAGTTCTCCCGCAGTCTCCACCATCACCCGCTGTTCCTCCAAAACTGCCTGCAGTTCCAATCCCCGTAGTCTTGACTGTAATGCCCTTG
>JAOXXN010000471.1:22032478-22043407 GCA_026770055.1 Myrmophylax atrothorax | reverse complement strand
ATTAGTACTTTCAATCTGTTGAGTCTTAATTAATCAGTATGTATGATTTTTTCTTTTTTATGTAAATGCTCTATTCTTCCTCAGTGTACCACATAAAGAATCCTATTAAAATCAAGACCTAGACATAAACAAGACATGAAATACAACTGGGAGTTCACAAAAACCAGCAGAATATTTCATATTTGACCTTGGCTAAAGGGGGAACAGGATAAAATAGCCACCACAGGACACCAGTTCAATGCAAGCTCGTGGTGTGGGCAGGTTATATGTGCACCTTTGTGTGTTCCAGAATAGCTTCTTTCTGCAGACACACCCTCTGATCAGTTGACAGGAATGGTGTCTCATCAATGTATGTATGCATATCTTAATTAAGGAGCTGACAAGAATGTCAGGCTCTTTATATTCCCAGAAATTCTCTAAGCCTGACAGATATGAAGCTGGTATTGGCTGAGTACATTCAGGTAATTTTTCACAAAAGATGAGTAGCTCCTCTTCCTATATGAATTAGCACCATTCCCAGAATCTCAATTTTCCATTCCTCTCAGGTGTTTTAATGCTTTACAATTCAGAGACAGAACTGTATATATTGTACTACTTAACAAATGCTTAAATGCAATGCCAAACTTTTGAGACATACGTAGAATTTTAATTCATTTACAAAAACTCACTGAAGGCTTACCAGATGTTATCAAGGACATATATTGAGATGCAAATATATCTCTTGGCAGAAATTCTGATATTTTTCTGGGCAAATACAGAATAACTATCAAAGCAAGACTAAATCTCGGAAAATATTATGGTTTTTGTAGCTGGGGAAAGGGTATTTTTCTTTGTCTTTCTAGGTACTTCATTTAAGTTGTATCTTACCCAAACCTTTAAAGAACTCCTAACATTGTGTAGTGCTCTGATTAGTTACTCTGGTCTAGTAAATAAAGGTATGATCTTATTTTTCTTTAAATATAAAAATGGCGTACTGATAAAATCCTTAGTGTGGCAGCAGTTTTAAAGGGAAGATATACTTAAACATATGTAACTTGCAGTAACCATCACCTTTATGCAGTTCCCAGTGTGTTGGTAAAAGAGGTGTTGTTTAACTATATGAATTGCCTCTTAGTATGTAAACTCACTTTTCTTTCTTGAATTTGGTTGAAGTAATCATTTGGGTCACATCTGCACTACAAAGTTTTGCTGGCATAGCTGTTGTTACTTTTATTGAATAATCAATAGCCACTAATTTCCTTTAATCTTTTATTAATAATAATCCTTTTCTTTGTGTACAGTTGCCAATAAGACAGTCTTTCAAGTAAAGGGCCCTGGAAGTCTGAGATCTACCTGCTGGAGCAGGAATAGATACTAATGAGCTCAGTGAGGGAAACGGATTTATGCCTCATGAGAGATTGTGGGAGAAATTAAGTGGACTAGACATGAGGTTTTAGGCACAGGCAGAGCATAATTACAGCCCTCAGATAGCACTGAGGAAATGCTTTGAATATTACATCTAGGACTGAGAAGAAAAACTATCTAAAAGATGTCAAGCACTCTGGTACTGATGATAATGATGACAATTTTCTTGGTAGTTGGAAGGTAGTTGCTACAACTGAGCATTTGTCTTGGTAGGAACAATGGCTGTAAGCTAAAGAATTGAGTAACTGTTTGTGTCAGTACAAAGTACAAGTTATTTACTAGTTCTGTGTGAATTTTCTGCCAGCATTAATTTTGATTAGGCATGTTAGAACTGGATGTTGCCCCAACACAGATAGAATCCTCCTACATATGTGGTTTTGTATCTCTTTTTGCTGCAGTTGGTCCTTAGTTAAAGCAGTACAAAAATCTGTGAGGACAAGCCAGAAATGAAAAATAAATGTAAATAAATGTCATGAAAAAAAATTCAAAATGCTTCTTGCAATTTTTCCTGAGCCTACTTGGATTAATCTGATCCATTAACAGCAAAGGGTTAAATGATAAGAAAGTGTCAAAGAATGATTATTTAACCTTTTCAGCCTTGCTATTTTAGTGAAACAAGAGAATAAGTATGGGCTGAATTTTGCACTTCTTTCAGTCTAGACTCTAATCAAGCAACAGCATTTTTCTTTATCGATAAATAACATGCAGTTTGAGACCTCAGTTAAGAGGGATATGTACATTAATCCAGGGCTTTATCTCCTCTTAGGTTGTCAAATATACAGATCCTTAATAATACCTCCTCTTTAGTACCTCCTAGATGTCTTGATCTATTTCCAACATAAAAATTCAATTTGTGAGATGCCTCTTAGTGGTTAGATCTTATTTAGGTTCCCTATATAATTACCCATGTTCAGGAAAGGCAAGTTGCAATTGGCTTTACAGGAAAATGGAGTATCTGTATTTAAAGTGGAATATAACCTGCACTGTTGTGTATAGATGGCAATAGGCCAATGTACGTGCTATCAACATCACAAAGGTGAGGTGCTCACTTTTGAGTGCTTTGGAGTTTGTAGTGTTACAGGAATTGCAAGCAGCTGGAATTCAATTAGTTTCTTCCATGTCTAATATTTTGTGGCACTGTTTCAGACCCATTGGGACAAGAGTAGTCCATAGATGAATACAATTTTTCTTTCCAACTGGGCATACTGACAGTTCAGTGTTGTGTGGTTGTGCTGTGGGTTTGGTTTTGCTGTTGTGTGTTTGCTTTAAGATTTTTCTGACACCAATTAGAAATGCTGCCCTGCAGATGAACAGTCACTGCTTTGTGCCAGACAGGAAGCACAAAGTAGCCCCCTAGGTGCCTTAATAGTAGCATCCCAGTGTAGGCATGATGCAGAGCTTGGGTAATGACTTCTACGTTCCCCAGCTACCAGCAGAGAAGGTCTTGGCAGGTAAAGAAGGTGTGGATGTAACATAGTAACTCTGGGCTACTGGCTTTGCTTGCTGATCCCCTCCACAGCTAGCCTGCTGCTCAGGTGATTAATACAATCACAGGTAGAAGACAGCTACATGGATAGGTGGATGTCCACCTGGACAATAGTGGACCCTGTTAACCCTGTACCTGTCCTTCAGTAACCTTTAGGGGCCATAATACGTGAAACGATGAAAGTGCTATCCAAGGCATTCAACCTAAATGGAGATCATATCATTTTCTCTATTAGGCAGAGGTTAAACTTGGGTGTAGCAGTGTCAAAATGAGAGCTTTTCCAGGAAGAAAGTTAGTAAAGTGATATTCCCAGTCAGCCCAAATTCAACTGTTATAGAGATGCTTGAAGCACTGAATGACAAACAAAAAAATGCTAAAAGAAGTCCAAGAAATGAGACCAAAGAACAAGAGATTTTGAAAAATGAATTAAGATATTATTTCCCAGTTTCTACTGGGAGAACTCCAGTGCTTTGTCAGGGGAGACAAAAACTCTGTTAACCATGCAGCTTAAAGTGTCTGAGTGATGTGAAAGCCAAATCACAGCTCTCTGTCTGTTAAAACAAGACAGATTGATGAGGTGCTCAGTGACCTGGCTGTCAAGACCCAGAAAGTTTTCCAGGAAATGGAGGAGACATGGAAACTACTGGTCACCTTGGAAAGTGCTGAGATAAGATACTGTAAGTAGTGCAGGAACTAAATAATTAGCTTGCAAAGAAAGAAGATGATTTCAGATTGTAGTAACAGCTGGTTTTCTGCATAAGATATGTTGAACATCAGAAGGGCTTAGGTAAGAAAGAATATTTTCCCACCCGGCTCCTATTTTACACCCTATTTATAATCTGCAGAAAGCAGAGGCAGGAAATAGGATTGCCTGAGTTTAAAAACTTCTTGTGATGATTATTTTACTGTAATCGACAAAAAGAGGAACTTTGGTAGACAGCTTAGGGTGCTGCAGAATTTAACTGCAGGAAAAGAAATCTTAAATAAGTCTGTAATATGCACCTTAGAGCTACCCATCCATCTCAGTTGGCCAAGAAACCCTTGAGAACTAGAAAGAAAGAAAAAAGAAATTTCACTTGAAGTGTTAAAAGTATGAGACAGTATTTCTTACTTAAATAGCCAAAACCTCTTGAGGCATTCTGGAGTAAATTGGTAGCATGCCAATTTCTTGTTCACTGGAATTTAAGGCTGAGGATGGAAAGTGCCAGCATAGGACAAAGCAACTTCTAGTGAAAGTGTTAAAGGAGAGTTCTTTGTCTGTATGAATTATGATGTGGTATGGCCTTGTTTGAGAGAGTCTGAAAGTCAGTGTTCTTTAATACCTGGGCTAGAAGAGTAATTTGTAAGATGGTTGGAAATCCTGCCATAAGGAATCCAAAATTCTTGTAACAGTACCTAAGGTGTTCTGTTGATTAAATTCTCCATTGCACTCAGGAGTCTGAATTACAAATATTTCATTCTAAGTAGATAAAAAAAAAGAGATGAAAATGTCAGCCATTCTAGAGCTTTCTTCAAGTCAACAGAGAAATAAAAGGATGTGAATATGTTAACTACTATTTCTACTGATGGCATGCTCAACTGTTAATGGTATGCCTGATGATAATCTCTTACACAGCCTGCTCTCAACTGCTTATAGCAGTAAAGAACTAGAATAACCTTGCAAATGAAAAAAGCCCCTGCTTATTCAGGTATTGAGAGTTGAAATATAAGAGACTGAAAATGTTGCAGGATTGTCAAAGAGCCAAAGCTTGAAGCCTTGCCCAGGTTTGCCCTGGTCTTTTACCAGGCAACTCAGGTGCACAAATATCAGACTTAATCTCTTAATCAGATTTTTAAAAAAAACCTTGCTAGTTTGGTTGGAGTGATGGGTCTAAGGTAACTGCAGGCTTTTGCACTGTACTGCACTTGATGTGTGAAGCCTTTTATACAGAATAGAGCCTTGAGGAACATGCCACTTAGGCACAGAACAAGAAATTAGCTTGGGAAGAGCCAGATTTAAGAGCTCTCATTCTGTAATTGTTCTGCTGAATGCATGCCAACTCAGAAAAGCGTCTTCTCTACAGTTCAGTTTTTGAACTGAAGGCTGAAGACTGCTTTCAGTTCTCTGATGAGATGGTAATGGGAGGTTGCATAAGGAAGTGCTGGCAGCTTGGTCTATTCTGGTGATTTGAAGAAGGAAGGAGCTGTAGGGGGGAGGAAGTTGGAAGGTGTTGCAAGGTATGAGGATTCCCTGGTTCATTGTGTATAATGTCAAAGCTGAAATAGCCTTTGGTCACTTGAGATAATTCAGAAGCTAAAACTGCCTGTGCAAATTCAGTGTTGAGGCCGTTAACACAGATACTGTACACTGTATATAGGATGCCTGTCAGCTGACTTCTGTGCTTTTGGGCCAGCAGTAAGTAACACTTAATGAATTGTGACACAATATTCATGGTTTATTCACTAACCTTTCCATTTCCAGAGGTCTTGCAAAAGGTCAGATGAATCTAAGCAGTATGTATGTAGTTTTGAGCTAGAATAGCAAAGCAGGTGAGGAAACTGCATTATGTGGGAGGAGGCACCAGGAAGCAACTATGGACTTCATTCAAGATGAATTCATGTGCATGGATATCTTTCCTAAAAGCTAAATGGAAGAGACACTCAAATTACATTATTGAATAAGATGGCTAAAACCTTAAAAGGGAAGTGAAACTTAGTTTGACAAGAAGAAAACAGGCCCCAGGACAGGCTAGTTGCAGCTGTGGTTGTCCATGGTAAGTTAGATACAGAAGGTAACTAGAAGTCAGGAAAAGTAAACAAGGAGTAGTAAAGAAATCATGAACATGAATGCATATTTAATCAGTGGGAGTTTTGTCTCCTTACAATGTTTGAAATCATTTTTTTATGCTTTAATAGGAAAAGACCTTGTAGTCTTTTTTTGTATATATATAGTGAAGCAGAACTAAGTTTGATGTATTTCTGAAGATGTCTTTAGAAACCCATTCATTTTACTGAAAACTAAATAACTGAAGCAAATCTAATAGCTGTAGGTATGATTTGAGATAAAATCAGAAGAATCCTGAAAAGCTTTATATATAAAGTCAGCCACCTTGCAAAACATGTATCTTGTAGACAACATCAGTAATTCAGAAAATATTTGTAAAAGTTTGATCTCACGTCAGAGGAAATATTTACATAATATATTTTTCCAGGCATGACAGTAGAAATGTACAATGTTGCTTAGCATTTTGGGAGCAATCTTCACTTCTGGAAAGTGCTGATTGGAGTTAGCAGTCACTACTCAGATTTTACAGTTGAACTGTCTTTAAAACAGTGTATTTAAAGGAAAAGAAATATAGCTTTCCCATTTCATCAGCAACCTTCAAGCATGTAGGCTGGATCTTAAATTCATTGCTGTCTTTATCTTTGCCTACAAAGCAGGTATTTCAGCAGGATATATAGGTCTTAGCTGAAGAAGTTACATTTCTAGAGGTGTTAATGTGGTATGTTGTCCTTTCCATGTATTTTGGGGCATATATTAGTGGAATAACAGAGTATGTTATTTGGTGAAGTTCTGTTACATCCACAGTGCATTACAGCTTTAATTTTATAATTATTAATATTGAGGTGGGATTTGGTTGGGAGAGATCTGACTTAAACTGAAAGGCAAAAGGAAGATTCATACTGTGTTTTCCAGGGGAAGGGATGGAAGTAAGTCTGGGCAGGGCAAAACCTAGGAGCTCAGAGAAACTTTTGCCATTCCACTGAATTCACCCTGGCACTATTTCCACTTTCCTGCTAGCTCTAATAGAGAATTTTTTGCCATCAGATGTGCACGTGGCTGCTAGCTGGAACACAAAATATTTTTGAGCCTCACAAGCCAATGTCCACAGGAACAGGAAAATTGTGCTGACTTGCTGTTTCTTTTCTATTACATTAGAAATTACTTTTCTGGAAAAGTAACTTTGGCCTGTACTTTAAGAGCTGAACTGCCAAATGGTGCTGTATGTTCCCAAATGTGAATGAGAAGCTTGGCATTTACAAATGAGGTGGTGTTTGGGGGCCCACCAAGAAGAGAAGTGGTCTCCTAAAGTGCTGTTTGCATGTTAGGGGGGAAGGGAGGGGGAATTTAGGGAATGCAGCTGTAGATCCTATAGGGCCTGCTGTGTAAAATGCCTACATTACTTGCCCCTGAGCTCACAATACAGCTGGCATGCTATCAAATATCCCAAAGGGTATTAGCAGCAGGACTTTAGTAAAAGCCTCTCTGTAAAACAGCCAGTGCTTTTTTAAAAATAAAAGGTTGTCCAACACTAAGTAGAGGGGGAGAACCTAACAAAACCCCACTTGTGCAAGTTTTGTTTCAGTTTGTACATGTCTTTGTAGAGCAAAGAATAAATACTGGACTTTGCTGATGTAAATGTTTTTCCTAGAGGTGGCTCACAGCTTTACACTTAATACTCCAATTAGTTTTTCAATTCTGTGGTTTGAGTTTTCAAAATTTTTTTCTTTTTCCTCTTGTAATCACTTTTTGTTTAGCTTTGGACCCTCCCTTTTCCCTTCACCCCTGAAAGTGCTAATCTGATTTCTAAAAGGTTTGAGAAATATATATCCATGAAGTCCTTTCACCTTGACCCCTCGCTGTCTGCTGCTGGAAGTGCAGTTCTGCATGGCATCTGTACATTTCCACCTGTCTTTAGAGTTGCCATGGGAACCAGCCACAGGCTGCATAAAGCCACTGATGAGACAAGGAAGAAGGGATGAGCCTTTTAGTTCCTAAAATAGAATAATAAGTGTAGGACTGAGAACAAATTTCACTCTAATTGTCCAAAGTATGAATTCTGGTGGTGCTGTAAAGTAGGGTTTGATGGTACTTTGTTAGGGGAAAGTCTTGATCTCTTTTACATTTGCACAGGCTTGTGCAAGAGGCTTTTTTGGCCTGGTGAATAAGATTAAATTTGGCTTGCTCCTTTTCTGAAATAAAATTCAATTTGTCCTTTGAAAGCAGGTGATCCAAAGTATTTTGCGGCTTTAGAATCTGGGTGATTGTTTTCAGCAGGGCAGTGTGAACACAGAGCACAGGCATTCTGCACTGATGGCCATTTACAGAGGTGATGCAAATAATCACATAAGGTTCAAGTTGAAGGCAGAGGAAAGCTGCAGCCTGGCAAACCTACAGCTGCTGAATGTAACACACTCAGACACCCAAGCTCAGGCTCGGCAGCCCATTCTGCTTCTGAATGTGGGTGGGATCTCCGCATTGAAGTGGTACCTCTGCATGCCCAGAACACTGAGGAGCTGGAAGCTTGTGTCATTTTCCTTCCTTCTCCTGTCTTGCTCTTGGGTTTGTTTCTCCAGTGGTTACTAGGAAAAGCCCCACTTTGGGTTTACTAAAGTCTCTTTGGTAACTTCAGATGTAACAAGAGACAGATTTAGTTGTCCAGGACTTTGTGGGGGCCCATTTAGCAGAAGGGTTAATAAACAAAATGCTCTATAAACTTCACTGATTTCTTTATGGAAGGTGATGAAGGGCAAGGATGGCACATGCACTGTGCCAACACACCACAAGGTGTGTTGTAGGCCAACACGAGTTGTTCTTAAAGCCAATGAGAAGTTATGAGACAGCATCACTATGGTCCTGAGCTAAGGCTAATGCTGAAATTTCAGGAGGGATTGTCAGTTCAGGGTGTGACACTGGAACCGCGTGGCTTTGGCCAGTGCAAAATAAGGACAAAACTGCTGAGTCTACTCATTTATGTCTCACGGCCAGTTTGTGATGCTGGTTTTTTTCCAAGCCAGGCAGCTGTTCTTTGGCAACTGGAGTAAGAACACTGTTCTCTCAGTTCCCACAACTGCTAAACAGTTGTCAAGGAGAAGCTGACTTCTGTTAAGATTTCTCCTGGCTATATTTGATTGGGAATGGCTTTGGATCCTGTTACCTGTTCTTTGAGACTGCTGGTGCTAGATCCTGGTCTCATTCAGGACTATGAATATGGAATTGTGTGTTGATTCATCACACTTGCTTTTCAATTAATTGCGTTGTGAATTAGACAAGACTGACTTTCCCCTCTCCCCTATACTATTCAACCTTACTAAAGTCTTCAATACTTTTTGTGTAGTCTCGATGGTATACTTCAATGGGTCTTATTCAACCTCTTTGTGCCTAATAAAACTCAGTAATTGTTGTATTTTTGAGAATAGATTGAATTTTTTTTTCTTTTGCAATTGCTGTAATTTTAACGTAATAAAAATTCCAACATAGTGATACTTATAGAGGAACTTAACTTGGAAAAGAAGATTCTCAGCAGTCAAGTGAAAAAAATTGCCACCAGTTCATTAACAAATTAAAATATATTACAAGTGAGATTACTCTGGTGCCACATTTATATCGGCAGTATGTGTTTGCTTATCCAGTTCCTAACAAAACCAGTAGATAGAACATAATAAATCTACCTAGCGGTGCAGATTATGCTGTTTAAGTAGTTTCACTTAAGAAGGGTGTATTTGTCATAGTCTCAGATGTCACTAAGTTTTTTTGTCTTTTTTGTTTGTTTGTTTGGGGTTTTTTTACTAAATGTGACTCCAGGTTCAGTACTACTTGTCAGAGACTCTATGGTTTATAGTCACAGATTGCCATTTCTAGTAATGCTCATGTGATAACAGAATAGCAAACTCCCCTGCAATTCCTTTTCATATGCATGGTTGAATATAACTAGAAACTTTGAACTAATAAAAATATATTCATGGCCAGCAGTGTTCGCTATTCTGCTTCTTGAGATAGCTGATGGAATTGGCTTCCAAAGGACCAAACCTGCTGTAATGGTGTTCTGTAGCAGAAAATGGCTGTTCTTCACAAAGCCAAATTTTAACAAGCTTCTCTCAAGGGATATTTTGGCTGATAGCAAAGGTACATAGATGCACACATTACATATGTTGATAGAAAATACTAAGTGGTTAAAGGCAATTTGCAAAGCATTCAATCTGTAATAATCACTCCTTTGGAGAGGAGAATTGCAATATGTAGTGTGTTTATATTACATGGTGTGAATACTGAGAACACCTCCTGAATCACAGCTGTGACAGAATGCTTTTGTTTATAATATTGTCTTCTTTCATAGAATCATTACGTTTGGAAAAACAACCTTTGAAAAAGCAAACAGTGAAAACCAAACCACTGCTTCTTTAGCTTTTCCCTCTACTCTTTAGAAATTCAGTGTTCAGCTTCAGTAAGTAACCCAACCAGGTATCTTTCTCAACCTGCATGTCTTAAATGTTGTGCAATAGTTACTAATGCATTGTGGCAATATGAAGTGCAAATCTGGGGCCATGTTTATCAAAGCAACTTGCTTATTTTAAAAATTATTCTGGTGATGGCATTAGTATTTCTCTGCCTGCAAAAGTCTTGGTATATTCGTGTGTATGAATTGTACTTCAGGGAGAACTTAATCCTGAATTTGGTGGTTTGGATGCAACTGAAATATACATAAATAATGGTAAATAGAAAATGTGCATGAAAAATTAGGGGACAACATTGGAACTAGGGAAAACAATTGCAACAATTATGTGTTTATACCAGACCTGTCTCCAAGGCCTCCTTTTCTCCAGACAAAGGCTATACATACAATTTGTCCATTCAGTAACCCAACTGGTAACAGTTTCAGCTGCCTGTAGTGCTATCTGGAAATGGGAAAAGGAAATTAATCAAAAATCTCACAGTGGACTCGAAGATAATGCAAGCATAGCAAGGTCTGAGCTGCAGAAACAATTCTGGTTGAAAGCTATGTTTAGATATTTTTGCATGACGGGCTTGAAAAATGAAGCAGATGCAGGATTTGCAGCAGGATGTAGAAAGAAATGCTAGCGTAAGGAGAACAATCTCTTGGGAATATTCTCAACAGAAAAAACATGTGGCCTAGGATTAGGTATCTGGACTATTTCATCTGAATTATCTTAAAACAAACATTCAAAATTTATTCTCTTGGTGATTTGATGATCTTCAGCTTTCCTGATCACTATTTCTTTCGTAATAAACCCATTTTTTAATTTCTTCCCTCCCCTCC
>JAOXXN010000471.1:21985285-22017557 GCA_026770055.1 Myrmophylax atrothorax | reverse complement strand
GGGTGGCGGTGTGAGAGTCAGAAAATAAGAGGAAAACCTGCTTGAAGGCCTTTGCAGTGTAATGAAACTGAATGTTGTGTGGTTTATACTGTAATTATGGTGTAACTAGTAACACCCTCCCCCCCTCAATCCCTATGGATAAGATTCACTACAAACATCTATGTGATGTTTATGCTATGATTTTGGCTGGTAGCTGTTATATATTGTAGCTGTGCTTTGTAGATGGGGCAGAAATTTGGTCAAGAAATTACAAAATTCTTTGACTTAGATTTATTTTTCTCTCCCGTTTCTTTCAGTTACTTATTCTGCCCTGGAATATAAAGCAATATATTTTACTAATTTAACTGGAAAAAGCTGTGAGTTTAAACCTCCAGGTGGTCCAGGACTGGGCAATATGATATAACTCAGTAAATAATAATATTCCAGGATATTTAATTTGTTAACTGTTTACTCCAAAATTATTGTGTTTATTCTTTAGAATTAGGTTTTATTTTATTTTGTTTTCATTGTGCTGATATATGTTGATTATCTTATGTTTTTAGCCTTTTGGTTTGCAGCAGTCAGGCTCCTTTGCTGTTCCTGAACTCGTGCTTCATGGAATCTTTCCTTTCACATGTGCAGACATTTCTGCTTGTTTCACTGCAAATGTAATCCTTACAGTTATTAATTTTGCTGTGGTTTCAGAGCAGTGAACACATTTTTAAAGGTTTCCTTCACTGAAAGCCAATTTACTTTATACTTGATGGCTCATAAAAATTATGATCTCTTTTCAGTAACATAGTTGAGCTTTTGACTCATCCAGGCTGGTTTTCTGCCACACTTGATAGCCTTTTTACACATTAGAATGTGCTTTGAGAAGAATGTTCTTGAGTATAAATCAGCACAGCTTTCCTGAGCCCCTTGGCCATTCAACTCTATGGGATAGTGTCAAACATCCCTGAGTGACTCAGAGCTATGAGGGGTGCCCTGCTGGGTTTGTTAATGATGAAAAAGAAAGAATTCTTTGGGGCTGTGAAGGTCAAAGTGATGGTGGAATTCAAGATCCTGAGAGAAGCATGCGAGGCTAATAATGAAATTAATCCTTATTTAACTAATCTGTAATTTAGCCCCTTCTCTTGACTTCCAAATGGTTCCTTGTTAAACAGGATGTAAGGAAGCGTTTTTCCTAAGTGAGCTTATAGCCTGTTAGGAGGAAGGCATCTCATTCATGTCTGTGGCTTCCTGTAGAGGTGCTTGTTAAGGCACTCTAGACTATATATTGCTATTGCTGTATGAGTGGTCATTAAGTTACTAGGAAATGTGTGTATGCCCATTGTTTCCTCCTCTGTGTCTTGAAAGTACAAATGACCAGCTCTAATTTATTTTAAAAATAGCAAAAAACCCTTCCAGTTTCAGATTGTGCACCCTATTCTCAAACTAAACGTGAAAAAGGAAGTTAGTATGAAAAGATTGGGGAAAAACAAGATTCTAAGATCTCATTCAGTGACTCTGCTGGGTTGGCTTAAGCAGCAAAATGATCAATATGCTGCCTGATGTTGGGTGTGGTCATAGGTAAGTAACACTCTTGTATTTGTTATAAATGGCACTTAAGCTTAAATTCCAAGCAGAACATTGCTATTTTGCATCTCTGTGATTCTGACCTTCAATGCCTAAATTGCCTGTTCCTGCTATGAGGTTAATTAAGTGTTGATGTTTGTGCCTGAGCAGTTTCTACTTGTATTTCAGAGGCCTAGGCCTATGGAAATTTTGAATAAAATTAAAAGTAAAAGTTAATTTTACCTGTATATTTAACCAAGCAACTGATTTGACCTAAGTTTTCAGACTGCAGCTGTAAATTCATTAGAAGTTGGAAAGAGAAGTTTATTTTAAAAACTTCAGCTTCTGTTATCTGTAGGCTGCTTGGTCTTTATTTGCTTTGCAAGCATCTGTCATGGTTTACATCCTTTGTGTTTTGGCCAGACTTATTGTAACGTCATTTGAAGTGGTCATAAAATCCCCATATTTTTAGTGATTTCATTTAAAGTTTTTTTTTCTCTCCCTTAAAATTAATAATAAAAGGGCTCTCTAGAGAGTTGCTTCTACCAAGAGAGTTTTGAAAATTTGTGTTATACCTCTTTAGGCGAATTAAAGTTTGAAGTCTCATAAATAGCATTAGAGAATTGTAACTCGCTTGAAGTTTTGTTTGACATGGGTTAGGGTAACATCTCAAAAATTGTATGCTGTCTCTTCTCCAAGCTTTCTATTTTTCTCCACTGAATGATTATTGGAATGATCCTGTGATGATAAATACATGATTTGGCCATTTGTGAAACAAAACTTGTGTTCCTTCCTTGGGTTACTGCATAATTGTACAGTATTGTGGGATCCCTCCCATTAGTGAGTAATCTTGGCTTTCATTAGTTATTGCAAACAGCAGCTGTTTGTAATAGAATAGGCTTCACTAAATATATTTAGATAAGCATTTAAAAATGAAGACTCATAAATCTTTCCTTTAACTTTCTAAAGGGAAACTGCACTGCATTATGAAAAAGTCAACAGCAAAAAAAATAAGAGGCAAGAAAAAATATGACCTCTTCATCCCACAGTAATAGAATTACAGGAAGAAAAGGCGGTAATGGCACTTCAGCTTTTTCCTACTATTTGAAAACTAATTTATACCTAGACTGCAGGTGTAAGGCTTTCATAATAGGATGAAAAAATTTCTGCAATTTATATTGAAAATGGAAAAAAAAAACCCAACGAGTTAAGAATGAAAATTCATGAGCTTTGTTATTTTTCCTCTCCCACTTCAGTGTGAATCCTGTGCAATAGTTTAAGAGCATAAACTCTTTACACTTTGTAGAAATTGTGAAGCTGAAACAGATTGCCCAGAGAGGTAGTGGAATCTCCAAGAACCACCTGGATGCAGTGCTGTGCAATATGGTCTGGGATCAACTGGCTTGAGCAGGGGGGTTGGACCAGATGACCTCCTATAGTGGGTCAACCAACCTGGCCCATTCTGTGTTTTCACACACTTTTGGAATGGTATGTTCTAACTGTAATGAAATGACTTGTAACTCCTCTCAATTCATCAAGATTCAATAAATATATATAAAAATATATTTAAATGAACAGTGCCATTGTTTTGGTTTAGGTTTTAAACTGAACAAAGGAAATATTTTAGGTGATTTATGTTAACAAGGCAGACTTTTTGAGCCTTTGGGTATGCATGTGAAGAGATGACTGCAGCTACAGGCAACTGCTTTCACTTATCTATTTTTTTCTTATGTAAAAATGTGTTATTTTTAAGTTTGCTTGATAGAAATATATGTTTAGAGATTGCAGTTAAAAAAATGGGAAGAATCAATACTTCACTACATCCAACTGTATTTTTTCTTTTGACTGAATTTTCCATGTCTCCAGCAAAATGTGGTTTAGGTATAAAACTTTTTGTCATTGTACCTTCTTAGATTTTCTACCTTCACTCAGCATCACTATAAAGAATTGTAAGGTAAATTTGATAGATACTACCAGCTTAAGGTGATAAAATAATAGAACACCAAGCATAATTTTTGAAATTTGAGCACTAGAAGTAACTAATAGGGTTTCATTAAACAAGTAATTGGTATAACTGGTTCAAAGGACCAAAATGTTTATAGTTTTGAGAAAAAGCTGCAAATAATTAATTTTATGCACATGAAAAGTTTTCTTACAATTCAAGGAATTTAAGTATGACTGTCAGACTTGTGAATTGTGAAAACCTTTGTATGTTGGTGCGAAATTGCTATTTTTGGCACACAACCTTGCAACTGAAAGGGTACTATAACTAAGGCTTTGTATCACAATGCAGAGGATCCTGGAGTTGCTTGTATTAGTATAGCATAAACTTGCAAAAGCTGCCTATATTTAAAGTGAAAGGATAATGAAATTGGGCAAATGCAAACTACAGAATGCTTTACGTTATCTTCTGTCCATTCATCGTCTTATTTTGACTGGCTCTCTGTGCTCCCAATAATGTCCTGAAAAGGAGATGTGTTTAAAAAAAGCAGACAAAAGATATTTTCTTTAATACATCCACAATACAACGTTTGGATTTTTATTGAAAAAGTAAATAGGATTTAAAAAAAAGGTTTATGAATGTACTTTAATGTATTTTGCAGTTCTAAGGTGTACAACTCTTACATGCAAAATACTTCTCTGCTGTGTTTATGAGGATTTGCAATTATGGTACTTACACCAAAATTAGTGGCATTTGTGCCTCATGATTACATGATTGAACAGGGGGCTGTGTAATACCATGAAATAGGGTCTTGTGACATAGTATAGGGAAAACAAGCAGAAATTGTAGGGACCAAAGGCTGTGTTCCACTGCAGTGTATGATGGAATTGGTAGCATCTTAGAGGGATTGCTCGCTGATAGTAACTGCTGACTTCACTTCCTTAAGGTGAAATAGTTTCAAATGTTTTGCCTTGACCTTTAAGCTTCAAGAAAAATGGGCTGGGTATTTCTGAAGAATTAAGTAAGGTACAGGTAGCTTACCTTTATTGGATAATGTTTCTTTCAAGCAATTATGATGATCCAAACCTTAGAGTTGAGCTTGGTAGTGAATGTATTGCCCCAGCAAAAACCTCTTCTGATGTGTCTGAATTAAAACCTTCTGAGAAGTGGTGTTATAAAATACAAGGTTAGAGCTTGTCAGCAAGTTGCTGCAGAAATTTTTGAACCTGCCACTTGTTTCAGTATTTCACTGAAGACCCTCTGGTCCCACAGATCCCTTCCTCATAGAGTTAGTGCCCCAGTTAGAGAAATAAGTGGTTGTTGCAGACTTTGTTCGTTAAAACTGTGTGCATAAGCACTGCAATTGGCCATGCCAGAGAATTTCCTTATAGAGTTTGGCAAAATAAGTGTTTATATATATAAAAATCAAACTTCAATAGAAAACTAATTTTGGCATTTTATGAGATATAGTTTATTTCTTTGCATTACAAGAAAATAATTAATATGCAGCAAGGAAGGTATATGTTTGTTGTGAGTACTTAAATCAGTCTGTAAATAGTTTGTTGATCCTAATGTATTTATAGCCAATTTTTGTTTCATTAAATATGTGCTTAATATAAAGTTGTATGACCTTTGAATTAATGAAATAGCTTATAAATGAAAAAGCTTGTGTAGGCTGCTCCTCTACTAGGAAGTAGGAACAGAAGTAAGGTGCTCATACCAGCTCAGAAAAAGAGGATTTGATTTAAAAATGTGAAGCATTCACCTGGAAACTTGTAAAAATTTACTACCTTCCTGTTCTCTGGTGAAATGCCCATAAAAATGTTTTTATTTATATTAGTACCACTATGACACTTCATCTTAAAGAAATTAGACTTTTAAAGATACCTTTTGTAATAACTTTCACTGAACAAGTGCAAACCAATATTTTCTTATATAATTTCAGAGAAGGGACTGGAGACCCAGCTTTCTGTTTGTAGTCCTACTTAATATAGTATAAAGAAAAATGTGTACAGCTTGGAGAAGTGCTGGCAGTTTCTCATTTCTTCTCTAACTTTGATGACTTTGTTCTGAATACCTTGTAGAATGCCAAGGAACAGCAATCTCTAAGCTGTATGTGTGTAAAATTGTGGCATTGTAGTGAAAAAGGGAATACAACCAGATGCTGTATTAGGATGTGTACATAGAAGTTTAGCCTACAAGGAACTTGAAATAATTATTGTGAGCTGTGCTATAGAGAGCAAACTTCACCTCCAGTATGGCGTCATAGCTGGAATATTTCAGGTATAAAATGTGGAGCCCACTCAGAGCCACTTTAGAGGAAAATAGCAAAAGTAATGAGACATTCAGAGAATGTTCCTAAACAGAATAAATGAATGAGTAAAGAATACAAGGGGTCTTACTGTAGTAATCTTCAACTATTCAGGTGCTTGCTGAAGTGAGACGGAAAACAATGGGGCTTCTGAATGCACTTACAATCAAAATTTCTCAAAATGAGAAATCTTTGGCCTAATGCAAATTTATGCTTCTTTCAAGAATTCTTACCAAAGGCTTGTAAATTTGATCAGCTTCCAATTCTCCATGCAGATTTTGGCTGGATTTTTTCAGACTCAGATATCTGAAAGGTTTCAGTGGTATAGATTCCTTTATTTTTTGAGAACAAAATACATTTGAGGTGAGGAGGGATATACTTTGTCACCAGGAAAATCAAAAGCAAATTCTGACTTTGTATTTGATTAGCTCTAACGCCTTAACGGAAAATCATTTCAAAACTTGAAGGTTGTCGGTTTAGTTCTCAATTCATTACTGGGTTTATGCATATATACGTATTGAACTTGCAACGTATATTTAATCCTATGAAATTCAGGAGATCTTGAGGTTAAAAATATATTTTCTTGCCTTACTAAGTAAGACATCACTCTTTTCCAACTAAACTTTTCTTCCAACACAATGGACTCTGTGTTGGAGGTATGTCCTTTGCCAGTCTGATAAGAATCTGATTGATTTTCTCAAAATAATTGGAAAAAAAGTAGTCCTTTGTGGGTGCACTATGTTACTCTTTGTGACATGAGCTAATGATCTGCTACATTCCTCTAGAACTGCAAAGATGGGCATCTTTGAGTAAAGGAGGGTAGGAAATGTGTAACAAATTTTTCTATGTGAATTTGAAGATAGAATGTATGGAAATGAAGGAAGATTTGGAAAGTCCATTTTGTCCCTCATAGTATTTGTAACAAACAGATGACTAGCTGTGTTCTCTGAACTAATCATTTGTTTTCAGAAAACGTGTAACCACATGCCTCAGTTTTGTTCATGGTACTTTTTTAGCAGTCCTCCTTTCTACAATCTCTACATGTTTTACCTCAAAATTTTATATTTAAATTAGTGTGCAAGTGAACCTGTGAATATTAACATTGGTTTTCCCTAAAGAGTCCTAACCTTCAGTGCTTGTTTAATGGCTTTGGTGCACTATTTAAGTACAAAACAGCTTTTATTTATTTATTTATTTTAACTTGGCAATCTGTTTTCTGCAAACAGAATGATGCATAGATGAAGAATGTATATGTAGGAAAATGAGATTCTGGCCAGAGGACTTCAAAAAAAGTGTGCTGTTGGAAGGACTTAATTGGTAGAGACAGTATTCGATTTCTGTATGCTGTCGTTTTTAACTTCAACAAAGTAGGAATGTCTTCTCTCTATGGACTGTAAGGTTTTAAAGCTATTCTATACTTTCTCAAATGTAATTATACATTTAAAGGAAAGTGGATATTATGGATAAAAATAGAACACAGGTTAATGCTCATCTAACAACCAGATTTGACTGGAATTTTAAGTTTTTTCTCATTAATAAATTGTGGCTCCTCAAATGGCAAGTGAGCTAAATGAAAAACAAAGCAGTCCCCTTTACAATGTTATGCAAATGTACTATTATGATGATATTAAGACTTGAGTTTCTTTATAAATGTTAAAAGACATATTTCTAGACTGTCATAGCTTTTGTTTGCCAGTGAAATTGTGACTAATCCCAGGAATACATAATTGTTATGTTTTTGAAACATTTCACCTGTTTGATGCCACTCACTCTCAAAGGTTTCTTTTGTTTTGGTGTTTTTCCCCTCTCCTGCTTTTAGTTTGCTCTCATAGGATAAATCAGTGAAATCACTTGTTATAAATGAATTGACTATATATAATTAGTTTCATCTTGTGTGTAATGTTAGTAGCTTCTTGCAAAAGAGAATTCTCAGGATCGTATAGATTGGAGTTACTGGATCTTGAAGAGCTTTTGTTGCCTCAGGCAAAATTCTGAGGCTGCTTAATCATTTCTCTTTTGGGAACAACAGTAAATCATCTATGAATTTAAATCTGTTTGAAAAGGTAACTTACACTGGAGTCTCTCTAGGCATATATTAGACAAAACTGCAATTTATACCCTCGCAGAGTAGGCATAAATTTCCTTATATTTACTAGAAATCATTGCTTATATGCAAGGTAAGCTTTCTAGTGTCACCAACTCATTAGTTTTATATGGATGAAACAGCAGGTTCAACACATCGACAAGATTTACAACTATGTCAAATTCTGTTTAAAAAAATTGTATTGTGACTTAGAAGTTGAAAAGGCTCATTTTAATCTTACAATACTGAGAGTTAAAAGTTGTTCAGTCTTAGCCTTTGTTTATCAAAACTTGGAGAATTTTCTCTAGGTTATGACTTAGATAAAAATGACATGACTTCTATCAAGCAAAACTTCCCTTTTAGTTTTAGCTTAGGATAAGGATGTAACAATATGCTCTTTACTTCTTGAGCACATTCTATTTTAAAATTCTAGGCCCTCCCCTGAATGACTGTATTGAGTCTTCCAAAATGAACGTGCTGGAATCTGGATGTTCAATTTATAGTTAAGAGTGTGGGGGCCTAATGAGGTTACAGGGTGCACTAAGGATTATTCAACAGATGAGCATGGCAAGGAGTAAAATGTCTTCTAGTAAGGATGTCTTTGACATTTTTGTAAGAGTAGCTATTGGTGCAATGTATTATTGGTTTAATGTTAGATTGGGTTTTATTGTTTTATATGGTATATCTGGTAAGCAATCTTTCCCAGTGGGGGATTTTGAAGCACTTGATATATTTGTATTTCCTATCTGCTCTTAGTAGAGTTACATTAGAAATTCAGTTGGTAGGTTCTTGTATTGTGTTTTAAAAAGATATGAATTGATTTTAAAAGCAGGAGAGCTGCTTTTCAAAAGCTGTTACATAAAAATACTTCTTTCTGGTTTTGGCGTTGAGTAATTTTATTACTTCTCAGTACTTTTGAATAGTGCTGTGACTTTGCTTTTTTTGCAGCTGTTTATTAAAAAGTCCTGGTGAATCCTGGCAGATGGTAATTTTCTCTGCAGGTTTCACCTCACTCTAGCTCAAAGTCATAACACTTTTCACTATAGGATGATTTTGGTGTGATGTGTGTTTTTGTTTGCTTTGGTTGTGTGTTTGTTTTGGTGTTTCTGCCCCACAAACTTCACTTTCTGGAGTGTCCCCATTGTAACTCTTCCTGACATTTGCTCACTACTTGTATTGATGAATAGTTGGTGATTTTTTTTGTGGTTCCATCACCTTCATGTACAAATTGACAGAAGCCTCCTTTGCTTCTATGATAGCCATTATTAAAAAAAAAAAAGATTCATTAACTTGAGGTCTGTGTAAATGGAGTTCACTGTAAAAGGTTCTTTCATACACTACTGTCAGATTGTGGTATTTAGGAATACCTGTAGAGTTTTGCAACTAACAGCTATTTCCTTTAAGATTTTTAATTTTACTGTTAGCATCAGAGGGCATGTGTTTACAAGTTGTGATGAATATTGGGAACTTTTGTTTCTCTGGGTAATAACAGTAGTGAGTCTTTCATGAGATCTTTGTTTCAGCTTTCCAGGTTATTTTGTCGTCTAAGATAAAATAATAGAAGTTTTTTTTTTTTTTTGGTAAATGGGAGAAGACAACATTAAAGTCAGTGTGTATGTGTGAGATGTCCTGGTAAGACTAATGATTACCTGAAATACTTGTCTGTGCTTTTGAAGCTTAACCCTGTTGCTCATCAATCAGTCAGCAGTGGCAGGTAGTGACCATTAGGTGGATTCATTAGCACCCTGCAGCCTTCTTGTACAGGGTGACCCACATCTGTCTTCATTAGAAGTTTGCTACTTGCCAGTAGTGAACAGATGGGTCATTATAACCTACACTGCCCTCTGGGCATACCTGGAGGACGGGCAAAGTCGTCAGGTACAGGACACAGATGTGTATTTACTTCATAGAAATGGGGCAAGATATTTATAAGTCTAATAACCTTAGGCTTTTTCTTTAGTCTGGCTAGCTTATAGCTAGTGATTTTATTTTTATGTATTCTGTCTGATACCACCTTTTGAGAACATGAAAGTATGGCTGAAACAGAGACTTGAATTATTTTTTATTATTTCTTAAAAGTATTATGGAGTATAACGTATAACAACTCCAAACTTCTAGAATTTTCATTTGAACTTTGGGTACTAATTTCAGCATCTTGTTTTCTTTTTCTAGAGCTGAAATATTTTCTGTACAAGTAAAGATTTTTTTTTGGTGGGGGGGGAGGAGGGGAAGAATTCTACGAGGTAAGCCTGAAGGTAAAATGCATTCATAATCCTATTGCCAGGAGAAAAAAGTGTAAGACTGGTTTCTGTATTGCTTCATCCTCTTACAATGCATGAGTTCAAATCCTGTTCTACCACCATGGTTAAAAACCCCATCCTATGTGTTAATTATTCACTGTGGGTTGCCTTTTTTCAAAATTTTGGATCGGTTAGACATGTATTTTCAGTGTTAGCAGCATTATAATTGGTATTCCACATCAGTGTTTTTTCCAGAAAATTTCTTTCGTCACTGTGTTTAACTAAAGTGCTCTTAAATGTGAGGCAAACTGATTACAGCTAGAAATCCTGATTATGCCAACAGCTTCTTTCCTGGAATCCTCTCCCAAATAAAACAAGACTTACTTTTACCAGTGGAGAAAAGGCTTTATTTACCCCTTTAAAAAAGTGTTAGTGTATTAAAAAAATACCCAATGTGTTTTCTTCTTTACTGTACAAATCTTACCCTCCACTTAAGCATATTTACCATAGAGGGAGTTTAATTATTATCAAAAGATTTTCGTTTCTTTATCTTTTTGTAATAAGCTACAGTCCCCTGGGAAGTTGTTTGCTGTATTCAAATAATGTGTATATTTTTTCTCTCATCATAGTTTAGATTAGATACTAATTTTGTCCAGTTCTTTTTTTGAGTGTTAAAGGCACCTTTTTTTAAAAAAACCCCATGTTTCTTTTACTAACCTTTTTTGAAACATAGTTTCTGGAAGAAAATTGTTATTCCATGTGGGTGAGTGTGAATATATGCTCTTTTTTGTGGCACTCAAAGTAGAATTTAAAGGCAAAAGTATTTTTGGAGCTTGTGCCTATTGCTGTAACAGAGATGACCCTTTTTAGGAAGGTATGACCTTTTCTCATGTAAGAATAAGAATTGTCTGTCTTGTTTATATTAAAATAATATGGTTACTTCTTTAGTTAAAAACTAGGAAAAACTTTTATTGAGTAGATTTAAAAATAAAATAGACATTATATATTTAGTGAAAAATACTGTTATTGAGGTTGTCAGAAGTAATACACTTAAATGAAAAAACTGTCATGTTTGAAATTTTATGTATAATAAATGAATTGGACAGCAAATAAAAAACATGCTTTCTACTTGCAGTAGAGATGATTAATTCTGCTTGGTGAGTGGAAGAGAGCATTAATAGTTTCTTGTGAGAAGTGCCATATCTTGCTGCTGTAGCTGTGCTCTATCAATTCTTTTTCACGTGTATGTTGTGCATGATAAAATGGTGGCAGAATCTTAAGAAAAATACTAAAATTTATTCATCCTTTCAGTTTTTGAGAAATAGCATCCTGTGTTAGCATGTTCTGTGTATTTACGATCTCTGATTACCCAGCAGTAAAGATGACATTCAGCACTCATCTGGAGTATTTGCATGTATTTACATTGTTTGCCAAAGCCATTAAAATGATCTGAGAGGCTCTGATTTAAGATGGTGCAGGTAACCTCGATATGGCTGTGTTGTATCTGGAGTTTGTGATACCATCTTTAATTACACGATTGACACTATGTTTTCCAGAGAAACTTGCCTTAGGGTATACAGAATAGATAGTGTTCACTGAGTGAAGAGCTTTTCCTTTATTTCTTTTTTATCTTCCTTGTTCTGCGTGAACTCCCTGCTATATATGGCACATCCTCTTTACCATGTTCTGAAATGCAGGTGATTAATTTCCTTTCTAGTATTCCTCTGCTGCTTGTTGTACAGGTTTTAAAACCTTTTTACAAGCATAAAATGTGCTGTCTTTCTCTGATGCCTAGTCACGTTAACTTTCACTGCTGCTGTCCTGTGCTCTTTTTTTGGTAACTAGAATTAGACCTTTCAGTCCCACACCCATCCTTCGTGCATCCCTGATTCTCTGTTAAATCATTAAAACCTACTATTTTTAGCTTTTCTGATATACATGAAAATTATCATTTTCATTCTGCTGTTTAACTTGGCATATGTGAAAAGAGATATATTGTTTTGAACTTCTCTGTTGATTAAAACTACTGACTCTGTGTTATGATGTGTTAATATTGCTAGAAAGAATGGCAGTGTTTTACTACTTTGTTGGCAACATGCATGGGTAATTCATAGTTAAGAAACAGTGGAATGATAAATACTTTTCAGTGGCTTCACAATGGCATGTACAAGTGTAGTTATCTTTCAGTGTTTTAGAAATTGAAGAGTCATGTATTCTGTATAGCTCTCTGTATTTGACATACATAACATGGATTTTAAATGACTATATGCTACAGTTCAGTTAGTCATTGTTTATATCTCCAGAACATTTTTTATGGACTGGAAAATTACCAACAGTAATTTTAGAAATGTTTTAAAATATTTGTGTTTTACTGTTGTATCTGCTTGAAAAATAGACATTGGAATTTGGAAGCCAGCTAAAGGCTTTCTAATGACTCCTGATAGAACCTGAAATGCATCAGCATTAATAATAAAACTGTAATGAATTTAGTTACTAAAAATTTTAATGGTCTTTCTATTGCCTTTTAAATAGTAGACTCTAGTAATTTTCAGATGGTGATTATCTGAAAACAAGTTGTCTGATGACTTTTAGTTATCATGCACTCTGGTATTTGTCAGTTTATTCAAGTAGGTGCTCCTAAGACCTCCCGGAAAAGATATTGCCATGGAATACTATTTGTTTGCCACCTAATTACATTTATCATAGTTTAATCATATTTGATAGGGTAATGTTCTGTGTTAGATACCAACACTTGCATGTTCAAACGAACTACCTCTGTTGTGATCATATATTTAATCTGCAATGTGTCTGCATATCTTATCTTCTTGCTTATGCAATTATTTTATCGCATGTTATATTTGGTCAAGAAATATGTTCTAAATGTTGGTATTCTTAAAGTGTTTGCACCTGTGTTGTGAGTGGCACTCCACCTATTTTTACAATTTCATGTTGTATTATGGTCTTTTTCAGATGACTTTTAATTTAATGAGGAAAAAATGATCTACCAGCTTCCTGAAAAAGTTTTCTGCAGATGTGAGAATTTTTAATTTTCCTTTTCTGCTTGAATACTCTCCTCCCAACAAAAAATTACCTAAATCTTCAGAAGGATGATCCTGTTTCAGTTCAGGTTCCATGTGTATTAGATTTTGTGACATGGTATTCTGAAGATATTTGGTAGATGAAATTACCAGCTGCTGATTGAACTGGCTGGTCCTGCTCGGTTCTCTTGTCCCGATATGTAACCCCCTGCTGTTCCCCATCAAGACTACCTTTTGTTTGTGTTGTCCTAATAAGGCCCACTTGTGGAACTCGTGTTCTGGCCTGTACCCTTGCCTTGTTAGAAACTGCTTTCTTTTTTAATATGTTTGACTTTCTTAGTCACAAGCCAATTTTTACATGATCTTCTGCCAGTTTTCATGATACTTTTTCAGATTGAGAAACCCATGTGCTGAACAGATACTGTCAAGGGAAATGTAGCAGTGTGTTAGAATTTTCTTTTTTTTTCTTTTTTTTCCTTTTTTTTTAAGTTTGGCATTTTGACTATAGATCTTAAAGAAACCACCATGCAAAATAAAAAAACCCTGACCTTTTTTAATGTAGAAACCTTGTTTGTCTCTGCCATGTATTGTGTGTGACAGTGAGCAGAGGGGCTAATCCCTCAGTTTTATGATCAAACTTTATCCAAACAAATAAAACTATGTTTTCTTTGTAGGAACATTGTTAGATTTTGTGTCAACACACTTTTTCTCCGTTTAAAATATGACATTGTAAGTGTGAACTGAAGACCATCAGCAAAAGTGTTATTTGGCTGATCAAATAATGCAACTTGGCAGATCATTCATTATAGCTGCTTGATCTCTTTTTCAGTGGGTTATCTTTTTGAATTTCAACAGGTGGTGGAGTGACTTTTTAAGACAGCTATTTATTCACTAGAAGTGAGGGCATATGAGCTAGCACTCTTAATGAACTAACATGCTCTAGAATATGAGAGTAAGTACTTGGTAATTACTGGTGCCAATCTGTATGGTGTGAAGTTATTGCGGGAACACAAATATGAGGGCACAAAATTACGCATTAACAAAAATATCTCTTAAGAGCGAGGAAGCAATCCTGTGTTAACATAGTGTTCAAGCTGTACTCTGTTATGTACTTGTATAGATCCTGGTGAAGACTACCTGATGCAGGTAGCTTTCATTTCTCTGAAAACTTCAGGGAAGAAAATGAGGGGTGCTGCTCAGAGCAATAAGGAGAGAGTTACAACGCAGCAATTCTCTATCAGTTATAATCCTTTGCTGGGTGGCTTGATTAAGCATTAAAAAAATTATGGAAGGAAATAATTTTCTTAAGTGGGACCTTTGAGAATTAGTGTTACTTCAAAACCAATTCATTTTCATGCCTGATGTTTATTGCTTAAATGCACATCGACAAATTTGACCCTTTTAAAAAGATTGCTGCAATTTGACATCATTAACTATTTTCAGCATGATATTAATTAGAATATGCAAGTTAGCTGAGCTGTTTTGGAGATTAAATTAATTTGATAGAGGTAGTATTGATATGAGGTAATACTGCTGTAATATTATTTGATGCTATTTCTCAAGAAAAGATGGTTTGCTGTGTAAGGAAATCTTAGTAGAAGTAGCTTTTGATATCTGCCACTATGTTGTAATTTGTGTCAAAGCTTCTTAAACTGAAATGTCAGAGGCCAAGAAAAATCTGTGATATGTAATGCCAATATAGCAAATTTTTGTCACTTCTAAATGTCTGGTCTGATTTGAGAGGTGTATGGATGTTTTGAACAGTTTGTCTTTAAGCATTATCATAGCAATTACCAGTTGCTGGAGGGACCCTCCAAAGAACACATATAAAACTTTTGTTGTTCTTGGACAGGACAGAAAGGGGAGTGGTATTAAACTTTCAACTCTAAAAGTGTTTTAGTGTTACAATTGTTGTAGTTATATTACTCTTCTGAGAAGTTCCTGTGTGTCTACCATATTAAACTTTGGCAGTTTAACTTGTGTTTTTTAAAGTCCTGAGAACTTAGATATTGAACTTCATTTAGGCACTCTAAATACTTTATCCAATCCTTTTTAGATCAGTAGGAAAAGTTTCATTACTTAATGGAATTTGAGCTACTTTGTCTTTACTCAGTAATAACGTGTCTTAACCACAAATAGATCAAATCACTTGATTATTCTAATAGCATAAGAATTGCAAAATGCTTTTGTAATATATGGTTTATAGATATCAGTATACTGGAAAAAAACATGAAAAATAATCTGTCTTGTTCAAAGAGAAATATAGGTGGAAGGAGCAACAGCTCTGTGAGAATCCCCTGGTTTCAGTTTTTGAAAATTCATGGAATGAAGACAGTTTGAACTTGAGCTTTTCTCCATTCAATGCATAAAATAAATGTAAGGGGACAAGGATTTGCAAAAAGCCTGTTGGTTATGTGTGTTGTGTGAAATGAAGTATCCAGCAGCCAGAAAGTCATGGGACTTATAAATATGACAATGCTAACACTTTGCTAACACAGGCTCACTGCTTTGAGGTGTCATGCAGTAAATGGAGAAACAAAAAAAGTAGACTGATACAGTCTGTTCAATCTGTGTGTAAGATAGTTGTACTCTCACAACTGCTCTGCAGGTTCACTTTATCCTGGGTGTCTCCTTTTAGGCAGAACAAATGGATGTGTTGTGTGTATGTAGAGTTGTTCACACAGCCTAAGTGGGTTTTGGGTCAGGATTTTGTTTTAGTGTATTTCCTAATGCTTAAGAACAACTAATTTAGTACTTTAGACCTTTAAAAATGCTTCTCCAGTCAGCAGAGCTTCAACAGACTTTTTGAAGGAAGCTTAATGTAGTTTGTCTGTGTTTGCATTTATACCCTTTTCTGCTGTATTTCAGCTGCACATGACAGTGACACTGTCTTGAGCTGATTCACATTTCTTAGTACAGAAAATAGTAAAGGCTGAGAGAGTATTGTAAAGGCCATTGATACCAAAACTGACATCTGGCAGGTCTTATTGCAAAAAGAAACAGAATTTCAGTTTCTGGTTCTGTCTGTGTGTAATGCATTTTGGGAATTACCACTTTGGAGAGAAAACTTTAAAAAGATACAGGACAACAAAATGGTACAGATGTAAAAAAAAACCCCAACCAAACAAAATGAAAACCAACAAAAAACCACAAACAAAAACCCAAACCAAAACCCACCAGAAATTAATATTATACTGCAGAATGGTATTTTTACAGTAGGTTGTATTTACACATCAGAGAAAAGTAATTTTCAAAACAGAGTGTGAAATTTGTAATAATTTACTTAAGATGTGCTTTTATAAATGATGACCTCTTATTAAGCCTGCAGATGTTACAAATAGGTCCACAATAAAGACTTATGTGTCTTAAATATCAATACATTGACACCTCAGTGGCTGGTGAGATTTTTTTTCTTCCTAAACTTAGTACATGCTTTTATGGCTTTGAAAGTGATCATTCCATCTTTTAATGTTTTTTCTAGTTCTTGCAAGACTGTTCTATGTTCCCTATAACCAGCACTTCAAGAAATACTGTCTAGTTGACTATACAACATCCTGCTGTAATATTGTATGGGCTGCTTGAGCTATAAGCACAAAATCTATTTCTATTGATAAAGTGAATTATTGTCTTGAAATTTTTCAGTTATATATGATGTGATCCATTAGGACTATAAAATTACTTCAATTTCTTTCAGCTTAGCTTTTGCAAGAAGTGTAAATAAACTTGGAATTGTGCAACTGCAGTTTTTTTATAATTTGAAAATGTTTAGACTTTCATGGTAATTTATTTCTTGACTGAAATTTTCCGTTCTTAGTTTCTGCCCACAGCTAAAATAATGCTTTTGAGAAATATGTAAAAAGCTGTCATGGTGTGTTGTGTGACTGGTTTTGGTTTTTGTGGATTTTTTTTGTTGTTTTTGCTCGTTTGGTTTGGTTGTTGGTTTTTTGGTGTCAAAGTGTGCTGATTAAACACCTTAAAGAAATTATAAGATACTTTTTGACGTACACAGAACTTTAAAAATAGATGAATATTAGCTTATAAAAATGAGCTGGTTAAATGGATGTAACTATTAATTGCTTGACAAACTCTTGTCCAATATTCCAATTATTGCCCATTATTCTATTTTAAACAGAAACTGTCTAAAATGAGTGAGTGATTTATGAACACAGGAGATAAGACACAGGATTACATATGATTTACTAAACTTTTGACTGAGGAACTCTGGGAATAGTCCCATATGTCCATGGGAGCGCTGCATGTTTAATTCTCCCTGCTGGTAAATATCTCCATCTGAACCATCCATCCAAAGGCTGGTGGTTTAAGTGTTGTTAAGTCCAAGACTGGTAGTCAGGAATAAGGATTTTGGCTGCAATTTTCTAAACTATGTGACAATGGAAAAGATTTGATAACTAGTTTCAGTAAGAAACATTATAAATGATCATAAACTCCCAGCTCATAGCTGTACTCTGAGTTTTGTATAACTGATATATCTATTGCATTCTGAAAGTGAATATGAGGAAAAAAGAGGTGAAAGAACGCTGTACTTACTTTCACAAGAAGGGGTTGGTTTGCAGTCTTGTGTTGAAAGCCTTTGCTGACTGCTCTTGATGGAGGAATTCTGAGCATCTGTCTTGCATACCAGATACTCTGGCAAAAAGGAGTACAAATGAGTAACACAGCTTGAAGATCTTATTTTCTTTTCATTAACATTAACTGGCCATGCTTCGTATTCTCATGCGGGGTATTTAATAACACACATTTAACAAGGAAAAGATTTATCAAGCTGTAACATGCTAAAGCAGAAGAGCAATGTCTGAACAAGGTAGAAGTATCTAATGTAGTTGGCATTCTTCAAAATAAAGTGACTTTTTAATTTTCTTATTTTAAATTTTTCAAGTAACATTAATGCAGCCATGCTGTATCTGTTATACATAAATGTTGATTTTTTTTTTCTTGTAAGATAATGAGAAAAATAAGTTTCAAATAATCATATATACTAACTACAAGTAGATAACTCCAAGGATGATGGTACAATGAGATTTAAACACACTTAAAATAAAGGAAATGGTTGTGTGTTGTTAAGAATAAATGTATTTCAGGATTTAATTTTTTTTCCTCAGAACTAAAGTCTGACTGCAAGTTACATTTTGCTTAGTATAGCTACAAGTAAATATAACTATATAAATATACATATATTTTTAATCTCCATTATTTACCCCTACCAGTATTTTTAAGTATATGCTTCTGTCTTACTCAGACTTTCAGTTGATTTTTATCCAGTAGGTAAACTCCTGAGACAGACTTTGTCCTAGTATTTCCATTAATTGGTACTTGTTTTGGATCTGTGTGGCAAGGTTTTGGTAGCAGGATGGGGAGACTGCAGGTGTGTTCTCTGTGGGAAGAGGCCAGAAAATATCTCCTGCCAGACACAGCCATTTCCAGGCAGCTCTGCACTGGATCCTCTGCATAACAGAGCTGAGCCCATCAGCCAAGCTGGTGCCTCTGTAATATATTTAAAAATGCAAAAAATGTCAGACAGACAAAGGAGGGGGGAAAAAGAAGAGTGAGAAACAGCAGAGAAGGAAGAGGAGGTGCACCAAGTGTTGGAGCACATTCTGCACCGCAACCTGTAGAGAGTCCATGCTGGGGCAGATAATTCAGGACTGCAGGCAAGGCAGAGTTGATGCTGGAGCAGATTTTTCTTGAGAGGAATTGTAGTCTGTGGAGAGCCCATGCTGGAGAAAGTTTTCTAAAGGAGTGCAGCTGGTGGGGAACTCACGCTGGAGTGGAGCAGAACTGTGAGAAGGAAGAATTGGAGGAGAAAAACTAGTGTGTACTGTTAGCAGCTCCCACCCCTCATGCCACCTTGGGATGGATAGATCCTGGAATGAAGGAGTGATGTTGCACCTGGGAAAGATGGGGAGGAACAGTGTTGTTTTAATGTTTGCCTTTTTGTTTTCTGCTCTCTGAATCTATTTTATTTGGCAATAAAGGGAAGTCAGCTTTCCGTAAGGTGATTCTCCTTTGACCATAATGCTAATTGCTGAGTGATCTCCCTGTTTTTTATCTTCACCAACAGCCTTTTCCTTTCTATTTTCTCCTTCTGCCACTTTAAACAAAAACAGGGGGTTGGCAAACAAAAATTAGTAGTTTTCCAGTTTTGTATTATCTATATAGGGAATGCTGAAGAAGAAAATTGTATTTATGGAAAGCACAGTGCTCTTCAATTTAATTCTGTGCTTTCTGTTTCTTGCCCAATAGGTTTTTTACATATGGATCCTCAGTGGGACATTTCCTGTGTTCTCTGTACATGGTTACAAACAAATAGCCCAAAGTTCAGGATATTGTCAGTAAAAGAAGGTAAAAGTGGTCAATATATTGTCTTGCTTAGGATGTAGCTATATCATATGTGTGTGTTGTCAGTCATTCCTGACCCAATGCAGCACTTGGTGTTTGTTGCTTGCCAGACCCGTTAGTGGCTTCCCTGAGCTGTGGGCTCAGAGCTTGCAAGCTGTCAGCAGAACTCTCGTGCCCTCCTCAGCCTCCCAGGCAAGGTGAGGCTGTGCTGGGGACTTCCTCACAAGACTGAAAGTAAATGATGTCAGATCATCCCTGCTTGTTGGGCTCTTCTCGGAGAGACATGGGCAAAGGCTTCCTCTGACTCCATCAGGCTGAGGAGCTACGAGTCCTGGAAGCTCTGGGTTGGTCACTGGGACTAATTATGTCATACACATTGTAAGCGTTTATGTATAGGCTTGTCTTTAGTGTACTGGATTGGTGTTTTTTTGAAGTATGTGTTTCTATACTTGGGGAGGAATTAAAGGTCTTGTGGATAACTTGTAAACCAGTTTCAGTGAACTGTTTTGTTTAGATTTAGGATTAATATATATGTTTCCTATTTCCTCAGTAAAGTAGGCATGAAAATGCTTTCCAATATACGTAAAGTTAAGCATTTATTTCAATAATTCATGTGCAGTATTCAATATTTTTAGATTCAAGGTAGTGTAAATATGCAATAGAGCTTTCTGCTATACAAAATAAAAGTATTTTAATTCATGGTTGAAGTGGTTTAATGTTATTTTACAAAAAGTGCCACTGTATATTTTGGAAGTGTGAGTGGAAAAAAATCCCAGTCATTCAAGTAAAAGCACTAGTATAATTCTGATTTGTGTTTCATGACTGATTGTAATTCTGTTCATAGGTATCTGTGAATTGCAAGCAAAATTTGCAGTTTGTCATGTTTTGCTTGTCCTACATAGCAGAATAAAAATAGTTTCTGAACTCCCCAAGTCTATAGCTGACAGAAAGTGTAACTGTGTGCTTAAATATTCTTAAATTTCTTGGTCTGATATGTGTTCCCACTCAGTCTAGACTACAAAATATTCTGATGCTATTATAAGTATTGTGTTTCATCATAAATCATTCAATAGGACTGCTTGTATTGTAATATCAGTTTAATGAAATAGTAAACATGGGAATGACTAATTTTAATAATCAAAATTAATTCTAATATCCTTTTATAGCAGAGTTGCACAGAACAAAATTAATTCTTGCCTAGTGTAGTGATTAACTTGCATACAGCATTTTTTCTGTATTCTTTATAAAAGAAGCCTGTTGCAATATAAACAGACCTTATTAGATTGAATAAAAACTTAGTATATGTGTAATACTAATTTAGAACACTTTGACTTTTAAAATTTAGGAAAATATAGCTGATATTACTGAACTTTATTTTAAGCAGCATAACTAATTTACAACATGTCTCTCATTGATTGAAATAATGATATTTTTTCCTGAGAAGACTGAAATCCCATTAAATCTCTAATATAACTCTGTGCTTTACATACTTGTGCAGGCTTTGCTGCCTGTAAAGTTAGTAAACCTGTCAAATTATAATAGGAAGAAAAATATGTCTATTTTCTTTTTACTTTAACTGTGTAAGTTACCTTTTTGTCTCTGAGGCTGGACATAATTTCATATCCTGTGTCTGGGTTGCACTGTGGGAGAGAACATTGTAAGAATGCCTTGTCATCAGAAGTAGTCAATGGGTCTTTTTAATATTCACCAAAAATAGTAGTGATTTGTTTTTCTCTGAATTAAAGGAAAGGCAAATCATTATACAATAAAGTTACAATTTTTAGGACATTCTCTCATAGATTTTCACATTTAGTTGGTAACCTGATGCATGTTATGGTTTGTAGATGGAGTGGAATAGCTGCATATCTATTACTTACTAAAGTCTGTATAATTTAATCAGAGTTAAAATGTTTCAACTCCCACCCGTGTCAAGTATTTTAACTAATGGGAGTGTTAGGACTGTAGGTGGAATACTCTGTGGAAATATTGTTCTGGCATTATCAAAATAAGTTTTCTTTTGAGTTGCTGTAAATGGCTTTGAATGCCAGATGTAAGCACTGCCATTTGTAAGGGAGGGGAGTAGCTTGGCTAGGCTGCTAGGCTGATGGGAATATGTGCACAGAACTCATTCTTCTGCTGCTATTCAAATTCAGAACTGTTGCAATCCATTGAATCTAAGGGGAGACAAATTAAGACAGTGGTGTGCATAAACATTTGGTTGAATATTGCCTTTTCTTAGATTTAAAAAAATTTGCAGTGGAGTATTCTGTTCATAGAGTAGTTGTGATTTAGTTTTGCTCTGGAGTTGTTTTTTTGTTTGGTGTGTGTGGCTGTGGTGGTTTCTTTTGTTTGTGTTTGTTTTTTTTTTACTTCTTAGTCCAGCTATACAGTTTTAAGGACAGCATCTTTCATTTTGCTATCACAGATCAATTCCAAATTTGTTTTTCTCTTTTCTTTAGCCACATGATCTCTGTGTACTAGACTTGCTTGATCTACACCTGTTTGATTTTTTTCTTTTTTTAAAGAAAAGCATTATTTTGATAATGTAGGACAGATTTTTGCTGGGAAACAGAATTCCTGATAACTCAGGCTAATGTAATTTATGTTGCAACTGCATGAAGAAGTTCTGCAGATGTAAAAACCCCTGCAGCTGTGTAAGTTGAAAAGAATGTACTATGCATTAGACAGTGAATCACCAGTTACAGTTCACATAAAACATTAGTGTTGTATTCTAATAGCAATCTTTCCTGTTATTAAGCATGAATTTCCCTAGTAATTTGGGAAAATGATGAGTTGGTATAAATGTCCTATAGAAATACTTTAAAAATCTACCATTTCTCTAGAATTGTACTTAAATAAAATTGATTGTAATTTTGTATGAGAGGAAACACTTCTTAGGAGGAGATGTGCCTATGGTTTCACTCAGTAAACTAAAAAGATAGTGATGATAACAGCGCATGCCAATACTTTGTCAAGGCACAAGACAGACACTGATAGTTAAATATGAAATAATTTTGGATTAGTTTATTTTATCTGCACAAGTTTTTCATTTAAATTGCCTCAAAAAATACAACTTGCTATTGAAGAAATTTCTATTATAATGTAAACATGAGGTTGTTATAAAAACCATCCTTTTATTTGATGTTCAAATATGGATATTTATTGTTAATTTATTTTCATACACTTGCATTCTAACAAAACAAGCAGTACTCTTCTGAGGGATTACCACATCACAATTTTGGATCCAGTTTTCTCAAAAGTAAAATAGATTCACACAAGCTATATGAGGTCTTTGATATGAGTCTTGCCTGAGCTAAAATTTCCAAGTTACTGTCTTGGTATATTTAGAATCGTGTAGTGTGGTTCTTTTTGTGCTATAAGCAATATACGTCATATGAGTGTTTTGAACTATGGAGAAAATGTGACAAAGGCTTGGAACTATCCACTAAAACTTTGCTTTGCAGTAAAGTCTAAAAAACCAAGGGAGTCAAACCACAAACTGGTTAATTTTAATAAGTAATGAGTGTTCTTTTGTGGTTATATATGTAAATAGTGAAATACTTAAGTCTGTTACTTGGTGACATACTTAAAAGTTTTAGTGTTTTCATGCCTTGAGAGACCCCAGAAAGCAGAACTCCAAGCCAAATTAGTGTGGAATAAGAAAAAAAAGTGTAAGTCCTTTAATGTCAGGCCTAGGGTGTACAGGAATACATATCAATGTGCATCCTGAACACTGATTTTCCATGGGTTTTGTTATATTGTCCACCCAATCCCCTATTCACATATCTCCTTGGTCCAGCCCCGTCTTGTCGATGACACATCTTATCAGGAATTGAGTCTGGGGGAGAGTGAAACCCTCTTTTCATCATCTTTGTCTTCCTCAGCACTCATTGGTCCCTTGGAGGTTTTCCAGTGTTCTGGCTTTGAGGTTACTCTGCCACTGTTTGTCTCGTAGCACAGGCCTTAAAGTATTATTCAGCCTTCTACCTTGAAAAGAAGTCTAAATAACTAAGGGAATTTTAGGCATTGATATGGGATAGGGGTTAGAATACAAAAACGTTGAACTTAATACTAACACATTAAAGTCTGCATTTTCACTACAATTATTTCTAAAATCTATAAAAATTAAAAAATCAGAAAAAATCAAAAGCCCGCTGAAGCATCATTTTGTGAAGATAGTTATTGCCTGTGGCAAAGGTATTAAGCTCCTTTAGATAATGACATAGTCACAGAATACTCTTTTAAGAAGTTGGAGAGATCTCAAAATTTCATATTCCCCCAAGTCCTCCCATTGACCGGTTGGTAGTTAACTTATATTTACCTTAAAATGAAAAGCATGTAAAGGTTAACTTTTAATTTCACATGAGATTTATGCATACATTAAGTAATTGCTGGTTTACTTCTATGTGTAGACAGTTACAGAATCACAGAATATACCCAGCTGGAAGGAACCCACAAGGATCATAGAGTCCAACTCCTGGCCCTGCTCAGGCTCATCCCCAAGAGTCACATCATGTGCCTGAGAGCATCATCCAAATGCTTCTTGAACTGTGTCAGGCTTGGTGCTGTGACCACTTCCCTGCGAAGCCTGTTGTGACCTTTCAGCTGGTAGTCAGAGTATGCAACGCAACATTGGTAAGACTAATATTCTAGGACATTAGTAATTAATCTTGTGATTGAAAGTACAGTAATTATGAAATTAATTTGAAATTAAAATACTCTAAGATTAGGGAAAATATACATACTGGTTGTTGGTCAAAGGAATGTAAATACGGTTTCCAATTCACCATTGTTTATTTATGCAAACTAATTTATAATAGCATGTTTGTTTTACCTCATTTGTAGGATTGCTAACTAATGAAGAAGGAATATGAATAGCATCAATGAATGCTTTCTTTAACTGAATGACTTTTCCTCTATTTAGCGCTATTATTAATAAGGCTGTTTCTCCAAAACGCAGTCTATAGATAATTATCAATGAAATACCAAAGATGCAGTCTTAATATGGAAAAGCACAATTTTACATAAGTAAAGACATGAAGAGCGAATTATACTTTCACTCCCCTGGCAAGTTTGTATCTCACACCAGCTTAGTAATGGTATGTGGCTGGAAGGGCAAGTGGTAGAAGGTATCTCTAAAAGGCACATCCACACAGCACTCTCTCTTTTTGGCTGGTGCATGATTACGTAAAGTCAGTGGTACTTGGTCATGTACCAATTATTTTTGGTCATCTATTGTGACCGCTGACTTTGAGCAGAGTTTTGGTGCCCCTCTATTTTTTCTTTTTTATTAGCTTCTCTCTGTTTTGTTGTCGAGTGCTCTTATGTCATGCAAGTCACCTACAACCCAGTTGTTCTCTTGAAGCTCACTTTTCACTCTGCTTGACAAATACAGTGGTTGTATTTTATCAATGGAATTGCAGGGCCTGTGCCTCCTAGCAATTATGCCCTACAACTATTTATCTGCCATTTAGACCCTGCCGTGGAAATGGAAATATTCAGGAGTACCTTCTCAGTGTCATCACAAAGTAATGGATGTCTCATTTCGGATCCTGCTCAGTTAGAATCAGGGTTATTGCCTTGGCAGTTTCTATGATTTCTGTGCTGAATTGCATGAATAAGCTTTAGCCATTAACTTGAGTGAGATCAGCAGATTACTTTTCATAGACCCACTGTAGTTTGATGAGAATGCTCTGACACTGCATGGATTGGGGACTGTGCTGATAATAATTGCAGACACTGAAGGTACCATATTGCCATGTATTTAAGTTTTTGACATAAAGCTTTGTCTAATTCTTCTGAATAATACTGTGGACATAACTAAGGAGGTGATACTCATTCTTTCTATATTCACCAATGTTGCTGAGGGTACGGTTTTAGCTCCTCTCTCCTTTGCTGCTGACAGATGTTAATTTGAAATACCTTTTCAGCAGACCTGTCAACTCCTTATTAGCAAGCCTTTAAAGTACACCTGGAAGCCTTATGCTTTAATATAAATTTTCATTAATTGATATTAAACCCCGCCTTTTTGACAATACCTTTGACAGTGATTGTTTACTCCACTCAATCATTCACTTGTGACAGTATCTTGGTCAAGTCCCCACAGTATTGAAAATAGAATTTTAAAAAAATGCATTTAGTGCATGTAAGGACAATACTATTTGGATCTTCAGCTCCTCAGTGTTTATTTTTTTTTTTTTTTTTGAAAAGCAAGTTTTTTGTACTTCTGACCCTGCTAATTATCAAGTAACTTTAACAAGTATGTCTTTAAAAAGAAAGTAAAAAGACAAAATATCTGTGAATTTTAGAAGGTTTTGGTTTTTTTCCCAAATGACTAGTATTATTTTAGTATTTGTACTTGGGGAAAAAAGAGAACTAATCAATGAAAGAAGAGCTAGGTACAGACTGTGCTCAGCTGAACATGTCTGCACTTTTGTTTCTCAATGTGTATTTTTGCTCTTTTGTAGAAATGATGAGTTTGAAGGCAAAACCAATCAGTTTTGATACTTCCTGTCATTTAAAGCAGAACATATTTTACCCACAGTGGCGGGAAATCTAGGCTTTTCTGTGCATTTAAAGGGACAACTTACAATTAAGAAGTTATGTAATGTTAGAGAAGAAAATAACAAAAAAAAGGATGATAAATGAGATGTGTTACTTGTTCTTTTTGGGATAACACATTCTTAGGCTCTTCAACTTTCCTGCTTTTAAGTTTTTGTTGCATGCTCTTTCTGTTCTTTGTCACAAATTTCCTGTCTCTTCTTCAATATAATATTTTTAAAGTATGTTTTTCCTACTTACTCAATGTGTTATAGGGTTTTATAACATATTGCAACCTGATTCTGTCTAAGTCATTCTCTACTGAAGGGGGAAGCATTTAAGAACATATGATTAATTCTAAGCATTGTTACTTTCCTTTGCCAGAGTCCCATGTTTAAGTTGCTGAAAGCAAATTATCATCTGTCTATATTCAGAGATGATAACCTAATATTTTTTAGATATATACACCTAAATTGTTAGATCTTCTGCCCTATTTCCTAAAAGAATCATGCTCATTCATCATGATTGCTATTTTAATATTTAAATCTAATTTCATTCAAATCTAGAGTACAAAGACCTATTTTAACAGGCCGAAATGCAATGAGAAAGTGGATGAGTTAGGAAAGTAAAAATAAAAATCATAGTCAGTGGATAATTAAAAATTTCTAAAAAGATAGAACATCATATACATTTACAACAACCCTTGTATCCTCTTTAGCAGTAAGAAGAGCCTTAAAACTTGCATAAATTTTTGCAAATATTCACAATAAACATCTGTTTCCTAGAAAGATTAAGCTACGATAAGAATCTGTAGGTAGGAATGCCTTTTGTCCCTTTCCATTTGCTGCATTTTATCAGTAAATGCTCAATTGTTTAGAGGCTAAATTTGTGCTACATTGCTGATGTCTGAGGGGAGTCTCATGCTGTGATTATTGAAATGTGACCATCGCTCCCTTTCACACTTAGTCTTCCCATCCACAGAAACTGAGATGGTTTGTGCCCAGTCCCATCAGGACGAGCAATCACTGTGTGTGTAAGCAATGTGCTTTGACCCCAAAGTGTAGAAAGTCACGTATCCTACAGTGGAGACATTTCTTAAGTGAGTTATTCTGTGTTGTCATGGCAATTAATTGCAGATGTATTTAGACATGACACTTGTTTAATAAAGAGCAGACAGTACACTGCAGATAATTCATGTTTGCAGGCCTGTATAATACAACCAATTGCTAGCAAAGACTGGTGATTACTGCCTTCAATTTGAAATGTTTTTACTCAGTCTTTTCCAGACAACAAAGCAGCAACGTTTACATAACATGTGCACACACGTAGATACCATATTCTACTGATTGATTTAAGTAGACTGCCAAGAAGTTCTGAGCTGTAGTGATAAAACCTCTTTAAGCCAAAAATATGCCTAAAGAATTAAAATGACTACAATGTCTGAAATTTAAAAATTCAATTTTGAGAAATGTTATTCAATAGTATAAAAATATTTCAAAGTTTTAAAGTATATAAATACAGTAATCTCAGGATTATCATCTTTCATTCTTTCTTCATGAAGATTTTTGTATACAAACTTCTTGTAAGGAAAAAAAAACTTGTATAAAAGTTGTAAGTAGTAGAATATAAATAAGGAAAGATACTTGTTAATCAGTTCCACCCTTTCCTTCAGCTGTTGTAGATCTGGGGTTGGTTCACCACTTGCAGGAGTGCTTCCTATTTTCTCTGCTAACATCATGGACTCTAGCTTTTTTGGAAAGAGCGTCTGAGGGTAGTAGACTCAGGTCTCAAGCCAATGGCTTAGACTTGTCTCTCCTTATCCTGGGGCTTCTTTCTGTCATGTGTTGTTGGTTGTTTTTTTTTTTTTGGTTTGTTTAACCTTTGGTATTTTTGTTTAGTAGGTTTTTAGAAGCAACCTTTTATTCCATACTGAATTCTTTTGCCAAACCCTTTGTATGTGGCAATGGGTATTGGAAATCCTGTAGTATTGCTGTTGTAATGTAGATCTCAAGGCAGGAAGTTAAAGGTGCTTCATTCAGGAATTAATCCAGTTTGACTCTAGTTCAACAGCTGAGTGTCTGCCTGCTCCTTTTCCTGAATAATGGTCATGTCTGGCATTTCAGTGCATGGATTTCTGGTACTTTTCCTTTTGCGATTTGAGCCTCACATTATGATAACACAAATACAGTTTACGTCATTGAGACTTATACGTATTCTTATATGTTTCCTTGAATGGGATTCAGGAAACTGGAACCAAACAATTTTGATGTTAGACTCAGTGGAAATTACTTTCTGGGTGAATGATTTAAAATGTTTATATTGTGCATTGCTACAAAGTATGATGGATGTATATTATAACCTGCAAAAGGTGTATTCTTTCACAGAAATTCAAATAGGTTGTTCTTATATTGTTAGGACAGCATTAAATCATTTTAGGAGTGAAGTTACTAACATCAAAATGAAATTTGAAGGTGTTTCTGGAGTCAATAGTTTTGTTGTTTTGTGATTCTTGTAATAGGTGTTGACTTTTGCAGCTATTACATAAATGTAATAATATAAATATTACAATTTTATATAATACTACAGCTATATAATATTACTTCTATAATATAATTATATCATTATGAACATTTAGTTGCAATATAAAAGTTGAGAAATTAGGCAAACCTGCTGTTTTTGTAATAAGCATGTTTGTTTAACCTTCAAGAGTTTTAATATTTAACGATTTATCATTGTAACTTGCTCTTTGTTTTCTAATAATGTAAAACTTGCCTGACATGCAGATAGTGAAACCAGCAGTATGAATTCACTTCAGATCATTAGTTTTCATGTTAACAGGGTTCATATGAATTAAAACTATAGAAGACAATTTTAAATTAGTTATTTTTTAAAAAACCCAACACTTTTCTGTAGAATTTTCAGGTCGAAGAAAACATTGAAAAGCTACAGAAAACAAGCTATTTGTCTTGTCAATAACAGGAAGACCAGCAGTTGCCATGGCAAGAAACTTTCCACATTAATTTACTGTTTGTAAATTATTGAATGAAAAAGGTTGGTGCAGTCAGATTTTTGTGCACCTTAGCTCATCTGAACAAAACTCTTGCTTTGTGAAAAGAAATAAAACCAAGCTATCTCCTATAAATATTTAACTCTGTATGTGCTGGTAACCTTGGAGGATGTGTTATTTCTCGTTTTCAGACAAATATTGTAAATTGACAGGATGAGCCTTAAAGGTTCAGGGTTTGCTGCAGTGCCTTTGTTCAGGAAGTATTGTCTGCATCATAGTAGTTATGCTTGTTGAAGTTTATACTCGAGACCATTTTTGTTGGAAGAGAAAAATTACTTTTGTTAGAACAATGGATAGAGCACATGTATGTGTGTTAAAGAGAGAACAAATGCTTTTGTGAGCTTGAGAACTTCTTCAGGTGATGTTTAAAGAAATAGTTCTCCAGAAGGATCACAGTAATTTGTATTGTAAACTTACCTCATTTTTCTGGTTTAAATGAACTACTCTAGCAAAAGGAGCGCTGTGTGTGAATCTTGTGGCCCCAACAAAATGCTAAGCCGCTGAAAGGTGTAGTGTTACTCATTAAGTGAAGCACATTGAAGGTCTCTTTTGGCTAGTGCTTCAGAGTCTGCATGTTAATCTTTGTCAATACTCTATTTCTAACTTCTGTTTCAATTTTTTTTGTTAACCATGTTGTCTTGTGAAACTAAATCCCATCCTTCCTGGTTATGTCATGGGCATACTTGCATCCTCTAGGTGACAGGGCAAGTTAGGTAATTACAGCCTACCTTATGACTGGAGGCAACCTGTAAAAAAGAGAATAGTTTTGTGGCTGTGTCGTGCATGGCACCTGTGTCTATGGCAACTTGCACACTTATTTTCTCTGTGTCTGTTTTGGAGCTATTTAGGAAGGACAGTTTCCTTTCACAATGCCTTCTGCAAACTAAAAAGTAATCCAGTTATTGAAATCTACCATGGATAAGAAGAAAGTCTCTGTAAAGTACGAACTATAAAATGAAGTTGGCAGGTTTAATCCCCTATGAAGCTGTAATCATGTGAGCTGCTGCTAGACTGCCATTAAGGTATTCATAGTACACAGTACACCTAAATAGGACATAATTGTATATAGTCTTTTATGGCCACTAATACACCAGTATAGGGTACTGCTGATTCTGTCCTTTACCTGATCTTTTCAGTTTCTCTGTACCTGAAATGTACTGGGTTTGGTTATTTAAAATTGCTGATTTTTTTTTTAAAAAAAGGAGAAGGGGAAAAAAAGTAGTAAAATAAGTTCTTTAGGAAGTGTTTAAAGATTTAAATCCATACTGTTATTTTTGTTTCAATGACACACCTATGTTTTGTTCTTCAGATGTCTAAATGTCTGTCAGGTCTACATAACACAGTATTCATAGTCTGAAGATCTGTATTTACAATTTCTTTGTGTTTTATAAGTAACTGATACTTTAGGAGATATTCTTGTTTGTAGGAGGTAGGGAATATGCCTCTCAATTGTCTTTTACAGTATTCTCCATGATTCCTTTTCAATGAAACAGAAAAAAAAATCAAGCTTAAATCTTACCCCTCTATCCCTGATAGTCTGTAAATTACAGGACATGAAAAAAAATTAGAAGAATTCAGTAGTGACTTTCTATGTAAGTTTTAGGTAGTAAACATCAAAAGCATTTGCAAGCATTTAACAAGGTGTTATACCTAATTAAAAACAATTTTCTTGCTGCTTTACTTTTAGAAGGCCTTATAAACTGAATGATAAAATCTGCTCTGTGTATTGTCCCTTAAAAATAAATGTCTTGCATGATGTTCTTATTTTGATAACACACAATTTTATGTTTTCATCAGCACTGAAAACTTTGTCTTCCTGTATTCAAGTGTTGCATCTTGGTGCTGAATGTCTGCCTTCAGGGAACTCCCAAATAAACTTCTGAATTATCTGACTGTAAGGGGAGTGTTAGGGCTGATCCTGATTAAACATGTGCATCAATCCCAAAAGAGCTTTTTTTAATGCTACAATCTTTTCCAGAAAGAGACAATTATAAATCCAGATAATCGAAATTGGGCTCCAGCTGCTCAGAAATGTCTTGAAGCTTTGTTTTCTCTTTCTGAGCAATCCTCTTGTAAGATTTCTGGTAACATTATCTTAGAACTACTTTAGTTAGAAAACCCAACAAGATAACTTGAGTTATGACAGTGAATGGCGTAACAAAAACTTTAGTATTTGGAAATACTTGTCAGTACCTTCTGTTTTCAATGTAGTGGGAAAATAAGTTCCTAGTTACCACTTTATGGAGTTAGCAAACAGATTTAATTAAGGAACAGTAGGAACAGAAGTGCTCTAAAGAATACTGTCTGAATTACCAGCAAAGTCAAAGTCCATGAAAATGCAGAACCTCTTAGTTTTGTAGACGTCTGATTGTAGCATGCTTCTTGATTTAATCAAGCACTCTAAATCCTTTTGCAGATAAGTAAGGGATTAAAAAAAGACATCAGAGAGGAAGTAAAGGCTGATAAAGGGGTTTAAAGGAGAAAGAAGATTGTCTAGTGAGAAAATATTCTAGACATGTAGACTAGCTTAATATGAAACTATTTAAGAGGGACAGAGTGGAGGAAACAAAAATAGGGTGATAGTGATGAAATTGGAGAAAAAGATACAAGAAGTCAGGAAAAAAATGGACTTGATTTACTGAAAAACAGGAAGAAAGCAAGCAATGAAAGAAGAAAAAGTTATATGATTTATTATTAGTAGTTTTATACTTAATCATGAATGTGAAAGAAGTGTAGGAATGATCTGAATAGTGGTATTCTCTGTCATTTGGTGGAATGTAAAAAAATTTTTGAATTTTTTTGTCGTTTGGAACTTCAACTTTTTTACTAACAAAGAAATAGAATGCTGAACACTGTTTTGGTTTTTTAGTTGGTATTTTTGGTGTGTCCCCCCCCCCATTTGTGCCAATAAGGGAATGATTTTTAACTATTCTCTTTGGGAAATGGTCAAAACGGAATTAAATACAGTTCTCAAAACGCTAAGGTTTTTTGGGTTGCTACTACTTTTTTGTATTAGTAAAATCATTGGTTTATTAAAACAATTGTTTTGCAACTTGAAAATGGTCTCATTAAATTGTGAATGCACATGAAAATTTAGCTATCATACCCAGAGAGAATAAAAACTATATAGCATTTTGAGTGATTTAGTAACTGAATTA
>JAOXXN010000471.1:21973297-21984736 GCA_026770055.1 Myrmophylax atrothorax | reverse complement strand
AGTATGTTGTCAGAATTACAGTTTTCATACTGAATCACTAATAGAACCCCTTTGGAGCCATATTAAAATTAGTGTACACCATGTGCCCCTGTTCATTGAGTTATTTTGTGTAATTCTGGGTTGCTGAACAAAACCGTTAATTTAGTTTGGAGATCTACAATACAGAGATCCAGCTCAGTCTTTTGTGTGATATTTCTGTCTCATAATAGGTTATGGATGTTTTCATTGCTTAAAATAGCCAGTAGTATGAAGAGTAAAAAAGCTGGTTACATAAGCAGTGATAAGTTTCCCATCTTTTGCTTCTGTTTAAGTGTTTTCTTAGTGTATATTGAATGCTTAAACTGTTTGCTGTTTTTACACTACAATTTTTTAAATAAAACAATTATTTTAATTGAAAAAGACACAACAGAACACTTTGGCTGAATGGATAAGAAAATAAAACCAATGAATTTATGATTAAAAAAGTACTGGTTTGAAAAGCAGCAATTATGATGTGTTTCAAAATAAATATACAGAATAAATGTTTGCTCATTTCTTAGAACAATTTTATTTACTGTGTGCATACCTGCTACCAATTTAGTAGTAAGGATTTTTATTTGAAGGGTGATTATTATATTTGTAATAATTATGTTTGTCGCTGAAATGGATCTAGCATAAGGAATAGCTGTGGTGTTGTACCCTATATATGGCTTGGTATGCTGCTGTTAGACTTGTTTCTGGAATGTGCAAAGGTGGAGTGACTTCTCCATGGTACAGAGAAATTTGTGGGAAATTTTAGGGAACTCAGAAAAGGGTCTGCTAAGACAAAGCAGTCATCTGGTTTTCCTCTGAAGATCACAATTGAAGAGAAACTAGAAATGCTGAATGAAAACAAAGTTCAAGATGGACAGGAGCTTGGGACCAATAGATGAGAAAACATCCTATCACTCAGAACGTTTTAGTACAGATGTCTGCTGTTGAAGCAGCTGCAGGTAGAGCCAGGATGGAAAAAAGACTCCTTAAGGGAAGTATTAGTACCCTTGGGCTGTAACAGTGGATGTGTTCAGTGCAAACAAAGAACTAAAACTGAACCTACAGCACGAGATGTGCTAACACCAGTGTGTTTACAACCAAAACACACAGCGGGGACTGAAAAGCAGCGTCTTTGTACAGTGAAAGACAGGCCATTCTTTTCAGGCATTTTCCTCAGTTTTCCTTCCCTGTGATTCTGTGGAAAAAGACATGTTTCCAGGGAAGAAACATCTTCATTTAAGGCTGATTTATGCATGTAGGTTACTTTTCCTTTACTTTCCTCCACCGTGCTTAACTATCACTTTTCACTTGAGAGCAAATATTCCATCAGGCTGGGGTGTTATGGCTTGGGAGTGTCCTGAGTTCACAGCCTCTTGCTTTGCAGTTAGAGGAGCGCACAGTTAACTGCATTATCTACTCCACCTCTGCTATTTTGTATTAAAGCTGTACTCCTGCCCCATTCAAGATAAGCAGTCCCACTAATGTGACATTTAAACTGGCTATTTGAGGCTTAACATTTTGTTAGGTAGGGTTAATAAAAATTTCCATTGTCTGGCATTTATGATACTGGCAATTTTTTGATACTACAGTGCTTTGAAAACCCACGGTGCATAAAAACTAAACCAATATTAAAGCCAAGTGCAATGGAGGCTTTCTGCTTACTAAGGTATTTAGCTTCTGAAAATTTTTGCATGATTTCATGTGGGATTTTAAAATTCATTTTATGAGATATATTACTCCATTAACTTTACAATAGGTAGCTATTATTTTATGCTCATCTAATGCTGTGATACCATATGGCAGTGAAGATCTGTAAGCCTCTAAATGCCTTACATTTATTTTTGTCATTTTGTAGTAAATTGTATTTCTGGAAAGCAGTGCTTTTTATGGACCTACTATGATTGTATTTAGATACTGTCAGTACTTTCCAAACTTGGTTTTTGAAAAATCCATGCGCAGTTTGTGTTTGGGAAATTTTGTGTTTTAACCCTGTTATGCTAAAATAATGTCTGTTCTTCCAGGCAGTCAGTGTTTCTTGGACAAGGAATATCCTAAGTCAGGGCTATTGATGGTTTGTTTTTTTTCTTTTTCTTTTTTTTTTTTAAATAATGTTAGCTTTATGATGCAAAAGAGAAAGTTGCTTTGTATTTTTTGTCTTCCTTCTTACAGTAGCATCTTTGGTGATGATGTTCTGTAAAACTGAAGGTTTTATAAGCATTGAGGATTAAAAAAAGGCCAGTTCTGGATTTGACTATTTTTATGAATCATTAATTCATGTACCAGGTCTTTTTAAGTTTTCATTTGTATTTAAGATGAATTTTGTTATATAAAGTGAACTTACAAGTTGTGGAAGTTAACTTGTCAGGTTTGGAATGTGGTTTCTTTACACTCAAAGGAATAGTTTGTATTTAAATATTGTTTTGGTTTTTTCCTAGCTTCTGTATTATCTTAGTAACCAATACACTTTATTGTAACTGACACACTGCATCAACAGTGTCCCAAAAGCCCCTTGCTGTCTTTGCAGTGCAGACCCCAAAAAGTTAACCTGCTGTGTCAATGGCCATCCATGACTGCCAGCTTTATAATTCCTATACATACCTGCTGGTTAAAGGCTAAGTTTAGTAACATAAAACTCTCTGTGTCATGCTGATTGATTGAAAGACAGCAACAGATTAAGTCACTTCACTGAAGGAAGAAATTCCTTCTGTACTGCTTGACAAAAAATTCTTAAGCAACAGTGTGATACAGCAGCTTTCTACTGGCTAGCCTTGTATGTACAAAAAAATTGGATAGATTTTCTGAAGAAATTAGAATACTGAGAACTAATTCTTCATCAGAAATATGGGTTACGTAGAAAAAAGAACTTCTAGGCTTTTAAGCTACATATGGATTACTTTTATATCTTCTGTAAGTATAGGACTTTGCCTTACCATGACATTGGTACTATCTGTGTGCTTGGGAAACTGTGAATAAACAGATTTTGTGACATGTATGAATTACTGCATAGCTGAGCAAAGTGAGAAGATATCAAGGGAAGAAAAAAGTATCTTGATTTGAAAATAAAATTTAACCAGTCTTTTTCAACCACCTATTTTTCATTTAAAAAACCCCCAATCCCCCTACTGTTCAGTTAGCACTTCTCTTTTGTTATGTCTTATTCTTACCAAGCAAGTAATAATTAGAAACCGTTGACAGTAGTAGTTTGGGATTTAATTTATTTCATTGTATTATAGAATGTAACTAGGTAAGAAAGTTATGTAAGCTCTATACATCAAAAGTCAGGGAAGCTAGAATGATTATGTTTTAATACAATAGAAGCCTTCAAAGGGATGGGAGCACTGTAAGCAGAACCTAAATTTATATTTAGGTGGTTGCAATCTAATTAGGTATATGAGAAAATAAAAACCCAATTATCATGATTGCAATAATAGCACTAAAAAACCCACCACATGTTTTATGCTCATTTCAGTGACTGAGTGTGTTAGCTGTTAAGTCTAAACACTCTTTTTGTGATTTCAAGCTGAGTAACCAAGCCTTGGAAATATGGGCTCGTCAAGGGTTATATGGAAGAAATGTTCCTTACTGGCTACTGCTTTTGTCTGCTGGATCTTGATCAAAGCAATGAGAGGTTCTTGCCGCTACTGGGAACATTCCTACTTCCCAGTAGCTGCAAGACATCTGGACTAACTTGTCATGGAACAAGAAGCAAACATTTTTCTGTGTTAAACTTTTCTCTGCTGTTTATCTAAAGATGGTGTTTCTGGTAAGTGCTAGTCATTTTAAGACGTAGTAGTTAGTTATGAGAGAATGAAATGAAAGCTGCAATAAAAGGTACTGCTTATTTTAATTGAGTTTTCAACTGTTCTTTGCAACTTTCATCACTAACGAAGTAAGAGTGAGAAGAGACACATGACTGAAAGTGGTAGCTGTGAAAACAAGGGTAGATCTTTACAAATGGAGAATAATAGAAAAATTATCAATCAATTATATAACCCTTTTTAAGTGTTATTGAAATGTTCACGTGTATTTTTATTTTTGGACAATACTTGCTCTGAGATCTGATTTTGCCTTCTCTATCTTTATAAAGAGCCTTTTGGTCTGAATATCAGTACATGAAAAGAAAGTGAAAAATAATGATCTATTTCTGTACTTAAACACATGTCAGTCTTTCTGAAAAAAATCTGCTGCAACGTTATAGCATTGAGAATTTGGCATGTGCCTCTAGCATCCAGCTGCTTAAATTCCTCACATCTTGCTGTTTAAGAAGTCAATTTATTTTTTACAGAACTTATGTTCATATACAGATAAATTTCAGGCTATCAAAAAATGAGACACAGTAATCAATTTAAACTCAGCAGTTGCCTGCTATTAATTGCCATTTACACACATTTAAATGCAAAGCTCATGATAGCTCCGATTCATGAAATGTTAAAGATATTTTTAATATGGAACAAAGTTTTGAACTCTGTATGTGGCAATAAGAATTTGCATTACTGCTCAGGTAGGCATCTTACAATTCTTTAAAGATTTTTCCCTCAACACAGGCCCATTATTGTGGCTTTGAAAACTGACCAAGAAGATATTTCTGGATTTGCAGATAGTGCATATACACTGTCAGAATGTACAGGAATAAGTTGTAATAAAATGAGGTAACCTGACTGAAACATGGTCTTTAATATGTTTTGATTTATGTTTATCTTTAGATAACATTAACTGATAATGATAGATTCTCTGGCTTTCTGAGTCCTTACTCTGTGCTACCATTATTCACAGAAGGTCCTTGCAGTTCATACTTGGAGATGTCACTGAGACATGCTCAATAGTTCTCTTGTCAACACCTATTCTGCAATCAGTTTATGGGGAATTTGTGCATTTTGTTAGCACAAAGAAAGAATTCTAGAAAACACGATAAATGGAAAGCAACTTGTGCCAACTCTGTGATTACTTAGGAAGAGGTAGAATGTTACGTGTTTCTTAAAACCTTGTGCCATATCCTTCAACCATAATAGCCATATTTTCACAGTTTTCTTTTTAGCATTTAAATAGGTTTGAAGGAAAAAGGAGGGAAAATCTTCAAAAGCAAATCCTTGGCAAAAAAATAATGTAAAAGATTTAAATAACTGTGGAATGCTTTCTGCCACTTTTTCATACAATTTAAAGGCCTACATGTGAGCATGTTCAGTTCAGTGTGATGCTGAACCTCAAGGAATGGGTCTGTGTGCATCTCTTGAGGTTCAGCAAAGCTACGAAGGACATGCTGCGCCTGAGTGGGACAACCCTGGGTATTGATACAGTCTGGGGACTGAAGGGATTGAGAGCAGCCCTGCTGAGAAGGATTTAGGGGTGCTGGGCATAAAAAGCTGGATGTGACCAGGAACTGCGCTGTCAAAACCCAGAAAACCAAAAGTATTTTGGGCTGTACCAAAGTGTGGCCAGCAGGTTAAGGGAGGTGATTCAGGAGAGTTCCAGTTTCAAATTCATGGTAGTTATTACTTTGTGGTCTGAGTATGAACTCGTTTTGGTATGTAAGAAACTGAAAATTTTACCTTAAAATGGAGTGACATGGAAATACCTGAGCAGAAGAATGAGCGTGGAATGTGACAGTGCACAATAAGAAAACTCTTGTATACCGGGTTTTTCTGGGTTATCGTGTTCTGCTTATTCAAAAGAATGTATCCAAGAACTGTTACAATATATGTCCAGGTGATTGCATTTAACTTTCCACTTTAATAATTATTTATTTATTTATTTTTATTGGATCTGGGCCCATAGTGAGGGTAAACTGATGTATTTCCATTATCTTCTGTAGACGCAAATCTAACTGGTATCTTCACAAGCTGCCTGTAATTTTGTTTGTTGTTTTCAAGTTGCATCTTGAGGGAAATATGTTTCTTATTAATTTTCTCTTGTTACTACGTGCTGCAATGAATTATACAAGTAGGCCTAATCTTCAATTGCTTTCAAAAAGCATCTAAACAATGTGTCTCCCAAAACTTACCATAAAACTGTATTGTTAGGATTTGAATCTGGAAAGCTTCTATTTATTAATTGCTCTGCAGCAAGGGCTTACAAGGGCTTCAGCTTTATTTATTTATATTTTAATTTTTCTTTTTATTTTTTATAGTTGACGTTTCTTTTTCTTTCTTTTTTTTAATTAAATTTTGGTATTTTGAGTGTAACTTGATACCTTAGAAATCCCATCCTGAAGTTCAAACGTCAAAAGACAACAATTTTTCAAGTGAATTAAACTACATTCATGCTCAAAAGGCTTTAAAAAGTTGCATTAAGCAAAAAGGAGTGATGATGTGCAGTGACAAAATGTATTGTCTGGCATGTGCACAGCTTTACTGAGGCGAGGTTCAGTTGCCTGAGCAGACTGTTAGGACTAGAAGGTCAAAGAGACTGCTCTTGGTTAGTCACAATCAAAATCTAAAGGAAGGTTCATCACACACAATATCAGTGTTTTTTTTTTTAACTACTAAAATGCATTTCAGCAGATTAGATGAACAATGCTGAGTATTCAAGTATGTTTCTACCTTGAAATTATGAAAGAAGTGGATTGTTTTGGAATAGAATCATCTTTGGTTGTTTTCATTCTCTGAAGATTATTCATAGCTGTGTGTTCTTTAGGTATGTCCATCCTTTGCCAATTTTTTAATGATCTTGGAAGTCTTGGAGCTTAAACATCCTTCTATAAACAGCAGAGGTCTCCTGAATCTTTTTTTCTTCCCTTTGTAAGGACTAATTTTCTCTGTAATGTGAGGTGTATCTCAAGATCTGAAGTAGCTCAGATGGATCTGTAGGGCAAGCTGATAAGTCAATTTTTCTTTATAAGCAGAGACTAAATTTTAAGCATCTCAAGTAGGAACTTTTTAATGGGGTGAGGACACATTTTGAGTGTGTGAATGAGGGGAAAACAAAGGAAGCAAAATGCTAACAGCTTAAGTTCATTGTAGTTGAGTTCTTTGTACCTTAAAGGCTGTATAAAAGTAACTATTGTTATTCTGAAGTGTGTCAGTAATGCCTTGAATGAAGTAAATTGCACCTGTATGTTGTCATAAGAGGATGAAATTTGCTACATGGCTAAAGAAAGTTTTTACCAGACTCTGGGTAATTCACACTGAGTATCTTCAAAACTGTTTCTGCAGCACAAATACTATGACAGTAGAGCATTAGGAGTGTATATAGTGTTGTGATGCTTTTACTTGTTGCTCAGATTTTTTGCATATAAGTTGCCACAGCAGCACTTACTCCCTTTTCCAAATAGTGCCCTTGTCCCAGGCACCTTCCCTATCACTTCAAGGCATGTGTGCTGAGATTTTTGTAATTTAAAAAAATGATGTCTAAATTTTTTATCATTCAATTCACTGAAAAATAAACATTTTTCTTTACAAATGTATTTAAGAAGGACATAATTCGACTATTTTAATGTGCATATAAATACATTTCTGTTATATATGTGTGTGTGTAAATATGAAGAATGTATCTAGTTTGTATATAAGCTACTGTTCTGTAAATTTCTGTAAATTTGCTATGGAAAAATTAAGTTTGTATCTGGATCATTAAAATGCAAAAATAATTTTGGAACTTATAAGGGAAGATGATAGTTTTAGATCTTGAGATATAATCAGATAAGTCTTTCTAAGTTTCTTCATGTTTCTTTTTTCCCCATTTTTTAAACCATTCCTAAGTAGCTTGATTGCAATTTTAATGGAAGATAGCTTATTTTATCACCAAGGTAGAAGGCTGAAAAACTGTGGGTTTTGAGGAAAGGCTGACAGAACCTTAACTATAGCAGAAGCTAGCAGGTGTCACTATAAAAAAAAAAAAAAGTGATTGAGAATGATGGCCATAAATAGATGAGCCATTTTAGTCATTTGCCTTTGAAAGCAGTTTAATAATTCCATGCTGAGTCCCCTTTCAACAAACTTAATGAAAATCAGCATGATGTTGTGGCAGTTACTATTGGATTCTCTTACCATCTTCTTTGGTTTCATGGTGCGAGAGATTAAAATAGCATCTAATAAACCACATTAGCAGTTCTACATTTCTCATCTGAGGCACAATTGCATACAATTTCTCCTCCTCTGGAGGGTGCCCCTGTTTTTCAGTTCATTGTTGCTTTGCCTAGGAACTAAGAATTGCTAAACAGCTATTTTGTGGCTTTATTCCCCATTCATTATGGTTGACAGAGTAGAGCTACTCTGAGGCATTCTGAGCAGGAAGTAATGATTTGATTTGCAGCCTACTGTGAAAATTTATTAATCTGAATGGACCCCTCTGAAATTCTACTTGATAAGCATAAGAATAACAGATGCCTGTATCAATGCTGTTATCTATTGCCTTCCATAGGTATAAGGCAGAGCAATATTTTAAGCTTAGGAAATATTATTATCCAAAAATGAATGACTTAAAAGTATTTGTCTCATGTGTTTTGTTTTTGCATTTAGGATCAAGAATCAAACTATGTATTTTTTACGGTGCTTGAGGAACTGTGCAGTATCAAGGAAGTTCAATACAGGGTTCAGCTGCTGGGTACTGTCTAAAATTTAAATTTGTTTTTTACACTTTCTGGTTTCCAGTAAGTTCATAGAGTGTAGGATAACAAAGCACAAAGAATGGTGACTACATTTTTAGGAACTATTTTAGAAGTAATGTTTGTGTTTTCCTGTGAAGCATCAGTATGCTGTTGGACCAGAAGCAGACACTTCAATTAGTCTTGAATCCAAGGCACAGTGTCTAATGTTCTCCATATTTTTAAGTTTGGGAACTCCTGTTTCTCTTTAAACATAAAAAAGGAAAAAATTTAGCTGTAGTGGAAGGTGATTTAGTTGAGTATTTTAAATATCTGCATATAAAATTCCTAGACTGTATATTTTTTAATAGGATGCGCCTGAAATGTATATGCCTCTGACTTGACCAGGAGAGATGTTTGGAAGGAACACGGACTTGCTGCCTTCCAACAGCAATACAGGCAATTCAAAAAATAATTCTGTCCTGTTTACTTCCTAAGTACAGGAAGTATTATTTCTTAATTTATTTGTTTTATATTTTATTTCATTATAACTTTTCAGTAATACTTTGGTGATATTTTCCTGCAGTTATAGTCTCGAAGCTTTCCCTTTCCTGGTCCTCTGGATTTCTACACTGAGACTTTGATTTCTCAAAAATCCTGTTCTGCGCTTTCAGCCAGGTCTCCAAAATGGTCTCAAATCCTGCCGGCCTCTGCATTAACTGGTCTATTAATTTTGCTGAGTTTGTGGGATGGAACTGAAATAGGTGTTTTATGGTAGTCTCTTGCAACTAATGGGTCTTTACAGAATCCTTGAATGCAGAATTAATCCAGCTAGAGGTTTCCTTACCACAACATGCACAGAAAACAACATTATATTTCCTTCAATTTTCTACATGATATCAGCCTCCAGTTCCCTTGTCTTCTCCCCTGCCCCAGCACAGCCCTCTGACTTTCTCATCTGTGGTGTAGTTTTAATTAATTTTTTGCAAGTATGAGGGGCTGTGGGAAAGATTGTGGCAAAAAGTGGACATTTTTTATTTTTAAAATTTTTTTATCATCTTGTTAGTTACAGATTGCTTTCATAATGTACAGATTTTTGGAGTCTGCTGCTTTGAAAAAGATATATTTTTTAAAAATTGTGAATTCAGTGAAAGAAATTACTGTAGGTGGGTGCTCTAATGCGGCATGTGCAAATACATCTAGTAGAGTAACAATCCTTTAATGGGCAGTGCTTCTACATTATTTTCCACTAATACCCAATCAAAATAGAAGCTTTGTTTATGGAGAAAATTGCTTTTAATTTCTTTGCCCCTTAAAGACTAGAGAAAATGATTTATACTTCCTTATGGAAATTTTCTGTTCATTTGTGCTGGTTGCATATTTGAGAAATACTATATTGAATAGTTCTTTTGAAATGAATATGAAAATGTATTAAACTAGGCACAAAACTATAAACTGTAGACTGTTTTATGAAACAGAAAAAACATAGTTTTATGGAAAAGAAATTATTTGAACTTGCAAACAACATAAACCAGCCTCTGGCCCCCACCCCCCCAAATTGTAGAGGATAAGAATGTTTTGGGGATAATAAAGATTTTAAAAATCCATTTGAAAAGAAATGCAGCATACCATAACTGTCTTTCGTTTTTCAAAAGATGCAGACGGTTTCATTTCAAATACAGTCTTGTATTTTTTCCCCCCCTAACTATGAGTTTATTCATCCATTGTTGAAATCTGATGTAGTTTTTAGTTCAAGAAAAAAGGAGCTTGCCAGCCTTCATGTCACAACTGATGTGATTTAATGATTACCAAGTTAAAACTAAACAAAAAAGCAAAGATGGTGATGCTGATGACAAATTTTATTGGCAGTTGTAATTACCAATTATCTTTTCTATGAGGGTAATTGTGAAACTTCCTCTGGCTTCAGCAGGGGTCATGGGTTTTGTTGGAAACATTAAAGTATTATGAACCTTTCTGAAGATTTTACATTTCTTTCTAATCAGATAAAATAAGGAATGTTTTGCTACTCATGAGAGAGTCAAGAGAAATGAGACAATGAACCTTGCAGGGAAATGAAGGGAGAAAGAAAGCTCAATTGTATGTGAAGTACCAGCAGCATCTTCTCCGGGGACATCCCCTTGCTGTGGGGGAGAAGCTTGTGTGCTCTCATGAGGTTGTCTGTTATGCTGGCGGTGGTTTGTGCCTCCAGTAGGGTCTCCCATGCCAGACAGGTCTCAGCTGAAGGGTCAGACAAAGTGCGTCCATGGGCAGGATGGGCTTGCTAGCCCTCTGGCAACCATCCTAGGAGAAAGACAACTAACTCCAAACCCGGGCATATGGAGCTCACTTAGCCCTATAAGGCCATCCATCTAAGAGAAGGGGATACTCCAGCCAAACCTACATCCTAAGGTATTCGCTGTCACCGTCCAAGCTTGCTAGGCTGTGGCAGATGAACCTTAGGAGTTTTGCACATGCTGTGCCTTGCCTAAAAAATCCATTGCACAGGCTCGAAGGGTTCACTCACATTGCAAAGCCCTGCAGTGACAGATGAGGGTTGAAACAGCAGGTGATAGGAAGCAGCTGGAAGCCACAGACCCAACCCTGCATGGAGGCAGTTCAGGACATTGGTTGTTTGAGACTCACCCTGGAGATGACAGTCTAGCTTGGCAGCATCCTGAATGACCAAGCAGCCTTTTTTAAGGAGAGCACTGCTTGCTCCACATGGAGAGTGGCCTAGAAAAGGTGGCCTAACCAAAGCTCATCTCCACCCCTCACCCAGTTGGCTGACTGTGGCCAGTGCGCATCTTCTGATGAGGTCAAACAAAGACAAAGCGACAAAGGCATACACCTGCCTCCAAAGGTGTGTTCAAATTGACACTTGCATGTTGGAACATCAGAACCATGCTTGATAC
>JAOXXN010000471.1:21958318-21971471 GCA_026770055.1 Myrmophylax atrothorax | reverse complement strand
AGCAAAGTAAATTTCAGACTTTGCTTAGAGAATCACACATTGCAGTGTTTTTGCTAAACTCATCTGTCAGTTCAAATAATGACTTTTTATTTTGTTGGAGGATTTAATAGGGTTTTTTAAAGGCAACCCATAAAGATAAAAATAAAATACAATTGATCCCAACGAATTAACTATTAAATGTAGGATGTATTAAATGTAGTATGTAACTTGTTTAGTTGGAGTATCACAGAATATTCTGAGTTGGAAGGGACCCACAATGATCACAGTCTGTGGTTCTCAACTGACATAGGGTGAATAATGGTTAAATCAGAAAAATACCTCCTCTGTTTTAGGATAAATTCATGTGAGCAATTAAAGTTAATCTTTTTAACATCTGAAATAAAATAAAACAGTATGAATATAAAAACTGTTTTACTTTGGATGGGGAAAAGAAAAGAGCTTTGGGTGGTGTTTCCCCTTTACCTGTAAATGACATCATTCCCTTTTCCCCAATGTAGTACACAAGAAATCGCACTAACAAGACAATGTTATAATAACTTCTATGTTTACAGCAAAAATTTATCTGTTGTTTAGAAAATCCTCTAGTTTAAATATTGACAAGGAGTTCTATGCATAATGAGGTATGAACCATTTCCTCATAATAGGATTCACAGTGATTGCTTATAGGAAAATTTCTGATTTGGAAGTTATGCCTAATGATTTGGAAGTCATGCCTAATCCATGGTGGAGCTAAAACCTTTCCCAGAGGCAGGTACCTTTGAAAAATGACACTCTGCAAGGGGAAGCAGACCTAGGTTTCAGTTTTGAGAAGAATGGAGGGAAGGAGTTGAGGATACATAGTAAGAGATCCAAGGACTAAGGAAATATTTTGTGCCAGGACACCTTAGTGGTATGGACAGTTGCTGCTGTGAGCCCTGCCCAAGTACTGCTGGACTCTGTTACCACTAATAAAAACAACTGGGTGCATTCGGTGGCAAAAAACCTCTCTGTGTTCCCCAATGGAATATAATTCATAGTGTTGTGGATGTGGGTCTTGCTAAAGTGAAAGACTAATTTCAAGTTTTGAGTGTGTAATGCTACAATAGGAATAGATAGGACAAGTCTTTTGAGTTTATAAAGTCTGGGCAAGAGTTATTCCGAGTTCAGTACCACTAAAATGAAGGCTGTGCCATTGCTTATGAAAAATCACATTGATGAGGAGATAATAATAATTGTTCTGACATCAAAATTTCAGTAAACAGCTGTGATACTTGTAAAAATTCCATCTGAAAGGTACAGATTGTTTTCCAGTTATAAAGGTAGTCATAATTGTGAAAGTATAAATTTGAACTGTAGTCAAAAGCAGAGACCCAAATAAGTGACAAAATTTGTATTCAAAAATGTAAAATGATGTGATTCATTTATCTATTAAATTGGCAACATCTTTCTATACTTTTGTATTTCTTTCAAAAGTAGCTCTTATCAAAAATAATTTCATCTGAAAGGAAATTAAAAAAAACACGCATTTGTCTGAAATATAGAAACTGAAGTAGTAATACTTGGGAGGTATTCTTGTTAAGTTTTTTTTATATGGTTGGATAGTAATGATCATAACAGTTGTCATTAAGTGTATTAAAAAGACACCATAAAGCCTAAAGATTAGATTTCATCTCTAACAGTTTTTATGCTATACTGAAGTGGGAAATGTTTTTCCTTAAGGCTTTGTACATGTCAGTGGAAACAATTTATTTTTTAAATTAAAAGGAGCAGAGAAGGAGATAATTAAGGGATCCAGGAAAGGAAATGAAGATCCTCCATTTCACAGAACTGAAACCAAATAAGAGATATTAAAGAGCAGGTTTGGGGGACTCAATTAATTTGATTCAATGAGCTTAAAATGATCAATAGGATGGTTTTTAAAATTCTTGAAAAGACATTAAAAGCCAGCATCAGAATTGGACAGACCATGGAATACCAGCATAGGAATCTTCAGAGTGTTACTCAACTCGTCAGTAAATATGATTTTAATACCTTCTCAAATGTTCTTAAAGTAATAGGGCAGTCATTTTTAAGAACATAAAAATGTATGCTAATGTATTAATAATGAGGGTTAAACAAGAGGAAATTGTTCCAAGTTACAGCGCCTGGCATTAAAATACTGATATTTACCTGCAATTAGTGTTGCTGCAGTATTTATAGCCCAGCTCATACTCAGCAGCAGGAACTGAGCAGGAGTGTTAGTTTCTGGTATATGGTAAAAAATCAATATTTGAATGCTATACTTTGTGATTTAATTAAATTTTATAAGGTAGAAAATGGGAAAGATTTCCATGGTTTATCCTGACCTTTGTAAGATACTAAAATAGTTCCCACAATGTTCCCAGAGAGACACTCTCAAAATGTAGAGTTGATGTGCATAATCGAAATTAGAATCATAAATTGCTAAAATAGACAAATAGTATTGCTACTGGTTTTTGCTAGATCTGAAGGACTGAGATTAGTTGTGGAATAATCTGCTAAAATTTACAGCTTAGATTTTCAGCTATTCTCCTTTTCCTCAGATGTTTTTCTTTCAATACTTCCTTCTCCAAAAATACTCTGATTTCACTTCTGGCAGAAAGGGGATGAATTCGGTACAAGAGCTGCATCTTGTAGAATTCAGCTGCTGAGAACTCAATTTGAACCAGTCTTATTTTGCTGCTACTGAAATATTAACATAATTGAAGTCAAGGACAAATCACAGCTGCTTTCAGTGGTAGCTGTTAGCACAGAGTCCTTCACACTGAAATATCTGACCAGTGTTACTCTTTTCATAATAGCTGTGGCAAGCTAAAAATGTTCTGATTTTCAAATGGCATAAGCATTCATATTTCCATAGGATCTTTTTTTTTTTTGAGTTTTGGTGAGTGGTTACTGTTGATTAATATGAGGCCAACCATTCTTTTCCACCAACCTGGAGGTTTTCCAGAACCTTGGGTGCATTAAGAAAATTTAAATAACATTCCAGAATGAAAAATTCTAACTTGCAAGAGATGCCACATTTTAATTAAACAGAAAATGAACAGTGAAGAGCATATTCTGTATGATATTTCCTACTAAATTTTTTATGCATCTCTCAATTTGGTTAATTCTCTACAGTTGGTATGTGGAGACCCAAACAATAAAATCAACTGTTGTTTATTGATGTTTTATAAATGTGACCACAGCCCAGTGCTGTGACAGCCATGCTAGCTTGGCTTACTTTTTATAGAGTGGAAAAGTCAACAGACTTTTGTTACTATAGCTGTTATTTTCTAGGTTTTCCCAAAGAAAGCACATAAAACAAGCGAGAAAAAAATAGTAAGATTTTCTGTATTTACAGAAAGAATTTTTTCAGAATTAAACTGTAGCATTGGAGTTGCAGGTAATGATCCCGCTCTTACCTCCTTCCCTGGTCTGGAGCCAGAGACACCATCTAATGCTTTTCCTACATTTTACAAGTATTTGTTAGTATGTTGAATGTTAGCTATTCATTTGTACTGTGCTTTATTTGTGATACAGTTCTAACAAAAGACTGTGATTTCTTTTTTTACTCAAATTAAAAGTAATGGGGCAAAACAGCTATTAAAAGACATTATCCAGCTCCAGTGGCTTAAAAAATTAGTTTTTCTCCAACATATTACAAGGCAACGTGAAATATAGGTATGCAGGTTTCTGCATTAGTAATGGACATATGCACGTGCTCACTTTTAATTTGCTTCTCTATTTCAGCATGTTCTTTATGAAAGAAGAAATTTCAAAATGTGCATTATTAACCACTTGCCCTTCAGTGTTCTTACAGTGCTTTTGTAGTTAAGCAAGCAGGAGATGTTCATGCTAAAAGATCATAGAATTCTTATGTTGATGCAATTGTAGATGATTATGGTGAAGGATTCTCTTAAGTTTTCATCTTACTACTACTTACTCAAACATTTCCAAACATGATGTTTTTCTGGAACCTGTATTAGAGCCATCTTATTAAAGGGAAATTGGCTCAACTTCTATTTTTTCCTTAATATTGGGCATTTTAAAACAAATTTTTAAAATACTATAGAAGGGACCTGAGAACAATTTGTGGAGTACAAACTTCACAGTTTTTAGAAGTACAGTGCTGTTGTTCTAACTTTCATCCGGAACCTTCCAATTGCTTCTGAAAATATTTGTCCCCTAATGAGTTTTAAAGTATAGATCTGTAATCTTGGTAGATGATGGCAGCCTCAGTTCTATAACAGAAAAAATCTACGCTGCAAATGAAGCTATTTGAACAACACCTGAATGGGAATGAATATTTTTCAATAAATGAGCCAGAGTTTTTCAATGGGCCATCTCAATTTATAGACCACACAATGCAAAAATATAAACATTGGGAAGACAGATCAAGGAATCAGAATACATACAGAAATAAAGTGACTGGGATAATCATCTACATCTGTTAGTAAAATGTAATTCTCTATTTTTACCATTATTTTACAAGGAGAAACTGATAGTATTTTTTTTTTTGTTTCTTTGCAAGGATTTCTGTTGTTAGGAAGCACTTTGCAACAGTTTGTACTGCAGAGACTAAATTTTTATTCTATTTTTCCCTAATTTGCATTCAAAGGCTGATTAGTGTAGATATTGTAAGTGTAATAAGCATTGCTGAAAGTTAGTCTATTTTGAACTGTTCTTTAAAGTCCTAGAAAGTTTCATTTCTTTAGTAACCTTGAAATTGCAAGAAAAGTTGCTATGTTAAGATTTGCTCTGTGCAACATTGACAGCATTGATGATTAGCAGATTTGATCTCATTTTATAGTGCAGATACTTTTCTTAACCTTTTTCATAAAATGTAATTCACCATTCATGAAGGCAAATGTTAAATAATCTGCTTAAGGAAATAAAGGCCAAGAAAACTGGTTTGGAAAAAGTCTAATGCTTTTTCCTGATCCCATAATTATTGAACAGATATGAGATCAGTTCTCAAGCTCATATCAGTTCTCAGCTTGTCCATAGGAAGGCCAACTAATTTCTAATTTTCAAGGATGTCGTTCAAGAGTTTACACTAGTAAAGGGCAACATAAACTAAATATTCTGCATATTGTGACTTCTTGCTATCTTTTGTATGGCTTCAGAATAGAAGAAACATCTAGGAAAGATATTTCTAGTATCTGCTAAAAATATCTTGATACATTTTATGAAAAATAAAGCTTGTGATTAGCTGAAATAAGATCAGACTAGGTAATAACAAAATGAAATGCTCCACCCTTTTATTTTTCCTAAAATTTAGGAGAAAATACATCCAAAAAATAATAATATACCTGAAAAAAAATGGTGTGCACTGTACTATTTCAATGGAATATTCTTCTATTATTTTAATATATGTTGTTAGATACTTTCAGCTACAAAACCTCCAAAGATACATAACAAATACCGGGGAAAAAACCCCAACAAACCATGCATATTGTAAGCAGCACTATTTTTAGTTCCTGGGAACCCCATTTAAATGGTCAACTACTTATGTTGCTTCTGATGCATTTCTAAGTGAATGCAAGTTTCTAAAATGGTACTTAACTGATATTTAGAACTTGTTCCAGATTTCTGATCAGTAACTTCTGATATTTGATGAGTGAAGTAGCCACTTCATTGATGAGTGAACTTTGGAGTGAAATCTCAGGTTGTAACTTACGTGGGTATTCTTCCTCCTTTTCTTCCCTTATTGTAGGATGATACTGGAAACATCTTAAAATGAGATTGCAAATATGATTTTGATTATTTTCATACTTCTGGTGTTACCTAACTGTGTGGTGTCTCTGACAATGAGAGAAACTAATTTATGTAGGTGCAGTGAAGTGCATATGCCCTCCACACTAGCTGGAAAGCTGCTTTCTTTCTCTTTGTAGTATATGCTTTTATGCCTGTGCACAACATTATTAACTCCTAAAGATGTAACCGGTACACTTAAACCCCTCTCTTTACATGCAGTCCTTTATTATCTTAATAGAGATCCTTTAGACGGTTTGCTGTAATCTGTTACAGTAAAAATGTAGTTATTTTAAAACATCATCTGAGCGTGAAACTTTCAAACTACTTATGTGAACTAGAGATTGTTTTCTGAGTTATGGTGGAGTTTCTCTTTTTGTGGAAGTTTAACTTCTAGGAGAATAGGTATACATTGATGCTAAGATATGAGACAATTCTAAATATGAAAAACTTCCAGTCATGAGTGGTATGACTGGATATACTTAGATGTGTAAATTCAACCATGTGCTTTCACAAAGCTTTGTCTTCAAGGTATTTTAGAAGACATGGACCTGTTGTTTACAGCACTATTTGCTAATGTCCTCAAGCTCAGAAGATAACCTTTGTTAGTTCTCACTAGTATTCATTAATAAATGTATTAAGATACTATTAATAATGGAAAATATATTATTATTATTAAGTAATAAATATTTATTTTCTTAGTTCCATGTACTGTTTGAGCTATGATGAAAGTTCATCAATTTTCAAATGGAAATAAATCTTTCCTGTGTGTCTTGGTCTACTTCTGTTCTGTCTGGAAGTGTCTGAACTTTTGATTATTCAGCTCAGAAAACTCTCTGGGGAGGGCTTCTACAACTATCCGCTCTGCATCTTTGGCTTACTGTCTCTTGAAAACCAGTGAAGTGGATGATGGTGTTTCATCCTAAAACATGTCTCAGGACTGAATTAAGTTGTTTCCAGGATAAAACAGAAGCTGAAAAACATTGCCTTTTATGCATAGACTTTATTTTTTGTTCTTTCTGAACAGCAGTCCACTTGCAACCTTTTCTATTCTATTCTATAGTTCCCTCAGATTAGTAGGGGCCCTTCTTCAAATTCCATTAAGCCATTCTTTTCTTGGGTAGCTATACTCAAACATGATGAAAAATATCTTTTTCCATACTCTTGTGAGAAATTCTGTTCCAACCTTGTAAATTATTTTTATAGGATTTTAAGTTACAGCTGAATTAAAAATTTACATTTCTTTTAACACATAGTGGAACCACTTTTCTTCTGCCAAGTAAAGAGTTAGCATCCCTTATGAACCTTTCCTCTAGTTATTAATATTATTTGTATTACCTCTGTACTGTGTTAAAATATTTTTCTGTATAACTTCGAAACTGATTGACTCCATATGTTCTTTTGGAAAACAATTTTGCCTGCTCTCTTTCTCAGTGCTTGAACTACTGTGACATTAATGGTGAGCTTCACTGGACTTGTTACCTCCATGTGTTTTGACAGTGCCTGCAGTTTGTTTCCATCTCTTAAAGGATACTTTCAGGCTTATGAGAAGTCCTAATTCTATGTTCTGAAGTTCACAGGAAAATCAAAGCATGAATCCTGATAATTCTTTCATTCTTTCTTATTTTAGACTCGGGAAAACCCATCTGCAGTGGATGAGTTGTTGCATTTCAAATGGAAATTTATGTAATATGGGTGTTGTGAATGTTAAGATTGGAAATGTTTTGTCTTGTCATCTGCAGTAATTCCTGTGAGTGGTGCAATTGGAACTATTCATGGTGAAATTTGTCCAAATTACGATTAAAGCTGGAAGCTTGTGACTCTGCATAATCTTTTCTTTTTTTATATAACTCTGTTTCCAGGTCCTTGGCTTTAATCATCTGTCTCTATATCTGAATGTACATTTAAAGCTGTACTGCATTCAGTTACTCAAAAGTAAGTTCTTTAGTTTTTATTCCTTTAAGAAGACACATATATAAAATATTACTGGATTTCTATGAGATCATAATTCTGTTATGTCTCTGTGGGAGTATTTCTCCATTGTATGTTATAATGCTCTACAGGGATCTCTGCAGTGCATTCGATATTTTGAAAGAAGTCCTCAATGTCAATGTTTCATTTTTCTCCAGGTTTCTGGGATTTGGAGCTCTCCAAATGTTTGTTAGGTGGGTTATTGAGTACTCTTGTGTTGAAATCCATTTCCATTGATACGTGGATAGACTGGTGGATTGGAACTCTGTTAATGTTTACTTTGTAGTTTTTCTGGCTTAGGTGAAGGAAAACCTGTGAGTCCATGGTAAATTTTAATCACTGAAAAAACATCAGCTAAATACGTCTTTACATTGTCAGATTATGTCTGGAAATGTTTGCACATGACGTTAATGAAGGTTCATCTTCTCAGATTCATTTCAACTAACCTCGTATTTGTGCCTTGTCAGGCTGTGGTAGGCCAGTGGTAGGGGAAAGGGAAGACAAAATAAAAAAAACCCAACCAAACAAACGCATGTCTCAGTTCCCATCTGTAGCATCTGTCATAACTTTGTTTTGTTTTGTTTCTAATTTGGCTCCAAAGTCATTACATGAGTTTTTTGAAGCTCTCTGCAGTAAGTCAGGAGGCACACCTGTGTCCTTGCTGTTCTTCATTTCTAAATTAGCATTGTCTCTTGTAACAAATGGCAACTTCCTAACATGCTTGTTTATGTGCATACAGAAAACATGCTGCACAGTTTTAGCATTGTTCTTCCAAATGCCTCAAAGAGATACAGGGGTACATTTTTGACACTTAGTCTTTATTTGGTTGAGGGTGTATATAATTTAGATATAGTGTGGACCACCAAGCTTTGGTGGCGTGTATTTGTGGGGGTTGGTTTGTTTGTTGTGGATTTATTTGTGTGGTTTGTTTTTGTTTGTTTTATCAGAGTATGTTGCTGTAATATGATTGTCACTGGCAACACAATGGTCGGGGGATATCTGTGTAATGTGGAGCGGGTTTACAGAGATGTACTGAATTGCTCCTATCTAGATTCTAGTATTACTTGTCTTTCTAATACTGAAAAAATATAATCTGTTAGATCTCTTCAGACAGTGGAGAATTACTTCAGCCACAGTATCTGGCTTTTAGAGTATGTCTGAAGCTTATCACTAAGACTTATTTTCAGAAATACCTTTCTTCATTCTGTGTTCATATAACATTCTTCAATTTGGGAACAAACATAATCAACTGGTTACTTGTGGGGCTTCTGGTGGGGACTAATAGTCCTTTGTGTGCTTGTTTTTCAAGTAAGAAATCCCAAGGGTGGATTTTGTAATATAGTTTAGTTTGTAGCAACTCTTTTATTTTCTTGTGTGATGAGCAAGGTTTTCAACACAATATAATTTAAAAATAGGTGGAGATTCTGGAAAACCATCTATGTATTCAGTGGACCTCACTAGTCATCCTGTTGTATAGAGCTGCACATGTATTTCACTGGACTACTATGCCTTGAAACCTGTGGCTAAGGGGCAAATTTTTGAATTACTTTTGAGTAGAGTAATAAAGTTTGAGGCAATTTTTAAAGGGAAATAAACCCACTAGTGAAATAAGCTTTTGAGAGCAGATAATTGTTGATCTTTTGTTGCATCATATATGATTCAAGAAGTCTGTATTAGTTGCTGTTGTCCACTTTTCTGGACAACAATCTTTCTTTGTTTACTTCATGACAAGAAGAATATTTCCTCCACTAAGCAAGCCAGGCAAACTCAAAACTTGGGTTTATTTAGTAGCATGTAGAATATTTGTCAAGGGTTTATATGTATTTCAAGTTAATCTAAATAATTTTTGACATCTCAAAAATTGTATTCACTACAAGGAGAGTAAATGGCACTATATAAAATCAAAACATCACAGTAGAGTATGAGGAGAGATTATAGTTGTACAGTAAGTAATTTTATTTCTTTGCAAATGAAATTCACAGTACAGTGTCTCTTACTGAAGTGTGTTTTCCACTCAAGTTATTTTGTAAAGATTAAATTAAATTCATTCCAGGGTACATGCTTTCAGAGATTGTAACAGTTCCCGCTTGTTTGAAATATACCGTGACTTTCTTAACAATGAAAGAAAAAGTTCAAAAGGCAGTTTTCCACCTCATTGCTTCTTTTCATAAAAGTACTCGTACTTCAGCTGCAGGATTTTATTGAATACAAATTGAAGTGAACCTATGACAGAATGGAAATAGCAAAATCATATAGCAGTGCTGTGCTTTGCTCTTTGCAAGTGGTGGTAAATGTTGTACCCCTGTGATTGCTCAGAACTCAGACAGAGAAGGCTTGTGAGATTTGAGGAATAACTGTATTTAAAGTAGTATGAATGTACAGTGCTTCCTCTACATAAATCTTTTTCAGTGTATGAGTTTTACTTGCTTATGAAGGAGCAGACTGAAAATGTGACAATCTGACCTTTCACAGGAAAATGGGAAGCTTTGGGAAGGTGCAAATGCCTCTCTCTCTACTCCTACAGAGGACCAAATGAACACATTTAGTTTGTCATCACTAAGAGAAGTGAAATTAAGTATAAATATGGTTGTACACATCTATGTGGTAGTTTTCTGTTTCATTCTCTTATGTGCAATGTTTCAGAGAGTAGTAGGATCTTTTAAACTGAATTTCAGCTTAGTGTTTTTATCCAGGTGCTAGCTAGCATTTTTAAGCAGAGTAGAATACCAATATTGTACTAACTGGTTGATTGAAGATACAGGCCTTGAAATGTCGGCAGGAATTTTCCCAGCATTTTGAAGCCATCTGTTCCTGTGTAGCATAGGACTATCAGAATGAATCATTCCTACCTAGAAGTTTAGAGCAGACCTCAGGAAAATGTTTGATAAGATACTCAACCTGACTCTAAAGCACTTTAATCTTCACTTCTAAAAATAATGTGCACCATTAAAATACAAGAAAATGCTTTCACAGTGCCTCAATAAACAGTATTTTGGAAGAAAAGACAAAATAATAATAAAGGGTTTAGGTTTTTCCCCCATCTTGTATTCTTTTAAGCATTTGAAAAAAAATGAAATATTATTTCCTTTTTCCTTTACCTGTATCAGGAGAGTCAAATAGAGGTTGGGGCTTGGAGTAGCTTCAGACTTCAGGAGTGGACAGACATCTCTGCCCAGTGGGTTGAGGTTGCAGCCTTTTCTCAGGGGTGGAATAACCCTGTTAGAGTAAGGTCTCAGCTTTGCTGTGCAGAGATGGACAAATTTGCCAGTTCAATGTTGATAGCTGTTGTTAGCTGAGGTACCTTTCTAGTGGCAATATATTTCTGTGACTGGTTACAAGAGCCTCTGGGCTGTGCTGTTCAGTGCTGGGTGCATATACAGAGATTGCATTTGCCAGCTATTAGGTTGTGCTTTCAATTTTGTGTGTTTTAGACTTGTGTCAGTTTTTCCATTTTCTTTTGGTGTAGATTTTTTTGTTATCTGGTTTTTAATCCCTGCAAGATTTAGCAGAGATTAGTTTGAGGAGAAATTTCTGTATTCTTAAACACTGCATTGCTGTGACTACTTTTGCCAGTTAAAATTTTGTTTTTAAAAAAAGGTAAAAATCAAGCTCTGTGCCTGTGTGTGTGCATATCTTTATTCTGAAACATAACTCATTGTACTAGATTCCAGTTGGGAAAGATTAGAGAAAAAGAGCTTTTGCACTGACAGAACCTACATTCCTGGCAGAGGTAAGCCCTGCCTTTGGCAGTTCCCCGAGAAAAATCACATTTTAGAATGTAATTCCTGGTGTGTATGTATCTTGAAGTAATGTTAACTTCTTTTTCACTTTTCTTCTCCATGTGATATTTTATTCCTGGAAAAGCACAGAATTAATATATCATCAGATATGTTTTTTAAATTTTTGAGGTCTTTCCTTTCTGACTGAGAGACAACTCTTCACTCCTCAGAATAGTTGCCCAAAAACTGATGTGATCATGTAATTCTCTTCAGGTTCAGCCAAATGTTACCAAATGTTTTTGGAAAGCAGAGTTGAAGTGGCTGCTCAGTCACATGCTTTCCTCATCTTTGATTCTCTGTGGATTTCAATGCTAGTCTGAAGACTGACTTTCATCTGGCAAGGAATTTCTAGCACACTTACTTAATAGATTTGCCTTTTCCTACAATGGTCAAAAATGCAAGCAGCAGTAGCAGACAATATCTGGGGTTCAGCAGAGGTTTTAGTTTCTGTTTAAAAGATTGTTAATGTTGTTTGGTATGCAAACTTAGCATATCCCAAGCTCTAAAATAATGTCTGTGGAGAGCACTGAACCTTTAAAGCCCAGTGAGTACACCTTTTATTTATTTATTTATTGAATGCAATTTACCACTTGGTTTGAGGAGTGTGCTGGTTGTGTTGTACCAGTTAAGCCTGCCTTCTCTTCTTCCTGTCCCCTTTCCCCCATTTGCCTATAAATATAATAAAATTTAGAATGAAAAGTCATTGGTTATTTAATATTGCACAACTGCTTTTTTCAAATAAGTGATCTGTGAGGTCTACAATATTTCTCAGTCTCATACTCTGTTTTTCCTGAATGTATCTCTTCCCTACAATAGATATAGATGCAATGGCTCTTGAGAACATCTTGGGAAAATCCTAGTTTCAGAATTAACCTCTTTTTCCTCATATATAAAACAATTTTTAGGTTGGCTTAAAAAATTCCCATCAGACTGAATTGAACTCATTCTTCAGATGATCTGTTGATTCTCCTGGGGAAATACAGCTTGTCATATATAGAATCTATGTAAAACTAATGCGTGACCATGGTTTGACCTATTTAAGCTGGTTTGGCTATAGAATGGCTGAAAATAAGACAGCAACTTCAGTTCCAGGTCAGATTACTGCCTCAGATCTCTTTACCGTTGGAGCTCAGCATTGATGACTTCTTTTCAAACCATGGAGTGTTTCCTCCTGCACTCAGACATATCTGAAAATAATTTTTTGTTGTAGTTTCTCTAGAGATGAAAGTCATCTTAATGGTCAAACGCTGAATGACTATCCCTTAAAAAATGTGTAGTTCCTTTGCATCTAGTTCTATTTGCCAGGAGTAGCCAAAGGCTGTGAAATCACTGCAGCTATAAAATAAGACACTTTAAAATATGTTATGAGATCAGAATTCTTCTTTTGCAATTCCTAATCTAGATGAGAAACTTCTTCTAATCTATTTTTCTTAATTACTATTGTTTGTACCCAAAGGTTAATATTATCAGCCTTTCTATGCACCCAGACTCCATCTTGTACCTAGAATGGCTTGTAAAGGCATTTAGTTTGAGAAATCATAAAATATTGCTTAAGTAATTATTTAAATGATTCCAATATTAAATAGCTCTTCTTCTAACACCAATACTATGACAATTCATGTTACTTTCTAATACTCCAGGAACATTTGGTCACTCTTATTTTTTTTCTT
>JAOXXN010000471.1:21940531-21951394 GCA_026770055.1 Myrmophylax atrothorax | reverse complement strand
TCTACTAAGTTTTTACTCCTTTTAAGCACTTTGTTTGCTAAGATGTATTAATAACTTTGTCAAACTCACAGTAAGGAAGACGTATTGATAAGCTGTGAAAGAGCTGCTCTGTGGATAGGTCACAACTTATTTAAACTAAGAAGCAGGAATCTTCAAGACTTACAGATCTAACTTGAGAATCAGAAAGAAATGGGCATCAGGGAATGAGTTTATGACCCTTAGGGACAAGTAAGATGAAACTATTATCTGTGTTTTTGAAAATTGTTCCTGAAACTAACAGCTAGGTTTTGTCCTTTATTAGGTGACAAAATTTATCAGTAACAGTACATTGGGGGGAGACCAAAATCTAGTTTTCTTAGGAGGATCTCTTCCTGGTGTAGCATGGCAGTTTTTTATTAATTGGCTAGACATAGAAACCAAGTTTTCATTAATAGATGATAACACCTGAGGCTGAGGTATACAGAGACAGACAAGAAGAACAAAAACAAGAGACTTCTGTGCTGAAATTTATAGAACAGAATTATGTTATTTTAAAGTCCTTATGCAACAGTTAACACTATCTAACTCTTGCCCAAATAGGAAAGTGGACTTTGAGATGCTGACTTTAACTTCATGAAAGTTTATTATTCTAGTCATAGTTTGTTTCTTCTGTAGTAGTTTAATAGTATTCTATATAATTTCTTTTGAAGTGCTGAATGCAGCCTAGCATATTATTTTTCTACTTTAAAGATTGATCTAACATTTTGCTTTCTATTCCTGAAGGAAATTGTGACTTTATTAGATGTGGTAATGGATGGGATCATGTTCTTGATGTGTCAACCTTAAATAAAGCCCATTTTGGCATTATGGACTGATTTAGGAATGGGAGACTTACAAAGGAGGGATGGAGTACCCATGTGGGTACTTATGTCACACATAACTGCAACATAGTTGTATGGGTTTTTTTTCTATTTATATTATTGCATAATGCTTTACCATGTACAAATGTATGTCTTATCAAAAATCATTGAGGCTTATTAATATCAATAGAGAAAAAAACTTGCTAGCTGAGGGATAATGGATTGGAAACTAGTTCGTCAGCTGTTAGATGCTGGAGTGTGGTTTTTTGGATAAATTTGGGATTGATGCATATAATTTTCCTGTTTGTATACTCATCAAGTTGGAGAATGCTAACACAATATTCATTTACATGACTGAAAGTTTAAAATTAAGTTTTCTTTGGTTTTTTGGGGGGGCTTTGTGTTTATTTTTTTTTTGGAAGTGATTTGTTGTCATTTGCTTCTTGGAAACTAGAGATACACAAAACACACAGTAATAAAATGTTACTGCTATTTTCCAGATCTGCTGCATTTCACAGACTGAAAAGTATCCTTATTCTATGAAAGTACAAAAACATAAGAAAGAAGAAAAAAATACAGTGACTGCTGTAAAAAGTGCCTTCAACCATTTTGTAACTAGCAAAGAATTATTTAATGGGAAAAAAAGAGAAAATGCTTAAAAAGACACATTAAAGCAGGAATGACATAATGAGCCTTGAAAATGGATACAGTCATCCAAAAAGATAAACTGGTATATTTAAGATAAATTGTTGTAGATCTGCCCTGTTGAAGCCATTTATTTCTCCTAATAATTTTTTTCTTTTAATATTTCCTGGAATGAATTTAGCATTTGTTGGTGGCAGAGGGAATATTATGGTTTCATTCTTAGAGCAGTAACATTTACTATCTTTCTTAAGTACAGTTCTTAAATCAGAATGCATGCTAACAGTTGTGCTGTAATAAAAGTGCTATCCCAGTGCCTTAAATAGTATCACATTATAGATGTTTAACTGTCTGTATTTACTTTATAAGTAGAGCAACATTTTTTCCAACGGACAAAATAATTCTGTTTGAAGAAGTATTGTTTTAATATTTTTGAGGGGATTTGGACTAGCATGTCTCTGCTGCTCTTGCAGCAATGCCCTTTTGTCTTTGCCTGTAAATTTACCTCCTTAAGTACTTCTAGACATCTGTCATGGGTCAGCTGTGTTTCTCAATGATAGCAGCTAAATAATTTGAACTAGCAACATGCGATGTAGGAAAAGGTGGTACATTGCCTAATCCAGAAGTGCATAATTAATGAAGCTACATTATTTAAGGCTTCTTTATGCTGCATTTCAAGTGAGTGTATTGAATGAAGGAATGATAACAAACCAGGTGAGGAATTGTGTGAGTGGCAAGAGGGATGTTTTTACCCAGTGTATGTGTTTGGTTCTATACACACTGATACCAAAGGTGTCATAGGAGAAAGGTAATTGTATAACTGGAAAGGAAAGAGTCATTATTCAAGGAGAACTGGCAGGATTACTGTAATTTGAAAAGGAAGTTATAGCTCTGTAAGAATAATGTATGACTTAAAGGGCACAGTATTTGCACGCAGTGAACAGATGAAATACACAAGTTTTTCTGAAATGTTTGAGCAGTCTATCCACAGCTTTTTATGAAATAAGTGTACCGTTGATGGCAAAGTCAAGCTCTAACAATCTGCTCAGGAAATGAAATGGCCAGAATTCTATCTCCATCTCCAACTATACCTGTGAATTCAAAGCACATAATGTAAGCAATGCAGGTTTCACTATCAGTACATATGTTGGTGCTGTGTATGATGCAGTGACTCCTGATGATCTTGAATTATGATTCTATAATTTAAAAAAGTTATAGAATATTTAAAATGTTCTGTAATACTGGTTCTGTGTGATGATCACACAGGAAACATTTTTTTTTCATTAATTTTTGAACTGTTTGTCTTAAACTTCAAGTAAACATATAAGTTTTCTAAGTACAGAGGTATGTAGGTTTTCTGAAGTGTGGATTATATACATAAAATACAATTTTTACTTTTCTGGACACACTGTGGATCTTCTTTTTTTCACCAGCTTTTTAGTTTTATGAGGATTGCTAATATTTTGGGACCACTTAAAAAGGTGTAGGGTTTAATCTTCTTTCTATTATGAAGTATGTTTTTATAGATAGTAGAGGTCCCCAGAGTGTCAATTATCCCCTCATTATACACCAAAGTAAAATTTCAGCCGTTAATTTTCTTTCAGTTAAACCAGAGTTGTCTTTCACAATTTTTAATTTTCTTCTACTTTCACATAGCAACCCCATTAAAATCATAGAAGTGTGACTAGATATTTTGCCCTAAGGTCAAGATGTAATTTTGTTTCTTTTTTTCACTTTGAAAAATATTACTGAGCTTGAAAATAGAATAGCTCTCCCAGAAGCAAATAAAAAAAAGACCTGAAAAGTATCATCAGGCTTTAGGATAATACTTCTAATCTGAGCTCAATTTGAGAAAATATTAGAAATTTCAGGTTTTTCAAATGCCAGGTCTGGCAAAAGCATGATATGCCTGGGAGTTACTCAAGACTGTTATGATAATGGAATTTATATAATGGAAGACTTTGCAAACACCATTAATAGAATGGAATTTTTTTTTCCAGCTTCTAAAACTGAAGGTGATGGTGATCATCTCTTTGCCATACCAAGAGTTTTTAACTTATTTTACAAGAATAAATTATGTGCCTTCTTTTTTCACTGAGTGTAATAGTCTTATTCACATGTGAAAAGTGAGCATTCAAGTGAGAGAACCACACTCAAAAAGCCTGTATCAATCAACTTTAAATTGCCACCTGCTTTTCAGTTCTTACATGAAAGTGTAAGGTGAGTGTTGAACAGAGGCCCTTTCTGAGGTCTGAGAGAAGCACCACGTTTAAATGCAAAACACAATGTGCAAACAATTGTTTGGATGTAATTGTCTATGCATCAGATCACCCCAGAGGAAAGACAGCTGTCACCTTTGGAAAGGAGAGAATTTTGGTGAGAGGATGAGACAGAAAGAAGGGGTACGAGTGTTATTTACTAGGGACAAAGAAGACAGATTATAGGAAGTTAATGGAGAAGAGGAAGGTGATAGCTGAGTTATGTCCTAACCTCTGTGGAGTCTTTGGTGTTTCGTATACAGTAAGGTTATAATTTTTGGTTTCTAGCTTAATTTTGGGAAGGAATTCTAAACTGTCAGAGGATTTGAGAGAGTAGTTGGTCTATAAAAGTATTCTTCCATGTGTTACTAGATGTTTTTAAAGTTTTTTTGATTATTTGAATTGGTGCATTCTGGTTTGTGGAATTTGATTTTGGTTTGTTTTCTTAGCTATGGGACAGCACAGCAATAAATCTACTACTTGTCAGGAAATGCATGAGTAATATGTGAATTTTGGAAATATTTATCATGAGATTTTGGAAGTTTATTAGCAGATTTACATTTCCCACTCAAACACAATTGGATTAATTTGGTGCTTTCCAGACTTCTGTGAATTTGCACCTAATGATGAGTTTAGTCAAACTTGGTAGCATTTGACAGCTAAGAGACATCATTCTGATATGATTTCTTTCTGCCAGTATAGGTCATAATGGTTTAATGATCTATTGTATAAATGTCTTGGTAGGGTAGAATATGACAACAGGGATTACATAATTTGTATTTTGGTTTTGTAGTAAATAAAATCAATTGATTTTAATTGATAGCTTATAAAAAATAGAGTAATATGATTTTTGAATAAAGGTCCATTTGGGCTGGTCTCATATGTGTTCTTTCTGGAGAAAACATGGTGATATGAGAGCGCTTAGCTGGAGATTGAAGGTTGTTTGAGGCAGGCTGGGTGACTGGTTCAGTGGAATAAATTCTGTTTGTGGATTTTCTGCATATGAAAGTTTTGAAGTTGACACTGTAGATGGTCATCATGGTACTAGATCATCAGTTTATCTAGAAATCGAACTCATAAAGTGCATTGTTTTGCCTGGATTGTCTGTTAAAAAACTTTAGGAATCCAATTGTATTAACATCAGTGGTTCTGAGTCATCCAGTAATTTTTGTGATGTTGATAACTTAAAATACCCACTTTTTTAACATGCCAATTTATATTAGATGCTAAGATATAAAGCAGTGGTCTTGACATATATCAGTATGAATCTGAAGTAAGAGTCATCCTTCCTTTCAAGAAATACTGAAATAGCCAGAAATGATGCTTTGTTTCCCCCACTTCATGTTATATTCAAAATTTAAAATTAGTGTTGAAAAAGTAACTGGTATTGAGCTGTTTGTAGGCTTTAAGGAACTGAGAGGTATGACATTAGTCAGAGGCATAAAGAGAGCATAGTCTTTGAAAAATGCATCCTTTTAGTAATGTTATGAATGCTATTGTTGCCAGATTTCGACAGCAGCAAGTTAAATAGCCATGGCCTTTCTAATAGTGTCACTGTAGTCAAAAGGTTTTGAGGGAATATGAGATAATTTGATCAATGAAAAGGTCAAAGAAGCGGTGCATTGGGGGAAAATTTTAGGGTTTTTTTTTCTTAATATCACTTGGATGAAAATTAACACATAATTTTAGAGATTGACGTGAGTGGTAAGAGTGCTATGAAGTTAAATATGCCATAATTGCTTCTTACTGGTGTAATTTTGATTTATTATACCCATTAAGGGAATATTCGTGTCCTGCTGTTCTTTATATTCTTTTTGTACCACTGATACTGGAACCAGAGGTAGAAATAGTTCAAAATTTGAGTGAAAACATGAATTGCAAGACTTGAAAATGAAACCACATTTCTTACAGTCCTTCTTAAAATACCGAAGCTACTGAGTTGCCTGTTGTATGCTAGAATGTTGTAATTAATTTGTAATTTGGGATAAGATCATGTCTGGAATTACTAATTCAGCAAGATCAATAAGAATGTTGGTGACATGTTAAATATCTAAGTTCACTTAGGAAATAAAGGATTGAAAGAGAGAAAAATATATGCTTAAATAACATGTGGAAATTAAATATTCTTTGTGCATCCTGTATTAAAACCCCCTTACTTGTCATAGTTTCACAAGAAATAACATTGACATACAGATCTTCTAGTTTCAGTGTGACTACTAATTTCAGTAATTGCATTTTTAGGTATCATTTTACATATTTGAGTACACTGTTGCAACTGAGCAAGAGAATATCTGCTTATGAGTTAGAATGTGAAGTCGCTGTGGTGGGCATCTTTGGAAGATGGATAAATCAGGCCAGTTTCAAATTTCAGAGCACCCCTTTGCTTGGCTGATGTTCATTAGCGATACGATTTGTGCTAATGGTTAGCTCTTACTCATTATCAGTCATTATCACTAAGTATTCCAACAGATGGTCCTTAACGATTGCATCCCACATTAGCTGTGCAGGTACAGCCCTATTGAAGGCAGTTAAATATCTCCCTGACACTTAATCCCATCAGATTTCGGAAGCTAAGCAGGGTCAGCCCCGGTTAGTACTTGAATGGGAGACCTCTGGGAATGCCGGGGGCTGTGGGTTCTAGTCCTGAGGACTTCACTGTCACTGTCCAAGCTCTCTCGGCCGTGGCAGATGGACCTCAGGACTTAAACAGTGGGGCCAGTTCTGCACACGCTGTGCCTCACCTAAAACATCCCCTGCGCAGGCTGGAAGGGCACACCCACGTGGGGAGAGTCCTGCCCAAAGCTTCCTTCTTGAAGCCTTGCCATGACAGCCCTGTGGAGTGGGTGCTGCATTCTTAGTGCTGGTGGCTGCGGTCTGCACTGGTCTCAGCTGCTGAGGCCAAGGGTCAGACTCCAGCCCTCAGAGGGACCTGAAACCAGAGTGTGACCTTTTTCTTCACCATTTTTCAACACTAATCATTGTTATTTTGTGCTCCTTCAGCTGCTCTTCCAAAGAAAAGAGTGGGGATTTAACTTGGTTCAGGCTGTCCACCTTATCTTAATTTGGGGACTGAAGCTTGTTTTGATACCATCACATACATTCCCTGCCTGTTATAAATCCTTTAATGCGAGTTTTAGTGCTTGCACAGGTTTACTTATTCCTTGTTTTGCAACAGCACCTCAGGTCTCTATCTGACCATGTGTTTCTTATACGTTGTTTTATATAACTTTGCTGAGCTATAGTAGAACATGCTCACATGTTACTGGCTATTGGTTACCAAAGCTACAGAACACTTATGTGCTGTCACCCTCTCAGTTTAGTGTGCTTGTGTTGCGATTCAACTCAAGCAAACATTAATAACATTCTTCTTAGTTTAATTTCATCTCATAGATGCAACATGCCTCTTTTGGCTATAGCATGCTGAGGTGTTTTGGTTTCGGAACTGGGACTAGAAAGAGTAGGTGAAGAGTTTTTTTTTGTTCTGCTGAATGAGCTTTGAAATGTACTTAAGAGAATTCCATAGAAATAAGGTTGATTTAAAATTTTGCATTCAGAGAGAGTGGGTTTTGGGATTGGCTGAAAATCTGGAATAATAAAAAAAATTAATTTGTTTTTCCAGAGAAGTGACAAACTTTCTATGCTAGATTTTAGGTTATTGACATCTTATTCATAATTTTTTTATTGTTTAGTTTTTTCATTGTTTTGTTTTTCTATACAAAAATCAGACATGGATTCAAATTGGGATTTTCAGCCGTGAAATCAAGTTTTTTTAGAGGCTGCTTTACTCTTTGAAGATTTGTATTCTTAGAATAAAAATGTTAATAAAAAGGTACGATCTTCATATTGTCACACATTCTTGTGTTCATAATTTGAAAATAAAAGGGAATCATGTAAAATTGTCAGTAGTAAAACGAGCATAAAATTACTCTGTAGGATGACAATACACTTATTTATAAGGAATCAGTAGATGTACAGCTATCAAGTTGTTTCTAAGGAAGGATAAATGCATTTTATATAATAAATTGGCCTGGGAAATAATGGGGTATCTGTTCTCATCTAATTTCAAAACACGCCAATTCCCTTCTAGGCTTGAACAAATATTACAAGAATGAGGGCTCTTGTAAAATGTTATGTTTTGAAATAGATTTCTTTAAGGGTTCCCAGTGATAATTTATTTTTTTCATTTATGCCTATGTCTCTTCTCATACTAATAATGGATAGCTTATTTGCATATAAATAGATTTCACTATTTGCTGAGGCAGAGAATTAATATGTTTCCCTTTTTTCATGGACATTGTTAAATAAGACAGAATATTGCAGTGATCAGCAGTCATGAATTGTAATAATTTTCCTGGTCAAAACTCTTCAGAGTGCTTCATTTTTGTGAAGACTTCAGAGTTTAAATATCACACTGTCAAACCCATGATACTTCTGTTGCTTCTGTAGAGGTGTTTTTCATGCTCTCTGAGAATAATTTACTGGTAGATACCAAAACTCCTTGGGTATCTCTTCTTTATAGTACTTTTTGTTTTCTTGCTGTTTCTGATTTAGTGGCCTGTTGATATTTTTATAATGCAAACATTCTACTGCAAATGAATGTAATGTAGTTTTCAGTTGCTTTTGTGGATCATAATTGTCTTATTGTTCTAACCAGGTTTCTTTAAATTAGAGAGATGCGTTGAACAGCAACCATTTTGTAGTATCATTCTGATGCATCTCAAAATTAATAAATTTTACAGGTTTATACTTCACATGCCACTAGTTGTTCAGTAGCTGCTGCTTTGAATATGCTGTCTCTAAACAAGTTCTACCTGTAGAGTTCTTTAAAAGACTCTAGGAGAAAGATAAACTGAGTGACTCTACAAAACTAGTCAAGGCTTCTTCGACACTAACATTCTGAGGATGCAAACACTTCAATTTTCTGTATACATCCACCAGATACAAAGAAAAATGAATGTGAACGTACTTCTGTGTGTAACCGCAAATGTGCTTTTAGTGGTTTTAACCCGTAAGTTATTTTTGCCAGCAGAGGTCACTCAGGGTAAAGTGAACAATTGCTTCATCTTTTAAGGAAGGCACGGACTTCATTATGGGCTGTGAGATGCATATTGAAAAGCATCCATCTTCAAAAGCACCAAGCAACCTACACTTGCTGTTCTTTTCCTCCAAATCTTTGTCACTTCACATATTGAGAATTGAAGATCAAACATTAAAAACTTGTAGGCTTACAGTGATGCATATTGGAATGTAGTCTGCAAAATGTTGGGCTGGAAGGGTAGGTATATTTTACTGGGCTTTATAAACCAACACAACAAATATGTAAAGTGTATTTCATGTATTAATTTACATATTGAGAATTAAAGATCAAACTTGAAAAACTTGTAGGCTTACAGTTATGCATACTGGAATGTAGTCAGAAAAATATTGGGCTGGAAGGGTAGGTATTTTTTACTGTGCTTTCTAAACCAATACAATAAATATGTAAAGTTCATTTCACATATTACTTTACCAGAAATAGGTAGCTTTCCATGTGTTTACCTAATTTCTTGGGCAAAGTCTGATCAATCACTATTAACAATTTTTTTAAAGGCCAATATATAGTAATGGTTACCTGGAATTATCCTTTGGCATACTTTCTCCCCCTGGCCCCCACCTGGTGACTTTGTAAATGCTGTTCTCTTAACAGATTTTCTTGATATTTAATGATATATAACACTTTTAGTTGTAAAATATATTTTGAAACAGGTTTTATTCCTGTCACTGTTGTTTTAAGGCAGCTTTTTGAGAAGAAGGAGGATGTAATTCCCTGTAATACAAATACAGTGAATTGTATAGTGTAACTGAGAATGTAATGTAGCCTGCTGTGATGAAAGGGTACACAGCAGGGTCTTTTTTATTTGATAGTGATGAGTAAGCAGAGAATTCCCATCATGCTGTCAGAGCTGAGGAACTCACAGATATTTGTGAACTGAACAGAAGTAGTTGAAAGGAGGTAAAAGTAGATACTGATGTTGCTGTTCACTTTTCTAAATAGAATTTCATTTAAAGCCATCATTAAAATAAAAAAGAAGAATCAAAGTTAATGTATTTCAGTTTTCATGAATGAAATTGTTTTAAATATGGCGTGTCTTTCCTGGATACCAAATAGAAAACGTGTCTAGTTCTCTGCCCACCTGGAAAAGCCCAGTTATCTCCCATCTGAAGAGAATGTGGAGGGTTTTTAATATAGCAGTGTGACTGGTTGGGCAGTTGTTTAAGTCATTCTGAAAGGGGCCTGGCAAACCCTTTGAAATCAGAATATTGTATGGTATCTAGACGCAGAATAAAAAAGTAAAGAAGTTCAGTGTTATTTATGATACTTTTTTGTGTTATCTTTTCTTTAAATCCACATGCTTGGAGGCTTGTTCCTTTGGGACATTCACAGGAGTTCACAGATCTTAAGCTCATACACAAGTGAGCTGAAAAATTAAGGAGATAAGGAATAAGACTAATAAGTTTTATTCATATGTATGTCTTGTGTTTTTCTGTAACTTGTATCTTCTGAAAGTTAAAAGAAGCATCTGACACTAGAGTTAGTTACTTTCTATTTCATTTTAGGAAAAGCCATAAGATGCCTGTGAAAGAACTTACTACAAGTAAGAGAACTGGTTTTCACTTTTCTTTCTCTTACTGCCTTTTCTGCTTGGCTGTCTTGGTTATAGAGTTCAAAATTCCTAAATCTGCAAGCAGTTGTAAAGGATAAAATTTTATGAATCAAAACAGTAGGTCTTCGTACTCCTCTGTATCTGGTGAATGTATCAGATACTCACGGAAAGAGAAATGATGTATTTCTCAACTAATTCAGTTAGAAATATTGGATTTAATTCCTTTTTGAAACTAGATAAATACAAATATATGCATGTATATTGTATAATAGCAGCACTTTCAGCACTCTAAACAAGAATTAAAAGAAAAATATTAAAAGATTTACAAGTTGATGCAGTGAATGACCCCACAAAACAGGACTCTGAGCCAAGTTAGTGTAGGATGAGATAAAAAGTAAAAGTCCTTTAATATCAGGCTAAGTGCCCACAGGAATACATGATGACATGCACGTGTCCAAGCTTTGATTTCCATAGCTTTTA
>JAOXXN010000471.1:21885529-21915004 GCA_026770055.1 Myrmophylax atrothorax | reverse complement strand
CCCTTTTGGTGAAGAAATTATTCCTAATATCCAATTTAAACCTCCCCTGGCGCAACTTGAGGCCATTTACTCTTGTCCTATCGCTTGTTACTTGGGGAGAAAAGACCAACACCCACATCTTTAGCAACCTCCTTTCAGGTATTTGTAGGGAGCGATAAGGTCTCCCCTCAGCCTCCTTTTCTCCAGGCTAAACAACCCCAGTTCCCTCAGCTGCTCCTCGTAAGACTTGTGCTCCAGACCCTTCACCAGCTCTGTTTCCTTTCCCTGGACTTGCTCCAGCACCTCAATGTCTTTCTTGTAGTGAGAGGTCCAGAACTAGACACTGCATTCAAGGTGTGACCTCACCAGTGCTTAATACAGGGAGATGATCACTGCCCTGGTCCTGCTGGCCACACTAGTGCTGATACAAGCCAGGATGCCATAGGCCTTCTTGGCCACCTGGGCACACTGCTGGCTCATGCTCAGTTGACTGTTGACCCAAACCTCTGGGGTGTTCCCCTGGGCAGCTTTCCAACCACTCATCCCCCAGCCTGTAGCACTGACTGGGGTGGTTGTGACCAAAAGGCAGGATCCGACACTTGGCCTTCTTGAACCTCATACCATTGGCCCTTGCCCATGGACCCAGCCTGTCCTGACCCATCTGTAGATTCTTTCTACCCTCCAGCAGATCATCAGCCTCCAGAAGATCAACTGGCCCCAATACTGTCCCCTGAGGAGCATCACTAGTTGACCTGCTGTTGGCTGGACTTAGTTCCATTCACGATCACTCGCTAGGAGTGGCTGTCTAGCCAGTTCTATACCCAGTAGAGTAAGAGCTTTAATAGATAAAGAGAGCACACATGTATTGATGCAGTTTGGTGTTCGTAATTAAGGGAACCGAGAGTTTCCTCTGTAGATTTCTGCTTCATCATCTTTGTCAATAGAGCTTCTTGTGAAATGGAGTAATACATGTCCAACTTCCCTGGAGTAGGATGGATCTTCTTTTTTCCTCCCTTACAGCAGCAGAATCTGAAATAACTTGAAGTGCTTTCATATTGGCACTTTTTTTTTTACATCATGGAAATTAGAGTACAGGTGTTTTGTGCCTGCCATGGCATCTGAAAAAGAAATTAAACACTTTGTCTCACATTCTGAAATGTTTCTTTCAACTTCTTTTACCTTCAACCTTCAGTAATATTTCAGCTTTTAAAAGAATAGAAATCATTATAAAACTATTGTATTTTGAAATAACATATGGTAAAATCCTCTTCATCTCTCTATTAGTCTGCTTTTATCACTGCTAGATTTTTTTTTCCAGTGAAGGCTGTTGTTTGTGTTCTCTTCAGTTCATCTTTTAAAACAGAGCTAAAGGGTCTTTAATAATAAATTCTCTCTCTCTAACTTTCTGAAATCCTTTCTACACTGACTTCTAGAACTACTTGTTTGCTTTAAGCCTCATAGTTAATTACTTGTGATAGAAAAGAACATAAAGCTAATAAGTTTAATCATTTAAGTGAAAATTATTTTTTAATTATATGAGTTCGTACTTATCATCATGCAGCAGTTGTTTCAATACCTTTTTGGCATAAACATACAAAGATAGTCTCCAATAAGCTCTCTAGCACAACTTTTACCTTGGCTAATGTACTCATCATCTGAAGTTGCTGCCAACTTAGCTGCCAAAAGGTATCTCTTATAACTGTGCAGGCCTGTCATACTCTACTGCAATTGTTAGCAACTGGCCATAAACTTTACACTGAATTTGCAGAACTGAGACACATCAGGCTTGCTCTCTCTGAGCTTTTCTTGGCCTCCTTATGCTTTTTCTCTACTTGGTTTAAATGTAGCAGAGATTTCTGTAATTGACCAGGTGCCTGCAGCAAATTTGCTTTACTTGGAAAAAAAATTGTACACTATGACAATAGTTTCTTATAGATATTTGGAACATGAAAATGTTTTATGCAAAATGAGATATTTCTTTTCTAACATAACGATGTAGAGGAGTACAGTCCTGGTAGCAAATGTCTGGGGAAGGGTAAACTGTAGAAATGTACACAATGAATTACAGAGTAGAACTGGTATGGGATGACTAGCAGTGGAACAGAGACAGACACTTCAGTCCCTTCAGTGAATCACTCATGGTCAGTTAAAGATATGAAGACCTGGAACTAGACAAAACTGGGTTTAGGAGTAACAAAGAAAACAAATTTTTCTTACCTACATAACAGCCACCACATATTAAATTCATGTTCAATGTCCTGTATTGCTGCAGACCAATGAAGAGAAAGCAAGGTGCAAAAACATCTTATCTTATGTACTAAAAAGACCTCAAGCGAGTTTGACAGAACAAGCCATTGGCAGATGCTGAAAAGTGTCAGAAATGCTCTCACCAATAAAATTTAGAAGGGACAAAGTCTTCAAAGCAAAACTAAACTTTTATTTAACGGATTCAGCTGAACTGGGTGTGTCTTTCTAGCCCAGGAGACAGATCCAGCACAAAAACACCCCAGAGGTTTTTATACCCTTTCCTGGCTGAGGAGGTCCCTGCTCCCATTCCTGCTGGCTAGTGCTAGGGGATCTTACAGGCTCGCTCATCTCGCCTATCTGCCCAAAACTCCCACCCCTGCTCCAAAGGCACGAAAAAACAAGTTGAAACCACCTTTTTAAGTACCCAACTGTTAAAAAGTTAATTACCCACCTCCTCCCTTCTTATTTCCTTACTTACACAATTTCTTTGGCTTCAGCAAAACCTCAGTTCTATTTCTAACATAAGTAACTACAGCATCCCTGATTGCCAACATGAGAATGACACCGTTTTGGTGACATATGACATGCATGCTTAATATCTAGAAAAGGAACTAAGAATTCTATTTGTAATAATTTTAACTGTGTATTATAGTTAAAACGTTCTTGAATACAGAAGCGGTTTTGCCTTTTCCTGTTTATAATTACTGGTGTACTCATAATCAATCTTGGGTTAGGCTTAAGATTTCAATAGTGAAGAAAAATTGGATTATTATAGTAATGATAAATTCTTGGCTTTTTTTTTTCTCTCTATAAAAAACATACTGCTCTGCAGGAGTCAACATCCATTTGTGTCTCAGACTTTGACTGATTCCAGAAACCTCCATCTTCTAAGTGTGGCAAAACAAAACTGTATTTCTGGCTTACCAAAGAGAGTTGATCAGAGCAAATAAATGACCTATACTCAGATGTGAATTTAAGGAGGAAAAGTTCATCAGGTATAATTCATTGTTTATTCTTAGGCTTTAGTCATTAACCTATTGATCTTGCTTTCGAATTCACCCAGGTAAAGGTTTCAATTGCCCTAAAGAGAGCTGAAGATCTAATGGTCTGGGCTATTCACATACTTGAGTATGAATTTTTCAAGCATCTCTTCTGGGTGTATTTGTATTCTCACTAGCAGACAGCCTTCTCCCTAAAGACAGGCAGTCCTGTTCCCATATTTAAATGGTGGCATGATGACTCAACAACCAACATTTTAATTTAGCTTTGTTCATCCTGAAGCAATATGATGAAGCTTTTGGATCAACTTGTATCTGATGGTTACATAAAAATTATTCATATGGAGCTTCAGCAGGTGAGTGATTATATCTCACTTTGACTATTCCCAAAAGAAGAAAAGTACTTTTATCCAAATAAGTAGATTAAAGCTATGGCAATGCAGTTACTTTAGGGAAGGATTATCACTGAGTCTGCACAACTGAAGCTCACTCCTCAAAGTCTTCCTTTTACAGGTAAATGCTCCAGGCTTGCATTTAGACTGTCTTGATCTACACCAATATGAAAGGCTGCAGCAAAAGTTTTCAAATGTGAATTCTAAAGTAAGCTGAGATGAAGTTTAACTCTGGATAAGTGGTCTGAATTTCCCCATTTGTTTTTACTTTCAAGATCATGTTAACTAGGATAAGAGATTCTTGACTGTTAAAGTTATGGTTCAAGTAATATACTGACTTTCTATCTACAGGCAATTATTTAATCATTTTTGTGAAGTAAATGACTTATTTTCTAACTTTGCTTCTCATTTATAGTTGGTATAGGCTTCTGTGACTGCTATTCCTGTGGGATCTTCTAGCATGGCATTACTAGGACTTGAAATAAATCACTGTAAAGACCAACTAGGAGAATGCACAGTAATTTTCTCTTAATGCCTGTGTTTGTGTTAGAAGTGTTTGGTAAAAACAGTCTGCCCTAGGGAAACCCAAACACGTCCCTGGTACATAGGGTGCAGATTTGAAAGAACTTAAAGTGGATGAAGAGCTTCTTTCAAAGATCCAGAAAGATTAAAAAACCTAGAGATATCACTGCTGAGTAAAAATAGGCAATTTCTGTAGTACAAAGGTCTACTTAACATTTTTGATGCTGTAGAGATGGGGATGATGCAGAACTGTGAGGAGCTCTGTCAACTGTTCATCTAGTGTCTTTAGAGCATGGTAAATATGCAGCAGGACTGACTCAAGTGTTTGGATTTATGTGCCCTTGGCCTTGTGCAGCTGTGCATAAAAAAATGTATTGCATCAACCCCAAGCATTCATGAAAGCAGAATTTAAACAGGAGTAAGCACCAATTTTTGCGCACTCAATGCTGGAGTTTCACAATTGTGCATGCAATCTTTCTCACCAGTTATATAGTTCCAGGTTTATAGCAGTAAGCGTGTCCATTTTTTTTGTAGTACTTCGCTAAGTAAGAAGAGTGTAACATAGTGCTGCAGATTATTTACATTGATTTTTTTTCTTATAAGAGAGACTAATTCTTTTCCTTAATAGAAACCAGGCCTGCTAGAAGTGGAAATAATAATTTTTTTATTGCTGTGGAACTCCTGCTAATGCCTGCTATGTTAGCTGTGTGATACAGATCTTGTTCTTACTCAGAGGTCCTTTCTACGTTTATGGTTGTAAAATCAAGCTGTTCAAGAGGTAGTGCTACAAAAGTTGCCTTTCCTCAGGTTAGCCATCCATACATAAAGCTCTTTACTGAGGCTTAACCTTTAAATTACATCTTTCCATCTCAGTCCAGTAATAGACTCTAGAGAATTTTGCAGGGTTAACATGCTGCCTGTCTGTCCTGTACTGCCTGGGTAATTGCAGTCTTTGCCGATGAAGTGAAATATCTGATTTAATTCCCTCTGAGCAATCTCCAAATTAGTGGTAACTTCACATGTCCCTATGTATTCTACTGAACCTGTGATGGAAAAATTCAAGAGGTGTGCCAGAAAACAAACTATGCAAAGAGGAACGTGATTCTGTGATCAGAGCACTTACCTGGAAAAGAAGAGTCCTGCAATTGATTTCCTGGTCTCAGGGTTTTTAATGAGTTTCACCCTGTGACTGGCTAATGTAAAGAACAGAAGCAACTGCTGAGCTGTGATGTCAGCAGTACCTGACATGGCTCATTTCGAATTGGCCATGAAGTTACATAGGTACAGCATTTATTTTGCAAATTAGATATACCCACAGCTCATTAAAGCCCTGTCCATACTCATCAATGAAATGGGAAAGAGTTGCTGGAGTTTGTAGCAGTTTTCCTTCCTAGGATACTGATAACAGTGTAACCACTGTGGGGAGATAAACTTAGTACAGATGGAGTGTCATGCTAATATTGCTGCACCACCTTCTATGTGGAATTGGGATGCATTATGTAGACCAGGAATCTCATTGGGCTCTCAGTGTTGTACTCCTTGGGGTACACACTCAACAAGAGCCAGATCTGAGGACTGCCAGTAACCCTTGTTCTTTATTGGCTTCAGAATAAGTTGAGTGTAGGCTTAACATACGTGGTGGACAAATGAGAATATTTAAAAAACCTGTTCCTGATTTTTCTCAATTAGATTGTTTAATGAAACATTTTCAGGTATTTTGGATGGTTTGCTGTACAGCTGAACTAATTCTTTTTTAACAACACAGTATTTTTGTACACATGTAATGCCTCCTTAATTTTTCCTTGTGTTACCCAGATTTGTGCCTAGAAAATACCTGAGTCTAAAAGAAATTGATGGATAAGAAAATAGATTCCCCCCCAATGTAATTAAAAAACTTATTATATTACTTTATAAGTAAACAAAAGCAAGTCTTAAAACCAGGAAACAAATGGTTTTCTTTTGGTATGAGTTACAACTGCTTTGTACTGGAAGAAAACCATGTCACCTTCATAGTTTAATTTTTGATGGTGGAAGAAGAGAATGTGCTTCCTTAGTTAGACCTGACCTGAGCCAGGAAAAAAAAAATCAGTGAGGGAAGGAGCAGTGTAACAGCTGGTGAACTTGATATTTTATTTTTTTTTTTAAAGAAAGGGAATCTAAACTTCTAAGTACCATGTCTGCTTTCACATTTTGATGAAAGTGAACCATGAAACAAAAGGGTAAAGAAGAGCTGCATTCAATATTCTTGACTCATTCCTTGACAAATATTTTTCCACCCCTATTAAAGTAGAGAAAAACATGTAGAAGAAAAAAGGCAATAGCTTTCAGATTGAAAGAGCTCAGAGATTTTCACCTCTTTGACACAACCCATAATTATGTACAAAGGAAAATTCAGGAAAATTATCTTTTGCTTTTTTGCCTCATTTTAAGATGCCTTGTTGAAGGATATATTATCTCTTGAAAGCTGACTTTGATTTGTTTGCAATATTAATCAGCTGACTTTTCTCATGATCAGTTATATCCCAAAATACAAAAGCTCATGTAGTCAAAGGGATAATGAAGTGGAAAAAGATAAGAATGCCTTGAACTCTTTCCTTAGAAGGAAGATATAAGGCACTTGGGTAAAAATCACGCCTGTAAGGAGGAAGACTGTGAGATAGCACTGATGTAATTTTTTCCTTTTATATTTGCTGTTTGTGTGGGTGAATAGGAAACAATAAAATTCATGTAGAACATGAAAGTCTATGTAAATTTCTTGAAAGTGACACTACATGGGACACTTTAAAAGGAAGTGGGTTTGCAGTTAGCTTTGGTTCCACCTCATGGTAGCAAGAGCCTTTTCCAAAAGGCCATAAGATGTAGAAACTCTCCCACTCTAGTCTGTATTGGTACCTTTATTAGTTTTTAAATTTCCTTTATTTTTTAATACAGAGCATATTTGCATGAAAATTCTTTGTAGCTTCTGACTCTCAGTCCCGTGTGAAGGTCTTTGGCTGTATGATACCATTTCATGTTTTTAAAATCATACAATTTAAATTTTTCTAACCATAATGAATAACTTTGAAAGAAAGGATATTGGATTAATCTGAGAGGGACATCTGGACATATGTATTCATAAGAAGGTACTGTTAAATTTCTCCTTCATTCTTGTGTTCTCAAAAATGCTTTTCAAATTCCTGTGTCTTCCATTTTCCACCAGCCAGCCATTGGTTTGAAGCTATAATAATTTACACTCATAATTTGACTTAAAAAAGGGACACTTCCAGATCTTAAGTTTTCAGTAAAAAGTATTTATGTTGCTCCACTTGCTGTTTTCATAAAACATGTTGATCATTTTGTCGTAGGTTAGTCCTGTTCCTTCCTCGTAACCCATGTGATTTGTTTCTCCTAAGAGCCATGATTCTGCAAGTGGTTGCCCACAAAGTCTTTGTCAGAATTTATTACGTTCTGTGTAGTACTATAGTAGTGCTCTAAATTGTGTTTCTGAAGTAAGAAGACTAATGTGGATTTTGTTTCAGAGGGTTTGTGCACATGCCATTTAGAGAGATGTAAGCTTCTTTTGTATCAGTCAATCCAAGACCATTTCTGGAAAAAATGATTTTCTGTTGCCATAGAGACAAAAGAAAAAATAAATGCTATAGTATCATAAACAAGCACATTAAATATAGCCTTTAGAGAAGCACTAAGGCCAGAAGAAATCGTTAGCCACTGAATTCCTGTGTGAGAAAGCAAATCTCTTTTATGTTAGTGTCTGATGGTTGCTTGTGGAAATGTCAACTATTTTGTATTTTACAAAAAGAAATTTGGGGCATTCTAATTAATGTCTGATAATTTCTCTTTGCTATAATCATGAATTAATCTAAATTTAACTACTATTTTCATATCTAGGGTTTTAAAAGTATGGTATTCCAGCACAGACTTTCAATTTTGGATTTTTGAGACAGTTACAGTTTCTAGTCAGGATCATGTAGATAGTCTTATGGATAAGGCTAGATGAGTATCCTGTTTGTCAGGATAAGTCTTGAATAGCAGGCTTATCTTTGGCATTAACATATTTCTTTGTCAGGTGGTCACCTGAAAAAATGATGCATCATTTTTTTCCAAGATTTAAATGAGACCAAGTTATTCATTATGTCAGTGTGTAGGCAATATGTGATTCCTAAAACACAATACTGTGGACTTCTACATTAAAAAGGGAACAATGTTGAATGTTCTGTCTACAGGGCAGAGAATAACCGGTCACTGTGGTGGTACATTTTTCTGGGCAGGTTTTTTTCCCACTAAACCGTACAGAGACAGGGAAGATATTGCTATTCAAAAACTGGATTAGGGTTCAGAAGGGGTTTTTTCCTAAAAATTTCTTTATTTTTTTCTTCTTTTATTTCTCAAATGCTTTTGCTTGCTTAGCCTTCCAGTAATCCTCAGGTGATGCAGAACATTAGTGTAGCTATTAAGACCCACCTCCACCAGAAAATGCCGGTGTCTGACTCCCAGAGTAATCTCTGATATTGTTTGGGAGATGTTCTGATTTAGCTACAGAACAAATCTGAAGAATTCTCAGTATCTTTTTTGGACCTGGACAGGATTCTTATTTCTAAGGATATAATAAAAATGAGATGTGTTTTTAAACCTTCTGATGTGAAAGGTATTTCAGTTTCAAAACTGTGTATAACAGTGCTAAAATAAAATTAAAGAAGTCTGATTACATGTTTTTCAGTGCCAGACGGCCTCCAGATTTATTCCACAAGAGATATGGCATTTTTGAATGTGCAAGGTTAAATTAATGATTGCTGTCAAGCACTTTGAGCACTTTATGCTTTGACACAGTAGTATTTTTGAGGCACAGAATGTAGTTGCAGATTCATACACTTAGGAAAAGCATGTTAGCTGTGAAAATCTCCCATGCTTGCTAGAATGAGATTCTGTTCTAAGTACAGTTACACGTCTGTGCTTTCCACCATCCTCAGTGAACTGTGTGGATCTTCATTCAAATGATTGCCCATATGCCCATTCCATGGTGGTGCAAGTGTGTAGCTTCTGGCTTGAGCCCAGTCTTTGCCCAAAACCCACATGTTCAGAGATTATTTGTGCTTTGTAGAGAAAAGTCCCACATCTGCACTTAACTTTTCTCTCAGGCAAATTGTAATTTTTTTATTGTCTAAATTTAGGAAACCTGTATTTCTTTGCAGTTTTAGTAAATTATCTCTAGGTACTGTTTTGATCTGGAAGTCTGTTGACTTCCTAAACTTTTTCACAGCTACATATACCTGTCAAAGTACTTGTCTCTTGTAATCAAAGCATCGTGAACAAGAGCCTGAGGAAATCCTATAGCCCTGAGTTTGCTCTGTCTGTGAGAGGAAGCCCAGTTTTTTATGAATCTCCAGGATGTATCTACATGGGAAGGCCAAGGTGCAAGGTCCCAGGGTCATTTGTGCAGTTTTCAAAATCTCAAAGCATACAAGCTCTTCAGTTCTGGTTTGCAGAATCACCTGCTTGTACTCTGAATGTAGCTACCCCATCCTGCTTTGACAAGGTAGAGAGCAGGGGCTATTCCTGAAAAATCCCCTCTTGTTGGTTATGTTTACTGTAAGGACTGACATTATTAACAGGGGAGCCTCTCCCATTCTTTCAGTTCTCAGTTCCATAAAGCTTCTTGGAGGCATTCTAAGCTCTTGAACCTCAGAAGCTGGATGAGATGATGCAACCTTCATCAAAGCTATGGTATCCATCTGACTGATGAAAAGACAGCTTTACTGGGACAATTGAACTCCAAATGCAAAATACCAATCTTGTATTCTGAAGTTGTACTGAACACAGAGCAAGTTTTGACCCTCTGTTCTTCCATGGACATTGTACTCCTGATCACCACCAAGTCAACCTGTGAGAATGTAGCAGGAGAACCTGTGAGCATGTGAGAATGTAGCAGGAGAACCTATGTTTTTCAAGGGCTGGCAGCTCACATAATGAGTTTATGCACCCTCTTATTGCTGTACAATGTCACTCTAGTTACTCCATCAGAGATTTTCAATATTCAGAATGATTGCTGATCTCCTTTCTAATAATGCTTTTTTGTTCACTGAATTGGGGTGACTTGGCCCACTGCTTCACATCACAACCACTCACAACCACTGAGCCATGCAACGCTTAGATTTCCCTTTCACAAGGTACTATTTACGATAGTACATATTTTTTGCTATTTTATTTCTAGCAACAAATATGTTACTCCATAAGTTTAGACTCTTCAAGGAGTTTGAGAGACTAAAATGACGTACTACTGTCCATGTGCTATGAACTATCTAAAAATCCTTTTCACAATATATGCCCCTGTTTCTTAGAATATATTAACTGCAAAATAATTGTAAAAACCTTTTAAAAGTGTTTTTTGTATTTTCAATAAGACCATGTATTCTTAAGGAAAAACTTCTGGAACTTATAATGTTAAAACTAGAGCCTAACATCATGATTGAGTGTTGCCTTATGTATACTGATTGTCACTTTATAATATTTCATTCCTTTTTCTGGTTACTTAAAGTTAGTTTGACAGAAGTATAAATCAAATTGGCAGCATGAAAGTTATAGTTTTTTGTTCTTTAAATGTCAAAACTTATGAAAAATTAATTACGGTGTTCTAAATTTTAATACAACTTAATGTACTTAGTATAATTTCCTTTTCTATATATTACAATGGAACGTATATGCATATATCCTAAACATATAGGTCTCTTTGTTACATTTCTCAGAGCTGGAAAAAGAGGTGTTTTGTCTTTTTTTTTTTTTTTAATGTTAGGCCATTACATCTTTTTTCTTGTTTCTATTACTAACTGAGATGAAAAAAGTCAAAGGATACATATTCTGCTTTTCTCACAGTGCACAGCCTTGCACTGTCAAAAATGTCACAGGTTAATGGTACAACTGAGCTCCATTTATCTTCTTCTGACAGCTTGTCCAACGTTGTACATCTAGCAACAGCATCTCTCCTAAAGTAAGTGACATTTTTAGCCTTTGTTCTTTTCATATGGGCCTGTTAAAAGGATTTACAGTAATTCTACACTGAGTTGCTTCTTATTATGTGGAATTACAGTGGAGAATTTAGGCTGATTTAGTTCTGTAGAATAATTAATACACTGTTGAAAATTAAAGTCTTACCTTAGAAACTGGGCATTATAGGAACAGATTTTGTGAAAAATGATGGTATGTATTTTTAATTTAAAACCCTTTCTATTACACTTATTTAATTATTTATGGAAGCTAAAAAAGGCCAGCATGTGGTAGACAGCAACTTAATCTTATTCTCAAAAAATTATGACTCCTAATCAATGGTTACTTATTGATGATTCATAAAATGTATCAAAAACTTTTTGCTGAAATGGGTTTATAAAGTCAGGGTTAACTAAAATCTGAATATTCGCTGTTAAAAAAATTAGACTGTTTCATTAAACATGTTGAAATTTGCTATTGTGTCTCTGTAGGCAATAGCTATATGAAAGCAAACTGAAAGCCCTCCCAAATTTGTCACATTTTGAAAGACACTTGATTAAATTAAATTTAATAGGTTTAGATATGATTTTAACTTGGATGGCAGAAAGAGTTGGGATTTTTACCCTTGACTTAGAGGAAGCAGCAACTGAAATCAGGTGGTGTTTCAAATGTTTTCTTCTTAATTTAGATAAATTGAGTGTTTGATACAAAGAGGGACATTTGTCTTTTGTGGTCTGGGCACAGTGCAGCTTTATTGAATTCTTTGGAGCATAGAACAGAATGGAATAATTCAGTTGGAAGAGACCTACAGTGATCATCCCAATCAAATACTCTAGTCTTTTGAATATACCTGGACAGGAATTCTGGATGCCTCTGTGTTTTGGACAAATCCACTCCCTTCTTAGAAATCAGATTCTTTCTAGATTTGAAATAACAACTATTTCCTCTGTGAAATATCTGAAAGCCTCTCAAAAAAGGCGTATTTGGTTATATATTTATTTTTTCTGCTCCCCATGTTTTAACAAAAGCAGACTACATAATCATTTCAAGACTATTTCATAAAAAATCTGACAATTGTACGAATATTCTTCTCATATTTACAGTACCTAGACCAAGTGCTATATGATGTCTTCTGAATCATTCAGTTTTTATTAAAAAATATTTACCATTACTTTACAATAATTGTATTTTGTGTTTTCACATTATTTCTTAATTCTTTGTTATTATTTCATGGAAAGTGTAAAGTTACTGACATTTCTTTAGAACTTTAAAAAGTTTCAGGAAATTATTTACATTTGATAAGGTGCATACATATTTCAGCACAGCTAATTTGAGCATTGAGGAGCAAAGAGTGAAAGTAAGGGATGCTGTCTCAGAAATATAGTTCACTGGAGAGGAAAACAAAACTATAGCCTGCCATTGCAGAGCACTTCATCCATCTCTCCCCCAAAACCAACCAACCAACCAACACTGACTCCTTAAGGTTCATTTTGAACTTTTACAGAAATACCATGGCTAAAAAGTCTAAAGAGGTTGAGGAGAAGGGGTCTCCTGGTTCTTTGGCTTGAGTTTTGGTGGAGTTTTTTGACTAAGAAGTTATCATATCTCAAAGTTCACCTGGGAATTTGATCCTTTTTATGCTTTTTTAAGCTTGAGATCAAACATTAATAAGCTTAATATTGCATGCAAGTTTGGTGTCCCTTTTTGAGAAGGATGCAAGTATACTGGGATGGTGATGGCCATTGCCTGAGGGAAAAATGAAAAGATTTCTAGCACACTCTGCCAGCAAAGGCGCCACAAACATCTATTAGGGATCTATAGGGGTATTTATAGGATTTTGGGGGAAGGTTCAGGAACTGGGAAAGGATTGGGTAAAAGCAGGGGCAGAGTATGTAACTAGGGAAACTGGAAAGCCAATGGGATAATGGTTGCCAAAGGCCAGTGGGAAAACAGGGTTCTTAGGCAGAGGCAGGAAAACTAACCAGTGGGAGTCCAGGGATCAGGGCAAGGGTGGGAAAAGGGTATAGGGGGAAGAAGACAACATGGAGGGCAAACTGGGAAAAGGCTATGAGGGAAAAATGAGGTGAGAACTTTTATAACTAAAAACCATACAATAATAAGCTCAATGGACTTGAACCGAACTTCAGTTTTAACAGTCTTGACAGGTTGTTTTGTGTCCTCTGTTTGTCATATGACACGTGATCTCCCACAGGATGGATCCAGGGGGTAATGACATCATGCAGAATCTTGTGAAAAACACATTTTGTTACTCTTACAAAATAGTCTGAGGGTGTGCTGTGTGGTCAAATAGACAGCTAGAGGCTTTAAAAAGAGCCCCAAACTGGCATAAACAGTCCTGATACTGTGTGAGAGCAGGATAGTGTCGTTTAATCTGTGTTGACCTGGTGACAGGCTGCTATGTCTGTATCAGTCCTTCCCATAAAGGCTGCAAAGTAACCATGATTAGAATTTAAGTGAGTTTAGCTGGTTTTTCCTAGCATACAGCAAATGAAGTTTTGAAAAGGGGTATCAGATGCCATTAGCTGCGGACTTGAAATCAGACTGGTTACCTTTAAAAAGGCATGCCTTTTCTGCCAAACTGGATGGAACTAAGAAGCATCTGAGAAAGGGGGAAATGGAATGCAGATTACATATCAGAGTCAGGAAATGTTAGTTTCTGGCTTTCTCAGAGTCTGCCAATCCATCTCCTGATGAGAAGAGTTAAAAAAAATAGTAGCAATGTAAGTATATGCATATATAAAACCACTCGCTTGGCTTGGCTGGAGTTTATTCCCTATAATCAACTAGGACAGATGAAGGAATTTAACACTAGTCTTCAAGGTGATGTCATATTTTCAATGTATTTTTAAAGTAAATTATGTTGCTTGCTAAAACTGAGCTACTTTTTCTTCAGTCAATCATTGCTAATAAATTTCTACCTTAATGGAAGTTTTATGTCAATAATTTGTGTTTCTTCAGGTTCAGTATTGTAACAGACTGGCATATGGTAGTAATAACAAAAATTATTTTATTTCAACATTAATAGTCGTTCCAAGAGGTTAATAAATCAAATAGGCACTTTGAGTTCTTGCATTTTACATAATACAAATAGTGGTGCTGTATCATCTAAGTCTTTCACTGGAAGTTATTGTGAAGTTATTTTGTATATAGTGAAACTCATACTCTAAAGTTTTCTTCTTTGGTGACTTAAATCTTTATTTTAGAATACAAAAACTATTATTTTATATTATTTTTGTATTATGAGGTCCTGTCAACTGTAGTTAATACAAGAATAATTAGAGTAAAATTCGCATTCACCACAAGTATTGAGTACATTTTTATAAAATAACTAGATGAAATAATTGTTTACATTAATGAGTTTATGCAGTGATAAACATATTTTTTCAATAGCATTCATGTATTTTTTTCCTTCCCAAAGTTTTGTTTTCTATTCTAATCACATAGCCATATATTAACATCCTATTGCAAACAAAAACTTTTTTCTTTTAATTGTTTGAATGGCATCACCTGCAACTGTCAAACTGAACAAGAAGATTCCTTCCAAACTGAGTATTTATCCTCTGTCAGTGTTGAGAAGCCCCAGGTAAACTCTTATAATTTAGAATCAGGACCTCAACTAAGTTGCTAACAAAATTTTACTGGCATGTAAATGGTTCAAGTATTATTGATTATTTTGATGATGGGTTTTCATTCACATGTTGATTTAATAGTATCTGACACAAACCAATTTATAATAATGGTGAAAATAAGATCTGAAGTAAATTAATTTTAAAGCAGTTTATCAGGAAATTGTTAAAACTGAATGTATAAGAGTATCCATTGTGTTTCATAGAAACATAGAATATGTCAAGTTGGAAGGAACCTGTAAGAATTGTGGAGTCCAACTCCCTCCTCCTCACAGGACTACCTAAAACTAAACCATATGACTGAGAACATTATCCAGATGCTCCTTGAACTCTGACAGGTGGAAGTCTGACAGCTTTGAATAATCATTGTAATAATTTACTGATTAACATGAAAACCCCCTTGTCATTTTAGGTGATTTTGACCCTTGTAATTTTGAAGGATTTTGATGGCAGGGAGGGTTTCATTTGTCTCAGCACTTCTGAGGGTACTCCAGGCCTGTGTCCAGTTCTGATCTCTCCACTGCAAGGGAGACATGGATATGATAAAGACAGTCCAACTAAGGGGCACAGACGTAGTTCATGACAGCAGCATCTCTTGTATAAGGAAAGGCTGGGAAGGCTGGAACTACTCAGCCCACAGAACAGAAGGCTTGAGGGATCTCATCCATGTATGTAAACCCCTGAAGGAGGGGTGCAGAGGGGACAGACCCAGGCTCTTTCCATGGTGCCTAGTGTCAGGTTCAGGTGCAGAGAGCACACTCTGAAATGTAATGGTGTCTATCTGAACACTGAGAAACACTTTGTGGGTGTGACTGAGCGCTGGCACAAGTTGCCCAGAGAGGTTGTAGAGCTCTATATTTGGAGATACCCACAAGCCATCTGGAAATGGTCCTGGGCAGCTGGCTCTAGGTGGCCCTGCTTGAGCAGGGGTATTGGACCAGCTGACCTTCAAAAGCTCCTTCCAGCCTCAACCATTCTGTGATTTCTTATAGATGTGAAATTAAACACACGCTGGATATCAAAAGAGTGGGTCTGGTTTTAGCCTGGTACAAATGTACCTACAATACTGAGCAATTCTAGGTTTACTTCAGCGTGGCTGAGGCTATGCCCACAGCTATCTAGCAGGCCACTGATAAAGCATAAATAAAACCAGGTTCCTTGTATAGTTCCATCTGCTTTTTTTTTCATTAAGAGAAGTGCATCAAATGCCCTGTTTGTCTTCTTTGATGAAGGAAGTGTTCTTCAGAATTATATATTCTCTCTTGGACTTTGGAATTTATTTGCTTGGTGGATTTTGTTGTATTTTTGTTTATCTTGTATGTCTTGAGGTCACCATCCTGGCTTCAGTCTTTGTGGATTTATTCTGCGATGGGAACACATTTTTCAGGGCAAAGTGTCTTGGAAAAGGAGTGAAGGGCAGTAGGTGTGAGGTTGATCTATGGTCCTTTCAGAAGTGCTGCATTGACTAATTGCTCTGTTTAACAGTTTTAGAGAACCTGATTAATAGCTTTACATAATACATATAGTAAAGGGAGGAGACTTCAGGAATTAAGATTCAAACATTTCTCACAGTGGTAGGACATATTATCTTAGACATTAGAGAAGACTTTTGGAAGTGTGGATGAGAACACTGTCATTACTGAAAGCTGGAATTTTGCCAAGAAAATGGAATAAACATGTCTATTCCTGGAAAGAGCCCTTATATGTGACTACTCAGAAAAGTCAGATCTACTTCTCTTTCAAAGTACTTCAAGTTCTTTAACTCATTTAACATAAGAGTCCCAGCATATGAATGCTGCATACAAAAGTCAGTTTAGTACTGAGTAAAAGGAATATTTCTGAAGTGAAATTAATTTATATTACTCTTTAATACAAGATCAAATTTTCAAGGCTATTTTAATTTTTTTCTTGTATAATGGGTGAGTTTGATTGTTCATATCCTATGTTGTTCAATTACAGAACACTTCCCCCCCTTAAGTTTCTCATTTTCCTGCTGAATATCAAATCTTCACAGAATACAAATCTTCACAGAAATTTCCCATGTATTTTTATCTTGTTTTGTAAAATTGAAATTTTTTTATCATGTCACAAATAAGCATTTTTTGCTAGTATTTGGGCTCTACATTAAAAGCTCAGTAGTATGATACTTTACGCTTCATCTTACTCTGACAAGCAGAGGGATTGTATTGCATTGTGAAAGCAAAGGGAAACTACATATTTGAGCTCCCCTGTTTGATATTGTGCTCTTCTTAAGTATCCCTTGAAGATACGTTCTGCAGGTCAACCCACCCAGGCCCATTGCTTTCTGAAGTGATTGATGTTGCTATTGTGTCTGATCTTGATCAACTGAGCCATCCATCCATCATGACATAGTAATAGAAATCTCTTGTAGGTATTTATACCAAATCAGTTTATTAATGTATGTAAGTATAAATTCTTACAAATCTTACAGATCAGGGTTTCCTATGTGGTATGAACTGGAGATATAGGATGTGCAGGGAGAGATTGTTCTTAGTTATGGGATGCAAGAAGAAAAAAAAGATCAAAACAACTGAATACAAGCAGATAATTCTAGCCAGACTTCCAGTTCTCATCTGAGTGTAAACAAACTAACTTTGATTTTTCATCAATGTCTTCACTTCCCTCTTTTATACACTATTTTAAACTGTCCATTCTCTTTTGGATGTTGAAAGTAAATATTTTTAGTTTAATCTGAGTTTACGTTAGGTGATTTCAGTGCACCATCTGACATCAGTGTGTTCCTCACATAACTGATGAGGCTATCAGAACACTGAAACAAGGGCCAGATCCTCACTCTGTTACTCATGGACACCTGGAGGATAAGAGAGCATGCCCAATATTTCACAGGTCAGTTTGATTACAGGTATTATGGGGATTAGCAAAGGAGAAAATGCCATTGTTGACACCTGAGTATCCAGAGGAAGTTTTTGACAACTCTCAAAAACATGGTTTCAGGAAAGGCAAACTGACAATACCATTTATTTTTGGAAGTTGTGTTCAGTTGCTAGATGCATGAAAGGCTACACCTTGTTTTAGCAAAGCTGATTTGAGAAATTTTGGTTTAGGAAATGTGTGAGGTAAGCGACCTTTTCTCTGTTCAGAATCCTGTTTCACTGTTCTTCAAACTGCATTTATTTCTAAGTGCTTCATTAGTAAATGTATCCAAATTCATCTTGAGCAATCTGCAGTCTCATAATGATGTTGTTGCAAGCCTTTACAGCACCACATTAGTAATCCTGGCAGAGAAGGAAAGAAATAGTGTTTCCTAGGAAGAATGGACTGAGCTTTGGGTCTGGTTTAGGCATGTTCTGAGAGGACAACTAATGTGGAGCTATCTCCTTTCTGTACCTTTCCATTCATCTTGGTGTGCCAAATATGTCCAGGACTACTAAAAGGGAACATTAATGTCCTTTGTGGAAAACAGCAGTGGCTGCTGTTTAATAAGATTGGTTTGATTCTCTGTATCACAAAGTAGTAGGCATAGCAACAGTCTGGTCTATTATTTTTTCATCAGTAGAATAGTCTAACGACATATTTTTAAATTGCTATTGGTTTAGTTTGCTAACTTTTCCTCTGCTGATTTGTCAGGTAAGACCAAGGAACAGAAAGCTGTTGTCTTTCCAACTTGTAAAAAAAATTGCTATATTTAGATACTTGGAGCTGGAAGAGAAGTTGCTACCAATGTGAGATGTTCAATGGGCTGCACACAGTCGTGCTAGACATGTAGGAAGTAAGTGCAGGGAGGATTTAGACTGTCTTTCATGTGATAGCGTGAACATTACAGAGAGCACCCACCTGAAAGCTCCTAACTTTCTAACACCAAAAAGAGGCAAGAAGGAGAAGGGAGACTATTAAAGCAAGCCACTATTCTGAGAAAAATGCCAGATTAATGAGATATAGGCTGAGTAAGGGGTCAGGACATTGTACAAGAGCAGTACCCGGTGGAAGGAAATCCTGGGTTTGTAATCTCTGCTTCAAAATTATTTGCAGGATTTTTGTTTGGGGTTTTGTTTTTAACACAGTTGCTAAAATACAAGCATTCTTGAGACAAGGACAGGAATCCAGTGTTACCACTTTCTAGTCAACTTCTTTGTTTAAATGCTTTTATATATTTTTGAACAAGCTTATCACTGGTTGTCAGCACCTCTTGCTCCTTCTCTCATCATTGGAGCTTTTTCACTGCAAAGGCATGCTTAAGGCACTAAATTGAAGGAAATACTGTTGCCCTCTTGTGTGTGCACCTCATTTGTGGATTTTAGCTTCCTATGAGCTGATTTAATGCCTTCTTCCCTGCCAGTGGCCAGTGCTGAATCACATTTTAAAATGTCCACTTTTCCACATTTAATGCACTGACAGAACGATTGTCATGTCTGTCTCTGCATCTCATTGTAGACTTTCTCCTTACACTGAGAATTTAGATGTGGTGGCACTTAGTGTTAATTGAGTGTGATAGGAGCATTAACAGCAGCAAAGTTCATGTCTTTCTAGTATTACTTGAGAGACCATTATTGTTATTGATTATGATCAAATGTCCCATTGTCAATGCTGAAAAAATGTTTTAATTTACAGCTGATTAATGTAGATTAGTTAGAAAAAATGTTCATAGTTATTCCGTTAGGAAGATGGTACAGTGATTGTCTAATAAGATTTTTTTTCCCATACTTGCTAAAACATTTAAAAGAGTGGAATTGAGTGGATTTGTCAAGGGAATTAAGTATGGACATAAATATATGAAATTTTGCATTCATGTTACTGGTTGAACAGCTTTCTGTTCTATTTGAATCCTTTACACAGCTGTGCAAAATTCTAATTTTTCTCTATAGGAATTACTTACTTCTTTTCAGTGTTTGTGTGTGTGTCTTGGGACTTTCTTTAAAGTTTTTTGGTTATTTTTAGAAGAAATAATTCCCTTCAGATTTGAATGAGTTGATTTTTTACAACCTGAAAAACATCTTCTTAAGAAATATAGACTGTCTAAAGATATTTTTGGATGTGAAATAAATTGTGAAATCACCTAACTAAGAGCAAGACAGCTGGATTTTTTTTTTTAAATCGGTGGTATATACAGATAATAATTTTTACATATATAGACTATTAAGACTGAGGAATAGTCTTCAAAAATTTTGATGGCTTTATTAGCTTGGAAATAAAACTAGCCACTGCATGATTCAGAAATACATTGGTTTTTATTATATCTCTTTCAGTATTGTCCATAAAATCAGGTGACCACTGAGGTAATGTATTGCTACTTTAGAACTGTCTTGTACTTTTGTTTCCCTTCTGGAAATTATTATATTTACATTACAAACCTAAAATAATGGTGTTTCTTGCTGGATGGATACAAAGAGGAAACAGTGCATAGTGTGGGATGTCCTTGGGATGGCTACTGAATGTCTCCTGTAGAATCCTGACTTTTCTCAGATTCCAAGTTAATGAAGCTAAACTTGTAGTAATTGCTTTCCTAACATGATTAATGGAGGCACGTTTGGCCAGTTGGGCTGTGACCCAGCAAAGCACTTAAGCACATGCTTATCTTTAAACATGTGAGCAGTTTTGAGGAAATCAATAGTAGTTTCACTGCTAGGCCACATTTTTGCCTTGGAGCACTTTGTTGTATTTGGATCTTGAGAAATAAAGAAGCTAAATTCTTGAAAATGCTCTAGTCTTAATTACAAAATATGTTTTAGTCATGCATTTGTCAAGTTTTAATTAGAGTATTTTCATATAATTTATATGACTCTTGATATATGTACCCAATATACATTTATGTGCTTAGAATTTATCACGTCTTTTCAGTATATAAATATTATTGTATTTATGTTCTGTAAAAGCAATGAAGTCATAATATTAACCTATAATAACATTTCATTTTGATGTGAAGTCTTTGGTGACACATGTAGTGAAGTATACAGGGGTCTTGGTGAAGTCCCACACAGCTGGAAAACAGATTACTGTTTTGTGCATATGTAATGAAAGTCTGGCCATTTAGCATGGGTTAATATCCCACAGAATCACTTCTTCATTCTGTTACAGATGTACATGAATGCTCATATTGGAGATATGCTAGGAATCAATATAGGGAAACTGAGTTAATACTAAACTCTACTGAATCAAAAAGTACTGTTTCATACCTTGATTTGTGCCACCTTGGGAAAAAAAAGGTGTTCTTTTTCTGTAAGAATTGTTTTTTTCCTGAAACCTGAGTATCTGGTTTGGTGCATTCCAGTGAAAAACCTGAACACAAAGAAGTTGGTGTTTTAGGCTTGAAATGATTTCATAAATTTGATTGTGAGGGATCATTTTAAATTAATTTGACTACTGAAAGAAATTTCTTTAAAGAGCTAAGGCTGTAGACACAGGTGACTGTTGTTCTATTACCATGGAATGTATTGGCAATGACTGTTGTATAGAAATTCTAGTGTACAGTGTAACACAGTTTTATATTCTGTCTGTTATTTTATGCTAGCATGTAAAGGATAATAAATCAATTAATAACCGGGAAGATTACATAAATAACAGGAAGTTAAGGGATTTATAAGAATTATGAGCTCATCTGTCCTACTGAGGTGTAGTCAGAAGTCAGGCAGCTGTAGAAGTGTCCCACTACACTGACAGCAGAGGTGCTCTATCTCATATGACACTTCCAGGACCAATAATACACTTGGAGAATATGTTAATTGTTAAATCTCTTCGTAAGAGGTTTTCTGTTCTTTCCAGGCAATAATGTTTGCCATAGTATTGCATAGAACTCAGATGCTTCCTCCTCCACTTCCTTCTGTCAAAGTGTACAGAGCTAAATATAGCAGCTTGGGAAAGTGTAATAAGCTTCCTTGAAACCATGCTTAAAAATCAGACTAGGAATAGCATGTGGATTTCCAAAGCTCCCAATGATAATCTTCCAATGAGTCACCGAGCAAAAGAAGGGACAGAGAACGTGGCACGGTTCCTCGAGAGTATTTGTAGGTCTCATTGGTCATACCTATTTGTAATTTCATAATGAGGATTTCTCATTTCATATGCAGTTTTACTCCAGTCATGATTCTAAATAGGGCCTGATACTTCTGCTGTGGCACTAATACATTTCATCTGGGATTTTGGAAGAAGCAGTGTAACACAATCTAAGTTTCCATATATATCTCATATTTATTTGGATCATTTACTGTATTTCTGATTTCAACACAGTTATGATTTCTACCCTATATTTAAAATTATAATTTTTTTTTGCTAGTGTAATGGTCAAATTCTGCTGTGCCTGTTGCACACGGATTTATTTATTGCTGGTGGCGATCGTGGTTAGCTGATACTTCTGCAGCCTGTAATTTACTTCACTCCTCCCTTACACAGGCTGATTTCATCTGATAGTCACTTCTGAATTCAGTGACATTACATGAATAGATGAGTGTCAACGCTATTGTTTGATCAGATAAAATCAATATGGATGCCTACTTTTCATCCATTGCTGTATGGTTATGAACTAAAAACTCAGATGAGCATTTTATATATTGCAAAAGATGTAGACACCCATTTCTTACATGCTTGATTTCAATTTTTTTAGTCAGATTCAGTTTGGCTAGGCTTGATGAGGTTGATTTGATCTAAAACCGTATGTTGTACATTAGATGCTTTCTTTTGCAGAGGATCACTGTGGCATTGAATTTGTGTTTTAGAATTATGATATTTGTGTTCTCATTTTAGCTCGAAACACCAGCCCTCAGACTCTGTACTGCATTTGGCATTGAGCTGCCTTTTTTTTTGCTGTTTAGTTTCTGGAAATTTAAAGAAGAAAAGTACAGGAAATAACGCAAACCACCTTTTTTGTCCTTAACTGGGTATTTCTTAATGCATTTTTCCTTTGGGACATTCCAATCACCTTAAAAATTTCCTTCCAGAATTGCATAGAAAAAATTTTAGTATATGTATATTTAAACTGCTTGCGTTGATATTAATGTTGCACATGAAAGGAGTTTCAAATTATGATAGTCAATATGGGTAGTCAAAGAATTTGAGATAGAGTATAACAAAGAACAGACTAAAAATTAAAAAAAAATCTTTAGAAGAATCTTTCATTAACTTATGAATTTGACAGTATACAATAGATGTTTGCTGTTGGTATTTGTATGTCACTGATATATAAAAATCTTATCCTGGAAAAGATAACAAAGTGGAACTGTCTTCAATAACATTATAATAGTCAGATTCTACCAGTTGGCCTCATATTTGACTCACTTAGGACAGGTTTTGAGATATGTTTCTCAGGAGAGGTAAAACACTAAGTAATTTGTCCTTAGATTTTTGAAGCCCAGAATCTCTGATTGTGATTAAAACAGTTGGTAGTGTTATTGCAAAAATAAGATATATATGTTTCCTGATTACTTTTGACTAAATGGTTCCCTCCAAAGCATGTTAATTTGTTTTTAAATTGGTGAGGTTTGATTACTGATTGTAAGTTCCTTGCCCTGGTTCTACGTGATGTGATTTTTCTACTGTATTTTGATGGAAATGCTTTCTCTTGCAAGGGTTGAAGGTGCAAATGTTGACATCCTCCTTCTGCTCTCCAGCTTTTCTCAGCAAAAGTTATTCAGTCTGTGCAGTTTACAAGCTGTCCAAGGCATTCCCCAGTTCAAGACAAATATCTGTGCCTGAGGTTTCCCAGTCTGTGGTCTGAGAAGTCTGTGGATAGACTTTAAGAGTTTTGGACCAGCGCAACCTTCTGAGAACAGCATAGAAAAGGAATTTATGGCACAGCAGACTTGAGACACCAGTCATCTTTTAGAGTACTATTTGTTGCTTTTTACTGCAACCCATACTGTTTTGCACTTGGGCCTGCAGTAGAGGCCAGATTTTTTTAATATATATTTTATATGATGTAATGTACCCCAACTTTATGGTCTCTGCAGAGTTTGACCCTCAGGCATCTTAAACTATTGAGACTCTTGGATGGAGTATAACGCACATGTGGGAAATACTATTTTTTGTTAGTGGGAAATAGCCATAATTAGCACTTTAACTGTCTTGTTAATTCCCTTTTAAAACTCAGAGTGATTAATGTGGCAGTTTCTAGATGTTTAAATGAACGTGTTTAAATACATACTCTGTAAGAGTTTTAAAAAAATCAGTACAAAAGTAAGGGCCAAAGTAAAAGTCAAATATTTCAGAAAAAATGAATGCAGATAAACAGAACAATTGCTTGCCAATTTCATCTGGAGTTTTTTAAACAACCTGTAATGGTAAACTTATTTTTACAAAGTTGTGTTCCTTGCTATTTTCTTGTTAAATATGTTTGTACCTCAAAATCTTGCACACTTGTTTCCTTGCTACTATAAACTTACTAAATGTGTTGGTGTCATAAAATTTGTTCTCTTATTCATACACAGCAAAAAATATTAAGTAGTATAATTTACTTTAACCTTTGACTGTCTTTTTAAGATCTACAGGTTTTAAGTTTTAATTTAGTCTCAAATTTAATATAGGTTGTATCAGACTTCTTGGATAAAACCTCTTCTGGCTGCTGTTTAATTTTTCCACCTTCAATACTTAGGAGTTTAAGATAGGGAGGAACAATGAAGTTGCTTGGTTTGTTTTGTTGTGTAAACATTTTATAGCAAATGTGTAATGGGTTGCTATGGATATTACTAATTGCTATAGCCACAGAAAGTTTTCTTAGTCACACTTTTTTTTGATACTGTCCTGTATTTCTGCAAAGATGCCACTTAAATCTTAGAATGACTAAGATGCTCTCTGCAGTTCCACTGTATTTTGACATAAACACCACATATAGTCCTATATGACTTTGATGCCTATGTTTTCTGATGTACTGGACTGCTAGAACCTCTGCCATGGGTAATCAGGGATGTATTTGTTATAGCTGAATACTTAGAGCACTTTCATTCCACAATTTATACACAGGTTCTCCAAATCCCTTGAGAGATTTCATGTTTTTATTAGATCCAGATCCTACAAAAGAGAGAGAAAAATCTAACTGTGGTATTGTTAATCTTCCTACCCAGGAAAAAGGTGAAGTCTGCAGTATTTCTTTGTTATCTCTGTTGCCCAACATGATTTAGTAACTGTTTTTCTCTCAATAGGTCTTATATTAGGAAAAAAAAAGAAGTTCAGTGGCCTCTGTATTCTCTTGACCTGATACATAGAATTGTGTTCAGTACCACTTTTCAGTACCTCTCTCTTCCTAGAGGGTTCTATAAATCCCTAAACTAGCAGATCTATTTTCTTTAGCTGAGATACAGCTGCTTTAGTGTTTTTCAATTCTTGTGACATCCTAAAGGTTTCAAAGACCTTTATGGGGCATGGGAACAAGGAAAATAGTCATTGCTGGGTAAGTGAATGTCATCAGAATATCTGTAACACATTTCAGGTTCATAGTCCAAGATATCAGTCAGCAATTTGGCTCCGCAGTAGTTGATCTAATAATGTTAGATAAAAATTAAACCCACACAATTTCATAAATTTGTTTCTACAATTAAAAAAATTTGATGTCTGTTAAGGATCATTGTTTGCACAGTAGCCTGTATTGGTTTGACCTTAGTTCAAATTTGTGTATAGGTTGGATTCTGAATTAAGCATTGATTTGAAGTTTCATAGTTAAACTTGCCTATCATCTCATTTAAAAATTATAACCCAGTAATTTTATGCTGCAAAAGCAGCAAAATAGACAAGGGAAGAGAAAAAGATAAAATAAAAAATATTTATTTCTGATATTTCTATTATTTTTAATAGAAACTTTTCCCCCCCTTAAAGTAGTTAATAGAAGAAAGCTGTTCTTTTTGGTACAATTCTTCAGTTCCTGGAAATATATTTATTCCTTTTTGCTTATTGAACAGAAACTCTTTGCTGCCCTTAAGGAACAGAATATTATATTAAAGTAGAAAACCTGCATATTCGGCACTACAGATTACAGATTTATGTCAAAATATAAATTATATGAACTCTGAATTTCTCATTTCTCTACCTTAAAATAAACTTTTCTGTTTAGTAGTTTAAATATTTTAAAGACTGCTTGGAAAGTATAAAAATGTTCCCTGTAAGTTTTACATGTAATGAATGTTATTTTTAAATTAAATAATTACTTTTCTATAGAATAAAAAGATCTATTAGTAAAAGCCTTTTTACTAGATCTCCAAAGACTGCCTCTGAAAAAAAACCCCGTTTATGTATTTTGAAGATTTTACAGTTCTTTTTACTGCATCTGCTTGAATTTCTGAAAAGTGTGATGCTAAACTAAAAAACATTTTGAGCTGATGTTCCAGAAAAATTCAACATATTTCATTGTTTTGCAATTCAATATGCATCTTCATCCTTTCTCAAGGAAAATTCCAGCTTTTTATCTCTGTCTGGCTACATACAAAATTTATGCACTGTAGTGAGAATTTTGTAGGGAGGGAATTTTTCCTTAATAGCTACTGAGTAACAGAAGACAGGATACTTGGGAAAGTTTCTAGGACTATAATTTTCCATCTCATGGGCCTGTAAGTTAACCAATACTTCTGTATTTAAACTTGACTAGTTGTTTTCTAGTGTGTTTTTTTAATTATTATTTTTTTAATGGTTTGTGTGGAGGTGAGTTGACTCAATCACATTTCTGCCATTTTTGCTTAAATATCAAATAACAAAAATGCTAATGATATCTCCAGATGTTGGTGCACGTGTGTTCTGCTTTTGAAAAAAATTAAGCCTTGTTCCATCACTTCTGTCTTCTGTTTGCTTTGGAAATAAACCAAGCCAAGGTGAGAAGGGAGTACCCTGGCTCAGGTGCCAAAGTCTGAGGAGAGACCAACACAGTGTCTTGCTCATGCAGATTTGGAGGCACTTAACATATTTTTCCATTTAATTCATAGACTGTTATTTCTGGTTCTCTGGTTTACTAAGGTCTTTTACCACTGAGGCAAAAATCAAAGTAATGCAGATTGTGTGAATTCAGGTGTAGTGTGTTTTCAATAGCCTACAAATCATAAGATGTAATTTTCTCATTTAGTTCCTAGTTCATAATGGTAAATGGTTTAGAAAATTGTATTAGGTAATTTTCTCTAGTGCATTTGATGTAAGTTGCACTAATATTGTGAAGTGCTTTTGTTTAACATATTCTTTGTAAGTTAGGTACATGGAGGTTTCTGAAGACTGGAATTAGATGAAGCTCGTTATGATGAACAAGATCACATTCAATATGGTTAATTTTTTTGTACTAGTGGAGCCAAGCCATGTAGCCTTCACCATTCCTTGTAAAACTGGCTTTGTTTGTCTATGCATTGAAGGAAATTTCCTCAGTCATATAAGCATCATCTTACATGTTTATTCCTTGAACCTCACCAAATTGTTATCATTAGCCAGTGATGGTTTTCCCATTAGCATAATGATGATCTTGCACATTTTGTAGTTTTGAAAAATGAGAGATGCCAGAGAGCAAGACCATAAAGGAAAACATGAATGGGCTTTGTGACTTCTGCATGAATGATCACTCTCCCTGGGCACTAAACTTGTCATGAGGTCTGAAATGCAGATCATGTCCACCTTTTGCCTACTTTGAGTAAGAAAGAAAAAGTACTTTTCCTTTTATGAGTCCTGCTGAACAGTACATGATAGTGGAACCACAATTCATTGGTGGCCTAAACTGGGTGCAGGCATTATTAGTTCTTATATTTAAAACATCTGAAGGCACAGAAGGGAAAGAAAACATGGTTTTTGAAACATTTAGTTTAGCAACCTCTCTCACTCCTTAACTATTCCAAATGGATTCAGTAGATGTTAAGCACACTGAGAACATACAGAGAAACTGTTAATGATATTGAGTTTCCTTTAATAATGAAGTTTGGTATTCCTACTGTTACCAAAGCAGTGGTTCATTTAAAGAAAATTTTATTACTCTTTGTCTGATCCTTGCAATAAATGATTGCAATTTAATGGGAATATAGAAGCATTAGAACAAGGCAGATCACATAATTCACTGCACTTGAGAATTCTTTGAAGTCCAACACTACTTGTTAGTTGGTAACTGTGATCAGAGTAACAAAGAATCAGTTTCTGATTTACCTTTTTTTATCTTTCTGTAAGTGGAACATCCAGAGAGGAGAGGGATAAAACCAAAAAACCACCCAGCCACAAATGACATAAATTAAAGATTTTTTTTTTAAGATTAGGACTGGAAAACTGTGATTCAGAAAGTCTTTTGCAGGGGAATTCTGTAGCAACAGTGGTATTTTACACAGACATTTGTTACACAAATATATAGTTGAAGTTAGGTCTCAATAAAAGGAAATTGCTATGGATTGCATTTACTATGGATCTTGTATTTTTTCATGTATTTTTATCCAGTAAGCATGTAAGACTAACAGTACAACTCACTGTAGAGCCCTATTTTTTTTCTTTTGAGAATGAACCCCTGGGTTGTTTAGAGAAGGAGCTGTACAGGCATTTTCTAGTGAGGGAAGGATCTGTTTAAAAAAACCCAAAACAACAAAACCAGATCAATTGTCCTTCCTGACTTGCTGGTGTATCAACAAAGAACCCATTTAGTTCATCCAATAATGTCATATCAAAATTCAGCTGTCCATGAGTTAAGGATGCCGCCTTCCCATGCTGCAGGGTAGTACCCCCAGCTGGGACAAATCATTCACCAGACACAGTTTATAATAGGCCTGAAGAGGCCCATGGCCTCCTTTTATGAAGTAGTTGTGCAACTGAATGGCCATGATAACATAATGCAAGATCAACTGAGTGACAATCATAACAGAGGAGATACTACTAAGTGCTCAGGGTGTTTATCTGAGGACAATGACCGTCATTATGTGCATGGCATAACATTTAGATTTGTGTCACTCAAATAACCAGATTTCTTCCTTATCAGCTCTTTGGTCACTGAAGTCAAAGTAGATGCTTCTACTCAAAATGATTTTGTAAAATAGCCCAACAATTATTCACAAAGTGAAGAACATCCCCAAATCAGAAGTGAGTGTGTGAATACACACATTGGGTCATGGTTAGAAGGTGGCAACAGTGAAAGGTTCAGTGCGACTTTCAGTGCCAGACCCCTGAGGGATGTGAGGGTTAGGAAGGACAGGGCACATGCCCTTTATCATACCGTCACTTGTACAGATTTGTTGAGTGTCACCACTTTAAAATGAGCTTCTGATGACATGCCATACTGTTCTGTTCCTCTCTGTCCCTCTGTCCTGATAGACCAGTGTCAGACTCAGAGTGAACTCTCCACCAGTGTAATCCCGCAGATTTCCCTTCTTCTGGCTTTTCTGCCACTGGAAACCAGTACTTTAATTGGATCTTGTGTCTTTTTGATATCTTTGCATTTAGTAATTTTCTACAGTATGATTTTTATCATAATTCATTAATTGCATGTTAATTCATAAATTATTCCCTCTGTTTTTTAAAGTAGGGATGTGTGTGTTCATAAGGGACTGGAACAAACAAAGGAGCAGTTGAATTCCTGGTATGGAAATAAGAAATATTCATAAGAAAGCAGAAAATAATCACAGTCTTCAAAAACAAGTAATTCATGTGATTCTGCAGCAGCCCTACATCTGTAATTCATTATGTTTCTAAATGATCACAACCCAAGGTTTTAAAATATAGACTGAAAAAATACATATTATTATAAATCAGTAGATACAACGCAAATACTAAGGTGTGGTAGGGAATGCAATTCTGTCCCTGTCCCACTTCTCCCTC
>JAOXXN010000471.1:21853765-21880609 GCA_026770055.1 Myrmophylax atrothorax | reverse complement strand
GTCGAACAGATCGACCCTAGAACTTATTCTTTTGTAAGCCCAGTACTTATTTTATCGGTCTCTTTTGCCGAACCTCTAAGTGACAGGGACACAAACACACCGACATCGGTTGTCAAGTGATGGTGGGGGAACAGACACACACACCCTTGTTGATTTTTACGTCTTCTTGTGGTGTCCTTCCTGTACGTATATATATTCATATATGCATGTGTGTGTCTTTAGTTGTTTGTAAATACGTTCAGTATTGGGTGTTTCATTTGTATATACAGATACTTTTTTGTGTTTTGTGTAGTAATCACTTATCTGTAACTTTGAGACTCCCATGCTGATATTTCATATTTGAAATCACAAACAGGTTGATTTGAGCACAGTTTTGTCTGTTGCTTCTTAGCATACACATGAATTACAAACTACAGCTAGGAAGCTATTCTGCAATTCTATACATGCCTGTTTATGCATCTTTGCATTTATCTTTATTTTGGATATATTTTCTATTCTTAAGCAACTGTGGTTCTCATATAAGCTGATATTTCACATGGGGGTGGAAAAGATGACTTTGTAATCAAGGATATGCAAAGATGAAAGTAAGAACCCATTATTAAAGGTCTGAAATTAAATGTAGAAATATACTCTGGCTATTCTGGAGCCTTTGTTTAGGAATCTTTGTTTCACTTTATTCTGTCTCTTGGGCTATGATGATAAAGGTTGATATTATAGTTCACTAAAATCTGATGTAGCTGCACAAGCTGTTTTGCAAAATCAGATACATTTTGAGTGTCTAAATGTGACCCCATTACCTGTAACCCCATTTGATTTGCTTTAAAGAATAAGTTACTGAAGCTAATGCAGAAGCTAAACTACTAATGAGTTTAGATATTTTAATGCCAACTGATTCTGCCAGAAAAGCTTCCACTAATTCCACTTGAGACTCAGGATTCTCAGAAGTCAGGGCTAGGTTGCTGTGGCCACCATGCTGACAGGCATATATATAGGTGAAAAAGTGGGTAGTTACAAACATGTAAGCAGACTGCCAAGTCTGAGTTCTTTCAGTGGTTGCCTCTATTGCAGTTATACCATAGTCAGACAAACAATACTTGGTTCCTGTCCTGTCACTTTGGCTAAAGGGTGTATGTGTTAGAGTTATGAAACTTGCACTTGCTTCCTATACCATTAAAAATTAATATTGTGTGCTTAATAATATGATTTAAAGCCAATGCATTTGAAAGAAACTGTGCAGTAGTCCTAATTTTCCAATATGAAAAAGTATCTATTGCCATAGCTACTCTTCTGAGCATTAAATGTGCATGGGACCAACAATGAGTCTATTATGAGGGCTGAGAGAGATATTATGGTCTTCCTTGTAGGTATGGAGTAAAATCTAGGCAGTGAAGGGAGTGTGGCAGAAAATCTGTGTGTATAACTTATATTTCCACAGTGTCAAACTGTTTTGCTACTCCCCTATTGTTAGATCCTGCTGAGATGTATTTCAGCACAATGATCATACAGAAAGGTGCATATATACGAATTTTGTTAACTATACCTTTAGCCTGTATCCAGCACAGACTTTTTCAAAGTTATTTTCATTAGCTTTTTGGTGCAAAGATGCTACTCCCAGCATCCTGATGTGTGTTGGCTGAGAAAGTGGGGGAGCCTTGGGGAATGTTTCAGTTATTCTGTGTCACAGCAACGCTGTGGGGAAGACCAGGGTACTCTTGCACTTTCTTTGTACTTCCAGAGTGAAATGAAAATCACGAGGAGTGGGAGGAACTGTTCCAGTCCCTGGTGTGGATTGCACACCTGAAACACAGTGTTATTTAAGTTTCTGTTATGAACCATCTGTTGTTTGTTATTAGAACTGCAGCAACTGATCTTTCCTCATTACTGTTTTTGCATATGAAATGAGCTCTATTTACTTGTTTCCCCTAGGCCTTTGCTTCAGTCATTCTGTTTATTTTATTATGTCCTTATGAAATCTTTATGAAAGAGGAATGCAGTACAATAGGCTTTATATAAATGTGCTATTCCTGCAAAGAAGCTTTCCAGAGAGACAACGTATTGCTCAAGATTCTTGTGTTTATTCTATACGAGGAAAAGAAACTCTGTAGTCTCTTCTTTGCTTCCCCTGACCTTTTTTTTTCTCCCTGGGAATTCTTTATTAGTGGCTCTAGGTTTTCTCAGTAGTTTGTACCGATCCGAGATTTATTCCTGTGAAATAAAGGATTGCTAGAAAAGGAATGAACCGTTCCTTCTACTGCCTTGGGTCCACTTTCAGATTAGTGCCTGATAGATGGATTTTTATGTCAAAGGTTGATGTTCTGTGATGTCAGAATTCATAATTTGAAAATTAAAAAACATATTTATCTGTGTGCAGTTAATAAATCTTAGCCTTCACAGACTGAGTAGTCTAGAGCTTGACCCACATCCTGGCTACTGTGAAGATTTATGATGTGCTATGGAAACTGGTGCATTACAGTGTAGTTCTTAAAACCGCGTTTAAAAGAAATTGCTATTGCTGAAAGAGAGAAAACTAAACAACAGTACTTGTACACAACTCCAGAAGTGATAATCTGAATCCTTCTTAAAGGTGTAAAGTTGAAACTCTTGTTTTCATTCATGCAGACCAGGTTAATTCATCTATTAACACTTTTTACACTAGGTTTTCTAAAGCTGTTTTCAATGTTATCTTTATGCAAGGTTGTTACTTTTATATTTGAAAAAGCTCACTACAGTATGATTTGGGGTCATATATTCCCTAACATTGCACTCTTTAATCATAATCTACAGTATAAATTGTTTATGTAAATATTTAACCTCTGTTTCTATACTTGTTTATTCTCATCTGACATGTGCTGGATTTGCGTTCTATGTTTCCAATTGGACACAGTGTGTGTGTTTCCAGTTGAGCAATGCTTGTCTTCACTTTGATGTATTTCAGTGTTGTTTAATTCAAAGGCTTTTCTTTCATTTTGGATTTTCAAACTTCGGGTAATTCAAGTGAACTTCAATACAACTTCTACACTTTTGATGCATTTTCTTGTCTTCCCTAAATAAAAAAAAAAAAAAAGAAAACATGTTATCATGATACTTCATGACTGTCTTTCCTTTAACCTAAATCTTACTTTCAATTTACTTCAACAAGAATCTTCACATTAAAGGGGTCCATGTTAAGAACGTAGTTAATTTTGCACGTTGTACTGAGTGATACATAATTTTCATTTTATGTCTTTCGTTTTTTATGCAGAAGGAAGTTATCATGCTGTCTAAATACTCTGGTGTAATTAAGTAACTTTAGGACCTTCTTCAACTGTGTCTCATAAGAAAGCAACTTATTTTGAGGTAACCAACTGTTTTCTTGTTTTCGTCATTTGTTTTTCACTTGTTCTGAAATCACCTTTTCTTCCTAGACAAGCTTTGGTTTGTTTTGGGGAGCAACTATTAAGTTGCTATTGACACACACACACACACACACACTTATATATAAATATGAATTCTAACTCTGTGTTTGTCATCACAGCATGATTTCATCAGAAGAATTTGATTTTCAATACTTTAATTATGTTGGAAACAGCACTTTGCAGGCTTTTACTTTTGCTGATTTAGTTCTAGGGAACAGTAGACCTGCAAATGGATTGTGTTTATGACATCCAAATGTTAAATCTTTCTTGAAAGCAGCTCTGTTTCTGAGATTAGTGATGGCATTACAAATTGGTCATTCCACAAAGGTTAGCATAGCATATTCAATCAGTGAAGTGCAATAGTCAATATTGCACTGTTATAGTGCATTACATTAGAATCAATTTCCATGTTATCAGAGAGTTGAGTGCATTGGGTGTAGCTACAGAACATTTTACTGGTAGAGAAATATTACTGGTTGTTGACTTCTGCTTCAAATACCTGACTATTCAAAAGCACCCAGTTATGGTGGGAGAAGGGAATATCTAACAAAACATCCATATAAATGTATGTATTTCTATATTCCTATCTAGTGTTTGATATTCCCATAGCATAGCTGGTTTAGCATTGATTAGGCTAAACTGTCTGATTGTTCCTAACAGGTAAAAACTTGTCTATGGAATCACTAAACATTTACATCTAAAATTTCTATATTCCATAGGGAGAAAAGAGAATTTTTTAAATTATTTTCCCCACCAAAATGCCCCCTGGTAGTTTTTTTAAGTAGTGATTATTTATTAAATATATATTTATTATTAAAGTTCAAATATGCTTGCCTGGGAAGAATAAAAGTACATATTGATGTCAAATCAGCTTTGTCCTTATGACAACAATGTAAAACCATGAGACATACGAAGAACTACATATCAAACTGGCAAGATGGAAACTAGAATTTCTGAATAGGAGCAACAGAAATACAGCTTTAGCATGCTTTTGAAATACATTAGTATCTTTTTAGGTAATAAATCATGCTAAGGAAATTCAAAGTCTTAAGGATTTTCTGGTTTGTATTTTTTCTCTAGTTGAATGATAATTGTGCTATTTTGCTGAAAATAACCTATCACTAGATTCTGTATTTATGGAAAACATATTGCAGAAAGATGATTGAAAATCAGCAGACTTTTAAATATTTATGAATCAGTTAAAATATCACCCATATTCTTGCTGTTCATTTCAGATTATAAAATAAACTGCAGTGATTTAAAATGCATCTTTGGCTAAATATAGAAATAGTTTATGTCTGTAGACAATTAACAGTCAAACGTTGATGTCCTTAATCAGCTCTTTTTCTTGCAAAACATCAATTTAGTTTTAGGTATAGTGATTTGAAAATAAGTTTGCCTAAGAGGGTTAACTATTTATGTGCTGAAAATGGTTAAACTACAAGTATCAAGTATGACTTTAAGGAAGGCTGTTTCTTGACCTGGCATTTGCAGAGTAGAATGTGAAGGAAGTAATAGTCTAGTCCAGCTGGGGTTTTGGCAGGAAGGGAAGTGTTCAGTACATGTTTAAATAACATAAAATACACCTTGTGAAAAGCTTGAGCCTGCTTTCCACCTCTTTATATGCAAGAAAAAAAAAAAAGAAAAATGGTCCTCTTGAGTAACTTCGAATGTATTGAATCGACTTTAGAAGGATTAATTTTTTGATTTCATATCACAGTTGTATATTTCTTTTCACAAGCACACCAACAGTGAAAGACCTACAGAATTTTTATGGAAATAAGTTATCTCTAAGAATGGTGATTTCATCATCTTAGCCATATGCTTAAATGCTCAATAAAACTTTAAGAATACCAAGGGTAGCTGCATGGTCTCAAGCCAGAAGTGCTTATTTGCTCAAAGTAATCCCAGTTGTTGCACAACTTCACAAAGATGTTTCCAAGGAATTGCTCCTGTAGAGCACTTCAGTCAAAAGACCGTGGGGCAATGGCACTTGATCTAATGAACCACTTTATGAAACAATACATGTGGGGGATGAGAGAGCGTTTGTTGGGTTAAAGGAGGAAACAATGTTCAGTGTTCTTAATTTGTATTTCAGAGTAATCCTTAACTCAGGCAAAATAGATCTGATTGAGAAAGAATAGTGAAATGATTGGTGATGGCAAAGATCTCTTTTCCAGATAATGTTCCATGATCTCACTAATTTACTTTAGGAGAGACATCTGTGATAATTGAAGAAATCCAGAAAGGCATTTTGTTCCAAGTTGCAAAGGTTCTAAACACAAACTCAGGTTTCATTACTACCATCTGTTGCCTCCTAAATGGCTTCACAAATTTGTATCATTTTACAAACACTAATGAGATTTTAACATTTTTCTCTGTGAAAGAACTGAAGTGAGCAAACTGAGTGCTTTTTACCCTGATTCTCTTAACCTCTTTTTACCGAGACGGAATTGTTTAATTGCACCAACCATCATTTTCACATAATTGCCTTTTTCATTCATGCTTGTTTTGTCTGGCAGTGTACACAGCAGACAAGCCTTGTCTCAATGTTTCTGTAGTTTTCTAATTATGTGCTGTCAGTGTTGAATGAATGTTTCTAGAGTGTATGAGTGTCTACATACTGTTTTGTCACCTTTCTTAACTTTGCATTTCATATCAAAGACTCCTAGTAATTACTGTAATAGTACTTCAGAGAAGTTATGTCAGCCTGTACATACCATTAATGCATTAATGTGTCAAAATGGCAGTGAATGACACAGCTCTAGGCAATCTTAAAAGCTACTAATGGTAGCCTAGCTCAGAGGAATTGATTTGTAAGCAACACTGAAGCTATAAAACTTTCATCCTGATATGTGGCTTCACCAAGTCTTTTTCTATCATCTACCTTATATTTAGTGCAAGAGGAACAGCTGTTTGAATAAAGCAGCAGTCTGTAAGGACAAAGGTTTCATGTCGTCCATGCTAGGCTATCACTGTCAAAGAAGGCATCAGAATCGCAGAAAAGTTGAAAGGATTCAGTTGCTAACATTGCAAAGGAAAATCTCAAATACTGCACTGTTCCACTAGCAAGAATCTAGAGTAGCTAAAAAGCTGAGGGGAGTACACCTTGACTTAAATTTTAATGAGTGAGATTTGACTCTAATGTGAAATATATTTATGCACTTGTAAAGAAAAACATTTAGTAACTAGAATGGCAACTGGTAGTTAACATTAGAAAGGCAAAGAAAAAAATACCTGGAGCAGTGGGGTGGTAATGCAGGTACAAGGAAAACAGTTTTCTAGTGGCTCTTGGCTTATGACCTCTCCATGTAGTGCTGACTTCGCAGCCTAGAATTAGGGGTAGTTTGCTGTTACATAACTGGATGCAGAGATAGGAGAGGACACTTGAGAGAGGAAATCCCTTTTACAGAATCACAGAATATGCTGAGTTTGAAGGGACCCAGAAGCATCATCAAGTCCAAAATTGATTTACAGCTGCAAAAGTTTGAAAAATGTAATTTCTAAAGGGTAGCGCACTCATAAATGTGGTTTATGACTCCTACATTCACATATTATGTGCAGACATGAGCTAATTTTTACCATTGTGAATAGGGTGTGCAGTTGAACTTTTCTGAAGTAATTTATTTATCAAAAATTCATGTACAAAACAAACAACGGGGAAAACTATTTGGAAGTTTCATATTAAATGTCAGTACAGAACTAAAACCCCATCTCTGCTGACGTCAATGAGAGCTGTGTTATCAACTTAAATGAAACCAAAATTTTCCTCTATATATTCATATATATCTTATCTCCCTGCAGAACTGAGGGCTGGAAGGCAGGAAGATGAATTACTAGAAATGAAAAATAAAAAGCAGAAAAGGGCAGGTGATGAAAGAGCAGGTTATTATAAAAGAAGAGGCAAAGAAATAAGAAAAAAGAATATAAATAAGATTAAACAAAGGAAGGCTGAGATGAGATGAAGAATGAAAAAGAGAATTATGAAAAAGTTTCCTAAGAGTCATACCAGTTGAAAAGTTTAGGATTTTTGATCAATATGGTTAAGTGCTCTTTTTCTTCAGTGTCAGGCCAGCAACAAGCCATTGGCAGACACAGCCACTAACCTGGGGTTACTCTTAGGGCTCTCCCATTTAATAGAATGTGCAGTTTGGATTGGGGTTATGTGTGTGTGTAATGGAACAGAAGGACAACTATATTAAGAAGCCAGCTCTTTGTAACTTCAAATATGACATTTACCTGCCTCCCTCAACAGCACAGAAATCACTCTGGGAAGCCAGAAGTATTTTCCACCACTTTGCTGAAGTACCAACCACCAAGTGAAAAACATATAATAAGAATTTTTAATTAGTGAAAAGAAGAGGAAAGAACTAGTGGCTGAAATTTGAAAAATATATTCTTCAGTCCTTGTATTCCTTTCTTTCCTCTTCACATATTTTTATTGTAATTGTGCTGGCCTGAGGGCATAAGAGGATTTATAGGCAGAGTTTATTAGAGTGATTAGTGTTTGGAAGAAAATATAAATTTCTAAGACACCCTTGGGGAAAAAAAAGTCCTTATGTATGCAGAAACATGTCTAATTTTTTGTCTTGAAAACGTCCATTCTATATTTAGAAACTTGATGTCTTCTTTCCCTTACCTGCTTTTCACGGCCATAGGAAAGTCCAAATGTTTCATCTTTCCTTCCTATTCACTGTGATTTTTTTAGTGCCAGAACAGATCTGCATATCAGGAAAGGCTGATAATGACCAGAAAGACACACAAACTGTTTTAATGCCCAGAAAGATTTTTTTATTATTTTTTGAATGCTTGATAGAACTCTCTATAAAGGGAGGTTTTTCCTGTGTTTTGTCAATACCCAGACTATTAAAGTAAGAGTGAATGTGAAAAGTTTGTAGAAAGTAAAATTGAAGTAAACTTGGTTAAATGTTGTGTTGTTAAGGACAGGATACTTCAGTAGTCATCCATGCTATGTTTAGCAAACTGCTGTCATGTTACTCTTAGTGATAATCACTGAACTTCAAACCCAAAACTGTTTATAATTCATTAGTTTAAGTTTAAGCTATCCCATGTGTTATACCCATATTGTAGATTTTGGATTTTTCTAGGTATTTTCAATTAAGTGTACAACATATCAGTGTTAAGTGTTATGTTTTTCTATAAAATTACAAATTTTGTCTTTGAATCCAAGGTAGCTTTAGTTAAAGTTTTAGATTTTTTGAGAGAGAGAGAGAGAAAAAAGAGATTTCATGTTACTTTTATGTGCATAATGGAGAAATCTCCAATCTAGGATCTAGCAAACTTGTTCTTCAGCCTTTCAAGGTCCATATTTTTTTCTTAACTGTTTTCATGTCTTAGAATTTCCTTACACAGGCTAATGCTATTCCATAGGACCAATTTTCAAAAATACACAGAGTGCCATGCTAGAGCAGGAATGCACAATAGGCATGTTTTAAAATGGCAGAAAGAAACCTTTAATCATCTTTTGGATTTCCAAGGTTGAAGTGACTGAAATGAACTCTTGAGAGGATTATTAAGTAACGCAATGTTATCTTAACAGAAATTACTCTTTTTTATTATGCGTGGAGCATTAATGATTGTCATGTGATTAATATGGATTATCTTGAGATGGATGCCAGAATTATCCAGTATTTAGGAACTTAATATGGAACATGAATCAAGCTTTTAACATGAATCCAGAACATTTTGTCAAGTGAGTCTTTACATATAGAAATGCTGTGCAGTAGTTATCCCAAAGGTGTCAATTACTTTTATTAATGCATTGCACTTGCCTTAAATCAGTGTTTACTTGCTTAATAATGGAGTTAATTTTTTTGGTGTCATAATTCCTTTTTCGGCAAAAATCATCCCACTCTTTCCACTCTGTCCATGGTACACTTAATAATGTTTACTATCATAGCAGGCAGATATGTCAAATGAAAACATTGAGCTTTGTACAGAAATGCACTCCTTCACAGAAGGAAATACATTTTGTTCCGTACTTCCTGCCATCAGAACTAGTGTAGACACTGATGTACAGCTACTTAGGCTTTTTTATTTTTCTGGCCAAACGTCATGAAACAATGTATAGTCTAAAAATGATTTTGATTTTAAAGATAAAGTACTTTTATTGACTGGCATAACTGAACAACCTCAAACTCTGGGAAGATTTAGATTCTGATTGTAGTTGAAGGCCATTTCTATCAGATAGATTTGAGAAAGACATTAAAGGTCAGAAATCTAGAACTTTATGACCAACTGTAGTCTCAGAGACATGATATGATTTACAGAAGGCAATTTGTTTATCCAAAATTCATAACAACATGCTTCTAGCTGTTGAAGTAGATTCTGGACCTCTGACAACCATCCATTTTCCTGAGGTCAAAAGCCCATCCACATCATCTGTCTTCAGCCCCAAGGAGCAGCGTGTTGCCCTCATGGTACAGTCAGCTACAAATTATGCATCAGCACCTGTCCTGACCAGGGCCCACAGGGGGAATGCTTCCTGCCCACTGATCAAGATTGGACTTGCTTCTTCTTGCCTTTAGATCACCTTCATATTCTGACTTCACTTAGCTGATGAATATTTTCATCTAAAGAACTGTAAGGAGATGCTGTTATTTCACATAGCTAGAAAAAAGACTTCATTTCTTTTATCCATTAAACCCAAAAGTTAATGGCAAAAAGGTACTTTGGGAAGTACAAATCCAAGATTTGAAACTTTTATTGCATTTATGTAAATTTGCCTCTGAAACACTTAAAATTTTCCTTGCAAGGTTAGAGAGACCTAGAGACAACAAATTATTTTGAACAACTTATAATTCATGTAGATGAGGTAGGATTTTTGCCAGAAAACTGGGTTTTATCCCTTTACAGAAAAACGTCCTGCTAACCTTAATCTGTTGAAGCGAGGCATTGCTTACTGAATTATTAGCACAATATTGTAAAAGAGCAAAAGTTGATGTAGAAAATAAACCTGCACTGAGAAGACTATAAAAGGTTTAATAGCGTTACTGTCACAATTGTACTTAATGGTTCTTAAATAATTGCACAAATGTTGCAGTACCTCTCAGTCTTCAAAAATATGCATTTTCTTAAATGGGTTTTTGTAATCAGTTGGGACATGATGTTTTCTTCTATGCAGTTTTTATTGTGAATGAAATTAATTGTAGGTTACTGCTTTAATCCTTCCATTTCAGAAAGGCAGGTCAGGTACCAGTTACATGCTACATGTAATATACAAATCCCTCCGTTTCCTTAAATTCCATCCTTGTGTAATATGTGTGTTACTCAAAGAAGTAGCATAATGTTGTAGAAATACTGCAGTGCCATAAATGTAATACATGGTGAATAAGTGCTTTAAAGTACTCCAGTAACTTTAATCTGAGAGAATAAAAAATCAGTGGAACTGCAATGTGTTACAATGCATTGTCATCACCCAAAATACTTTTGTACTTTGTTCTTTGAGCATCTAGAATGATGACATGCCAACATATGTTTTTAGAATCACATTTTCTATATGAATGCTTTCTGAATTTTTTTGGAAGATAAGATGCCCTGTACATATCTGATGTGCCTAATATAGAGACTAACCAACTGTTCTGTTTATTTCTTTTTCTTCCCTTCTTTATGAAATCACAGAATGGGTCAGGTTGGAAGAGACCTCAGTGGGTCATGTGGTCCAACCTCGCTGTTCAAGCATGGTCATCCCAGACACATGGCACAGGATTGTGTCCAGACACCTCTTGAATACCTCCAGTGAGGGAGATTCTATAGCCTCTCTGGGCAATCTGTTCCAGTGCTTGGTCAGCCACACAGGAAAGAAGTTGTTCTTCATTTTCAGGTGGAAATTCCTGTGCATCAGTTTCTGCATGTTGCCTCTTGTCACATTACTTGACACCACTGAGAAAAACCTGGCTCCGTTCTCTTGACACTCTCCCTTCAGAGGGTACTAAGAAATGAATGGCTCTGTTCTGTAACCGCTCTGGTCCTTTTGCTTCCTTACAAGCATAGTGGTGCCATGGTTTGCAAAGTTGAAGGACCTGTGCACAGTGGCTGAACACTGGGTTGGCCTACTTGGATAGCAGAGTAGTCCTTTGTATGGGTGGAATGCTCATGCCATGGCAGTGTTAGTAGCTCAAATGTTCTCTTTATCCCTCAGCTTAATCTAAGATCAGGCTATTTGGCTTCACTCAACAGACATTATTTGAAAGACAGCTTCTGCTACAGAGCGTGCAGGCTCTCCTGTTGGCATATGGAATATGCTGAGCTGGTCATTCTTGGAAGTCATCCAGTGGCTTATCTTTGCAGAAGTTTTGCCACATCTCTGGACATACCAATCTGGATTACTTCTGGTGGAAACACAGTACTCAAGTGAAAAGTTCCTTGCATCATTCAGATGATTTTTTTTAACTACGATTTAAGAAAAGTACTTTTTACTACTCAGACTTCTAGTGTGGCTGATTACAAACTTCCCGGAGTGCTTTTTCCCCTCACTGGATCTTCCATTGAATGTATATATTAACAGAGAAAAGGTTACAGTGTATTTACAATGGATTCAGATTTCTGCATATGAAACTAGTTTATCTTAACTTCCCGTATGCTTGCTAAGTAAAGACATTTCTAAATGATGCCATGCATTGAGTTACAGGTTGGGTTCTAACCTGCTTTGAAGCCATGTGATCATATATATAGTTAAATGATTTGTATTCCCAAAAGTACAAGAACTTTTGCTCTGCAGAAAAACTTCATCTGTTGTATAAATCAGTATACAAATGTGTATAAAATTATGTTTAGCTATTATGAACCTCTGAAACTTTCTATAATATACTTCAGTCTTAGAAGGAATGGCAATGATAACATCTCTATTGTCTAATTTGCCTCTGAAACTGTTGCAACCATACAATTTTTTAGAGACAAGGGAAAAGATGATTACTTTTCCAGTTATAACCCCAGATTTTCAGTTTTCCATTTAAGAGCAGCACTCTTTGAAAGACATTTCAAATCTCATTATTATTAATGTTTTAAAAATTCTTAACATGCCCAGTACAGCATAACGTCATTAGGCTGTTTTCTAAATCAATAAGAAAGTTGAAACTGTGTGCTAAAATCTGTTCTGCTTTTTCATAACATTTCCAAATGTGAGCAAACCTCTTAGAAAATGAAAATTAAATCTGAACAAATATGCTTTTCAGTTATGGGTTCCTCTTGAAATTTCTCTATCTTGTACCTACAAATTCTGGCAGACTGCAATAAGGAAAACCAGAGACCTTTTATGATGAATCTTGAAGCAATCAGTAGGGTTAAAAATCATTCCACTATATTTTACTTTGGGTCATATTTTGCCTCAATCTTTTGTACTACTCAATTTATTCTTTAAATAAGAAAGTAAGAGAATATAAAAAGAGAGAATCACAAATATGTAGTCAGGCAGGAAGGTGTTTGGCAAAAACTGTAAATGACTGATGTTCATAACAGTTCTGGGAAATAGCGTAAGGAATTTGAGATGTGGTGGAGGAGAAGAACAACAGTAATTGCAGAATGTGACTGGATAAGTGTCTGGGAGGATCATTCAGAAAGGTTACCAGATAAGCAAAATATGTCTGTTGCTGCTCTATGTAGCACAATACCTGAAGACTGAAGGGAAGCTATGTATTAAATATGTTATAGTCATTTTCTGTGACTATATATGCATAAATAATAAAAAATGATTAGGCATTCTGTACTCTATAATGAGTGGATTTTCTGAGATTTTTGATTGGGATTGCCTGCAAAAACTCATGTTAATTTTTTAACAAATATTAGATCCCCTTATGTGTAACTGAAAACTCTCAAACTTGTGAGTGACTGACTATGTATGAGCCACATATTATCTCCTCAAGGAATATATTTCCACCTTATTTTTCATTTTAGTAGCTGTTTTCTGGTGTTATATTTGTAGTCACTGAGTAAAGACTGTTTGCTCTTTTGGATACTCAATCACATAAATCCTTATAGCTGAGGATATTGCTTGATATTCTGAGTAATTCCTCCATAGGTATGGGATTTGGCTTTAAGCTTCTGGTTGATAATGATCCCAGTGTTGTACTTATTCCTTCAAGTAGGGGGTGAGTGATGTCTATAGTAATAACTTTGCACCCTTTCTGTCCATCTCTCCTTAAGTAACCTCAGCATATTCCTAAAAATGACACAATCGACCAGGTCCTGCCATGTACCTTATTATACAGTACAGGAGTGAAGACCTTTCAGTTCTCTCACTAGAAAGGATACCTTGGATTCTATTCAAGAGTTCCCCCTCAATCCTTCTGCCTTCATTTGAAGAAAATCCAGGCGGTGACTTGATTCAGTTCTCAGTTTTAATATAGCTGTAATCTTTTCTGTTACTAGCAATATCTCAGGATGCTGTTAACAGCTTGCAATTGCAGGAGTTATAATGAATGAATGTTTTCTGTTCAGACAAATTTGCATGGTTTTTCTTGAGAAAAACATAATTTCTTATTTTTTTCGTTTTAAGAGAGATGCTTCACTAGTGAACTGATGTCTGAAAAAAATTCTGGTAATGGATTTGGTAGATAATGCCAATGTCTTACAACTTGTTGGACCACATGTGGGTCACTGCAGGTGAATAGGTCACTATTATGGTGTCTATGAGAGACTCAGTTAAACTTTAGAGATGTACAGCGTGCATAAGTGCAAAGGTCTTATGTTTTTTAAAATTCCAAATAGAAAGGTAATTTTTCTTCTCAGATCAGCATTTTTTTTTTGGTAGCCCTCTGAGATTACCATATATTTTACCTTGTTACCCTGGCAGTGCAATAATTCTCAAGTTGAACCTTTTCAGGGAATACAGCTTAACTTTCACCAGCAGCAGGAAGCATCTGACTGAAAGGCAAATTATGATCTTCTGGATATGGCATGCATGCTGTGTAATTCTGAGTTCAGTCTGGGTCTCAGTGGGGATGGGCAAGTTTAATAAATTTCTTCCCAGAGGCAGTTTATTTTCTGCTGCCTGGAGTTACAGCAGGCATTTTGTTCAACTGCTAAACTTCATTCATTGGAAAATACACAGAATTTAATTGATAAAATCAAATTAAAAAAGCTAATAATTTTTCTACTGTTTTCCTGGTAGCCCATGTTGACTTAAAGGTTTGCATCATTGTAATCAAAATGGAAGTGTTACTTCAATGTTTTTACTATCTTTAAAAAATGATGAGACTGAAATACAAACAGAAAATTGAGATAATAATGAGTGAAAGAGAAATGTTATCATTATATTTAAAACACATGCTGATGGGTTGTAAATCCACATCTCTGCAGCTCACTCAGCCCCTAATTGACTGTTATACTGTATGCACCATGTACTATCTGTTCAGTAAAAATTGTAAAGGGATGACATGATAACGCTTATGAGTTGTACTATTCTATGCACTCTGAATCTATTCATTTTGCCTATTCAACATTTATAATATCATGGAGGGTTTTATGACACTTCAAGTAGTTTGTCCCAGAACACTAAAAGACCATACAAGCATACAGAGAACCATTTGTGTACAAGAGGCAATTACTCTTCTTTACTGGGACTGTTTCAATATTGTGAGTTACAGAGCTGTGCACACATCAGCTGCTCTTCCATGGAAGTAAATCTTACTTAAAATGCAGCAAGAGAGAACTACCTGAAAACATATTTCACTCCTTCATTCTGCTTCACATTTGGCCTTGATCCCACTTACATACAAATTAAATTGGTTGTTTTCAAGTAGTTTATTTTTGATCATATTTGTGTGTCTGACTGACAATAGCAGTTTGCTTCCCTGATAATAACAGTAACTTGTTTATGCTCACTGCTGTCTGGAAGATAAAGTTGCAACTGGACTTGATTTATACATGAGCAGTTATACTTTCCTGAACTAAAGGGTCTGTGCCTGGCTCATATTTTAACGGTATATGAACATTAACCATATATTAATTCTCAGAGCACGGATCTTTCGAAATATTTTACAGCAAAATAGGAGTGCATCCATCACTGTCATAATTCCTGTGGGAATAAAAAATTTTGTGATACAGTAACTTTGAGACTTTAGCCCTGGAGATTTTTCATGTCCTAAGAATTTTTGTGTATTTTTCAGCTGAATTTAAACACAGATGTTACAGATATATAGCAAAGGTCTTGTTTTTCCAAGGAAAGTGGAAAAACTTTTTGCAGTGAGTATTTATTAGCAGGGAATGTTTGCAGGAAAGTAATGTGAGCTTTATGGCCAGTAGAATGATGAATTTCATATTTGCTTGTTTTGTTTTGGGTTTTTTTCCTTCCTTTGGATGTCATATGCAAAGCTTAACTGCTAGAATAATTTTTTTATTACCAAATTGCCACATGAAAATTTGTGCATGTTCCTATTACTGATGAGAGAGCTGTTTCTTTTGTTTCTTTGTGCTGTTGCTTTAACCGGTTCAGTAAGTTAAAGCATTAAAATTAACCTAGTGGCTTGGCATCAGTTGGAAAAAACAAAGCAAGTTTCTGAAAGACAATATAAATACAGAAATTAACTACTGAAAATGCTTGTTGCTGTAGAGGACAAAATAAATTTTAAAATTTTATGGGCTTAGAGGAACATATTAGTGAGGATTGCCTTTCTAGCTTTTTACTGTAGTGTTACTTATCAGTTATGATCAGCAGTTACTGCATGAAAATGTTCAAATAATTTTTAAATAGTACAGCTAGAGAACTTTCACTTAAACTCTTTCCATCCTATTTAAGCTAAAATACTGTAGATTTATGTCCAGTCTGGGATGTCTTCAAGCTAGTATATTTTTTCATGAATGTAGGTATTTTGAGATTAAATAGGGGAAGACCACAGCTAGAGTGGAGATTTATAGAAATTAGAAATACTTCTTTTTCAAAGTGTAACATTTGCTGCAATTTTTTTTTAATTTCCCTTAATATACATAGCAAGGGTTTCCAGGAAGGTAACTGTGTCATTTAAAAGCATTACAACTTTAATTACTTTCCCTGTTTAATAATAGCTTGTTTGTTTTCTTGTTCATGTAGGAAGAAATGCAAGATGTGGACAATGTGGTTTAATTTCTCTGCCACATCATTAATTTAGCTGGGAACACTGCTGGGAAATTAATCATGCAGTGTGGGTCATTGTTCTTCCATTGATTACTTGTGGTTGTTCAGGGATTATGCTGTCAGTCTTCCTACTAACTTCACTTCAAGTAGTTCCTGAGATCTTGCTGTGCTAGGGCCAAGCTATTACTAGTGAAAAGAAATTGTCTTCCTGTTGTAATAAATACTGAAGGTTTCCACCTCCTTGTTACTCAAAAGGCATTTCCAACTCCAGTTTGAGAGAGCTCAACCCTGTTATGAAATGAAAATTTGACTGGGCCCTTGTTGCCAGGATAGCCAAATTTAAGTTGTATCTTTACCTTCTTATCTTACACACAGACTACAGTCACTTGTGAAAACAGTATTTCCATTCCAATGGTCATTTTGAAGTCCTAGAGGAAATAAAATCAGAGCCCAGACCAGGTATGGTCAGACCATCACCAACAGATGTAGGGTGAGAAATGCTGATTTTGTGTGAAGGTTGTGTGACTGCAGGCACACAGTATCAATTGTTGCAGTGAACTGCAATGTGTCCTCTTGCTGTCATCATAGTCAGCCTTTAACTGAGTTTAGATGTCCCTGGCATCTACAGACCAGCTTCTTCCTTCTAACCATGTGATTGTTGCACAATACTTGTTATGGATGACCCTCTCATTTTTCTATTTGAACATGGTATCACCTAGAACTTTTCATGATACACACTTATGACAACTGTTTTGTAATCTAGGGTATTTTTAAATGTTAATTAGTAATTTTATAGACATGTAATCTGGATATCTTGAACTTGTTCTAGAAGAGAGAAAATGTGAAGTAAATATTCAGTATGCTTAGTGAAACTGGCATAGCTGGAATGCTACATGAAACAAGTTTAGGAACATCCTGTATTACTACTGTAACAGAAAGGATTTTGGTTTACACTCTTTAGGGACAATAATCCTCTCAGCACTAATCCAGTCCAGATGTTCATTTCAGGAGAGCAAAGTTTCTGTTTCTTTTAATTAATGCTCTTCAGCTCCTCCTTCTGAAGCCTGAAGTCTTGCTGGTCTTCTCAAGAGAATCTGCTAAGTTTCTGCCTTGAAGGAGAGAATACGGTTCTTTTCTGGCTCCTGTTCTGTGAACATGTTGCATCTGCAGAGTTCTGGCTCTTCATACCTTGTGTTTTTATAATTATCCCTCGAACCTCTCATATCTCCTGTGGTATTGATTGTCCCACTCTGCTCTGCACTGCTGCAGCCTCACCTTGAATATTGTGTGAAGTTTTGGGCACCACAGTATAAGAAAGATATTAAGCTATTAGAGACTGTCCAAAAGAAGGCAACGAAGATGGTGAAGGGCCTTGAGGTGAAGCCATATGAGGAGCAGCTGAGGTCATTTGGTCTGTTCAGCCTGGAAGAGACTGAAGGGAGAGTTCATTGCAATTACAACTTCCTTGTGAAGGGAAGCAGGGGGACAAGCACTGATCTCTTCTCTGTGGTCACTAGTGACAGGACCTGAGGGAATGGCCTCAAGTTGTGTCAGAGGAGGTTTAGGTTGGATATTAGAAAGAGGTTCTTCACCCAGAGCATGGTTGGGCACTGGAACAGGCTCCCCTGGGTAGTGGTCACAGCACCAAGCCTGACAGAGTTCAAGAACTGTTTGGATGATATTCTTGGGCACATGGTGTGACTCTTGGGGATGGTCCTGTGCAGGGCCAGGAGTTGGACTGGATGAACCTTGTGGGTCCCTTCCAACTCCATTGATTCTGTGTTTAAGAGGCGAGATCCTTTACACTCATTTTCTGAAAGTTGTAGCTGAGAAGAATCTGATAATGCAGAACTGAGTTGTGATATTTCCTCAGATAAATACAAACCCACATATTTGCAATAAAATTGCAGCCTGTGTGGTCAATATTGATTAGATATTTCTCTCTTCAGGTAACCATTTTCTTGAAAAGATGTGTCCATTTACAAAATAAAGCAAAATATTTAGAGTAATCTGGAGGTGTTTATAGGTGTTCATTTATTGAACAGAAGAGTAAAGCAGAAAAAAGCCTACCTTTGTTGATTTTGAAGTCATATTGGCTCAAATTTAACCTTCTATTTATATAAAAGGAGACTAATGAGGAAGGCACTCACCTTTACCTGAAGGTCAGATTCGGATTGGTTTTAACTGGGTAATAAATATTAACAAAATGCAACCTTTGCTTGAAATGTTAAAAATTTCACAAAGAAAAAATGTTGTACACATTTTAACAATATATATGTCAAATACCAAAGCAATTTTTTTTTATCACTTCGAAGACTTCAGATCCTAGGGTTTCATTTCAGAGATGTACTTGGTTGCATATTTCTAAATATTCATGGCCTGATTTTTCATAGGGCCCATTTTAACAAGAATGTAGAAAGAAAACCTGGAGGACTAAAGAAAGATCTTATTGTAGATTTACAGTTCACTGACAGTCTGTAATATTAACTTACTGAGCTTATGGTAGTTCAATTCAGGTTAGATAAAGCACTTCCCTCTATGTTGTCTATTATAGAAACTATATAGAGATTATAAAGGCATTAAAATGCTGGCTCTGATTAATAGTAAAACACTTTAATAAAATTGTATCAGTAATTTTCAGTTGTAAGTTTCTATTCACTGTTTTCCACATTGGATCGATGTTTATGACCAAATTTCAAAGTCAGGGGCATCATCAGAAGTTCATACACTCTGAACTTCTCAATACAATGCACCTCATATGAGGCTTCAATCAGAGATAACAATTACAATAAATTTTCTGTGTCAACTTTCCCTACTTCCCTAAGACTTTGTGCCAGATTTTTCCATCAGACTCAGAACTATTAAAGCTTTTTGTCTTTGAGATTAATTATACTCCAAAATGATTTTATGCAGGCAGCAACAAAGCATAGATGTCCTGCCTTACTAATATAATTACCTCACTTGTACCATCTGTAATATCATGTAGGGATACTAGCCCAGTTTTTAAAATATTCTGCAGATCTGTGATTGCAGTGTGAACTCAGATTTTGAATTATGTTGGCTAGCTTTAAAATTATTCTCAGACATCCTATTTTGATGATTCTATGAAGTACTTGGATGTGTTGGAGCAGGCCCAGAGAAGGGTAACAAAGCTAGTGAAGGGTCTGGAGCACAAGCCCTGTCAGGAATGGCTGAGGGAAGTGGGGTTGTTTAGCCTGGAGAGGAGGAGGCTCAGAGACCTTATCACTCTCTACAACTGCCTGAAAGGAAGTTGTAGCCAGGTCAGGGGCAGACTCTTCTTCCAGGCAACCAGCAATAGGACAAGAAGACAGTCTTAAGCTGCACCAGGGGATGTTTAGGTTAGACACTAGGAAAAATTTCTTCACAGAAGGGGTGATTGGATATTGGAATGGGCTGCCTAGGGAAGTGGTGGAGTCACCATTCCTGGAGATGTTTAAGGACAGACTGCACGGGCACTTGGTACCGTGGTCCACTTGAAAAGGTGATGTTTGGTCATAGGTTGAACTTGATGATCTCAGAGGTCTTTTCCAACCTAATTGATTCTGTGATTCTGCAAGTCTGTTATTTTATAACTTACTACAAAGATAGATAAAATATAAAGTATTTTATTTACTGGACTCTGTATACTACTAACTGACCTGTTGCTGTATTTTGGGTTGGGGTTTTTTGTTGTATATGCTGAATGTAAGTAGAAAATCACACAAAAAATTGGTCCTATGCCTATTATTTTCCATTTTGGCCCAGTCATAAAATCCCAAATCTTTGACTTGAGCCATAACAGCATGCTGTAAAAGGCACATCTGTATTTTTGTAAACTGAAATAATTTTTATGTTCACTCTTAAAGCTAGTGAACTCCACTGTGTGCAAAGAATTGTACAATTAGGTCTAAATGCTCAAAACCACTTGATAATCTAACCAGCAGAACAGTCTATCCATTTAGTGTCATAAAAAAGATCTAGACTCCTTAAGATAAAAAAAAAATAAGAATTGTTTGTTTTTAGTCTATGATGAGGTAATTTTCCTGAAGTAAGTTCACCTATAACTAGAAGTCTCAATTTAGTATTAAGACTGAATGTTAATTGCCAGGCTATGCAGTTACAAAGGAGAGTTAGTAAAGAACATCTTTCAATGACTGGAGTGACACATTGAAATCTCAGGAGGAAAAAAGTATGTGTGTTCATGTATACACAGTAATTATGTACTGGTTGGATCCAATCGGAAATAAAAAAAAGTAGTATAAAGAAGCAGGTAAGATCTTTTTCAAGATATACTTAATGCATAATAAATATAATTTCAGTAAAGTGGAATTTCTTTTGTACATAAAAGTCGGTTAGCCTGTATTTTCACTGAAAGTTCTAGAAAATACTGAAAATAAGAATACCTCCATGAATTTTCATTGGGTTATGTTTTATCTCTGAAGTTTTAAGTGAAATGTAATGTTTGCTAAGCCTTGGTTCTCTACAGAAGCATTACCATTTCTATTGATTCTGTATTCACAAACCATGCGCTTTGTACATGATTCCAATGCAAATCAACACAAAAAAAAAATCTTGAATTCAATGCAATTGCAGTTGGTAAGTGATGAACATGCTGTTACACAGTTCAGCCCATATTTATCAATGTGGCTGTGAAGGAAAATTGAGTAAAATGTTGTTGATAGACAGGTTACAAGAGTTCAAAGCTTAAAGTCTTCCTAATGGACACGTTGAAATCATAGTTTTTTCCAGACCAGTCATTTAGTCCAATGTTTATTCAGCAGATTATAGTATAATTCTGATTTCCTCTTGCAGTCCAATTAATATTCACAAATGATGATATGGACACTGAGTCACCCATGCATGACCGCTTGGTTATGTGAAGGAATCTTTCTCATTAGTTCTTTTCTTCAATTTAGAGTTTGTTTGGGCCTTTGTTTAGTTTTTCTTTAGCGTTTTCTTCATTAGTGCTGTTTTTTTGAATAGTACCACTGATTACCTCTCCTTTCCATTTATTCCTATTGTATTCCAAATCTCATGGCTTTTTATACAGCTCTCCAGATTCCTTCCTCTGAAAAAATAACCATCAGTGCAGAACTATTGCTGCTTCAAAGTTTCCTTCGTTCTCACTTACCTTTTTCCCCCCTTTTCTATTGTTAAGTACATGTATTTTTTTAGTCCTGCTCTCTTCACTTCTTTCCTCTTCCTAGCTATCTTTTTAATGGCATAATCAAAGTCCTCAGAAACACTTGCTTTCAGCCTTTTACTGACTGTGACTTCCTGATGCTTCTCCTGGATGAAGTGCTGTGAACTCCAATGATCACACAGGTAACCAGAAGGCTAAGCCATGGACTTTCAAGCAAGGGAGTTTATTTTGGGAACACTACACAGCTGGGTGGCAAGGAACACACACGCCCAGGCTGCAGGTCTCCTTGGCTATATATATTGAAGGGCTTTAGACATGCGCTGTGCTGCTTTCTGAGCTGTTCCCTGTCCGTCCTTCTCTTCCCTTCCCTGACTTGTGAGAAAAGAAATGTTTCCTCTCAGATAAGAGTAGTTTGTCTTATCTGTCTTAGCCAAGAAACAGCTCTGAGGAAAAGACCAAGAATGGTTGTTCTCACACATTCTCTCAATGTACGTTTCTGTTAGCCACAACAAGTTTCTTGAAAGAGAAGTTTCCGAACCATTTACCTCCTTGATTCTTTCGTGCTCAGGGCCCTCTCAACGCCTGCAGGTGCACTCTGTGTTCCTCATGTACTTTTGTGACCTCATTTGCTTTTTCTCTCTCTCCCTTACTTAAGTATTTATATAGGAAACAGAAGATTCTTTAAAACCTGGTTTAGAAATGCAATTGTTGAATAGAGAGCATGAAATGCCTGAGGTCATCAGTGTAAAGAAACATTTGCAATTGACATTGATACTAAAATGTGTTTTCACAATTAGGACAACTACAAATAACAATGGCTCATGTCATGGATGATTCATTGAAAGAAAGAAGGCCCATAAATGTTAATCATTCTTCACAAATGCATTCTGCAGACTATATTTCCAGCTTGTGATTTGCAAGCTATTTTCATTTTCTCCAAAACTTAAAAAATGGTAAGTAGTCTGTAAAGATGTGTCTGCCTCACTTTAGAATTCTTGACTATGTTCTGGAAAGTTTTCAAAGGGTTTTCTCCTGCCAAAGTAGTATAAAGAGGTTTAAAAGGAAAATAAATAATAATAAAAAAAATTTAAAGTATTTAAGAGTAAAAGATTCAAGGATTCTTTTCTTCATCCTCTGAGTGTCTCATATATATAACGTAATAATGCCATTTGATTTACCTGTAGTCATGTAGTTATCTTTTTTCAGTGCTCTTCTCTTACTTGGCCATTAAACTGACTGTTTAAGCACTAATGCTCTCCAGAAGGTCCTCCTCCAACCTCTTTTTCACTCAGAAAATTTCTCTAGTGTTTTGGTAAAGAAATCAATAATCAATTCACAATGTCAATTCAAAACATCTGTTGAAGTTATTGTAACTGTGGCTTTCACCTTTTAGGAGTCTTCAGTCTGAAATCACTGAATGGGTAAGGTTGGAACGGACCACTGAAGATCACCTAGACCAACCTCCTGGTTCAAGTAGGTCTCATAGAGCAAGTTACTCAGGATTGTGTCCAGATGACTTTTTGAATATCTTTAGAGAAGGAGACTTCCCTGGGCAACCTGTTCCAGTGCTCTGTCAGCCTCACAATAAAGAAGTTCTTCCTAATGGTCAGGTAAAACTTTGTGTTTCTGCTTGTGCCCATTGTCTTTCATCCTATTGCTTGGTATCACCAAGAAGAGCCTGGCTCCATCCTCTGAACACCCACCCTTCAGATACTTATGTTCACTGATAAGTATTTCATTATTATTATGGGTTGTGATGCCTTTGTGATAAAAAATATAAGTAACATCTGTGTAGCAGAGAGAGACATTTGAAATATTTATAGAGATTTTAATTTATCTTCACAAACATGAGAGCTCCTAATGCAAATATGTATAGGCACAAATATTCACTACACTTGGTTTCTTAACGCACTTATGGAAATAAAAGGTACACTTAGGAATAACATTCTGAAAAACTGAGCCCTTAAGTAGTTTCATAGGTAGTAAAGCCATTGTCAATAGTTTCATACAGACTAAAGCCATTGTCAATTCTATATTATTTTAATGCATGTAATTCTTTTATTGTATGCACTCAGGAAATAATCTCAGCAGTTGATGAAGATGTTAAGTTGTTGATTAGAGTACATGTACTTATAAAAATGGAAGAATTTACACTCAGCTCAGAAATATTAAAATCAACTGCATTGTGGGACCAGCAATGTTTTCAAAATCCACAGGTATAGTATTTTATGGTACAAATAGACCTTGAGTGATAGAAACTGTATCTGCTTACAAGACCTGAGACCTGTGTGTATTTAGGAACTGTATTTATATATGCTTCTCTTTCCTTATCAGTAAAGATGTAAGTATGTAGCAAGTTTGTATACGTTCATCTATGTATTAAATATGTTTGTGTTAAAAGATTGATAATTCAGTGGATGGACTCCTTGCAATATTGTCTTTTTCTAGGTTTACATCTGTGCTACCTTAAATTATATAAGAAATTTGGTGTGCCCACCTATTGTTTCATCTAAAGAACCATCAGTCTACCAGTATAAAACCTTGGAGGACCATCAGCATCTTGTAAGAATAACCAGCTAGAGGGAAACAGAATAAAAAGTATTACGGGTGGTTGTTAATACTAACAGCTGTATTACTTTGCTATCAGTAATGGGTAAGGAAAAGCCCTGTTTTCTGTCACTTTTTTGAGAGGCCCAATCATAAAAATGGAAATGTGATTACAAACAGGCACTTGAACATGAAGAAATTAAATCTGTAAAACAGCTTGCTAGCAACTAAGCCTGAAAATGCAAAATGGTAACAGCTAAAGCAGTGAAATATCTATAAAGGAAGGATTATTAAGGAAACTATCTTCAAATAAATTAAAAAACCTTAGAGACTGCTATATATTTATGTGGCTCAGAAATTCAAGAAAAAGTGCTATTGTCATCTATCCAGCAAAAGTAATATTTTTTTAATAGGAGTCTGAAACACAACATTTAGTAAAAGCTTTTCCTCATATTCCTGAGACTTTTCTTTCATCTCTTACCTTGGAGATTTAAAGATGTAATTGAATTTGTTCTTTTTTTACCTCTATTTTCATTTTTTAACTTAATACACACATTTTGCTTTATTATAAATTCGCTTAGTCATAAGCGTCTTGCCTGCAGAAGAATTTTTATATAGCAGGCAATAAAAAATCCTAATAATGTGTTAGTGTGCAAGGGGGTTCAATTTCTTCAGAGAATTATTGCATTTAATATAATCAATGGCAAGAGCTAAGTAAACCTGACCTAAATACGTGGTGACTGATCATTGAATCCTGTTTCATATTGTGTGTCTGTAGTGGTTGATCCTTTGTATATTATGGAAATTATGCAGGCCAGCCAGCCTAAAAGGTTTGACTCTGTTTATGCCAAATCCATAAATTGAAAAGAGATTCTTCTATAAAGTCCTTTCTATTAACAGTGCTGCAGCTCAAGCTGAGACCTTCAACAAAGAAATTCCTGGGCAATTATACTCTTGCAATCTGAATTCCCTATCTCTTGTGCAGGAGTTTGGACCAGTAGTAATATTAGAGTCTGGGTTCTTCTAGTTCTTCATTGGGTCCTTTCATTGTAGATGGGCTGTTTCTTTTCTTATCCCTAAGGTTGCACCTTCTGTTGACGAGTGTAACTTCCATGGCTTGAACTGGCTCTGGAACTTTTTACTTGACTCAGTAAGAGTTCAAAATATTCAGGTGAATGTTCACTGCCTGTGGACTAAAGCTACAGCAAATTTGGCTGCTAACACTAAGCCAGTTACGCTCAACAATTTCTATATAGGTATTACACCAAGTTGCATAACATGTAAAAAGTAGTAATGGAGCTAGTTATTCAAGGGACTGGGTTGGATCAGAAGACTGGTAACGTAATCCAAGTCCTTTCACCTCCAGATCACTGTTTTGTGTCTCTCTCAGATTGGTAGTGTCTAAAATTCATTACCATCTAAAGCTTGGTCAGTGACATATGTAAAATGAATCTCTGATCTTAATCTACTTCCTATTGGAAAGGTGTTCATATCACAAGAACACTGTAACTGGCACCTTCTAATAGGGCCAAGTACTCAACTGTCAGAAAGATGAGGCTTTGTTCTTAGCATGCTCTAAGGAGTCTTTGTTTCTCCTTAAGAGTGCAGGTATTTCCACTTCACAGCAAATGTAATAACCCCTGTGGGTAGTGTTTTGTGTCGTGTGTGTTACCTCTGGGCCATGCTGTTACTGTCTTGGCTACTTCAACATTAGAGAAAAATATGAGTGTACACTTAGCTTACAGCCTTTAAGGAAATGCCTTTGGGAGGTAGGAGGATGCTTAAGGCCTAATCCTGCAGTACTTTGCTACTTCCTATTTTCTAGGTCCTCTGCGGACTTACACAATCTTACAGTGACTAATGCAGGGCTTTCCTGAACTTCTCACTTTTTAAAATTCTCCTCTCTGCAGTTTCCTGACAAAAATACATGAATCTTCTCCATTTCTTCATGTTTTCTCATGTTTCCTTCAGAAACATTTTCTATTTGAGTATTCTCCTAAAACTTGTTTCAGTCAGAGCTTTACCCTTTTCTTACTTTCTCCCCCTTTCCCTTCCCAACTGTAAAATTTGAGGGTGATTTACTGAAGGTGTCATCTCTGCCATTTTAGCTGAATTACTGTGTTCCTTCTGTTAATTACACTATGTACATAGAAGGACACAGCCACGGTAGGGAAAAAGCTGATACGCTGTATGGAGACAGCAAGGCAGCACACAGGTGTGCCCAGGTCTGAGTTCACTTCACAGGCATGCCTGGACATAGCAGGACTGGGGGGGCTTTCAGGGTGCTGCAAAAGCAGTGGACTTTCCTCTGTTGGGTAGGAAACTTTCACACATCATTTTTCACTGTTCTTCTCCAGAGTTTTGCTGGCAAATAACATTTTTATTCCCTTCTCAGGGGAAAAATCACCATGAGACTAGCACCTTTCTGGAAGGTGGGCTACAGTGTTTGTAGTGAAGTACTACTTTTTCTGTGTCTTCTTTTTCACTTTTCCTTTGAAAAAAACCCCATGATTCTGCTTTATCATTCATTCTAGCACATACATCCACTGACTCCTACCTGAAGCATCACCTCTGGGTGTTATGGGTTCACCTAGGTGGGCCTAAATTTAGGTCTTAAAGTCCAGACTAGGCCTGGAATTGTCAGGTGACTTGAGCTGGGCTGGGCTAGCTGACAGCTGACTTCTTCTAAC
>JAOXXN010000471.1:21823424-21838581 GCA_026770055.1 Myrmophylax atrothorax | reverse complement strand
AGACAACTCCCTGCAAAATCTTGCTTTTCAAAATCAATTTTTTTTTTGGTTGGTTTTTTTTCGTAGCTCAATATACTTGAAAAATGTTTATTATGCCATTTTACAATCAAACTTAGAAGTACTGGTTGACATCTAAAATGAAGTTTTGTTTCTATTTTAAAGCTGATTAATTTGCTGGTAATGCAGTTTTCTCCCTGTTGCCTCATATTCATACACTTCTGCTGCAGAAGGCCCTCTTGCAATTAGTAAGGAATAACAATATCTTTCAGTGGGAGAAAGAAGCCTGGCTGCCAAATTTTCAGTGGGATAACTACACTTCGGAGCACATCAGTTCATAGTTGATGTGTGTTTTCTAAGGAAACTTCATCTACATAGGTAAATATAAAATCAACATCTAAATTGAGTGAAAGATGGAATAGAAGATAGACTGATGATAAGATGGACAGATATAAAAGCATTTTCATTGTGAAAATTACTGGTGTTCCATTTGCCAGAAAAAATTCTTAATAAGCTGGAAATTGCAGATGAACTAATGTGATTGAAAGATAGCACCTATCTCTTGCAGTGAGAGTGGCACAATCTACTGAAGAAAATAGTCTACTGACTTCATAAATGAAGCATTCTCTTTTCTTGGTGTTTTAGGTCAAGGTCCAAGTACAATACGTCTCTCACAACTTTACCTATCCAAATAACAAACATCCTCCCTCTAGTTAATTGCCTTTATAGTCAATGGGCAGAAATGGACACTTCCAGCCCGTGATTCACATAACAGATTATCCTTGAATGAGGTGAGCCATACCTCAGATGTGCCTCTTGAAGTGTCAAAATTTGGCTGAAATTAATTTTTCCCAAATGCCTTCTGTGAAGTATAATTCAGTCATGCTCAGGTGACTGGAGTCAGAATTGGGCTCATGGACTGTGAAGTGCCAGAGCTTGAGATCCTACACCCTGAAGTGCTCACTTCGCATTCATAAAGTGTTTAAGAAAATCATCATGTCTTTTGTATCAACAAATCAATTGAGACTTACCATACTTGTAGATGTGGGTGTCCTTTGTATATAGGTATACTTAAGAAGGAAACTTACTCCCAAAGTAAATGATATATATCACAAAAATTATAGATGAGAACATAAATATGAAATTGAAAAAAATTACTGTATAGATGTAAGGCTTCAATTTTTATGCTTCCACTCTATATATCATTGCATTTCTGTCCAGCTATTAATTCCTTGAAACTTGGTTAAAGTGTTATATTTAAAGATCTATGGACTAGTTTCCATACTAATATAGTATATAATTATCTGTGACTTACAGGCAGATGATGACAAAACTTAATCACTGTCATTTGTGCCTTGAAAATAAAAGGTCACACTATATTTATATTTTCTTGAGTTTATGGTATCATGAGCACATGAATTTGATAAAATGTGGTGCAAAAATATTTTGTGAAAATCACAGAATAGCCTGAAGCCAAATGTCAATGATCAGCTATTCTTCAGGAACTGTAAGGATTTACAATCAGCTCATTTTTTTTGTCCTGAATTCCTGTGTGTCAATTTTGTGACAGTTCTTGGGTTTACCTGGATGTCATAAAGGGATAGATATATATTATTATCTACAGACATCACAAAATATAGAAGTGATTGGGATTTTTTCCCCTACATAAAAGGATGTAAAACACGGAGTGAAGGTGATGCTTTTGTTCCATATAAAGTCTCACAACCATAAGCATAATGGACTCTAATCCACAGCTCAGATGAACAAATTAACAGCATGGGTAATATAGTGGCTGATCCTCTTATGTGTTGAGTTGCTACCTTCTGACTTCTTTTCTTTTTCCTCATGATTTTATATTTTTTAATGCTGGTAGTTTTCATTTGAGTTACTCTTGCAACCAACATGTGCTCTCTTACCTACATATGGATGCAATAGCAACAGCACAACAACTTCTAGTAAAGGTGGGTTATGCAGTGGATTTTAGCAAGGCTTGACCATGGGTACCAAGTAGCTGAACAGCGCAAGACTAACTAATCCCAGGTTACAGCTAGCACTGAAGAAGATGCTCATAATGCAGAATATAACTAGGCTGTCACATAATGAAGCCTGCTTTGGGACCTCAGATTATTTTTAATTTGGTTGACTAGTCTTTTATTGACAAACTACCAAAGAGGAAACCAGACCATGTTGGTCACGCTTTGCACTGTACCTCCACTCTTTTGAAATGTGGAACAATTTTCAGCTAGTCAGTTTGTCTCTTGAATTGAATTCACACCATAAAGTACATCTAGGCAGTTGTCATCCCCTTGCTCCTTTCTTCTGCCAGTTCCAGTCTCAAGACATCCTCAGTCACTCACTGATTCTCAGCTTATGCATTAGGGCTTGAAATACTGAACTGTATCTCTCAGATAAAAATAGCAATCCTCTGTCATTTACCAGCTTGGCAGGCCTCCCGGCCAGACTTGCACAGATTGCTCTTCCTGCCTGTGCTTTGAGTGTGCCTCCTGCAGTAATGGCATCAGGGCACCCTTGGCATGGCTTCACTTGGCTACTGTGAAGAAATGCTTTTACTGGTGGTATGTGATGTGAATCAGAATCACACTGTTCTACACAAGGACTGGCGTGATTGGCCACCATTTCACTGACCTTCTGCTCTAATCATCCCTGTGCATCCTTTCTTTTTACTCTACCACAGTTTCTTGTTCCTTAGCACCAGAAGATGGATCAGTCACCCCCAATAACAGATTTGCCTTCTTTCCAGAAATATGTAGGCACATGAGCACAGCAATCTTCTGGCCTCTTCAGATGCAGTGGCACACATAAAGTCATCATCTTCCTTACCAAACTGGTTTAACAAAGTGACCACTGCCAATGCGTCTTAGAAATTTGCCCTGTATTTTTTTGTAACTCTGCCACCAGTCCTTAGTGCTGTCACAGCATGACCTTAAACGTTGACATCTTTGTTATTACAGATGATAACTAACAATAGCACCAGCTGCAGAAACCTATGGCTCCTTCACTGCTTTTGAGGCATATCCCACTGCTCTGGAAACAAGAGGAAACAAGTTTTCCACTTCAGGAAACATATGCAGCTGTATTCTTGCTTTGTGGGACTGCTGCTAGGCTCCAGCGGTTTGCTCACAAGTCATTCAGGAGTTTGGTACACATACAGACAAGGGACGGACAACCCTTGCAATACCAGTACACAAATGCCATTCCAGTTGTGGTGTAGGGGGTGTTCCTGAAGTTTCTTCCAAGCTGTTGCTGACCATAGAAAACTGGTCCACAAATGTTGCCAAGGAGCTGCCTACAAATATCACCTCAGTGCACTGAAGGCAACATCACATGTGCTAGCTAAGTGGATGGTGAGACGGAGTGCAATACAGCACGGGGCACAAACAGCATGACCCATGTGATTATGTAAACTTGCCAGAGTTTCATTTGTGACCAAAAAGTAACCTAGCACTTTTCCTGTGCTGTATTAATCACAGAATCATAGAAACATGTAATCATTAAGGCTGAAAAAGAACTCCAAGGTCATCCAGTCCAGCCTTTTAACAAACACCACCATGACAACTAAAGCATAGCACTGTGCCATGTCCGGTTGTTTCTTAAACACTTCTGGGGATGGTGACTCTACCCTGGCAGCCTGTTCCAATGCTTAACTGCCCCTTCTGTGAAAAAAATTCTACCTGATGTCCAACCTGAGCATCCTCTGGCACATCTTTAGACTATGTCCTCTTGTCATGTTGCTAGTTGCCTGGGAAAAAAGGCTGCTCCCATCTGCTACAATACACCTTTCTTTTTTTTCTTTCCTATCAAACCTGTGTAATATCTTGGATTATCTAATAAGAGTTTGATGAATTTTATAGGATTAGTGGGTGGAATCTTGAGCTAGTCTAGATTTCAATCACACAGCTGAAGTGAAAAATTTACTTGGTTTTTCTGCATCTAATCTAAGCCATTTTAAGACACCACATTTTCTTTAGAGGAAAACATATAGCATTGACCAGTCTTATGCAAGACTTCTTCTTGTAAGGACACTTAAAGGGGATAATATAAAAAAAGCAAAATTCTGTTCTTGTTCCTTTTCATGACTGTGTTTTAAGTGTAGAATCCTGGGAACTGTGACATTTTGCTATGACAGGTATATACCTGAAAGCATGGTTACTTAATGCACACTGCCACGGAGGGATTCCTCCTGTTACTGCAGAATATGATGGTGTGAGTATAATGACTCTGATGCAGAAGAGGAATGGAAATAGCTTGGGTAATAAGCCTTGGTTCTTGAAAATATCTGTTAGCTGGGCTGATTTTTGTCTTAGGTGAGTAATGACTTCAGTGCCTTGGCCAGTTTCCTAAAACGATTTAGCAGGCATCCCTGGGAAGTGCCTCTTTAATCCAAGTCTTTTCTTCTCATCTGCAAACTGCCTCGGGATAAGTATCAGTTGGTTGTAGTTTGGGGGCCCTGGTAAAAGTGTTCAGTGTAGAGAGGCTTTGTGCAAGACAGATGGCTCTTATTACAGATCTTTGCATTACAAATCGAGAGTAACCGATTGCATGACAGGGGGTCCTGCTCTCTCTTTCTCCTTCCAGGCAGGTGTCCTTCATATGAAGGTGGGCTTTCAGGCTCTTTACACAGCCAAAAGCATAGAAAAGTTACAGAAAATGAGTTACCCCTTTGAGGTACTTGTGGTACTGCCTGACTCAGTATTTTGGTCATGAGCACAGGATAGTAGCTTATACCCAAGGAGTTTAAAGTAAAATGAAATAAAGTGCTAAAAGGAGAAAACCTCCACATCCCTCCATCTATGCTGAGTTTGATCAATTCTGGGCAGTAATTTAACCAGGAGAAGAGTTGTTTTCTGTACTTCAGCATCTCTAATGAAGAGAGAGGCTTTATAACAATATATTGTACTTTGAAGCAACTGTATTTTATCGAAATTCCACAAAGAGTTTTATGTGAAGATAAGTGCAGTGCTGTTTAGCAAACACAATTTCTATGAAGGGGCAACTAATTATTTTTTATACAGTCTGCTTTTCTCCACTTTTTTGCATTTCCTTTTTTTTTTTTTTTAAATGACTGGATATTTGATTGAAGTTAAAGAGACAAGTTTCAGATTTGGTGCCAATGTGCCATAGTTCAGCTCCTGACTGTGGTACTGCAGCATGAAATGCTGGTGATTTCCTCAGACTCAATACATTGCTTGGACACCATAGCTTTCCAGATTTAATCTAGTTGGACAGAGTCTCAGTGTTTCTCTGTCTCTCCTTGCTGATACTGATCGCAGCACATTTAGCCCCAGCAGATGGGAAATATGCTCACCACTTGTGGCTGATTCATGGTTGTAAAACATTATGGAAAAGAGCTAGGAGGTATAATTATAAAGATCAAGTTGGTGTTTTGTCCTGTTTTCCCTCTTCTGCATGGACAAAGTGCACAGAATGAAATGTGGAGCAAACAGAGTAAAGGCTGTAAAGGTGTGTTTTTGTCTTAAGAGTTCAGATGATGCACTGGTAGATACCATAATGCATTACTATATATTCAATATTGGAAAATGTGTTAAAGCCTTATTTTGTTGGTTGCTGTGAACATTTTTGACACTCTTTTGTATGCAAGTTCGAACCAGGACATCAACTCTGGCCCTTACACATTTTAAAAATTTCAGAGCTGGATTGAAATGTTACAGATTGGTCCTGTCTGTATCTGGTAATCTTGACTGCATCAGAGGGTATCAAGTTTTCTCCTTTATGCTATTAATTTTAAACCCTAGGCAATATATGTAACAATGTAAGCTTTAGAAAGTCATTCCCCAGTTTTGCCAGTTCCCTAATTACTTCAACCTGCAGTAAAATGTCAGTCTACCTAATTATATGGTTACTGCTCTCCTGGGTCCAATATAGCCTGCAGGTGTGCACAGTAATGTGGTTAGCAGGTCTGACTGACCCAGCACCTTCCATTTATTAGACTGGCCTTTTGCAAAGTTGGTCAAACCTCTTGTGTCTTCAAGACACTGTTATTAATTTGAACTTCATCAGACAAGGCTAGATCTGAAATTTTAGCAGACTGCAGGAAATTGTGAGTAAGTCTAGAGAACCTTATCTAGACCTAGAAAGAGTGTATCTGTTAACTAGGTAAATCATAGGGTTTGGTGCTTTTTCAAAATATCTGGACAATCTTACTCTGAATTAGCTGTTTTAATTGAGTCTGTGGATTCAATGTACAAAAGAGAACCTAATGCTTTGTTACTCCTGTTGTAGTAATGTTGTGTACCTGTAAGGAGTCTCTTAGTATTTTTGGCTTTTATTCTCTTGTTATTTCAGAGTTTTCTTCTAAAAACCCCAAACAAACAACAAAACTTGCTCCCAGACGAATGGCTCTACATTGTTCCTATTTATTACCTCTCAGTTATAAATAAAGCAGCTGCATTTAAAACTGCTAAACTGCTTAAAATTCAGCTGGCCCTAACAGGAGGCTAAACCTGTCCAGATTAGGTTTGAGATGCAGCTCTTTATACCGAGTCAGATGAATGGGGAAGTGATGTTTCCAAATATCTCTCCAGTTTTATATTTGGACAGTGTATTCCTTGGAGGCCTATTATGTAGGATAAGAGATATGCTGTGTAGGTCCAGTAGTTCATTTATACTTCATGTACTAACAACAATTAGTTTGCACAAGCATGCTGAAGAGCCTGTGGCCAATGAACACAGCTCAAGACTGCTGAATTATTTGGGGATTCAGAAGTGCTGATTTAAACTTGAAAGGATGGGAAAATATCTGTGCACTTCCTAATTTTGACCAGAAGAGGAAGTGGAAGTACCATCATGTGAAATACCATTCCTACAGCAGTTTTCAGCTGATAGTAAAGTGCAGATTGTTGTGCAACTCTACACCTGCAAAATTTAGTGAAGCTTTGTGTAGAAAGCCTTTCTAAGGCTCCAAAGCAGAGACAATTTCTTATATACCATTCTCTGTAATACAAAGACCAAAACTGAAAGATGGAAGAAGACCACAAAAACTAATAATTAAAGGAGATGATGAAAGCTAATAATTTTGTTTCCTCTGCAAAATCTTTTATTGTGAGAGCCTGATCACTCAGGTGAGTATGCTTAACATTTAACAATTCCATTTAAACAATTGGAGAATCAGGTGCCCAATACTCAGAGAGTATCTGTACAATTTCTTGATCCTTATAGGGACTTCTGAAATTCTCAGTCCCAATCAGATAATTAATATCCATCATATTACTCTTCCAGGCTGTGTCAGAAATATTTTGTTCCTGTAAAAAATATTACAATCCCTAGATTTTTTAAAAAAACATTTTTCTTTTCATCAGAATTTCATCATAAGCTTCAGGGTTTTTTTCCATTGGAAATGATACCCCAAAGCATTTTTATAGGCAACATTTAATCAAATGCAGATTTTAGGGGGGTTTTGGCATATCTTATTGTAGTGTCCTGTCCAATTTTTTGAGCAGTGCTACTTACTTTGGTAAGTAAAAGAATGTGGGAAAACTACAAACATAAAATCAGAGACCTTCCAAATACTAGTATTTCTTTTCTAATACCGATATTGCATCATGTAGTACTAGAAATTATATAATAGGTTTGAAACTAAGGGCAGATATATAAGAGGTGAATCCCATATGACAAGCTAACAATTTCTCTGTAAGCATTTTTGCTGCGTTTGAAATGAATAGCTACTTACTTAGGGAAAGGAACAATGCATTATTTATTCTCTAACATGTTGCCACTGCCTGTGCAATGAAAACCTCCAACCAAATTGACAAGGGGAGCTGAAACAGCGGACTGGGCATCGGCTAAGAGCATCATATTCATTACAAATTTAGATGATAAGATAACACCTTCCCAATGAGAAAAGCTGCCGAAAACCCCTGGCCTTTATTAATGGGCCTCATGAGTCAATCTGCAGCAGTGATGTATCATCCTCATTTAAGTAAATGATGTGCTGTGAAAATGCATAATTTTAAAGAGCAAGAGAGTGGATTGAAACAAGTATACACCATAAGGAAGCTCAGATCTCTCATGATGTATGCTGATTTTTGGGTGGTCCCCATTTGCACGGCTGTTTAAGCAAGCACTCTAAATGGAAATGCACTTGACATTTTTGTGACTAGCTGTAATCAAACAGCATTAGAATTCAGCTGATCTCACTGAAGACGATTAAACAAATTTCTTGTTCATTCCCAGTTCCTTCTAATGGGAAAATGGAGGGAAAAGACAGACTGATGAAAATTATCCCAGATGGAAAATGCTGTCTTAAAATGAGTTTGGAGAGGAATACCAAATTCTTGCCCCTTTTGCTAAAGCAAGAGTCCCATCACTGTATTATGTCCATAACCACGGGAGCTGGAATTCACCCATGATTGTCAGACATTCTTACAGAATAAATATTCAATGAAAAGCCTTGGGACTTAGCCTTACACCGACGGTGTGCTAGGTGCTAGAGAAGGGAAAAGTAACTCCACTTGTTTTCAGAGTAGTTGCATGAACACTTTTCATACAGTGAGAATAAACTCTGCAACCTGCAGAGTTGCTTGCTCTCTCAGATAATAATATTTAAAGTAGTGTGTCTTTCAGACTCCATGAAACTTATTGCATTATATGAATAAATTTTATATACAGTTCAGTATCTGCTATAACACACCAACTGGACTTCATAAACTCTCTGGACTTTTTAAAGGTTAAAAATCCCAGTCTTGAACTACAGCAGTGTTGGGGTCTCTTATACAGTACTTTGGGAGATCTGTTTATTTTTTCTGGGCATTCATTTATTTCAGTGAGTGTTTTTTTGTGGTGGTTAACACCCTCGGGATACCACAGGGTGAATGTCATCCTTGTTACGCTGGGAAGGCAGTATGACAGAAGGAGGTTTTGCAGGGTTTTCTGAAGGCAGAGTGGATGTGCAGCAAGTGTCCTCTGGGGCTGTGGCTGTGGCTGGAGCATCCCTGCAGCTGGCAACACTTGGCTCCCCGCTCCGCTGCCACTGCAGCACTGTCATCTGCCTTATCCCAGAGGATGGCAGCTGTGTTGACAGCTCATGGGGCAAAATTCAGTCTGCAGCTTATAGAGACTCATCCGATCGTTGCCGTGATGCATAGGATCCAGACTTATTTCCAAATGAGTTGATGTTGGGAGCAGCATGTATACGTGTATGTGTGTGTGTTTGAGGGGTCGGAGCAGGAGTTTGACATGCTCACAACCATCAAAAAACAGAGAAACCGCGCAAGGGAAACTGTTAGCAAGTTAGCTCTGGGTGGAAACACACGAGGGCACTGTAGCAAGCACTAATGCACACTTTTATTTACGAGAGGTAACCCCCACCCTTTGCATGCCAGCAGTGGCCTTTGAAGCAGAGTCTGAGTGAAAGGACTGGGGCCAGAGTTGCCTGCAGGAACGAGCAGAAGCACAGCAAGTCGCGGGGCTGGGGCACGCACAGCAGTGAGGGCTGATGTCCCTGTTTAAGCATCTGGAGAATGGGGCAAGGACAACCCTGAGGGGTTATAAATATGTCTGCACAGGCCACCCCAGGGCTTTTACCTGGTGAAAGAGCTTGTCACAGCTTCATTTTCAAGGCATCTTAGTGCTTGTGTGGCAGCTGGGAGTGTGGGAGCAGTGCCCTGAAGAGCAGGAGGGCTGAACAGACTTCAACAGGACAGTGGTCTCTGGGAGGAGGGTGGGACTGGACAGGACGGGCTGCCTCCTGGGGGATGGCAGGCACTTCCAGGCTGAAGCCATGTGCTGCTCCCTCCAGCAGAAGGAGGCGGGGAGGTGTGGGCTGCCACCGCAGCCTCTGGGGTGGGGAGCGTGGCTCCACTCCTGCCTGGGCGGTAGTGGGGCAGCAGTGCTGCCCACATGAGCCCCTGGTAGCACCTCCATTGTTCTGTTTCAGTTCGAAAGCCTAAAATAACACTTTTCTCTCGCTGAACAAAGAACTTGGTTATTCATAAAGACCTTTTGAGGGGGAGAAATGTGTCTTTCACTTTCTCCCTCCAGAACACGGTTCTCACAGGCATTCAGGAGATCTCTGAGGTAACCAAATAAACCCCCACTGCTGCCAAAGGCTCCCCCAGAAAGAAAAGGGCCTTGAAATCCACTCTCTGAGCAGATGGATGGGCAGCTGGCACAGCTGATTTCAGTGCTTGCAGTGAGTGAAAAAGTGTTTTGGGAGTGCAGTTCAGCTACAGCCAGGAAACACCGCTTCTCACAAAAATGACAAAACAACTTGTTAGCTGTCAGAAATCTCCCAAGCTTGGGGTTTGTGAAGTTTAATGCTACCCAGTGCTAGAAAAGACCTGTTTTCTGTCACAACCCTTAATACTTGGTGAGAGACGGGCTGCCTGCCCTCAGACACAGAGTCAGCTTGCTGTCTTTGAGGAGAATGGTGCCTGGGGAGGTGAAGCCTTTGTGTTAGGTCTGAACTGGAAGCTGAAGGGGAGAAGCAGCAGTCTCACAAAACACAAGATCTTGCTTGTATACGTGCCAGGGTATTCCAGCTCAGGGGAAGCTCAGAGGCAGGAGATCATGCCTTCCTCAAAGGCAAGTCATCATCAGTCAGATTCCCTGAGGTGTTTTGCTGAGGTTACCACTAATGACAAACCACCTTGCATTTCCCTGAAGGACTGAGTGAAGGACTGAATGAAAGACTGAGTGAAATTCCTGCAATAGATGCAGCTATAACTGTCTCAACAATATTTGTATAATTATCTTAAATTCTTCTTTTAAGTGCTCACAGCCGTGCTTTTTTTAAAATACTGCCCTATAACCAGCACTGGTTATTTTATCAAATCCTGTTGTTCAGTTGCCACCTCCAATTGCTGGCTGATTTGGTTGGGACTATTTTGGTTTCCAACAGTTTTTCTCCAGTTCACAGGAAAATATGGTCTACTTTTCTTTTTTTTTTTTTCCTTTTTTTTTCATTGCATTTTCTTGTTGCTGTATTTTAAAGATAAAGGAGTATTTTATGGTAAATTATGAAGTGTCTATTATTCACCTCAGCTTCCATAACAGCTTCAGAAATGTCATTGTTCTTTCAGGATGGATATTCTGTGGCAGTCATCTTTTGCATTTATATAGCACTTATCCCAGAAATTAAGCACTTACAAAGCTTTCACTAATTTAATGTCTATTTGTTGCAGTTATAGTGAAGATCTTCATCAAAAGTTCCGTTGATATCAGCTGAGTGTTGGATGATCATGAGAGTCAAATCTCATTACAGTTTTGAGGACCCTCATATCCAAATGTCTGTATCTCCCATGTGAAGCCAGTACTGAATGTCTCATTACTCTTCATGTTACTTTTGGGAAAAATGATTTGCAACATGTTCATGGAGTGACGCGGTCTTGGTCTTTTGGGAAGGGACCAGACCGACGTCGGGGGTTCTTGAGCTGCCTGCTGAATCCCAGGTGGTAAGCAGCTGCGTGGGCCTCAGGTTGAGTCTGCCTTCCCTTCCAACCCGCTGCGGAGATGTAAGGAAGAAGCTGACACCATGAAAGCCGGAGCCGATCCTGGTTTATTAGCCGATCTCTCCTGGGTTACAAGCCGATCTAAGTTGATTGACAGAGGGGAGGGCTTTTTATACCCTCGGGGGGAGAACATTCTAGAAACTGGGAGGAGCTGAGGCGGAGCATGCAAATCCGCCACAGCTAATAGGGTACAAACTTGTGTGGGTGGTAACTGGGGAGGAGTAAACAGGGAAACCAGGGGATTGGATGGGGAATTAACCAATGGCAGCTGTCTCTGCACTGACAGGCTAGGCCTGCTGCACTGACAGCTCCACAGGGACAGGGGGGGTAAAAACCTTTATTAATAAAAAACTGGGGGCAACTGTAGAATCGTCCAGGTTGTGCAGTCACTGTCCGGCAGGAAGGTCCTCCTCTTGGACCTTCCACACATTAAAGTTCGTTTTCTTGTTCTCTTTCCTTTTTCCACTCCTCCATGTCCATGTATACCCCATCTCCAACAGAGGGCCTAAGATGGAGCTTTGTGGAACCTCACTGGTGACAGGTCACCAGTCTGATGTCACCCCATTCACTGTTACCCTCTGTGTTCAATCCCTGAGCCAATTGCTCACTCACCGCATGATGTGTTTATCCAGCTGTGATGGACACTTTGTCCAGAAGGATCCTGTGAAAGACGGTATTGAAAGCATTACTGAAATCCAGAAAGATGACATCAACTGGCTTCCCTGGATCAGCCAGGTGGGTTACCTTGTCATAAAAGAAAATCAGGTTTGATAAGCAGGACTTTCCTCTCATGAAGCTGTGCTGGCTGTGACCAATGACTATGTTGACTTTCAGGTGTTTTTCAATACCTCCCAGAATAATCTTCTCCATCACTTCACCAGGCACTGAAGTGAGACTGACAGGCCTGTAGTTTCCTGGGTCCTCCTCACTCTTCTTGAAGATCAGATAACATTCACCAGCTTCCAGTCATTTGGGACCTCTCTGGGTTCCCAAGACCACACAAGAATCATCAAGAGAGGTTTTGTGATGACATCAGTGAGATCTTTGAGGATTCTGAGATGAATCCCATCAGCCCACATAGACTTGTAGGGATGCAGCTGGAGCAGCAGGTCCTGCACAATTTCAGGGTCAACTGGGAGTAGATCATTCTCACAGCCATGGTCCTCCAGCTCAGGACACTGAGACTCCCTTGCTCCGTCATCCATGTTGAAGGCAGAGGCAAAGAAAGTGCCAAACACCTCTGCTTTGTGTCTGTTCCTGTTTGTGAGGTGACCATCCTCATGCTGTAATGGGCCAATGATATTTCTATACTGCCTGTTACCATTAATATTTTTGAGAATACTCTTTTAATTGTCCCCCACATTTCTGGCCACCTTCAACTCCAGTTGAGCTTTGGCCACACAAAGTTTCTTCCTACAGCATCAAGCAGCGTCTCTGAATTAATCCCATTTCTCTTGACCTTGCTTTCACTGGGCATATACCTTCCTTTTTTGCATTATTTCTCTGAGAAGGTCCCTGTTCAGCCAAGGCAACCATTTGCCTCACTTGCTTGACTTCTGACATTTGGGAATTGCCTGCTCCTGTGCCCTTAGGAGATGATATTTAAAAAGTGATCAACATGGATGGACCCCAGAATCTGCAAAAAACATTTTCCCAGGAAACCTTACTTACTAGTTCCCTGAGCAACTGAAGTCTGCTCTCCTCATGTCCAGGGTTGAGGTTTTGCTGGCACTTTTCCTCCTGCCAACAGATTTAAAACTCAATCACTTCATGTTCTCTGTGGCCAGGACAGCTACCAACATCCACTTTGCTCATGAGATCCACTCTGTTGACAAACAGCAGATCAAGGAGGGCATATTTCTGAGTCGGATCCCTTAGGACGTTTTCCATAAAGGTGTCATCCAGGTTTTATAGGAATCTTCTGGCCTGGTTTGTACCAGCTTCCAGTTAATTCCTGACAAGTTGAAGTCCCCCATAGGGACAAGGGCAGTTGATTTGGAAGTGTTTTTTAGTTCCTCAAAGAATAATTTGTTGGCATCATCATCCTGGCCAGGAGATCTATATCAGACTCCCACAATAACATTGCATTATTTGTGTGCCCCTTGATTCTTACCCAGAGGCTCTCAACTGTGCCACTGCCAGCTATGAGCTCCATATATTTTAACCCTTCTATTACATACAGTGCCACCCCTCCTCCTCTTCTGCCCTGTATTTCTCTATCTTCTTATCTTTCTATCTCTCCTCCCTTAAGGTAATCTTAAATCCCAGAATGGCTATTTTCCCAGTTGCAGTTTTTTTCAGTTATGCTTTTTCCAGTTACTATTCTAGAGATGTTAAAAATAAATAAAAGAAACCCCCACCAAAATTAAAAACTATTATCTTATTGTTGTTGTTATAATTGGTTGTCTAGTATCATTTCATTTTAATATACTCCAAGGGATCCTTAGTAAAGAACTTAGTTACCCTGCCTCAGAGGTGGGTTGTGACAGGGTCAGCTGTCCACTCCATGTCCCTGCCCACCCCAACTTCTTCTTGCACCCCCATTCTCCTCACTAGTGAGGTGAAGTGAGGAGCAGAAAAGACGAAAAGACCTTGACATTGCATAAGTACTGCTCAGCAATAGTTAAAAAAAAATATCCCTCAACACTGTTTTCAGCAAAAATCCAAAACATAGCACCATACAACCTACTAGGAAGAAAATTAACTTTATCCTAGCCAAAACCACTACAAAACCTTTTCATCCAGTTATTTTCTTATTTTGGCATTTCCCAAAAGCTTTTTCTGTGTGTGTTTTTAGACTGTAATTCGGCTGCTCTGCAAGTAATTTAAACCTCTAGAAGCACAATTCAAATACAAGCTTAATATATTTAACCACTATTCAAGATCACATTTTTCTTTTGTTTTTAGCAGCTGTACCTCATGCTCTCCCTATCACACCCTATTGCCAGTGTGCTGGCTGCCAAAGCCAGCAGAAGGAGGAAGCAGGACCAGAAGCTGTCCCAGGGTGAGGAGACTGATCTTAAGAGTTTAAGGTCAATGAAGTTCTAATTCATGCACTGACGATACATGACCTCTCAAGTTCTTATCCACTCTTATGCACAGTCTTCTACTTTTCTTTTTCCACTTGACTTTTTCCAATAACCTCAGTGCCCTCACTGTTTTCCTTACCTCTGCACATCTGGACAGGCACCACTCTTGTTATTGCTTCTAAGAGGCAGATAGATTTGTGACTATCCATATATTCTTTTCTTTGTCTGGAGTAAAAAAAAAAAAAAAAATAAAAAGAAAAAAGCAGATTGTTTCATTGCTGATTAAAAATGTAATAGGGAGGGCTGTGTTTTGTGAAACAGAAGAGAAGGCATGATGGACACCATGGGCACTTGGAAGAAATTGTTGTCATTTGCAGTAAGGTATTACCTCAAAGACAGAGATATACCAAGTCATGAGCAGTAATCTAGATGGAGATTGCCTCTTGAGACTTGCATTTTGGAATTTGGTGTCCCCCAAAATAAGAGTCTCATATGGAATAAAAAGGAAGGATTGAGACCTTTAGGTGAAGAATTATGTATGTATATACATATGAGCATGTAAAGAGATTGTTTGCAGAGGTAACCAAGGTGAGTGAATGGATGAAGATGGCTAGGAAGCAGCTTTACTCATTAGATTCATAGGAG
>JAOXXN010000471.1:21800710-21823324 GCA_026770055.1 Myrmophylax atrothorax | reverse complement strand
TAGGTAAGCTGCTGTTCAGAATTGGTAGAGCCGCCTTTCTCATTTTCAGCAGAAATTTCTTCCATATTAGTATTAGTATATTTATCCCTGAAGAAAATGTCATGGTTTTTGACAAGAAGCACTTGTTCAAAGACTCTCCTGGCAAAGAAAATATCTAATTGATAAATTGTTCAAAGACGGTTAGAATCAGAGTGACTAAGTCTGAGCAATGCAAAAGCTACCTAAAGGCAGTAACAATGTCACTGCAGTCATTTCAGCTGCCTTTAAAATGCACTGAGAAATTCACCCCTAGTGTGAGGAACATAGCTCTTCCCAAACTTCTCTGTGGCCCTAAGCTATTTTAAAGAGAACACTTGATTCTTTTCTTTTCATTTGACTCATCTCTAACATTATTTTCCCCTTTTCAAAATGGTAATCTGATATTCTTCCTCAACAAATATCTCACCAGGTTTAGGAATTTCTGATACATTAGAAACTTTTTGCTGAACTTGGGCTCTCAAACCAAATTGTTTCTTCCCTCCAAAGGCACTTAAAGGCCAGCAGCTTAGTGTTTTTTTCACTCTGCAGGGGTGTGAAAGACCTAGCTTCATGCCCTCTGCTCTGCTTACCTAGTCAACTCACAGTACCTTCAGCAAGAAACATCAAGGGACAGCCACTACAGAACATATTATTTCTTGAGAAAGACAGAACTAATAAGACACATCTGGCTTCCAATTCTTCTAACTGGTCACTTGTTAGACTTACAGAAATGTAGAGACCTCAAGGATTACATGGGACATTTGATCTAAATTTGTATTTAAGTACACCTGACTCAAAATAATTTAGCCATTTAATTCCCAGCAACTACACTGAGGGACAGGTGCCACATCACCTGTGTGTATTTGGGACATAAAGTGGTAGTTACTTCCCCTTCTTGCTAAATCTCCTTGCTTATAGGATCTAACAGTATCTAACCCCTACTGGCCACAACAAAACTAGTCAAGATGCAGCTACAGAGGGGATAATGATCCCTATTATAGCTCAGATTGTGTAATAGTTTCTATCCCACAGCTTTCTGAAACTGAAATTGTCAATGCTTTGTCCAAGTATATGCTGAACATATCATGGGTCAGCAATTTTAGAATAAGAGCAGAAAAACTACTTTGCTACTATAAGAAAATATACCTCATAACTTTTAAGTTATGCACACAAACTATCTTGTAATAAAAGTTGGATGTTGGCATGGAGACCACCCTCTGAGAGGAAGGGATTTTGGATTAATTTTTCTGGCCCTGGTAACTTCTGTACCAATTTCCACTTCTGCAATGCTGAAAAAAATCCACAGGTATTTAAATAATTTTTAGTCTTAACTTGAAGTAAGAGTTAAACATGCTCACTCACTACTTTTATTAGTATTTACATTATATTTATTTCATTTGCAAAACCATAAAATGAGAAGCTGGTTCTATGCATCAAGATGAGTCATCAAACAATTTTTTTCCAAATATAATTATCTTATTCAAGTGAACTGAGAACTTAATGACTTTACATAGTGAGGGGAAAATGAGAAATTAATACGCTAATTCTCTGGCAATAATTACTGTAAAAATGCATTTTCAATACTGATTGTTGATTTGGTTGGTCAAATTAACCCTTTAATATGCTCATTTGCACTTTCAGACTCCAAGACATATAAAAGATGGAGATGCTTTTGTACTAAAACGAAACAGGTTTGTTTTCTGCTGATAGATGTGGCATTAATTAACATAATTTCATCAAAGGTGATGAAACTACATTGATTTAAACTGGGAAAATCGTTTACATCTGAACAGCTATTCCCTCAACATATCCTCACACCTCTTCCAGTACATTACTGTTTTCCCAAAATCTTACAAGAGGCACCATTCATGCCTGCATTTACAGTCATCATCATCATGGCTAGGCTACACAAACAAAGATTTGGGGAGGGCACTACCCACGCTTGCTGCAAGCGTGCTGGTGGCTAAAAGGCTGATGTGGGATAGGTAAGTGCAGTTGCAAAAGGCACAGCGGGACGTCTCCTTTGGAAATATTGGCAAGGAACGGTTCTTTCTGCATTGTCTTTTCTCTTCGAGACAGACTCTGCATGCGTTCTCAAAGGAAGCAGCAGCGTTGTGAATGGTGTGTCTTGGTTGTTAACTTGTTAACTTGGAGCCTTCTCCTTGGAATGCCACCCCTCTTAGGTTTGGGCTTGAAGTGGAGGTTAAGTTTGCAACGCACAAGGCGATGATCTGTTTGACATTCTGCACTAAACATCCCTTGGGTATGACAGACATCAACATTTCTCTGTTGCACTAAGACATAGCCAATGAGGTGCCAGTGCTTGGATCGAGGATGCATCCAGGTTTTCTTCAGGTTGTCTTTCTGTTGAAAGATAGTGTTGGTGATGGTGAGCTGCTGTTCTGCACAAAAATCTAGTGGGGGGTGCCTGTTGTCTTTGGAGTTTCCAACACCATGCTTGCCCAGGACTCCTTTCCAGGCTTCAGAGTTCTTTCCTACTCTGGCGCTGAAGTCACTAACGAATATGATCTTGTCATCTGCAGGAACCTTTTTGGTGAGGTGATTCAGGTCAGTGTAGAATTTTTCTTTTTCTGCTGGATCAGCTTGGGGAGTTGGGGTATATACACAAAAAAGAACATCATGTTGCTTGCTGTGTAGTGGCAGGAGTAAGGACATTATGCAATCTGAATGACTTGTTGCCAAATTTTCAGGTTTGAAGGCAATGGAGTTTTTAGTCATGAACCTAACTCCAGAAAGATGACTTTTGGTTTTGGGTTTGCCCGACCAGTAGAGTGTGTAGCCAGCACCGTGTTCTTTAAGGCTGCCTTCCTCATGAAGATGAATTTCACCAAGAGCAGCAATGTTGATACTGAGTGATGACAATTTGTGAGCAATTAGACAATGATGCTCAGGATGTCCACTGTCCCCAGTATCAAGCATGGTTCTGATGTTCCAACATGCAAGTGTTAATTTGAACACAACTTTGGAGGCAGATGTATGCATTTGTCTTTTATTCAGAAGATGCTTGTTGGCCACAGTTATCCAACTGGGTGAGGAGATGAACTTTGGTTAGGCCACCTTTTCTAGGCCTTTCTCTGTGTGGACCAAGCAGTGGTCTCTTTAGAAAAGGCTGCTTGGTCATTTAGGATGCTGCAGAACCAGATTGTCATCTCTGGGGTCAGTCTCAAGAGACCAATGTCCTGAACTGCCTGCATGCAGGTTTTGGGCTGCAACTTTCAGTGCATCTTATCACCTGCCATTATGACCCTCGCCTGTTTCTACAAGGCTTTGCAATGTAGGTGAACCCTTCAATGGATTTTTTTTAGGTGAGGCACAGCATGCATGGAACTGGCCCCACCATTGACTTCTAAGGTTCATCTGCCAGGGCCTAGCAAGTTTGGATGGTGATAGCAAATACCTCAGGACATAGGTTTGGTTAGAGTATCCTTCTCTTAGATGCATAGCCTTACAGGGCTAAGCGAGCTCCGTCTGCCCGGGTTTGGAGTTATAGTTGTCCTTCTCCTAGGATGGTTGCCAGAGGGCTAGCAAGCCCATCCTGCCCATAGACACACTTTCTGTGACCCTTCAGCTGAGACCTGTCTGGCATGGGAAACCCTACCAGAGGCACATACCACCAACAGCATAGCTCTCAACCTTATGAGAGTGCACAAGCTTCTCCCCCATGACAAGAGGGTGTTCGTGGAGGAGCCGAGTGGAATAATGTTTTTCTTACCGAACCTTCAAAGAAAGTTATGAACTTGAATTGTTGCCAGGAATAAAAATTTCTAAGACTAAATCCCACTCTCTAGTGACTCTATATACAGCAGTCAAAACAGGACTATTTGAGATCTCATTTCCCAGAAGATAAGGGGCTAATGTGTATTCAGCAAACTTTGATAACCAGATGCCAGCCGAGGACTATTGGTATTAACACTCCATGAGAAAGAACAAGATTTGGGTGGAGAAGAGGGGCCATTTAGAGACAGGGCAGCACTTTTCTGGGACACGCAACCTTGTAGTTCCTGGAGATAAGCACAACACAGTACAGTGTAAGCACATGAACTTGGCCAGGAAATGGGAGTGGACCAAAGGGATGGATTAATACCACCAATGACTCCTGAAGCCTTCTGACCCATTTCCAGAAAGACTGATAACTAATTTGCATAGAAAATTAGAGACCTGAGTTAGGGACAGAGAAACCTGTCCATAAGAAGTAATGCCCCCTAAGCTTGTGGGGTGCCCCCAGGACCCTGGACATCTCATTTGCCTGACCAATGCATCTTGATCAATGCTAAAACTAGGAGCAACATCCTGGTTTGATGATGGAACCAGGATTGGTGAGATTTTTTCTTTCTTTCTTTCTTTCTTTCTTTCTTTCTTTCTTTCTTTCTTTCTTTCTTTCTTTCTTTCTTTCTTTCTAGCTTGCTAGCTTGCTAGCTTGCCTTCTTGCTCGCTTGCTTGCTTTCTCCCTCTCTTAAATTTGTCTCTTTCTCTTTTCTCTTTCACCCTACCCCTTTATCCAAAACCCACTCCCATGTGTTTATATTGTAGGTCAGAAACTAACATATCAATTTCCAAGGCAAGCTTCTAATTTACTAATAAATTTGTTTTCTGATTATTTTGTCATTCCTTGGGACCATGAGCATTTACGTATCTTGGTTGCTTCCAACTCTTTAAAGATGGGACATCGTGCAGGATTCCTTCAAAGCAGTTTTAGTTTGGTTGTTCACATTGACTTACAAAAGCAAGTTCAGCTAAGCAGATACTCTGTGAAACTATGCAAAAATTCCCTCACCACCAAATCTCACAGAAAATTGTCTTGGAAATTATTGAATTTCTAAAAAAAAAAAAACCTAGATAAGAAGTCATGTGTCTGAACTTTTCTAAAGCAATTTATTATCCAAAATATGTTGGCAACAAGTCAATAGGGACTTTATTTCAGCAAAAATAATTTATGAGTAGACTAGGCTTTTCTTAATTTCAATCAAAGACAGTTAGGAACAGATTATCCAAGAAATTATTTAAAGACGGTTTTTATGTGTTTGTTTCACTGTCTAATTACTTTCTTTGTCAACACTGTTCAACAAATTCCATGCTATATCTCATCTTTATTAAATACTTGCTTCTTGTTGCTATCTCTGAAAACAAATATGTCTGTCTCCCAGTATTATATTCTTTTAGTGATCATAATTGACCATAACTATTTATCACCCTGGACCCTCTGTCATGGTTTCATAAGTGCTTTCAAGAAATTTGCTATCATATTGTTCTTTTGCTTTTAGGTGCTTCTATTTCACCATTTAGCACTCTGTACCATTTCAGTGAAATTATCAATCAATCTTGAAGTGAATCACACATTTCAGTTACTATTTTGAGTGACTTGAGACAGAAAAAATAAAATACCAAATTCTCATAAATTTTATAAATTCATCAAATCAGGCAAAACCTGCCCCAGACTTGGTGAAAATGAAAAGTCTGGGGGTAGGGGAAAGTGGATGTAGTGTGTGACAAAACCAAGTTACATTCTAAGAAGTGCTATTTGGACTAGATCAGAAAGTGATGTTCATTGAGTTTCAGATTTTTTGAAAAGGAAAAATGAATGTCTGTATAATTTCTTTAAAAAAGCAAGCATATTTAAAAAGAAGTGTTGAAGTTTGGTGTAAATGAATTAGCAGCAAAAGTGAATTTTTGTCTCTCTTCGGTCATTTCTCTGAATACTGAATTGTTCAAGGCATCTTTTTGTATAAACCATCTAGCTGAAGAACGTCACAGTCACAGAAAGGCTGTTTCTATGTTCTGAAAGTGACATAGTAACAGCCATCCTAAAATAAAAGAGCTTGGTCAATTTGTTCCAGCCTTCTTTGGACAAGAGCATTGTGATATTGAAATACTGCAATACTGAAATATTTCAGAATACTTTTATTCCTAGAATCAAGAGAAGCTGCTGCATTGTTTAGAGCTAGATGTGTCCACAGATACTGCACTTGTCACTAGATTATTTATATATGAACATTAAAAACTAAATCAAAGCTGTTGGAATTAGTCTTGTTTTGTCATCCTCCTACCAAACTGAATACACACAGAGGAGATACTCAGACAGAGATTATGTGGTTTCCTACAATGAAATGTCATAGTTATAGGGTAAAGGCATACAAGTGTATGTTCAGTGATATGAGCATGCTGGGTTGCTGTACACACAGCAGCTGTTGCAGTGGTGAAATGACGCGGTCTTGGTCTTTTGGGAGGGGACCAGACCGACGTCGGGGGTTCTTGAGCTGCCTGCTGAATCCCAGGTGGTAAGCAGCTGCGTGGGCTTCACGGTCAAGTCTGCCTTCCCCTACAACCCCTATGGAGATGCAAGGAAGAAGCTGACACCCTGAAAGCTGGAGCCGATCCTGGTTTATTAGCCGATCTCCGTGTATGAGCCGATCCGAGTTGATTAACAGAGGGGAGGGCCTTTTATGCCCTCGGGAGGAGAACATTCTAGAAACTGGGAGGAGCTGAGGCGGAGCATGCAAATCCGCTACAGCTAACAGGGCACAAACTTGTGTGGGTGGTAACTGGGGAGGAGTAAACAGGGAAACAGGGGATTGGATGGGGAATTAACCAATGGCAGCTGTCCCTGTACTGACAGGCTAGGCCTGCTGTACTGACAGCTCCACAGGGACAGAGGGGTAAGAACCTTTATTTTCAACTTTTAATAAAAAACTGGGGGTAACTGTAGAGTTGTCCAGGTTGTACAGTCACTGTCCGGCAGGAAGGTCCTCTTCTTGGACCTTCCATACATTAAAGTCCGTTGCTTGTTCTCTTTTCTTTCTCCACTCCTCCATGTCCATGTATACCCCATCTCCAACAATGGAGCAAATCTCAATTTACACAGTGTCTGTAGAAGAACCAGGACCAGAATTTTTCATCTTTACTCTTTAGACTGTTGCTTCAGCTGCTCAGCTTCTTTGTGCTTTACTTGGGTAAGACATTTAGAAAAACATGCATTTACTTAGTCTGATCTCTATACATTGCCCCTGTTTGGAGGAGCAGATCCTAGTGTTCTTCTCCACTACTCTTTTGATGAGCCTGAATGGATCTTCTTAACTTTGTTAGGACTGAATGAATGTCAGTGATGGCAGACAGTTGTCCTTTGTGATTATTAGGAAAAAAAGTTGCCTTCACAAGAAAATTAAAAGGATTCCATCGGGCAAGTACATGGCTGGGCAAGTTTATATTATTTACCCAGAAGAAACAATACTTCCATTGGAGCCATTTGAATCCAGACTGTGCTTAGATGGTGTGGACTCTGTATTGATTAAAATGGATGTGGTGGAAAAGCTTGCAAAGTATACAATACTAATTTTGACTTGTCTGACTTTGTTTTGGATAGGAAGATACTGCTAAATGAAGCTGTCATGGAAGAAAATGACTAAGCTTGTGTTTTATATCAAAAGTTTTAGCAGAGGCAGAGTTCATTTCCATGTTGTCAAACCCCAGATAACCATCTGTTTATTGAGTATGATCATTTTGAAATTGTATATTAAAAATGTATTTAAGCTAATATTTGAAAAAATGAAACATTATGTCAGTATTGACTGACAGATTTTTCCCTGGTCAACATAGACCTATTACCAGCTTGAGGAGAGCTGAGAAAGTTTCTTTTTTTGTCTTCTATGTTTTTATACTTGCTGTGTTTAAATGCATTGTCTGTGCTTACCTGCTCTGCATTTCTCTCTTTTGTTCACAAAACTATTTTTTCTAGGTTTTTTTTCTGAAAAACAACTACTTGTTCGAGAAATGCCTCTTGATATAAAATCTGACATACAACAGAACAACTTCCTCGGTAACAGTGTCTTTTTTGATTATGATGGAGATGGATAACTATGCTGTGCACTGTAACATGCAAAGTCTATTTCTACCTTTTAATATCTGCTCTTTGTAATCTCTGTGAAGAAATCTAATAGTGCACGTATCTTCTTCACTGATGTGACTGTCATTTGAATCTGTGATCTGTCCTGGTTTGTTATTTTCTTTTTTGTTTCCCCCCCCGTGATTTTATACAGAAAAGTCCTCTAAGTCTTACCAATGAATCTATTGTTCCAAGATGGGCAGTTGTCTCTCAAACTAGTGCCATTACTATAGCACCATATACTTTCATCACTTTTGAGGTTCACTGTATGCATCAGAAGACTGAGTTGCTTTAGCAAATAGTTTCAAAGGCTAGAGATTGTGAGAGAAAAGTGTTACCATGCTTTGCAGAACCTGTGTTTGTGTTATTTAGTGTGTCATGGAAGCTTTGAGTTCCTTTAATGAGAAGGGGCTAAGCTCCCTTTGACATGAGGCAGTGAGGTGGTAGCATGCATCTGGGAAGTCGTCACAAAGCAACTGAGGCAAAGTGAATTGTTTCCTTGCAGTACTATTTTGCATATCAAAGCCTTCAAAAATACTGCAGGAAGGCAATGAACACTCATAGGTAATAATGATAGCTGTTACAGCAACCTCCCCTATGAAATATCTTTAGAATTGAAAATAGATTAAAACTCTTCTTCCAAAATGCATTGTTTAATTCTTCTCCAAAGAGATTGACAACTTTTCTTAATTAAAAACTTGTTCTTGTAGGTAGACATGTAAATTTTCCCCTCTTTTGGGCTAGAAACTTCAAGGAAATATGGCTTTATTTGTGTGGAACAAAACTTTGGTTTGCATGCTTCAGTGCAGAATGTATGTTTCATGGACCTTGTATCCTATATCAACCTGCATATTTCAACACACAGAAGACAAAGTTCTCCATATCTCCCTTGTGTGGCTTTTTTACTGAGTCTCAACTGAGGTGAGATGCAACAGTAATAAAATCTTTTGGGGTGAGTTTTTCCTGGCCTCTTTACTCAAAGCATACTGCAACACTCTGCCTTCCTGGTAACCTTGCCCCCAGTGCTTCACTGAAGATTCAACTGCAATCTTTTTCAGAAAGGTTTCTTGAACCTGCATGACACCAAGCAGAGTTTTGAGAAATGTCCATTTAATAATGATAACAGTAAAAGAAAAATAGGCTGCTCTTGAGGCTCCTCTTCAGGAGAGAAGGACGTACTTGGTTGCCTACTGGGGAGACTTGAGAGGGGAAAAAGAAGTAAACAAAATGGTTTTCAAAATCCATGTTGTATATCTGCACACACATGAGGAGGCTGAGTGACTGGTAATCCTCATGGATGAGTAGTTGTGCTACACTATGCCCTTTCATTTAGTGCATTGGGAAAAGCATGAGTTGATAATTTTCAGATGGGAATTCTCAAACTATGCAAAGTCATTGTGAAAAATAAAGTGCACATAACCAGAGGGTGGTGGAAAAATCATTTATCTGTCCTGTTGTATAAATTGCCAATGCACTGAGGAAGCCAGTGGCATTAGAATAGTTGCCACAGGCTGGAGGAATGGCTGTGAAATATATGCCCATCAGATTTCCTCTTAAAACCTGGCATGGTTTTGTAATGACTGGAAGGTGATGTTATTTAATTGTTTAGGTGCAAGGAACTGATAAAATGCTGTACTAAAGGTGGTCGTGGATTTTGGTGAGGCAGAATAGAGAAATATGTTCTGCTGCTGACTGTGTGGCACCTATTAGGAAAGGGAGTGTGTTGAACATCTAGATTTTCTTTTTGAACCTCTTCTGTATGCTCTAGTCCTTTCTATAAAAAAAAAGGGGTTGCATGGTGTTGCAAGAGGCCAAGATGAATGTTAATTACCTCCCTTGTGAAAGGGATCAGTGTGAGGAGCAGCAGGTTGTGTTAGTAAGGTCATAAGTCTTCTGTGAAGCAACTTCTCTGGCATCATCACACACCATTGAGGGAACCCAAAAATGAACTGTTTGCAGAAGTGTTGAACTTGCAAAAAAGTTTCCCATATTGTTAGTGTTTGCCAACAAATCTGTCTTGTTTTTATAATTTAGTAACAGCTGCTGTCTTCATTATCACTTCTCTTATTGCAGGCCTTTATCTGAGTGATACTGCATAACAATTTGCTCTACAGCTCTGAAAAATATCTGTGCAAAGCAGAGCTCTGGATGGTAGTAGTTCATGTCAATTTTAAAACAGAAATAGAACTTTTAATTACAGCAGACTTACGAAGATTGCGGTACATACTAAATATCTACTGAAGGCATATTTTCTATTCAGAATAAATCACTGTTCTGTTGCCAGTGTCTGAAATATCCTGATAGAGGGTGCTGGTGCTTTGTTTTAACATCTGAAAATGGGTCAGCTTCATTTGCCTTTGTTTTTAAATCTCACCGTGTTTTTTGTGTTGATAATAAACCCTTAGGAAAAGGCTGGATTTTATCCTTGTTTTGTAATGAAGGATACAGTCCAGTAACAATACCTTAAAAAATAAAGATCTGTTCAGGAGAGTACGACCAGTTTGATTTTGCTGAGTGTAGCCAAATGCTGAAGTTAGTAGAAAGATCATGGTCCTTTCTCATTCCAGTTCTCTCCTGCCAGTTTCCCCTCCATATTTTCCTACGGTAAAATAAACCAGAGGCCATATGTCTCTGGTAAAATAAACCAGAGGCCTATAGGTGGCTACTGTGACCTGTCACTCCAGCAGGATATGAAGCAGCATAAAAATTTTCTTGAACATGGTTTAAGACTGGATTGAACTCCCACAAGAACCAGGACCAATACAAACTAAAGCAACTTCTGTGCTAAGTAAAAACTGCATGTTTTACCTTGTTTTTACTAACATGACATATACCAGTCTATGTATATGTCTAATAAAATTTAAAAAAAGGCAAAAGGAAACAAAACTCTACTGCACATACTCCTAACCCTGGAAAGGGGATGAGGCCACGAACACATGACATATGTCAGTCACATCACTCATGAACTACTGGAAAACACTCAGTTGCTCCAGTGGTGATGTGGACATAAGACCTTAATAGAAGAGAATGGAATAGAAAATTGACAACAGTTCCCCTTATTCCTTGGCCTAAAATATACATAGCACATGAAAGTACACTTGTGAGGAAAGGCACAAACCATCTATGAGCAGCATGACAAAAACATTTTCTACTCTCTTCCTAGGACTGAACACTTTCTTGTCACTGTCCCTGCTGCAATGAGTTTTGGCATAGATGCATCCACTGGGAAGTGTGATTATGAGGGTAACATGTCTCCTATCAGCTTGCATAATCTTGTTGATGTGTCCCACCAGGATGCATGTGAAACTAGTTTAGTTTCACACCTGAACCCCTAAGGTCATATCAGTCTGCATGTAGACTGCAGTGTGAGGAAGGATATTAAGACTTGGGACTTTAAGTACAGGAATGCAAAGGCCATTCCTGCTAGAGAGGATTTTTCATGAGCTGTCTAATGAAAGTGTCTAAGTAGCACGGTCTTGTGTACTTGTGAAAGATTCAGGAGAAAGCGACCAATTGAATATAGAAGCAGTTGTGATGCCCTGTGGCATAGGGGATCAGCATTATGAAATTACTGTGTAGCATTATCTTGAAGCTAGTGAATAAAAAAGTAAAACTTAAGTATTTTTCTTCAAGTGAATACTTTGAAAAATGTAGTTTTAGGCTGATCCAAAATTATTTGTTTGTTCCTGAACCAGTGACTTGCTCCTATTCTGTTTAACAAGGACCTACAGAACATTTTACTCCTTAGGCTAGAATCAGAAGATCAGTTTCTTCTCTGATATCTGTAATGTCAAAGATCTGGAATGGATACTTTGGCTTATCACTGGTGGTTCTAAACTGAACTCAATGTCCTCTGCCAAATGAGGTGGTGCAAAGTAATAATGGGCTTTGGATGCAAAGACTAGTTCTGTGATAATTCACAATCTATATGAGATGTTACAAATACTCCTGAACTGAAAAAAATCTAAGTGTGAACTCCTTGCCAGTATTAATAGGGTATTTGCTCATGTTCGACACCTCTGTGTAAATGTTTTTAATGTGTATAGTACTGTTAATTGTTTGGATTTACTTGCACTTCTGTATCACATTTCAGCTAAGTTAAGTCTCATGAAGCTTTGGCTTCTATGCTGTTTAATGCAACATTCTGACTGTATTTTTCATGGGTACTTTTAAAAGCAAGAGATTATACTAGTCCCTACCTGCTCCAAAATACCCTTTCTTGTAAATGAACATCTCTTGCAGCTACTAACAAAGAACAGCTACAGGCTCAACTGAAAAAAAGTAATCCTGAAATTAGAAAGATAAATCCCAGGTTTAGAGAGACTTAACTAGTACAGCAAGCAATGGAAACCATAGACATAAGCTTTACAAAGTAAATCACTAATAGCATTCTTCACTTTATCTCAATAGTATGTGGAACTTCAGGAAATGTAAGACACTTAACTCTGTAAAATTCAGATGTGCTTCCAAAAACTGAATAAATAACTTGAGTAAGAACCATTTTTAGATCTTCAAAAGTACAGCAGGTTTTGTGCTTTTTTTTTTTTTTTCTGTTTTAAACCTAAAACCCCTCAAATACTTTCCGTAGCAACATTTTCTGTTTGGGGAAATGAGAAATTATTCATGGACTTGGAACCATTCTCATCTCTTCAGATGCTCAGTGTCCCAAAAAGACCATTTCAATAATTGTCAATAGTGACTAGTGAGTAAGACTGCTTGAATCCCTTTGTAAATTGCCAGGATGTGCTTTCATATGTGTTATTTACAATGTATATGATCTGATTATAATGTGATAACTGCTCCTCCAAAATTGCAATAGGGTCATGGGGTGGGAATTGTGATGTGGCCATGACTTCTGTGTGAAGCCAGCAGAAATGTACGGTAGAAACTCGAAAACTCCAGGGAAGTCTCCTGCATAGGCACAGGCTATGTAATGAATGGTGCTGAGGCACTTCATATGCCAAATTCTCTTGCCAGTGCATGAAGAAGGGATAGAGATTAGCTCCTGTTTTTAATGTAGGTCTTAGATGCAGGGAAGGATGTCAATTAATATATTTAAAAGTCATATTGACATTTAAAAAAATTAAAAACATCACAAAACCCCATTTATTCTTTTCCCCTAGTGGCTGTAATATCATGGACATTTTTAAATGCATATTCTTGTATGTTTGTCTTGGGAATTAAGAGTAATCCAGAATGTGCTTTTCAGTGACCTCACAGGAAGCTTGTATTAAAGCACTCTGTTGCTTTGTTGGATAGCGCTGGGATACATTGAAATATCAGCACCCAGCCAGCACCAAACCAAAGACTTTATCTTCAGTAGAGCCAACAGAAGAGATTGTATTCCCTTAGGTAGCCAATATATCTCAGCTGGCTCAACACTATTTATTTGTGGCTGGAACAAAGGGATTCACTGTCCTTGGATTGGAGTCTGTTGTGTAGAGCCCTGCCAGACACACTAAGCACTTTAAATATCTGAGCAGATGCCTCCTGGAAGGAAGCACTGCCACCAGTGTCAGTAGGCAATTTTATTCCTTACCTTATGAAATCTAGACTTAGTTTATTTACTGTCTCTTAGAAACTTATCTCCCTGAGATTAAGCTGATGAGTTGCTGCATTTCCTCAAGTTTTGCTTTTTATCTTCATCAGTTTAACTTCATGATAACACCATTTCACCAAATATCAATATAACTCTGCCTTCCCTTTCCTTCAGCTCTTTTCTCTGTCAAACATCCGGATTCTCTCTTTTAAGTCTCTCTTCAGGTCCCAGCTTTTTCCACATTTCTGCTTTGCCCTCTCATTAGGTATCCCTCACCTTTTGCACTTTTCAGGCCATCGTTACTCACTTCAAAGACATTACTGAGTCCTGAGAAATGTATAATAGACAGAAATTTATGGAGAAGGAGAGGGAAATAGGACCTTTGTCTGGCTCTCTGCTTTTTTATTAACAAATACCCTTTGGTAATGAAGACTTCAAGGGAGCTTCATTAGGGTTTAAGAAGAGAACAGCATGAAAGTTAATTACCTGGAGCCAAGAATCTGTATTTTCCCTTCAGCACTCCAGTTCTATGCTTTAAAAGCAATCAATGGAGAATTGTCTGGCAAACATTCAATCTTTCCTTGAAATGTTCAATGTAATTAGAACCTCTCCTGTCTGTCATGAGCAGACAAATTGTTTGTGGACTGTTAACAGTTGAGTACTGTAGCGTGCCTTTAACCTTTATCATAATTCTAATAGAAATATTAGTGGAAATTTCCCAAAGTGAGAAATAGGAGTGTGCCACAAATCTAATTGCTTGATAATGAATTGCTGTTTTTCATGTAGAAATACTCTATTTATTTTTTCCCCTTAATTTTTCTTAGGGTCCTTAGTATTAACAATGCATATACAAACCAACTTAGAAGCTTTCTGTAAAAAGAGTCATCCATCCATTTCCATGGCTCATTTTTATTTCTAAGTGGGGCAATGAACCACTGTACTGAAGGAAAAAAGAAAACAATCTAACTCTGTCCAAAATTAACTTATTGGAGAGACACGACAATGTCATTAGTTTCACAGAAGCTACTGTCTGTTCTTCTTTGCTGATACTTTGTTGATGCTTTAAAGCCACTATGCCTTTGTATGTCACTATTGCCTGATAACAGAAAGTCAATGTAGTTGCCATAATGCAAAGGCATACTCTAGCCCCAGCTCATCAAGAATGATAGCAGATATGTATGTGTGGGTTGGAAGTGTGGTGTATTTGGGTTTAGGGGCCAATAATAAATACATAATAATTTCTGGAGTGTTTCAGTGATAACCCTTGTCACTGCAAGCTTTTGACAAAGATAAAGAAGTTTTGACTCAAACAGTTAATCTTACTGAATAGGAAAATCAGGGGATGGATGAGTCAGTTCTGTTTGCTTTGTCATTTTCAAAGCAGACACTGTTTTATAACATTCAGCCATTACACAGAGTGTGTGCGGAGGAGTTACAAGATTTTTCATATGGAAGGCTGACCATGTTCAGACTCAGCTACAGATGAAGTAAGTTATCTGTAAAATGGAATACTTAACATGCTAAAAGAAAAAGAAAGCATATCTATAGGCCAAGTTGATCAGGATGTTTTGGATGAGACACTCAACATGCAAACTGCAATTCAGATGACTCCTTCCAAAGAAGGTGGGAGGAAGGGGAAATACTTGAAAATTACATGTTTCAGTGAGACTGCAGCTATTTATGCCAGCTGAGGGTCTAACCTAAAATATACAGCTTCATTCCGATATTTCATTCTATGAAATTAAGTGGAGTAACAGGAATGCCTTCATATTTAGTACATTAAATCAAATAGGCTGGGGCATAGGACTTAGTGTGTTTGTTTTTCAGTACCTTTTGTGGTGCTATCTTGTATGCTAAATTTCATACTTATAGAATGGAACAGCACATGCCATTGCCTACCTTAAATAAAAGAGCTGCATGTTTTTCTGCATTGCTAAGTAACTGTTCTGCATCACATTTTTCTAATAATATACCTACTCAAAATTAATCTCTTGTTCGTGTTTGGAGCACCTCTCTGATGTGCTGGGCTCTTCCAGTTTCAAATAAGACCCATTTCACTGTTCACCTCCCCGGGCTGTTTTATTTCCCGTGTTATATTTTGTGTGCAAAGCACTGTTCAGACCAAGCATGTTTAAACTCTGTTGTATAGACATGCAGCCTTTTGATTGATTCCCCAGTCATGGCAACTTCTCTTTTCATAAAGCTTCCCACATAAATGTGCTTTGCTTCCTCTTTACCCTGTTCTGTGTCCTGTCCTGGTATGTTGTCCCTGGCTTCTCTCTCATTGTTCCCCTGATTAGGCAGTGTTGCTTCACAAAAACATCTTTTGTTTTCCTCTCTGCTGTTTTTTGACCACTTATTTTCTATTATAGTCTCCAGGGTTATGCTTGCTTTTTTTTGTTTTCTGTCTGTCTAGCCTATATTGACTTTTTCAAACATTCAAGATGTTAAAAGCAGTTTGAGAACGGTATTCAGAACTCTTAATTTCTTAAATGTTATTGTCAGCTTTCTTTTCAGCACTCAAACAATTCCTATTCCCTGTGGAGACTGAAAGCATGAAACTGTCTTTCTCTTTTTTTTTCTTTTTTTTCCTTTTTTTTTTTTTTAAATGTGACTTGCAAACTGATTAGATATTATTGCAGAGCAAACTGTGCATAAGGTGAAGCCTTGATGGATCCCTGTGCAAGGAGTACACAAAATGATTGATACAGGGCCACTTTGCAAGGTCTATGGTAGAAAACTGAATACTTTCCAAACACTGGTCTGAGTGATCAGCCAACTTCCATGTCCTAATCTGCCTTAGGATAGGATTTCTGTTGCTGGACTGTGGTGCCAAAGTCTATGTTGTTTTCCTGGGCTTTCTCAGTGAAGGTGATCCAGAAGATCCAGTGAAGAAACAGTGTTAAACATAGGGAGAGAGAAATGGTGTTAGAGCTGGCAGGAGAGAATAGTAATGCTTTGCTTGCTCTGTGGTAGCCTTCCAAAACTGCTGTTTCCTGTGTCACCATCGTGTTCTTGGCTGTGTCTTGGTACAACAATGGCTGATGTAACTCAAGGCAGCCTACTGGTAAGCAGAGTGTGCATTTTAAACTACCTATTGGGACATCATCCAGCAAATGGGCCACAGGAAAAGGGGGGGATTCATAGATTCAAGCTATCTGCAATCTTAACCCGAAAGGACTAAGAATAATTTTCTATTTTAAGAAAAAAGCTAGGGGATTAAGACTATATCCCTCATGAAAAAGCAACCTAAGAAAATATCTTTTACAGAGAAGACCAGGCATGATTGACGTTGGTCTAAAACAAATTCCCACACGAAGGGGTGTGTTTGGGTTTGCACAATGTACAAAGATTGTCTCTGTAGTTGTGGACATGCCAGACGCTTAATGCCAGGAGTCATATATGCTGTATATCTTGCCTACATTACTAGGGAATATCAGACAAACTAACCTGCTCAGTTGCAAAACCCCAGGCACTGAGCGTGTCAGCTCCCTTCCCCTTCTGGCTACAGCATCAGCCAGTGCTGGCAAGTCAGTTGCTCCAGGTCATGCAAACCAAATCAGCACATAAGCATATTCTACAAAAGGAGCAACACTAAGAAGTTACACTTAAACATCCCTGATGCATGAAACTGATTTTGTGAAGTAGTCTGGATGACAGTGAGACTTTGCTTCCAGTGCAATGAAAGGGTGTAGACATTGTCCCTGTTTGTTTTCAAAAGTTTGGTCTTTTCATGAATAATATATAGTCACCTTCTTTACATTCTGTTCTGTTCCTTGTACTCAAATTATCTAGGATGTTTCCTCAGTCTTTCCCTTTAAAAATATATTGTGACATTGAATAATGACTGATCTGCACAGGACTGCTGCATAGTTTGTGCCCAGATTCTGCTTTGCCTGTCTGTAATTATAATTATATGCTCCTTTTTACTTGTTAGTCTGCCTTTTTGGACAATGCTGCCCACTGATACTAAATGGGAATGCTCAGACTGAACTGGCTTGTTACTAAGTGCCAAGGAAAGGGGCAAGTGTTAAATTACTTCTGTAGCTCCAAGCAGGAAATAGCGCTTGCACCACTAACATTTCACTGCATGTTTTTATTTTTTGAGTGATTACTTGATGGTCTTCAAACAGCATCAGTTTCTATAAGACCTGGCTGTGTCCTGGAAAGAGCAACTCTGGAGTTCAACAGAAAAGATTTGAGGGTTTTATAAAATGGTGTGGATAACTGTTCAGGAGAAATATATTACATGTTAGTATCACACACCAATGTTTGAAAAGGGACAGTGATTATGACAATAACTCCTTTGTACTAGAAATACTGTAGTATCTGTTGGCCAAAGGACATTTGACAACAGTTGCATATGAACAAATGTATGTCCAGGTACTACTGTAAGGCAGAACTTCTGATTACGTTTCATCTCCTCCACATGTAAAGATCTTTTACAAAATATTTCCTTTAACTAAAATCTTCTATGGTCTTCTGCCAGAATTCAATGAAAAGGCATTTGAAGATCTATGCAGAGTGACAATCACAGAGCACAGAGAAATGACACAAGTGTGATGTCATTTTTCTCAGTCTGAAGCAGGCAATACCAAGTGTGGAAAAACTGAGCTACGTGGAAGGCATTGGGGCTGGCAGAAGACAGTGGGGTGTTCTGAAATGGATCTTTCATTTATTTCCTTATTCCTGGAAAGACTTAGATTGAGATTTTTGGAAAGACTTAGATTGAGATTTTTGGAAGAGTCCGGGGAAGCCTGTAACTACATTTACGCTAAATAAGATGGATGCTTATGTCCAGGGCATGAAGATTGCTCAGATACTTTTCCTTCTCTAGCCCTAACTCTCAAATAATATTTGTGGACTTTGGAGGTTTCATAAATGCCACCAAAGTGACAGAGAACAACTCCCATTTCTGTAGCAGTTCTGCTACTGTTTGCTGTGTCTGCCTCATTCCCAATGTATTCAACTTGTTCATCTGTTTTCTGCCTCTCATCCAGATACATGAACTTTGTTCCTGTTTTGGAGTACTAAAAGCACCTGTGATTTTTGGAACTAGTGGATGGTTTGAGTATTTGAATAATCTTTTACAGTTGTCACTGTCAATAAAACTGTTATAGACTTTTGGAGGACAGATTTACCTGCATAAAGGATCTGTAGGCATTGGCAGCAAAGGTAACGAATGAATTGGCTTATCCAAAGTTAGGGAGATTTTATTTTGACATGTTAAATGAAACATATCAATACCAAATACAGACATCCTAAGGTAGACTTTAAAAAAGATTTTGGCATGTGACTGAGTTTGGTCCATCACTTGTAACTCATGATTTGTATTGTCCTTGTGATCAAGTTATTCAGCAGCTTGCTGTATGATTGTATCTTAAAACCTGTACTGTTTTCTTTGTTGTTTGGCTTTTTTTTTTTTTTTTTTTAGTTTTCCTTTATAAGGTCACATCTGGTGAGAGAAGTGCCTTGTTGTTGAAACCTCAGGACCTAGTAAAGAGCCTAATGATTATCAGGCATTAATGACATGCAAGCACTTGCAGTTTTTTTCCTGTGGGCTGCTGAGAATTAAAGGCTTAGTTATTTATGCCCTTTAAAGTAGCCTATTCAAAAGTGTAAAGCAAAATATACACAGGTATTCCCCCAAAGAACAATAAGCAATAGAAAGGATTCAAAAGGTTTATTTCAGAGATGAGGATACTGAAAACTCATAGGTCCTAACGGCTCTGTACGTCCAGCACTGCACCCCAGAGCAAAGGCCAGGCCTGTTGTTCCCCAGCTTTATTGTCGCTTCCCCCATCTTGCCTCCCCCATTTTGGCTGCCAAAGCCTTGCAGTACATCTGTGAGTGTTATCTCTCTTGTGCCCAGGCAGTAACCTTCTCTGGAGTGCATGCAGAGAAACATCCCAAAACTGTGTCTGGGAAAGATGCCTCGTTCCAGGCAGGAAAGCTTCCTTAGCAAAAGGTAACTGCCTCCTCAGTAGCAATATCTTCTGGGAAAGAGCTGTGTACCCCTACACTAAGGCATGCTGACCATGACCATGCATGACTCTATAATGTCACATCTGCCACCAACCCTGAGGGGTAAGCTAATAGTTTTTAATAGCTCCTCATCAGCAACCAAACTTTTTCATTTGGGAAAGCATACAGTTTCTAGGTGAAGGTTAGCCTTTAAAATTACTTTTGTAAGGAGAGGCTTTTTTCATGTGAAGTTAGGTAAAATGGCTGGATTATCTAGTAGAGGTTCCACCACTAAAATGCAGCAACACATACACTTACACCCTGTATGAATGTTGATTGATGGATCTTTCCTCTTTGTGCACATCTGATTTGCAGATACAGATATTTCTTCTCTGTAACCTCCCATGCTTCTTCTTATGCTGTAAATTCTTTGAAGAAAATCTTTATCTTGTCTATCTAGCTTCATTTAGTTGATTCTTGTTTCTAAAGGTAATTTTTTTTAATATTGGGTTCTGAGAGCCTGAAGTGACATTCCTCAGAGACATAATTAAAATGTTTAGCTAGAGTATGTCTTGGTTTAGATTAACAAGTCTTTTGCATGTAATACACTACAAATGAAGAACAGTCCTTTTTGTAGGCTCTGTACTCCCTCCTCCTCTCCTTCCTCCTCCCATTAGCAAGGAAAAGTTTGCAGCCTGTGTATCTTAAGTATCCCTCGTGGCACTCTTGTAAGCAGCATCTTAAAGGTTACTCCTAGAGCCTGGCTAAATGTTACCAGCTCTTTAGGGAGAGTGACAAAGATACCCACTCATGTGGAGCTGAAATCTTTTAAATCTTTTAAGTCTGGTAAGCCTTATGATAATAAATAAAAATACTTTACCTCTAATATTTCATTTTACACTTTAAAGTACACCTGTTCACCTGTGCTTTACAATCAAAATTAAACATTAGCAGCTTCTCATTAGTATTATGAGCCTTTTGGGAACATCAAGTTTCAGGATAAACTGTTTATGTCAGTCCATAAATGAGTTTTCAAAATCGCAGATGCTGAATGTCTCAAGAGTACGGGATAGGACAGTGCAACTTTGGCTTACTTGTTTGAATGAGAAGCAGCTGAAATTTCGTAATCTTAAATGAATACCTTAAGTTATAAATAAAAGTTAGAAACTTACAGTTACAGAAACAAGCCTGTGATGGCAGGCAGTATTGCTGACCTTGATTAGGGGTGTGGTGATCTGCATCACCTGGGCAAGTATTTTCCTAAAGACACCTGGGAAAGTGCACAGTTGAGGCCATCTTGGCTGAGCACCCCAGAAGGAAGGATTTCACACCTGAAGGAGCTGGTTTGGTGAGTACCATGGAGTGAACACTTGTCTTGCTTGGCTAGGACATGTACAGCAGGACTCAGTGTGTGTACTGCACACTCTCTGATGAGACTGCAAGTGTTGCACAATGACTCCTGCAGCCAGTGATATCTCTTTTGCAGTGTTTCAAATTTCTGTAGGATTTTTAAAGAATGGAAATGTGTTATCTTCTACCATGTTCTTTCGGGTTGGAATTGCTCTGAGTGGTGTTACCTTATAAAATGCTCTCTTTGTCTAATGACTTCTAGTTTGGACTAGTTGGGAGAACTTCATTTACAACATAGGTAGCTCTAAATAGTAGAAATTTAAATTATTGTAGCCATGATTTTCTAAGGTCACAAGTGCTAGCGTTGCATGTCTGGCTATGAAATTCTGCCACTGTTTAGGCACATAAATGCAATGATGTGCTTTATTTTAACAAGATGGCAAACATACATCTTCAACAAGAGAAACAAGATTTAAAGAGCAAGCCCATATGCATGGCAAGTGCTAGAAATAGTGTAACTTTCAAGTATGCTTATGAGATTGCTTATCTTAAAATTCACTTTTCAACATGTCTGTGGGCATTTCTTGCAATTTTGTTGCCACAACTGGGAAAATCATCCCATGATTTCCCATCTGCATAAGTAGGATTTTCTGGATTTCTGAACTTAACGTCTTGAGTCATTTGTGTCCTGAAATATGACAGTTTGTCAGGGTTAAGTAACTAGATCCATGAATAATTTGGCTAGACATTTTGGCAACTGTTTGGCAACTGTTTGTTGTGTTTGCATGTATATAAATACCACTGTATATGTATGTGAGTGTGTGCTCCAGTTTTTTTGTCAGTCGGAATAATCATTTATATTACCTGAGACCCCTGAACAACCACACTGGGTGATTTCTCTTCAGAGTTACACACTGTCTATGTGTAGAGCCTCATTTCTTACCTTTTTCTTGGATGAGAAGTATAATTTGCAGAGAAATAATACAATAATAGTAATAAAATTTGGAAATATCAGTGCATGGCTCTAGATGATGAAAAAAGACTGTCCGTGGCTATGCATTTATGGTATAACTGGATGGGACTCGGGAGAATTGAAGTGTGTCGCTCTTGTTGTGCTGTTGTAGGCCCTTCTGACAGTCCTGACTATAACTAACTCTCACTAATGGGAATGTACCTAGAGACCTGAAATTTCAGGTTTTTGTTTCCTAGGTAAAATTTCTTGGAGCCCTGAGCTGGCCTTCTGAGCTTTTTTTTGGTTAGATAACCAGTGTCAGTTTGCAGTCTGAAGGTCAGCAGAACATTACCCTCTTACCTCCAGGAAGAGCGTTGCCTCTCCTTCCCCAGTTATTGTGGACTTGGTGGCTACTACAGCAGAAAAATATACTCGTTGTGGTTCTAAAATAGTATTTCTAGGAGAGGACTTTGTAAAACACCAATAGCACTATGAAGATAAAAGGTGAGTTAATATACAGGGTGTTTTCCACATCTCCTGGCATTCTTTTTGTCTCATCAACCCTGATTTTACCAAAATCCCAATTCCTTCTATTTCATAAACAACTCCCCTCCTCATATGGAAAAATTCCCATGTGGGGAAAAGGAACATCTTAGCAGATATAAATGAATAGTCTCTCCCTAAGAGCAATATTTTGGATTTTCTGTGACATTACTGCATTGTATCAAGTAGTTATTGTCATTGATTAGTGGCACCATTGGTTAGGTGTGACCCTCATGACACAGGAGAATATTCAGTGCTTAAATATCATAGTTATTGACCCTTGTTATGGCTTTAGCTGAGCCTAAATTTAGGCTTTAGTTTTCAGTTTAGGCCTTAGACTATCAGCTGACT
>JAOXXN010000471.1:21770181-21792433 GCA_026770055.1 Myrmophylax atrothorax | reverse complement strand
CATCAGGACAGTACAGACATCCGCTTCAGAAAGTCAAGGTGCAATTCAGGGGAGTCACAGACAGGGAAGAAGAGACTTCTCCTTGGGTGGTGGAGTGCTTATTGGTCACTACGTAGGAAAGGGTAAGATTTGGAGAAAAAGGTGGAGCATGAGGGAAGGAAGACTAAGACAGCCAAGTCCCAGAAGGAAAAAATGAAGTAAATCTGGGAAATTGGGAAATCACTAAAATAGTGCATTGAAAACAGAGAATGTAGATTAACGAGAGAGAAGGTAAAGAGGCAGGTCTGTTGGCAATCAGCCCTCCCTTTAGGACTTCACTTATTGTTTAGCCCAAGGTACTAGTTCAGGATTGTGGCTTGCACAGGTTGGGTCTTCTAAAGAATTGGTCTGAAAAGAAATAGTGCCACTTGAGGGAAATAGTTTTGTAATTGAGTAATGTTAGTGAACCCCCCTGTCATTAGGATCTCCCGGCCTTTGTAGTACATACAGGTACATTCATATTTTCCAAAGGGATTATTAATTTTCATTTCAGTCCAGTGCTAAATACATAGAAAGATAGAAAAATTAGCTAACTAGCTAGAAGCTTGAGATAAAGTGTAGGGTTTTTTTCAAAGGAGGAAATTAAAAATAAGAGAAGCATAAACAGAAAAGAAAGAGGAGAAAATGAATCTGAAGCACAAATCTGTGTGACTGTGTAGAGGCAACATTTAATATATGGGCTGCTGACTTCAGTCTCCTTCAAAGGCGGTGGTAAAGATAAAGGAGTAAGATGATAGCGTTGATGGACCTGATATCCGGACATTGGGACCTGACCTGAATTTCAGCTTCTTTTAAGCTAACTGCTTAGAGACTTAATCTCTGCCATGTATTTTTGGTATGTCTCACATGTCTCACAATGGACCAGGGGAAGTGGTGACATGTGGACTGGACTTTATATACATAATGAAAATTTTTCCTTTTGTCTCTGTATTTTAGCTGTTTTCCCTCTTTTTACTATTACTTGAAAATTCAGTATTTTTAATGCATTTTATTCTGACTGTATGTTTTCTCTCTAAATGGTAAATTTTGCTTACTATTACCTTGTAAATGTGATTGGCTGGATCATTTTAAAATATTGTGGTTACAGACTGAGTTTTGGTGACTGATCTGGTTAATAAATTTATTTGCAGAAGTAGTTACTCAAAAATAACTTAATGAAGAGCTGAAATTGAATGTGCAAACTTACATTTGTATTTTTTTAAATCCTGGTGAATATTTGTATCTTCATCCTGTTCAGCTTCTGCATGAAAGCCGTGGCCACATGTGATCTCTGTCACCTGTATAAGAGATATGAGTGTAACAGTGCACATAAATGACTTCTGCTCTGTATCACAACATATGATGCTGTTGCTAACAGTGGCAGTGCACATCTCCCCAGAGTCCTGAGAGATGGGTGGTCACCCTGTTCTCCATGGCAGGACTGACTGCTGGTGGAAATTGATTGCATGGGAGGCTCTCCTCTCCATCACATAGAAAATACATCCCTTGAATGTTTACATCTCTTCTAAGAGTTGTGATTTTAATTCTAGAGGTCCTTAATGCAGTCTGTGAGGCACTGGCTTGTTTCAAATCTGCCCTGGTCTTTCCTTTTCCTTCCTTTTCCCCTCAATAATTTGACTAATATGTAGTACCTTTTGGAAGCTAACATTTAATCCCTAACACAAAGGTAAGAAATCAGAACATTAAGTCTAAATATGAATTTAATTTTAAAGTAGTGTGCAGGTAATACTGAAATCATCAGTACTGTTAAGACAGCCAAGGTTTTAACTACTTCAACAGTGGCAGGAAGTAAAGATAATAAAATGGGGGTATTGGTCTACCTAGGAAAAGAGCTGAGTAACTTCCAAGAAATGGAATCAAAATGTTGGGTTTTTTGAAGCGAGCGGGTGAACATTTCCTGGACAGAATCTGTTAGTAAAGAGAAGGATACTGCACCATAACTGACAGAGGAGGCTCTCCAGCCCACCCTGGCTGGCTGTAAGTTCATCTGCAAATTATGGTCAGTGTGATATTAACAAAAAAATAATCAATTAAAGCAAAAGAGCAACAAGGCAATAAAAAGAATTTCTTGATATAAGCAATGAGCTTGGGCCAGTCCCTGAGGATGGTGCAGCCTGAGGCTAGACCAGAATTAAGTGTTTTCATGTTTAATAGATTTTTTTGTTTTCTTGTTTTCTGCTAGAAATGCTACTGTTGTGCATAGTTGGCAGATGTGACCAGACTGTGGTTAAACAAACTGACATTCAAGGAGAAGAAAAATTGCCCTGGAAGGTAGACAAAAGCAGTCAGGCTCACTGACAGGCAGATGTCACTATAAAACCTCTCACTCAGTGATAGGCATCAACAGCTAAACTGCCCAGAGCCAATTGATGAGTGAGAAGGACTAGATAGTAATGTCTGCCTGCCAGTGCTAGGCTGCCTGATCAGGGTAGTTCAGGCTGACTGCAAATTTCAGAAGAGAGATGTGTTGATACTGTTTAACTTTCACCTACTTTTGTGTGAAAAAATAATGTTTGTAGTTAAGGCAACAGAAGATCAGGAAACTCTCATTGTTGAGACTGGTGCTTGATATGTCAGGAATTTGAAGAATAGGTAATGAGATACAAATGGTATTTCTTGCAAATTCAAATATGCATTTGCCTATGAAAGTAGCAACAAATACTACCACAGGTAATGTGCTGGAGCTTCAGGATGATCTTATGCAACCAAAGCTTTTTCTATTTGTGATTATCGGCAAGTATGATGCTTGTTAAATTGCAAATATATGTACCACATTTTGTCTGCAGACAATTACTCTGGCCTCCCAGTGACAGCCTCCTCTGTGTCAAAAATCTTGTTCACAAACAGGGACTAAATTTGGTAAAATCTGGGTCAATATGTAAGATATAGCTTAGCTAAGGTTGGAGTGGAAACTCATGGGAATGTTTAACTATTTGATTTTTCACTTGCGTGGTTTTAGGATGCTGCAACATTTTATATGCACCCAGTTTTTGCTATTTGGGTTATGGGATAGATGGAAATATGAAGAAGAAAATAAAAGGAGCAAGTAATTCTAAATTGATTTGGCATGTTAGCTCACAGTGCTTGTGCCTCTTCTTTCCTCAATTGTCTGTATAGCCATCTCAGATTTGTTAGATCATGACTGAGGCAAATCATGCACTTCTGGCAGAAGTGGTGTTGGCTGAGATACCATTAACTGCAGCTCCTGTGACTCCCAACATCTGTAGTCACAGCATATGAATGTAGAAAGGCACTTTTAACAAGGTAAATCAGCTTACTATGTGTAACTTCTTCACCAGTTTGCAGTGAAGAAGCAATGGGATTGTCTCCAACAGTGCTTCATCCCAAATTCTCTCTGCTCTCCCTGCCAGTGTTAATACATATATTGCAGAAATTTATGAGCGTATACTTATTTTCATAGTTATGCATAGTCATGAACTGAAAATATTTTTACTGTTTTTAAGGAAAAGGTGAGAAAATTTTTCTTTCTCTGCTTTCCCACTTTGGAAAATGAGAACACATCTGATGCAAATGTCTTGGACCAGTCCTTAGGAACATGGATCATCCCTTTGAGGAAAGGCTCAGTTTGCTTACGCGGTTTTTCAGTGGAATACAAGACAGAAAGTGACCTGTTGGCCTTGCTGTGCCCCTTCCCTCAGTATAGAAGGTCTGCATAAACTTTTATTAGACCTTCAGTAGACAATTTAGTCACTGATTTGTCCCCAGTCTGTTGTTTGGGTGTTTCTTATTGGTTTTTTTCCTTTAACATGTCTTCGGGGTTTTGGTTTTTGCAGGCAATTTGGCCTTTCTAAAAAACAAAACACCTCTCCTCAACATGGAAACTCTGATGAGGAATACCTTTTGTGAACGCTATTTTTTTTCTTTAAATTCTTTCTCCCTCCTCCCGGTTTCCCAGCTGGCAGACCTGGCATGGTGACATGATGTGTCAGGTTGCATCAGTCACGTTGTCTTCTGTGACATCCTGGCTCAGAAGGAGATGTGACTGATGAGAGGTGATAGTGTCACATCACAACTGAGGCCTCAGCTGGAGAAGTCTGAGCAATTTTCTCAACCATCATTAGACAGGACATGGGATTGAGAAGCAGAGCTCTGCCTTACATCCGTTCCTTGCTCTCCAGTCCCTTTCACACAGCATATTTTGCTGTATGTGTCACCTACATTAGCCTGGATGGAGCTGTTATAGCTGAAGAAGTTTTGAAGGCATGTAAAAAGGAGCTCTATGCCATCTGTACTGGTGGCATAAATTTATCTGTGGGCAACTGCAGTTGCCCTGAGTCTGATGAACCTTGTTGCCATGCCCTCAGCATTGTCCTAACTAATTACAGCCATCATGTTTTGAGCTATTCCTTACAATCAGGGAGACGAATTAAAAAGCTCACAAGCTCCCCTCGGGCACTGTCAGAGGTTCGCAGCTCGCTAATGTCACTAAATAACAACAGGCAGTTCTGGCTGGTTCCTGTGTTAAGAGAGCAGAAGTGTGTGTTGCAGAGCTGGAAAAGTGAAGCACTGAAACAGTGATAGCCCTTGTTAACCTCCCAATTATATCTAAAACAAATAGCTGAGATTCCCTCGCTGTCTGCAATACCTCTTTGTGCTCACCTGCAGTACCTGTAGGAAGTGCTCTGCATGCTGTATATCACAGATACATTTTCTGTAACAAGGTGTCAATAGGGCTCTGAGCAAGATGGGTTTCACTGCATAAATGAGTTTCACCTTTTCAGATGAGTGGTTGGTTTCCAAATGATGTTTTTCAGCTGACTGACAGCAGTACAGTGTTCATTGATGACTTGCCTATGTTGAAAAAAACATTATTCTGCAAACCATCTAATAAAGCTGTGAAATTTTTTTCCTAGTATATGACTGGCAACTAAGAAAATTTTGAGAATAAGAAGGCAGCATAGTACTTGTAGCATAGTATTGCTAGGAGAAACTGGATGAATCCTTATTTATCTATTCCTGAATCATGACCCTTGCTAAAAATTCTCACTGCCCTCAACTTCAAACACAGCTTTTAACTTGCACTTTTCTTTAACTTGACATCTATTTTTCCTTCTCTTTTTCAGCTCCTCCATTTATGCCTATAAATAAAACACTTGCCATTTTCTGCCTCTTTGTTTTGATGCTTTTTCGGGCCATGTTTTTTCAGTCTAAAATGCTGTAACTTTTATTTTACTTTTCTCTCATACCTTTCTGTTTAACCTACTTGAAACAGGTTCTTCCTTCCTTATCACCATTATAATCTTCCTTTATTTCACTGTTGTCTTTTTCTGTGTCCAACTCTGCTCCTTCACCTCTCCCGCTGCATCTTTCTTCAGCCCTCACTAATTATTGTTTGCTTTCTGGAAGGAGTCAAACTGTCTTATTTTGCTCATATTTTCCAAATACCTCCCCATTGATGAAAAGAAAGTTGATCTTTGCTTCTGCCTTAGCTCTTACTGGCTACTGAACTATTCACAGGCTGGAGAGTTAGAGGCGTTTCCTTACAAAAACACTAGTAGAAACTTGCGGATCTCTGTGATGCCCTCTAGGTTGGCTTAACTACCCCAAGGATGGATTTACTGAATCACCTTGTCCAATTACTATAGTAGGCTCAGCTGATAGAGACTTCATAGCTCAGAAGCTTTTCTAAACAGTGGTTGATGTGATGAGTGTTGCTGGTTTTGACGTTCTCTCTTAGACTAACCCTGGGATGCACTTTGGCATTGGCAGCTTTCTTGTGGGAATCTACCTGGTCTGAATGGGTTTGCTGAACTTGCATGGGCAAGCAAGCTGAAGCAACAGTATTCATCCTTCTTTTAAGAAAATGAAGGGAAAGGTACATATGTTTTTTTGATGTTATTCTTTCCTCATCTCCTCCCTAATTGTTGTTTCTCTTTTTTCCAGGACTTTGAAAATTTGTTTTCCTGTGAAAACATGCTTTGTAGCTTACTGGGCACTGCATAGTTTCAGGGCTTGCAGGGAGGAGCAGTGGGAGACATGCCAGTGTGCTCCAGTGCTAATTTTTTATTTTGTCATGCTTTTCCATATCCACACAACATCCATAAGCCTGTATTACAAATACTGGCAGGCTCCATTGTTGAGAGCTGGCTTGTCTTTGGTGTATGCTGTGGGAAGTATACCAGGAAGATGGGCAAGGGTGGAGCATGAGGCAGTCCTGAGTCTTGCTGGGGAGGAGATCTGGTGAGGTTGTGTGGTAGGAAAGGAGGTTGGAGAGGGAGGGTCCATACACAGGATATCAGTTTCTCTCTCCAGTCTCCAGCTTCTGTTTTCTGCTTGACTGCACTCTCCATCTTCCTACTGCCCTTCTGGGAATTGCCCTCTTATTACCACAATTACAGTCTGTACACATTTCATTAAACTAATATCGCTTCGCGCAGACTTTCTCCACCAAAGTGCACAGCTGGAGGCCCATTTCTTTTCCTCAGCTTAAACACTTTGACAGGTTAAGAAAGCTATTATGGCTGAATAACAGGTGTTGCAAAACAATGTGCATTTGATGTTTAAATGAGAGAGCTTCTTTATTGACTGCCTTTATTGCAGTGAAGACTCTCCTTTTTCAAGATGACTGGATTTTTATTGGTTTTACTGCTTTTTAAAGTGTATTCTGTTGTTTCAGAATAGGTCCGGAGTGACTGTCTGCAGTTATTTGTTTTTCTGATGTCTTTTTTTATTTGCACTTTTTTGCCTTCTTATCCAGGTGAAAGATACTGGTGCTAAATAGAAAAATTTTATTTTGTCTCTGTCTAATGCCAGTACTAAGTGCTTCTTGTTTCTGGTCAGCTCCCAATGGAGCTATAAGCCATTCGGCTCCATTGCTTTGTTTTTGCTTATCATTTCTAAGCAGAATTGATTCACTTCCCACCTATGTATGTAGCAGCATCTAATTACATATATGTAAAATATATATATAGCAGTTTGCATGTTTAAGTTATAGCTGGGCTTTGGAATGGTTTGCAGAGATTTTCAGAATGTTACACAAGACTTGGGTATACACTGAGTTTCCAGTGGCTCAAGTCAATCATATCTGTTTGGGAATCTCATAGTTTGTGATTACTCTGTAGTGCTGTGCAATGTGATTTATACAGTGTATTCACAGATGATCTAAAAAGTAGCATGGCCTTGTAAAAAGAATCTGTGAGAATCAGGAATTCAGTGCAGTATGTAATTTAATTAAACACAGCCAGTATATTATAACTTAAAGAAATATTAAAAAGATAAAAGAAGGAGAAAAATTAAGATTTCTAGACATGAAAAGCAAAAGTGTCCTCTAGGACAAAATAAATTAATGCCTAAGTAATCTCCCCATCTTCCCTTCCCATGCCTCCCTCCTGGTACTCTGTCTGACTTTTAGTAAAGCTTACTGCAAGCAGAAGAGTACTTTCTTTCCCACTCCCACAAGTAGGTTTTGCCTAATGCAAGCAGTTTTAAGGACAAAAGAAAATACAACTATGTGTAATAGTTGAGTAAGGACGTAACGGTTATGGCCTCATATTTCTTTTCTGTCCTGGTACGTATTTTGTCTTCTGAAAGTGCAAAAGAAGCATTATTAACATGGCATTTTAGCAGCCAGAAGTTCAAAAGGGCTAAAATCTTACATTGGAAATGAGGACAAAATCTGCCTGTAATTCCTGCCACAAATTAGGCACTGATGTTAGGTCTGGCACACTGAGAAGGGAGGGAGATTGTCTGTTTGTTTTGAGGGAACTGGAGGCTGTATGGGTGAGTCTCACAGGAGGTCCAGCTAGCTGGGCTTATTGCACCATGTTTTTCTTACATGACTGATACGAGTGCCACATGAATTATGTGCAACATCAAAGTGAAAGTAGAAGGAAAATTGTGCGTAGATGAGGAAGAAGGTGAGAAAGTAACAAGCTGTCACCACCACCATATATTTTTCACACTAGGCAATAAATTGCTTCTGTGAGCCTCTGGAAAATTACCTGTAATAGAGGAATTAGCTGCTTCTAGTTATTATGTGGATCTTGGGTATATTTAAATTTCTGACAATGCTGAAGTGAAATGCTGATTGCTACATATTTTTTTTTCTATAAATGCCTCTGTCCATAACTGAAGAAATGTGTCAAAATGTTGTCAAGAAAAAATTGTGCTGTTTCTTTAGTTGCCTCTTTTCTTCTCCCGTGTTTCACAAGTCAGCTTGTGAATACTGTTTCAGCTGTTGCCGGCCTGCATGTTCAAAATCTTGTATCTCAATGCATGTGTAGTTGTCTTCAGTAACATATAACCCAATCCCTACAGTGTACATTAACAAAAAGGAAAATTTTTGTGTACTTAAGGCAATTGTGCTGCTTTTGAAGTAACTTCCCTGAAAATGGTACAGCTTATCTAGATTGATGATGATGTGAGTCTAGGTTTTGTTTCTTCTCCCCTTACTTCTAAATAAAACCTATTTTTCTCTGAGCTAAAGTCATATTTACTGTTTAGCTATTCTTGCCTTCTGAAAATACAAAACTACTGCAGTTATTGGCTGTTCCTTATGTTTATTCTATATCTGAAAGAGCAAGAGTTAGGATCGAGACACAGTCAGGAGGCTAGTGAGTCTCCAACTGCTCCTTCCTCTTTCAGCTTGTCTTGTTTTTGTAATGTAACTTCAAGACAATCAGGGGAGATGCTCAGGTCAGAGCAGAGGACATGGCTTTTCAGTGGAGAGATGCCTGGATTCACACAAGAAGGGGAGTTGGGTAGAGATGAGACAGAGAGAGTGGAGAGGGTGGCTATATGCTGCTGGAATGACAGCAATATTTGGGAAGGAGGGGTACTATGTGTATGTTGTATGTGTGTGTATTTGTATTGTAAACTGCAAAGAGAAGGAGAAAGAGAGGTAAAGTGACCAAACATTAGGAGACAAGCTCTGGCTATAGAAAAAGGCAAAGAAGTAAGCATTAGAATTAAAGTAGCAGCTAATACAGACCAAAAAATAGAAAGGGAGGCGAAGGATATGTTAATCTGTGTGGGGAACAAAGGAGAGACAGAGGGACAGGAATAGAACAAATGAATGAAGGTAATGAATTACAAAAGCTATCTTGTTACTCAGCTTGGATTTGCATTTATTTCTCTCATGTCTGACTGCAAAGAACAAATTATAGTAGAAAAGATGAGTGGAATATTAGAAACAAAACAAGGATTAGAAAATCTAAATACTGTAAAGGTGCACTTGTAAATAAAATATAAAAGATCAAACTGGCTCAATAGGAGCTTGGGGAAGAGTTAATAATGGGAAGGTAAAGAAATGGGAATTCTGAATTTAACTTTTAAAGCCTTTGTTTTCATGTTTGTTTAAAATTCTTACACCACTATTTTTCTTTAATTTCCCCTGTTTCCCCATCATTAGTTTTAGTTCTGCCACAGGTCTGAGATCTTTTTACTGCTAGGTATTTTCCTGTTCAAAATCCTTCCCAACTTGGATTACAGCCACCTGCATTTTGACTTTCATCTCCAGCAACTTCTGGGAGGTCTGGAAATTGCTCTTGTTGACACACTTCTCTGTGTAAAAGAGCCTTCTCCATGGTTTATATTTCATACACTTATGCCCTTTGGTAATCCCCTTTTCTCTGACCATGTCACTCCCATATGTCTCAGCAAGTGCCTTTTGGCTTTTGCTGTTTGTTGTGAGAAGTTGAATTGTGGTCAGGGGGCATGTACCTGCACCTCTGCCTCTTTAAAGTGCTGTTTCTGACTCAGCTGCACCTGCAGTGACCCAGAGGTACTTGCCCTGTTATTTGGCTTGTTTTGTTTTCTGTCCTAGAGAGTGACATCTGTGACTTGGGAAGCTCTGGAAGCAGGTTGCTCACCTTGTGGCCAACAGGTTAACAGGAGTTCGAAGGCAAGTGGCCTTCAGGCCACCTGCAGTTGACGTGGGCGAAGGGTGGGTGCAATGAATCAATAAATGTTTCTGTGACAGGGGAAAGAGTTCAGAATTTCCTCTGCTTGTACCTATGAGCAACACAAGGCTATTTGCAGGTACAGGCACAGGTAATGCACACAGGGGCCGAGGCTGTGTATTTGATCTGACCCAGTTGAATTGGCAGCATATGTTGAAACAGGGACTCTGATCCAGGCTGATACATAAACTGTTAAAAGTATCATGTAACTTTGAACTCTGTATCCCGGTATAAATAAGGAGCACAGCTGAATTACAGGAAAGAAGAATCAAGCCTGAACACGCAGAGCTGGGAAAAGGAAATCCATGGATTCATCAAGGGGAATTTTTGTGTTGGCACCCAGTGATAGGTACCTCCAGAAGTAATGTTTGTTACCATTACAATGCTGTCCAAAATGAGGATTTGCTGGTAGCCTCTGCTGCTACCATGTAGGAATTAAATGGCTTGGGATGTCTCATAATCATTCCAGTCCGGGTTTAGAACAAACCTGTTGTGCATAAAAAGAATTTTCTATGGGCCTTCTATCTTACTAAGTTTGTTTATGGAATTATAAATTTTTAAGTACCATAAAATTATAATGGAAAATCAGCAAACATATTTAGAACTGTTTTTCACCTTGTTTGCAGATTTTTTCCATAAAAGAGTGAAAACATGCTTCTGTGGGGCTTTGCTATGTGTGTAGATCCCCCATGTATCTGTAGGCCGAGATTGGGATAATTGAGGAGCAGAGAAGTGAATTCTGACTGAGAAGTTTGGTAAAGGGCTTATCTATTCTTTGCCCTCTAATTTCAACAAAATTCAGTAGCAGTTGCACACAGTTTTGAACACTGAAGTTTAAAATAACTTCTTAAACACTAGAAAGCTAAGTGCTGTGATGCAAATGTTTCTCTCAAATCAGGCTGTAAAATCTTTAATGGTGAATGAAATGCATCAATATAATGTGCTGATCTCTTTAGATTGATTCCTTGGAACACACTCATTATGCAGATGTTTCTTGCTGTTAATATAAAGGTATATGCAGGCATGTCAGTATGTTACTGTGCAGACAAGTGAAACACAGGTTTTTTTGGAGCTGATCTTGGCCATATTGCCATTTTGTTTTACTTGAAGCTTGCTGCTCAGAAGCTGTAAGGGAAGATTCTCTTAGACCACAGGTAGTTTATGTGAGTTTGGAAATTTCCTGCCAGAGGGTCTTTAAATTAAACTTAAACATGCTGGGAGATGAACAATAGGCAGAACTGCAGTCATCAACTTTCATCTTCCTTTGTGAATCACCATCCCAGCAGTGCATAGTGATTCTTTTGGATTCATTATTGTCTTTTGCCTTGTCTAGTTTAAAATGTGCATTATCCCACATGCTAAGAATCATTCTCAGTTAAAAGAGAAGAAGAACTTCTGTGGACAGACAGAACTCAAGAAAAAATATTTTAAGGTTAAAGTAATGGTTCTGAAGAAGTTCTGGAGAATGGAAATTCTTTAAATTGTCTAAAATATTCACTGGTATAGAATTTAGGATTTTGCCTGTAGATGATTGTCAGGAAGAAATAAAAGTGCTATGAAAGTCACCTGCTTTTTCTAACACTGTTTGACATTTATGAAAGGATAAATGAGCTTTGTGGTGAAAATACAGAACTGTACTTTGGTATTCAAGGTTTTGGTTCTACTGCAAACTTCCAGTGGAACTTTATAAATGGCTTTAATTTATTTTTTTGCTCTTGTATTAATCTCTGCCTGCCTCTGTTATTGTATTGTAAAATGGGGGAAATGTTACTTTTATGACACTTGCATAACTTTTTCGGGCTACAAACTTTTAAAGTGGGTATTTTCTTTCAATTTGTTGATGTAGCCCTTGGGAACTAGACACAAGCTGGATTTTTGTCACTGAAACAATAATGAACTATTTTCTTAGATTTGTTTGCTTAAATAGACCAATAACTTCTGAACACCATCAATTGCCAAGATGTGTGCATTTCAGGAAAGGAATAAGTTAGAGGAATCTACGGTTTTAATACAAGTTTAGATAAAAATCAAAGAGTCTATACATTAAATAGTACAGAAAACATCAAGCTCTGCCTTTTGTTATTGAGAGGTTGACCACCACTGATGATAAATTACACATGATAAATTTGTCAGGAAATTAAAATGCTGAATAGTGGACATCAAAGTGCTATCAGAAGAATCTTCTGGCAGTAGTGAAAGGATACCTGTGATAATATATAATTTTAATTGGAATGTGCCATGACAGTCTGACCAGAGGCCAATGAAAAAAGCCTAGGAAAAAAATAATATGAAAGGAAGGCAAGGCTATTACTTTACTTATATATCATCCCATTTTCTTCAGACTAACAAACAGTTTTTAAAATCACTTTAAAATATTTTCAGTTATAGATGTTTTTGGTTTGTTTCTTTGGTTTGTTTTTGTTTTGTTTTTTCTTGAGGGGAGAAGGTGTGTTGTATTGTTTTGGTTTGGGGTTTGGGTGGGGGTTTTTTTGAATGCAACATTGAAGTATCTTCTTTAACCAGTTCAGGGTCCTCTGTTGAGGAGCTGGGTAAAAGTGGAGAATGAGTGCAGTGCTCCCATTGAAGAGGAGGTAGAAAAGGGTTGTCATAGGATTTCTCTTGGAAAAATCTGTTAAACCTTCAGTGTCATGGTCAATTGTGCAAAAACATGCACAAAACATTAATGCAAAAGCATGAGTTAAAATCTCCTTGTAAAATCACAGTCTTAAGCAAATAAAACAACCCCCTCTATAATCGATTCTGGGCTCTGATGGCCTTTAGTCCATAGACAGAGGACCTGAGATCTGAGCACCAACCTCAGCTGTTATTCAAACCTGCATGAAGAATTCTCTGGGTCTCGGTTGCTCACCTCAAGGCCTATGGAGCTAAGCCCAACCTAATCTTGTTGGAAGGCTCAGTGAGGAAATTGTTCCGAGCTTTTTCCATTTTTTTTCATTCACATGCAGAAACCACAAGTGACTTCCACTTCATCTCTCTTGTAGACTGTTCAACCTACTCACAAATGAGAACCAAAATCCACATGATGAGTCAAACCTTAATGCAGAACAGATTTTTTTGTGTTCTGCTTTTTGTGAGGATATATCACTCCTGAGGCACATCACTTGGTCAGAAACTGCACAAGAACAAAGAAAAGCAATTTTGTCATCTTCTGCTTTCTCACAGTGTAAACTAATATCTTCAACAAAAAGCTATGTCTGTAGTGTACTGTGTGCGAATATAATCACTTTGTCATACGCTCTGTACTGCAAAGTGCTGCAACTCATATCTTGTTCACCAAAATATGTACGCCTGTTGATTCAAAAGCTTGTTCTTTGTTTGTTATGTTGGGCCAGGATCAACTTTTGTGTCTCTAAGATGAGCATAACTTATTTAGAAAGGAGCCCTGCTTTATGGGTTGTTGTGGTTGTTGCCTGTTGTTTCTGGTGAGGGTACTTGGCCCTGTTCCAGGTTAGGGAAATGAAAATATACTTTATTGTATTGAGAGTTTGTTGAATTAAAATAATTTAAAAAACCCAAACCAAATCAGATGTTCTGGAGCACCAGAAAATGGATTAGAAGCTGTAACAGGGTATAAAGAAAGTTTCCAGTATTGGGATTCTTTTCTAAAATAAAATGTGTGTCATTTTGGTAGTTGCAATATTTTTAATTGATGTCTTTGTTTTGAGCCTTGACATTAGGCAAACATAATTAGAGGTTTTTAAAATATCGTAGTACAATGAGGAGGAATTGAAGCAAGGAAAGCCAAACAACAACAATGATGATAAAGCTTAAATTATTGATAAAAACTCATTTAAAAAAAAAAAAGACTTCAGATACACTTCTGTGTTGATTAACACCATATCTTTTTTGAGGAAACATCTGAAGAAAATTTGAGAACTTGGCCCTAGGGATTGAAAATATGTCTGTTACAGGGTCAGCTTCTGCGTTCAAAAGTGCACACATTATGTGCATTATTTAGAAAAAAAAATCACTGCTAAAGACAAGGGAAAAGAAATTAAAAGCATAGTTTTAGACTCCTGCAGCACAGAAGCAGGAGGTGTGGGAGTCTACTGTTCTTCACTCTGACAAAATGGACTCTTTTCTGTAAGAGACTATCTAGTCTTTCTCATCAAACTCCCAGCTGCTTGGAAGTATCTTCACTTGGCTCCTTCTAAGCTTCCACCACCGAGGGTGCCGTCACCTTTTAGATGACTGATGTCTCACAGTCAAACTCTGTATGATTACATAGATGTGTATACATACATATGTACTTGTGTATATAGTTTAATTTTTCAAAGTTGCAGAGTGGCTCTGTCTCCTCTACAGGAATTTCTCCTTCCCAGTCTCTAACATTAATCTTTGAGTTTCTGACAATTTTGTACATTCTGTACTTTTAGCCACAGTTGTTTCTAGCTTTTCTTGAGCTTAATTCACGTAATTATGAATCCCTTTGGCTTTATTTCAAAAGCTCTTTAAGAACATAAAGGTGTCTCTTTCACTAAATACTAAGCACTGCAAAAATCATCCTAAAATCATTCAATGTAATGAGGAGAGCAAACCAGAGCTGCACAGCAGTGTTTGCTCTTGGTGAAGCTGGTGGGAGAGTTGTAGAGGGTGAAGGGGCTGTGCACGCCCAACTGTCTCCCCCTCAAATGGCACGTGGCAGGTTACCCTCAATGGCCATGAGCCCTCTGCCACAGCAATTATTTTAAAATGATTGTTTTGCTTAGTCCAAACACTGTGGTGCAAGTTCAGGTCCCTTGCTGGTGCCACATTCAATTAGAAGGACACAGATGAGGCACTCGGGGGGCCTGCAGTGCCCTGTCTGAACTCATCACTCAGCAGAGAACACCCTTGGGGCTTGCCCTGCTGTCAGGTGTCCCAAAGCCGTTGCCGATCCTAGGCTGGCTCAGCACCCCATGCCTGTGCCAGGGTGCCGTATGGCAGCACAGTGAGAGGTGGCTGTGGCGGGGCTGGCAGCTGGCTGCAGTGCGGGGGGCAGGTGGCACCGGCATGGCTGCGGTTGGGTGGCGGTGAGCTACGACACCGTGATGGGCTTGCAGATGTCATTTTCCACCCTACTGGTTACAGCATGTGACAGACACCTAGCACTGTTGCACAGCCAGGCACGGCTTTAGGAGCGGGTACAACTGCCTGAGGACTTGTCTAAAATTGGTTCTTCTGCAGAAAACCATTTGTTGAGGATAGTACGTGTGTGCATGTACAGAGAATGAGCCTTTCAACTTTTCTGCTTATTGTTTCTCATTTCTTGTCTTTGCCTTTGTTGTTTGTCTTCTTTTTTCTTTTGCCGGCCAACTAGATCTCACTTACCCGAAACTCATCTCAGAAAGTGAGCCAATATACCGCCTGCTGATGCACACAGTGGGTTAACACTTGCGAGCTGAGCTCTCTCCTGTGGTTATTGTTTCAGTTTTGTGCAGAAATTTGAAAGTGACTGGTTAACATCATGTCAAGTTAGAGGGCATTATGATAACGTAGATGGGGTGAACATGACAGTTATTTTAGGAATTGGGTTGTCAACAAACTGAAATTCAGAGCAGAAATAGACGTATGAGTAATTCTTTAGAAGTTTGTCATAAGGAGTGAAAGGAGAGAAAACCCCTCTGATAATAAATTCACAGAATCCCAGAATTATTGACAAGAAGAGGTTTCTTAGTGGTTTAAGCTCTGAGAGTTGAAAATTGTGTTAAGATCTGAATTTTTAGCTATATACTTCAAGTCATTGGGTTGACTGAGATGAATGCCATGACACCTATTACTGTTACATGGCAGATTCATTGGATTAAATTCAGGAAAATCATGCTAGGAAAGTTGTTTTGTTGTTTGTGGTTTGTTGTTTTGTTTTGTTTCTTTTTTTCAAAACTGTAAAAAAATCAAAACAAAAAACCAAACCAACCCAACAAAAAACCCAAACAAAACCCGTAACTCCCCCCAAATCTATAAAAAACAAACAAAAAGCACTGCTTTCTGAATTTAACCATAAGAACAGGGACATTTTGGGCAATTTTTTTTTCTTTTGGTATTTTGTGATTTATAATGATATATGTGGTCACTATTGGGAAGGTAAAATGCAATTTATTACTAGAGCTGGCAACTGAGATTTAGATTGTATTTCTGGATGTCTAACCTGTGCCAGTAACCTGACAATATTAATGCTAACTAGTAGAACTGAGTATTGTAGCACCTGCCTATCAAACGTACATATTTTGTTGTCTTCATCTCATTTTAGAATAATCTTAGCTTTAATTATCATGCTGTAAAGTTTTTGGAGGTCCACAAATTAAAACATTTTTGAAGCATTTTAAAAAGCTACACAGTACCTGGTCAACCAAATAAAATTTTTAATTAAATGAACTTGCAATTTTATGTGTATGAACAGTAATCCTTTTTTAGAATAAACTCTTGCTGGGATATTGTATAAGATAAAGTATGGTAAACTATTCCCCAAAAGGAAAATTCAGAAAACTTAACTTACTTGGATATACATTTCACAGACTCACAGAATCTACTGAGTTGGAAGGGACCCACAAGGTTCATCAAGTCCATCCCTTAGCCCTGCACATGACCATCCTCAAGAGTCACACCATGTGCCTGAGAGTATCATCTAAACACTTGAACTCTGTCAGGCTTGGTGCTGTGACCACTTCCCAGGGGAGCCTGTTCCAGTGCCCAACCACCCTCTGGTGAAAATCTTTTCCTAACATCCAACCTAAACCTCCCCTGACACAACTTCAGGCCATTCCCTCAGGTTCTGTCAGTGGTCACCATAGAGAAGAGATCAGTGTCTGCCCCTTCTCTTCCCCTTATGAGGAAGTTGTAACTGCAATGAGGTCTCCTCTCCATCTCCTCTTCTCCAGGCTGAACAGACCAAGTGCCCTCAGCTGTTCCTCATACAGCTTCCCATCAAGGCCCTTCACCATCTTTGTTGCCCTTGTTTGGACACTTTCTAAGAGCTGAATGTCTTTCTTATATTGTGGTGCCCAAAACTGCACACAGCGTTCAAGGTGAGGCTGTCCCAGTGCAGAGCAGAGTGGGACAATCCCGTCCCTTGACTGGCTGGTGATGCTGTGCCTGATGCCCCCCAGGACACACTTGGGCCTCCTGGCTGCCAGGGCATTGCTGACTTACATTCAACTTGCCATTGACCACGACCCCCAGGTCCCTTTCCATGGCACTGCTTTCCAGTGTCACATTCCCCAGACTGTCTGTACACCCAGGGCTGCCCCATTCCAGGTGCAGAATCCAGCACTTCCCCTTGTTGAACTTCATATGGTTGGTGATTGCTCAGCCCTCTAATTTGTCGAGGTCTCTCTGCAGGGCTTCTCTGCCTTTGAGGGAGCCAACAGCTCCTCACAGTTTTGGGTCATCTGCAAACTTGCTTAGTATCTCTTTCAGTTCTGTGTCCAAGTTGTATTTTATAACATGAAAACGTAAACTACGTATTAGTGATTTAAAAACTCCGAAGTCTTTATTTTTAAAGGGGCCAGGTTTTCCTTCAGCTCTTTACTCCCAATTGAACTGCAACATGGAAAGTACCTTTAGCCACAGTAATTAAAACCATGGAATTCCAGATAAGGATAAAAATTAATGTATCTTTGAATCACTTCATATTCCTGAAACATCCTTGCTCTCTCTGTAAATATCTTTTTTTTTTTTTCTCAAGCTATAAAAATGAACAGTCCTGGAAGCAAGACTATGAAACCAAATTTGTCTTTGGGCAAAAACAGTAAACCAATTATAGTGTGCTGAAGTCCTGTTTAGGTAGCTTAGCTAGAGAATAGGCTCTGACTAGGTCATTTTCACAGGCAAATATTTTTCCCTGTAAGTGGTGATGATACAGTACAGCTCTGAGTCTAAACTGAGAGCTCTGGTTTAGTTGCCTTTATGATATTCTTTAAACAGGAAAGTCCTTGAGAGTGTTTCATTGCTCACATTGTGTTCTTCCAAATTGTCCAATTCAAAAGATGTCTAACACTGCATCACTTGATAGTGATGATGCAGAACATTTCTGATGTAAAATTGACAGTCTATTTCACTTGAAGGACATCTATTAGTATTACATTATGAAAACCCTGAGTCTCACAACATGGTGTTATCACTTCTGTGGAAAACACTAGCTGCTCTGCTTACTTCTCTAAGGACCAAATATACCTTCACCTTGGGTAATGTGACTGCAAATATATATATATATTTATATAAAGAGGGGGAAAAATTGCAAACAAAATATTCCCAAAGTCCAACATACTTTTTCAGAGATTCTGCTTTGGTAATAGGCATGTGCACACTTCATATTTTAACTGATTGTGATTATTTATTGGTTGCTTATAATCATTTCACCAACATCTGCTGAAATGGTACAAAAGTGTAAAACTTGAGTTTGTACCCAGAGTCAACTGTCCTTGACTTGTAAAATGTAGAGCCTGAAAATCTCTGACTTATTTTGCTTCCTGTTGGTGGGACTGTCTCATTTGGGAGAAAAGCAGGGGTGGCCAAAATGCATCCTAGGGACAAAAAGGTCTAAGTTTGAGTGATACTGAACTCTTGCAACTTCCTGCAGCATCATTTTGCAGCATCAGATGCCAAATGTGGGTGTGTTCACTGTTCTCTAAGATGAGAACCGAATGGCCTTATTATGTGATAGGCACAAGACTGCAGACTCCACTGTCTGTCTGCCCTCTGTAAAGAAATCCCCTGTATTGGTCAGCAGTCAAACAAGGACCAAATGACAGCCTTTCAAAAATAGTGAAGTAATACAAGAACCTAAATAAAAGGAATGAGTGCAATACAGACACTATTTTATCTCCCCAGGAAACACAAAAATGCTACTTTCCCACTTTTAGTGCTTGTGAGTAGTATTGAAGACAATTTCAGCATCAGTTTTGTTTCCATTCTTTACAAACTCAATGTTTCTCTTCTCTCCACCTCCCTAGTCATCATCCATCCACCCACCCACCCATCCATCCACATGCACGTGGTTCCCCTGCATTTACATTTCTCATTTATACATCATTCTGTTCATTCAGCACTCTATTTTTAACCCATCACACAACTAATAAGAAAAGTAGAAAAAATCATGTGTAGAGCAAAGTTGTTTTAGATATCCAACACTACTTTCAGAGTATATCAATTTTTTCAGAGTATATGTATTTTCAAAGTTTTCTTTTTAACTGTCAGGATGAGTTATATGGGTTTGTAGTACCCTCTGCCGCTGAGGGTGGTCCCATGGTGTAATGGATAGCACTCTGGACTCTGAATCCCAAGGTCATGAGTTTGAATCTCAGTGGGAACCATCCCCTGGGCAGTTCAATGCCTCCCTGCCATCCAATCCAGTCAGATCTCGGATGCTCAGCATGGTCAGCCCCGGTTAGTACCGGGTGCTGTGACAGTCCTGAGGACTTCACTGTCACTGTCCAAGCTTGCTCAGCCGTGGCAGATGGACCTGAGGAGTTAAAGGGTGGGGCCAGTTCTGCGCACGCTGTGCCTCACCTAAACAATCCACTGTGCAGGCTGGAAGGGCACACCCACGTGGGGAGAGCCCTGCCCAAAGCTTCCCTAGCAAAATCTGGCTGTACATACACACATACCCTCTGCTGTCCAGATGCAAATGCTCTAGCTGGGGGAGGTAGGTTAAGAGCTCTAGTTGATAACCTAGGTTGCTTTTTCTTAGATTGAGAACTTAAATTCAGAAGAGAATTTGATATTGTTTTTCCAGATGAGAGTGGAACATATCATTGCAATGCAGACTTTGATTTCATTGTTACCATATTCCAACACTGAAATACCAAGTAGATTCTTCACACTAGTTTTACAGCATGGAGAACTGAGGAATGTAAAGTTATAGTGACATTTCCTCCCTTTGAGGTGGTGAAGGTCAAATAATAGCTCTCCCACAATATGAATATAAAAATGCCACATATAAGTACTTTGTAGATGAACTGCACTAAGGATAATTTTTTCCTTTTGTTTTTTTTTTTTCCCATTTTCTGGAGAACGTGATTCTTTAAGTATGACTATGGTAAAAACTCACCATGTACAATGCTAAAATGTGATAATAGACAAAAGGGGAGAGTAGGCAGAGTGCATTATCTACTGCGCTATGTATTGCTACTATGTACTAGAATAGATTGACAAATGGAAAATTGATATTCTGACATAGTTTCATGTCAAGGAATTTGAAAGGGAGAATTTGGCCCCTTGCTATCATGTCAGAGGGAATAAGACATTCCAGGCACAAAACTTAGTACTTTCTGGAGCTTTATGATAGATAACCTATAGTCATTCTACTTATGTAGGCAAACAGCGATAAGTATCTCTGCAGCAGCGTAGTTGTGCACGCACCTCTGAGCAAAACACACCAGGAAGCAAAATAAGTACAAAGTACCAAAGGCAGATTACCATGAGCTCAGCAAATACAACGTGATCTAGTCAAGATATAAATATTCAAGAAGTAGCAGAAATGATCAATATGGATGACCAGGCAAATACAGGAAGAAACGAAGACCAGGAGAAATGCAATCAAGACATTTATAATTTTTTAAAAAAAATATTTTGTCAAGAAAATCCCACTGGGAGCTAACATCTCATTTCTAAGAAAGCCTTGAGGATAAATTAGAAAGAATCTTTCTCTGAAAGAGAAGGTATAGGAGGCAAAAGAAAAAAGTTAAGGAAATTATCAAGAAAGCTGAGATCAAAAATGAAAGGAAAATTACATAGAGTGTAAATATGAATAATAAATGGTTATACAAATGGAAAGTATAAGGAGCAAGAGGTTGATAAGAGAGACTGCAGGCCCTGTGGGGGAATACTGAAGGAAACTTATGACAGAAGAAGTGGATACTTCTATGAAACAGAATGACTTCTTGAAATCAGTGTTCACTAGGCAGATTGGCAGGGAGGCTTGGGGGCTTGGTGGTTTGAATCAGAAACATAATTTTATTTTTAACATTATATGCATGTCGCATCCCTGGAAGTGTTCAGGGCCAAGTTAGATAGGACCCTGAGCAACCTGATGTAGTGAATGGCATTCCTGTCTATGACTGGGCTGCTGGAAATAGGTGATCTTTAAGGTTCGTTCCAACCCAAACCATTCTGTGATTTTATGTGGCTTGCTTGGTAGTTGGGAAGATAACTTCTTCCACAGCTTTAAACTTTCAGGTAGTATCAATCGATGAAAATAGAGGAATTTTTGAAACTTAGGGGGAAAATTTGGTTTTATTTTGCTTCTAAGTAGAAATAGTAACGAGCAAAACTCCAGTTCTGAGAAACCTCTTTACTTCATGAAGATCTAAAATCCTGGTGGAGAGTAGGGTAGGGTATTGTAACTTGGATGCAAATGCACAATTTAGGACAAGTTGATTTTTTTTCCTTAATATATATTTCATTTTAAAAACTGGTTTGGAGCTGGGCTGGAGGAATACTGGATCTGTGGAATACTGGCTTTGAAGATAAAGAGAGATTTGATCCAAGGCCTACATCAAAATGGTCAGTACTTGCAGTGTTTCTCCTACAACAATGATAGCCCAGAATTATAGATGTCTTCCTACTAATCTTATAGGATAGAAGACCTTGGTAAATCTTGTGCAAATGTCAACTGGGTTTCAAGATGTTAAAAGGCAATAGAAAACAGATGGGATTGTAGAATTTGGATAAGTTTTAAGTGCAAGCCTATATAGCCTTGCATCCAAGAAGCTTAAGCTAGAAACTTAAAGTTTAATATCTAAATTGGTGATTTCAGCACTGAAGATGACAAAATTTTAGATTTATATTTCACAAGTACAGGATCCAGGAGATAATTAAAATTGCTGGTTGTACAGCATTAAAGTAAATGAAGCTGCATTATTAAAGTGCTTTAATATAGATACAGAAGTCAAATTGTTGGCAGATGTAATAATAAACTTCTGTAAAGTGTGGTTTAATCAAAACAAACCCACTTAGTTCTTACAGATTTCTCTTTAATCCCTAAAGGTTTGACCCTCTCATGTGACAGACTGCTGATTTGCAGTATAATTTGAACTCTTGAAAACCTTCACTACTTGGGAGAGGTATTGGTCAAGCAGGTAATTTAAATGTCAGCATTGTAATCATAATGTTGACATAATGAAAATAATAGGTTGATTATCTGCTAATTTAAGATAAGATTTCTTTTAATATTAATGATGTCACAATTTAAAGGAAAACTGGCTTTTCTTTTTTTTCTTATTTTCTTTGGACAATGTGTGTTTATGGAAAAGACATTTCTCAAGTCTTGATCAGTTGTCAGTTGAATCTGAATT
>JAOXXN010000471.1:21714521-21740404 GCA_026770055.1 Myrmophylax atrothorax | reverse complement strand
CCCTGCACGACAGGCCGGCCTCGGTCCGGTAGGGCCTGAGGCGTTTGGGTCTTCGGGCGCTCAGCAGGACCGGCCCGGACCGGCCTGAGGTTCCGGGCAGGGGGGCCTGGTCTGTGAGACCTCAGCCTTGAGCAGAGGAGGCACCAAACTGATCAGAGCATGGAGCACTTTTCCTGTGAGGAAAAGCTGGGAGAATTGGGATTGTTCAGCCTGGAGAAGCGAAGGCTTGGCGTGACCTAATTGTGGCCTTCCAGAACCTGAAGGGAATTTATAGGAAAGAGGAGGCAAGGCTATTTACAAGGACCTGGAGTGACAGGACAAGGGGAGACGGGTTCAAATTGAAAAAAAGTAGATTTAGATTAGATGTTCGGAGGAAATTCTCCCCTGGGAGGGTGGGCAGGCCCTGGCACAGGTTGCCCAGAGGAGCTGCGGTTGCTCCACCACTGGAAGTGTTTAAGGCCAGGTTGGACGGGGCTTGGAGCAACCTGGGATAATGGAAGGGAGTTAGAACGAGATGATCTTCAAGGTTCCTTTCTAACCCAAACCATTCTGGCATTCTGTGAACCTGCCCCTGTAAGGCCAAAGGTGTCTGGGCATGAGGGCTCAGTCCAGCCCCATCCCATCCCCATGGAGCATGAGGTGTCCTGGCTCAGCAACAGGGACCCACATATGGGGGGTCAGGCTGCTCAGCTCCCATCCCATTGGGGCATGGAATGTTGGTCCTGGATCAGCAGAGTCCCCATTCCTGGAAGTGTTCAAGGAATGATTGGATGTGGCACTCAGTACCATGGTCTGGTTGACAAGGTGGTGATTGGTCACAGGTTGGACTTGGTGATCCTGGAGATCCAACCCAATCGATTCTATGATTCTGTGAGCTTGGCTGTGGCACTGAGTGCCATGATCTGGTAAAGGGACTGGAGTTGGACCAAGGGTTGGACTCGATGATCTCGGAGGTCTTTTCCAACCCAATCGATTCTATGATTCTATATGCAATATCTACTGATCTTATGTAATGTCTAGTAGGGACTTTGTAATGTCTAGTAGGGACAAAGTGTGTAGCAAAACTGTGGTATTCAGTGAATCCAGTGATGGGCAAATTAGTAGATGCATAAAGCTCCACTCCTAAATGTTATAGTAACTTGTGTTAGTCAAATACTTAGATGTCTGGGGAAGAAATAGAGATGATGTGTGAATGTGAAGGAATAAAGTAAGACTCAATGCCAGAATGAAGGGTACTTTATGTTAAATGTCTGTAAAGGATATGAAATGCAGGACAGTTGGCAGCTGAATAATGTAACAGAACAGGAAGTACTGAAATAGCACACATTTCAGAGTCATAAATATGACTGAGATATGCCTAATGTACCTTTCATAGCACTTGTCTGCCTCTTTTTTTTATTTTTTTCTTGACAAAACATTTTTCCTTTTGAAGAGGTGAAAATGTTCATGAGAAAGTTCCATTTCCCTCAAGAATATAACTTTACAAGCCCACAGAATCTCTCTTGTTTCTTGGAGTTTTTCTCTTTCCTATTTGAGAATCAAGCTGACTGGGAGAAGGGAAAAAAAGCTTTACAAGTACAAAAGCAATGAAAAGGATTCGTTTACTCAAAACCGTCCTGAGAGCAATATCACTGAAATGAAGTTTTGGTTTAGTTAACAAGTTGTGGTTTGGTTTCAAATTTGAAATAGTTTGTTTCAGTACTCTGTTGAGTAATTTTTTTTAGCTTACTTGTCTAGGAAAAAAAAAAAAGGTTAGTAAATTTTTCTTTTCTCTTACTGGATACGGTATGCCTGTCAGAAAGTAAGTATTACTGTTCTTGGATGAAAAAAATAGAAGTAAGGAACAACAATATCTTTAATTACCCATGTAGGCCAAACTACCCATGCAGTAACAAAAAGAATCTCTGAGGCCAGAAAGAACAAGAGAGACACAGTTGTGTATATGTAGTTATGTGTACATATTTGCATTTATGAAGTAGATTTTTAGGTGCTAAGTATTAGGCTATGTTTCTACATTCAGTTACATTTTCCAGCTGTTTAGAGGACTCATAACTTACTTATGCAGTCGTAGTGCATGGGAGCATGAGCCATGGACTGTGATCAGACTGTTCTGAAATACTGGTAGAAAAAAGAGATGATGTGAGCACTTTTCTTTGGCAGATTTTAGAACTATTTGTGCACGTTGGTAGTTTTCTTAGGGAGTCAGAAATGTAATGTGGTGGTTTCTGGGATCAGTTTGTTGGAAACAAAGCCACATGGCAGATTTCTATGTCTTTGTAGCCTGTGACTGAAAAGGACTGAACTATGCACAGGTGTAAGAAATTGCAGGTTTAGCTTTTTCAGTTAGGGCTAAAAACATCTATTCTGACTGATACAGAGATTACTGTTAATCTTCTTAGGAAGGAATATTTAGAGGTGCTTATAGCATTAGAAAGCAAGAATTTTTTCATAGAACAATAAGACTGAAGATTTTCTCAATGGGAAATATGCTAGTTCTCAGAATTTAGATTAGGATGCAAATCTATTTTTAAATATTTGGAGCTGTGTGACTGCAGTAAAAGCCTGTAACACTAAGTGCATGGAGATGCTGTAATGACAGGGGGGCTGAAGTGACCACAGTCTCTATATAGCAAATGTATTCTTTAATTTTATGGTGCCTTCAGTGCTCTGCTTTCAGTCAGCATCACAAAGAGTTTCTCCCAGTGAGAACACTGGTTCCAGAGTTAAAAAGCATGACAAGCTCACTATTTTCCTAAATGAGAAAATAAAAAGGTGTAGTAGCAGAAATTTCTAAAAAAATAGCAGAAAAATTTGTCAGTGCTGGCTGATCTGTAAACTGTTTGGAGAGGTTGGTAAAAATGGAGTAAGAAGATGTAGCAAGGTTTAAGTATTTATAATGACAACAGTTTTTCCTAAGCGACATTCACATAACCTGTGCTTGTGGATGAGAAGTGTATGTGGGATGAGGGTTAGAAGTACAGAGGCAGCCAGCTGGCCAGTACAGGCTTTTCACTCATGGAGACACTGGCCCATCATAATCTGAGGAAGAACAAGGTTCTCCATCCAGCTTGTCCACCCAGAAGTGGCAGCTCAGAGGGAATAGCAGTTGTTACTGTTGCAACTGTGGTGGCATCCTAAGCTGTTGGCTTGTCACTGCTACCTGTCATTGTTTTTGTGCAAGGCTGACAAAGTCTTCATCATTAATACTTTTACTGAAGTGCTGCATAATTATCTCTAAATGACTTATATTCCAAGAGATAGCTGTAAAAGTGGGGTTTCCATTGTCTACCTGGGCTTTTTAGGGTGCCTGATCCACTCAAATCTGATCTCTCTCCTCCAGAAGCTGTGTTTGACATGAGTGTCCTCAGTTTGCAGAGCTGTTCCTATTTCACCTGTGACAGCTCTTCTTTGTACCCACAGGTTTATAGCAGACCTATCACCCTAAATTCAGCACCTGTTTCTTCTAATTATCACATCAGTTGATTTCTATTCCTCCCCCACCACTATTTCTTGAAAGGCTAAAGAAGGAGAAGAGTCTTGGTGTTTGGTAATAAAGCCCATTGTAGATGCTTCTCTTTATTCCTTGCAGAACGAGTTCAAGGACTGAGGCTTGCAAAAACTGATAGATATGGTACAAACACAGATGACAGGCAAGGAGAAAGCATCAGTTATAAAGGGTTGTACATTTTTTCATAACATTTGTCACTAAATATGAGAAACTTCATATTATTTATTATCTAACCTCCTCCCTTTTTTATTCTCCTTCTGAGGGAAAAAAACTGTGATCAGATAATTTTAAGAAGCTGTTGCTTTTGAAAATGATGCTAAGAAGTCTCATGGGCTGCATTCTCATAGCAAGGGAATTGAGTGTGCTAGGTGAAAGCCTGACCCTAAAATCAGGGGTTATTTCATTTTCTTAAGTGTAAAAAATATTTTTCCAGTGGAAGCCGACAGATTCTAAATGAAATAAATGAGTTACCTCTGGCAGTCTTGCGGTTCACCTTGGATGCATATGTGCAATGAGTAGTGTTTACCATTCTCTCTCCTTCCCTTCCTCCCTCCCTTCAGAACTGCTCTCCAGCCTCCCTTTGTTGCTGACTTCAGACCTTGCAGTTCACCAGGCTTGTTCCCTTTCAAGGGCACTGTGACACAATAAAGATATTGGACAATGTTTCTGTAGGATAGACATTTTTGACTGACTTCTTAGGAGAAGCCAAGCTAATAAGAAATGCATAGAGCTAATTATTGAGTTCATAGAAAACTGATCTGACTAATTTACAGGGAGTGAAATGTTTAAATGTTGGAGGGGAAACAATGAAGCACACTCGATATTCTGCCAGCAGCACATTACTCTGCCAACTCTGGTACCCAGGTGCAGATGCCTGTTTCCAAGTTCCTGACCATTAGAGGCTGAATTACCAGAGTGGTGAGAGCTATAGTCTGCAGACAGTGGAGTTACAGCTGCAACACTGACAGAACTATCCTGCCAGTCAATGCAGGAAACTGCTTGGATATTTTTATGAAATGAAATCTTTTCCAGGTTATCTCCTTAAAGCTGTATTGAAGAAACTAAACCAGTAGGTACAAGAAAAAACAGTAAGGGAACACTACTGAAATCGAGAAAGAGGCATTGCCTCAGGTATGTTGTAGTTCTGCAAAATCTGAGTTATTCTTCGTCATGATTTTTCTCAGGTACAGAGGTAGTATAGAAAGCATAAAGGTGTGTGAGTGCTACAGACTCTGTGCGAGGATGAAACCCCACAATGGAGGGAGGTTTTTGTTTTAACTTATTTCCATTCCTCTAGGGGCGTGCGTTTATTTATATATTTATTTATATTCCTATTATGTAAGACTCACAAATGAGGCTCCTTGAGGAGAAAAGGGCTCACCAGCTATGCTCATGTCTTCTAGCTTGCTTATACTTCTTGGCTTTCAAATTTTGATTTTTTTAAAGGAAATGGACTTGTTAAAAAAAACATAGCTGAAATTGCCTTTAGCAATGAAGTTTCTTATTGACATAATTGACTTCATGTTTTGATGGTGATGATCTTGATGGAGGAAGATGTGGATGGCACTGGATTCCGTGGCAGAAGGGAAGAGTGCAGGAGATTACTCCCTAGTTCACTTGATTTTTACATGATGATTTACAAGGTATGCAAATGAGGAGACAGCCACAGAAGGTACATTTAATGGCATCTTAATGCATCATGGAATTTACGACAGGGCATGAATAGCTTGTGCACTCAACTGTTGAAAGCAGATGCTGCTATAATTCTACTTAATACTTAACAGAAAAGTAAAGCATATTGTTTTCTATACAAATGTTTATGAAACATTAATAAGAATAACATGCACCATTCAATGTTGAACACATAATGTGAAATCCTTTCTTATAAATATTTATAAGCATGACATTTTGGTTCACTGTATGTGTTGGTTTCAAGTAGCACTTTGGAGACTCTCCTTTGTTTTCTCCCATGTTGTTCATACTGGCACCCTAAAGAGATAGGCAGAGTGGAAAGGAGTCAGTCACATAAATATCTAATATAAAATCTCATTTCAATTAGGAAAACACTTACACTTGTTTGTATAGCAGAACAGGGTATTTAGAAGTTTGAAACCAAGACTTTATTACTTGTAATGCAAGTTTTTTTGCTACATTTAAGAGAGAAAGTAGTGAATGTCATTAAATCTGATGACATCTATATAGAGATTCTAGGTTATTTTGTGATAGTGCAGTTTTCTACAGGTAATTGAAACATTTGAATTAGTTATTGACTCTTAATGGTTCTGGATTTTTCAAGATTTACAAACAACAAAAGCCTTTCCCCCCTTTTCTCTACAAATTGGATTTACTGATGGCACAAAGTATAGTCTATCTTTTTCACTCAAATAACAAGGCTTTCAGTCATTCCGTCAAGTTATTTTCATTAGGGTGACAGCCTTTCAATCCACACCACTGACATTTTGACAATGATACGTAGCAGCCAATAAAATGTTATGGTAACTTTTCCAGTCTAAATAGGAAATTCAAGCTTTAATTATTAATTGCTGAATATATCTTACTGTTTAGCATCTGATATTTCATAATATCTTGAGATTAACAGAAAATATTAAGCTTTTGATGGAAATTGTAGGCACGTCTTTATTTTATAGAGAGAGTTTAGTACTGGAAAATTTTTATACTAAATCTTAAACTTCTTTGAAAACATGGAAATGGTTCAGTGAAGCTTGATGTAGCAGAAGTTGTGGTATTTATGGGCTTCAAGTGAACCACAAGAAAATATCTCAGGATTGAATGAGCATTTTAGTACAAAGCCTTTGAGAGACATCTCCAGTGATCCTTAAAACACTTTGTGCAAGAAGCTCTACTAGATTTTCCCCTTGCCTGAGATGTGCAGGAATCCATTCCATCCATTATAGATCTTGATGATTTGAACTTGGCTTTTCTTTCCTTCGAGATGTCTGGACTTCTGCTGGAAAATCCAACCCTTATTTTCTGGTATTAATCTTTAGTATATGTGTTTGGGCTTGCTGTCATAATATCTCAGAGAATTCTTATTTTACTGTCTCATGCCTTCTTTTATCTATATTGTTTGTGTCCCTCAAGCCAATTTATATATTCCAGAAGACATCACAGTCTTTTCCTAGAAGACTAACGGTATGGGATAATTTATCTCTAACTGCTGTGAAATACTGCAGTTTCAATACAAATATTTTTATTTCCCTGATACTTTTTGATGGAAAATATGTAAAGAAGACACTTTAGTTGCACTGGCTCTTTCCTGTGAAACAACTTGTTTTTGTGGAAAAGTGTATAGGGGCTGCTGCTGGCAAGGTCACTGCTAAGCTCCTGGATGGAAAAGGGTAGGCTGAGACTGCATATCTACTGATAGTAAATAATCTTTTTTGTTGTTGGAAAAATTAACCTAGGAAGGAAATTAAGCCCCAGGTAGTCAACCTGGCAGAGTAGAGGTGAAACTACTAATATCCAGAGTTTTCCTTGTCTACTTAGTTCCATGAAAATGTCACTAAAATTGAGAGCTGGACCTCAGCACTATGATACATAAACTCTCTGCCCTTAACTGTAGTTTCATTAGGGAATATATACAGTGTTGGCAAAAGTGAATACTGACTTAGTGATGCTTTATAATTAAATTTTATTTCAGAAAGGATGGACTTTTGCACTTTTAATTACAATTTCTAACTTAGTGTGCTGCAGATTTTCCAAAAGATAAAATCAGACATATGTTAAATACATAGCGGGAAAACCCTTAAAAAAATAAAAAAGGCAGCTGAGTCATATTTTATGCACGTGTTCAAAAAGTATTTATTTACTGTTCCCTGTGAATTAATAAGACATTATTTGTTTGCTACCAGGAGTGTAAAAGTGCCCTAAACACAAATATTTTCATGATAGTGACAAAAAACCACATAATGTTAAGTTATGATTTAGCACTCCCAGGGCATTGGAGAGGTCAGGGAAATTGTCCTAATATGTTTTCCTTCTTTCATTGTGAAGATTTCATTCTCTGATTTCATTCAGCTCAGATCTAACACGAGGTGCTTTTGAACCACTATTTGAATAAATCTACCTTTGACAGTCTGACTTTTTTTCTTTTGCCCTTTTAAATTTTTTTTCTTCTTTATTCTCCTCTTCAACTTCTTTCTCTTTTCTCCTGGGTGGGAAGGGAAAGATGGAGAATGCAATGTGGTTAGTTAGTTTTCTGTAGCCATAATAATGTGAGAGCTTGGTTAAATTTAATTAAATAGGTTTAATGACCAAAATGTTAATGCTGTACCAGTTTATCATTAAGTTCAAGCCTTAATGTGATTATTTTTACTAATGGATTCAAGGCTGCTATAAACCTCCAGTCTGCTTGAATATGCAGTCAATGGAGCAAATTATTTTGATTACAGAACCCCCTTGGAAATGAAAAAATATCCACCAAAATTTGTGGACATTGCACTGAGTTTCAATAATATACTAGTAATTGGGATCTGACACGTTCCCACAAAAAGAGTCTGAATGATAAAGCAAGAAGGAGAAAAGCATCGTATAAGTCCTGGCTGCATTACACGTTCTTTATGGGGGTTCTGTGTGTGTAATAAGAGAAATTCAATTTGTGAAGTAGTCAGTTTACCATTATACAGAGTCCAAAATAAAGAACTCACAATTATAAGACGGGAATAATAAAGCCCAAAGCAAAATTAACTCTCAAATAATTATTGTTCTCATTAACTCTTATTGAATTCTGCAAATGGTATTAACATCCTGATATGGTAATGCTGTGAAAATATTCCATTAGCAGGATATACCTGCTAGGAAAATTAACACATTCTTGCTGCTAGGTAGATCATTAGAATTTTTGTAACTTTCCTGTTAAATTCCTAAAAAAAAAAAAAAAGTTAAATATTTTTTAATTTTTTAATAAGGAATTTGAAAAGGTTCACATCTTTTTATAGCACTATCAGTGCCTTTTTCCTAGTTTACTTGTCTGGTTACAGTAAAAGGCAGGCTGCATTTCTGGGGTTTGAAGACATTTGGAAATCAAAGCTCTGTATATACTTCTGAGAGTCCCAAGAGACACAGAGGTAACAAGGGAGAGAGATGTCCAGGGTGTTCTGTAACACTCCTCACAGTGTTTCCACACGTCATGTCAAAGGACCAGAGGACAAGGGCAACACTGAACCAGGAAGACAGGAGAGGTACCGTGGCATTTGCAGTCCTAGCAGACACATCAGACCCTAGAAGCAGAAATACAATCAAAAAGTTCCCCATCTTTGATGTCTGTGGGTGGGGTTTGCTACTGCTCACCCAGCTTCTATGTTCTGTTGCATCAATGTCAGTAGGGTACATCTGCCTTCTGACACTTTTATTTATTTGCTAGCACTGTGGTTTTTCTTTTTCTATTATACTTTTTAGCTTTTTTTATTATATATGCACATTACAGAGGATGAGTAGCAACTAACTCAAACTGCTTTTCTTCGTGTGGTGCATATGCTGGTTTTGCACTGATTTATTTGAAAAGTCATAATTAAAGCAACACAGCCTTGTAGTGTGGAGTTAAATGTGTTCGTGCTTCAATGTTTTTATTTAGACTGCATTAATGTCTAACAAAGAAGAGAACAAATGGCTAGTAATGGCCATTATACTAGTTAGTTTCTCAGATAAGCATTTAAGTGTTTGGAAAACTATCTAATATTTATCTTGGTTTAGGAGTCTTTTCCTTGCCTTTTGAGCACTTCTAGGATCCAGAAAGTACATATTTTAGTGTTACCAGGACATCCCTCTCCATCCCCAGTCATTCCAGGTCCTAAATTGACTGCCGGTTTCCTCTCATCTGCCATGGAGAGTTGGGTATAATCTGCTGTGTTAGAGCTGCTCAACTTCGTAGAACAGGCTGGAAGCTTTTTATAAATCCGAAGCTTTTCTGTTTCTGTTCAGATAAAGAAAGCTAATGTGGCACCAACTCCCGAGGCAAAATAATACAGCTTTGACTTCCAAACTATATACTTTAAACTGTAGCATTTAGATTCAAAATGTTCTGGTTTGATGGTGTTTCTGTAGCACTAACCCAAACCAGAAAGTTGTGCATTTGATCATATACATACACTGACAGATCACTGGAGATGGGAAAATTGTTCAACCCTTATTGTAATGCAGAAAAAATTCTGATCCAGGTGGATATTTTTTGGGCAAGGTTATAACCCAAGACCTAAAAGTTATTTATCAGATTGTACTGGATTTTTTTTCACAATGCAAATACAATGAAAAATGGTGAAAGATAAAAATATGCTTGGAATGTGGACACAAGTTTTTTCAAATTTTTGGGGCTGTCAGAGAACTTTTTTTTTGCTAAGTTTTTTAGCAGGCAGAGTTTAAGTGTTACCAACCTTGGGCAAGAGAACTTTGGATCACCTTGGTCTCCTGGTTGAAGTGACATCTCTTCCTTTTTTTTTTGTTGATTTTTTTGTTGTCTTAATAATGCTCTGTTGAAATATTTTTATTGAAAGTGCTATATTGTTTGTAAATAACCCAGCAAATGTGGTATGGCAGACTGAAGTTTCTACCAGTTTCCTCCCTCTTCACTGCTTTATGCAGCTGCTGGACAAAATGAATCAACTAGTTACTCACATGGATTTTTTTTCTAATTTTTCTAAAGATGTATGCGTAACTTGAATACACCAATATTTCTCAATTTTTAAGTTATAAATATAATAATATTCAAGTAAGTTGTGCATTGTACTGTGAGGTTAGAAAATACTTTCAGAAAGAAACGAAAAAAAGATAAAGGTAATTTTACTCTTGAATTTTTGTTTGCAACACCAGAGTGCCAACATATTCTCTTTCAGCTATTCCAAGCTAGATCAAATGCTTAGGACAGTGACTGAATCCAAACTCTTCCAAGGGCTATGAATTTTAGTGCAAATGTGAATTATATGTAATAGACTTGGCTCCAAGGGAGCTGTGAAAATCTCTCTTATGAGGCAAAGCCGGTGCTGATCTGTCTGACTATAACTCCAATAGCAGACTACAGCCTACTAGCTTCAGTTGAATAGTGATGCTGTATCTGGGAAAGTAAGAGCATATTGTCAGCTTGAGGCAAGAGGTTTTAGCTGCTCACTTGCCATTAGGACGAGATATGTAGCTAAAACAAAAGCAGCTCCAGTTTAAATATACTTCTGAAAATAGACTCAGAATATTGAAAAAGTGTCTCTTTTTTTCAGATGCCATTTTCTGATCAGTTAGTATTTCCATTTTTGATGTCACACATGGAAGTGGGAAGTTGCCTATGCCATTTGTAAAGAAGCTGTAAAGTTCAGCTTTCATCTATCTTTAGATAAATGCTCAGAGCATAAAAAGTCTTTGGGAGATAACTGTAAGAGCCAGTGCATCAAATTTTAAACCAAAGGGTTTATGTGATGATCTGGTTTGATTATCTGCTTGATACATTCCAGAAAAATTCACCTAGTTATTTGGATTTTTGAAAGAGTTTTTCATTAAAAATAGAAAATGGTCTTAGAAACAACATGGGTTTGACTGCTTCTAGCTAAATACAAATGCTACATGCTAAAGTTCAAAGAACTTAAAAGCAAAAGGGACTCCTGGGGCTGTGTGGGTCAGTTTGACCTCTTTCAGGCAGCCAGTTACAATTTTCATGCAGCTACCTCGAGTCTGTCTGAAATATACTCCGGTTTTTTGCTAAAGATTGTCCTCCAGAAAGGTATCAGATCTTCATGTGAAATTGGCATCACTTCCTCTGGTAATTTATTTCATTGGTAGATCCTCTCACTTTAAAAGCCTGTGCATAATTTCCAGTAGGGTGTTGGGATGGGCATAGGCATGGGAATGACTCTGATTTTGGTTTGAAGCTGCTCCCTTCAGTTCAACATAATTATGGCAAAGAAGGACAATATTTATAATCTACTGGATAACCCTGGTCTGTAACCATTGAGGCTTGAGAAGAAAAGACTTTTTTTCCTGTTCTGGTATCAGAGTGATTTTGGGGGTTTTTTTGCTCCCATGCTGTGTAATAACATACAACTGCTCGAGGAGGGTCTGGAGTCTCCAAATTAAGGTTTAATTTAGTCTGCATAGTCCCATGCAGTCTTGTACACTGTCTTAAAACTCAATTTTATTTTACATATATATATATAATATATGTATATACACACATACTAGATATATGAACAAGCACGCACACACATATGTATGTTTTTCAGAAAGAGTTTAGTAGTTTCACAGATAGGAGGTGGTTACATCCTTTCCAGCCTTCTGGGAAATGAGAAATATTCATTGGGGAAGCCACAACTCTTCTAGCACCTGTGAAGTTTCATTGCCAAACCCAGGATTATACAGGCCTAGATGATAAGTGACAGTGGACTTTGAGAAGCAGCTTTGGTATTAGGGCATCACAGTGGGAATTAAGTTGGATTTAGGCAACATGTAGTGGTACATCCTTAATGTAGTTGTAGACTCTTTATGGATTCTTATATAGCTATGGGTGGGGAATTTAAGTGCAAAATTCCTGTGATTCTTAGTAATAATTCAGAAGGAATAACAGATATGCTTCAGGGTATACCTATGAGCTAAAAGCCTTTGAAAGAACTCTGAGGCCTATTTAAAATTATCTACTGTCACAATTTTTATCTGCAGACTGGAGTACTACATGTATATGTGTAGTGAGATTTTTTATATGCTTTCTTTATATTTTTGTGTATAATTGTTTGATACAAATACACAAATCTCTACTGGATGGATGAGCAGATACAGAACAACACCAAGCCAGTTGTTTTTACTAAAAATTGACTCCCACATTTCACTTTTAATGCAGTGAGGACCCAATTCAAACTTATGTCTGTCAATGGGAAGATTCTCGTTGGTTTAAATTGGCTTTTAATGAGACTCAAAAATGCCTGGGGGAAAAGTGCTTTAATTTGGTGAAGAAATTTCAGCATCAAGGACTCACTTAACCATAGGAATTTTATCTTCATTCAGACTCATTACATTGTTCTGTCATTAATAATCACAGTGCAGAGTAATTGAATTTGTGATGGCATTACATGGGGCTGTGTCTAGTCCAAAATGTGAGAGCAAGACTTTTTTTCTTTGATTTGGTTCCCATCACAAGGCACAGAGAGCAGTTTTATTGTGCTATTTGTCAGGGGGTGATGAATTGCTATTACTTAAGAGGTGAACTGTGGCATACTGAAAATGAATGTGGGGAGGAGCAAGTGCACATCTCAAATTGCATGCTCCATTATGTAGATTACAGGTGGGTAGGTGGAAAGTCCTAGAAAATGGATAGGTTGGTTAAAATCATGCCAGTGCTTCTTTGTAAAGCACAGCAAGAAGAATCATGCGTAAGCCTGCAAGCTTGAAGTTTTCATGGGATAATTGTGATACTTGCTTTGTCCTAAATTTAGGAAGAAAAATCTGATTGAAAATATCTGAATTTAAAGAATTACTTCCTACCTTCAATTTGGTTAAGAGGTGAATGAAATACATTGGAAGTTTTTTGGCTAACTTGTTATCCTCATTAACAAACTGGAAGGTTTTATTCCCATTATATGAACGATACAAAACAATTTCACACTAAGAAGATTTTACTGATATAAGCAGTCTTCTCCAACTGGGTATATTAAATACTTATATACATGCATGTGTATGTGTGCATGTATTTATTATTGAATTGGTGACCTTTTAAAAAGCAGAATATTTAAAAACCTTCTGAAGATGTCCTGAATAGATTATGGAAAACTTTATGTAGGTAGGATTTGTGGTAGTGTTTATTTAAAATAGTAGTCTCTTTAAAAGCCATCTACTTTGTCTCTTTTACTATTATTTCTTCCAGAAGTGCTGTATTTGCTTTCATTTACTTAAAAGATGACTTACTAGATAGCTTCATGTGATGTGCATCTCACTAATTCGTGGCCTCAAGAGGGTTTGGCAGCCGAGAGATCTTATTTCAACTTGTTCCAGTTGAGCACTTGTAAAACGAGACATTCAGTCTTAATTAGTTGATAGTAACGGTGAGTAGATGCCATCTCAATACAAGGAATAATGAAGGTTCTGAGAAATAAGACATAAAAAGTTCCTAAAAATGAAACAATGTTAATATATGGCTAGTGAAACAAGCCACTTGCTCTAGCTGCTTGCATGTGTAAACTCCCTGAGTTTTGCAAGTTCTATTTATATTTTTCCAGACCAGTAATTAAATTTGTAAGGCTTTTGCATAAATCTAATAAAGTTATCACACAGAACATATTTTCAGGCCTTTCAAGCTATCTGTTATTATGCTGAGTAAGCTTGTGCCACAGTGAACAGCCTCAGCTAATGACCTGTTATTGTTCAGCAGATACAAAGAGCAGGCAATTCACATAGGAAGCAAACCTGAGAAAGTGTCAGCATCCACGTGTGAAAGACACTTCCTTTGCACTCTGTGCAAAGCATTGCTTATATCATTTTCATTAAGAAGACTTTATTATCAAGCCTGTGTAACATTGGAAAGCAGTGGTAGACCTGTGCAGGCATCAGTTAACTAAATTCTGCAGTTTTACTGGTGTAAATTGAAATAACATCAGGATAAAACACATGAGTATTCATTATTTACAATGGATGAGGTATATAATGGAGAAAAATGGTATTTTCAGTATATAAATTCAGTAAGCAAACATAATGGTAAAAGTAATTCAGATATTTCAGTGCTGATTAAACCACACATACAGGAAGATGAGTGTTATAGCCTGCAGACTCTTTTCTGGCTTCATTCAAATAGTCAAGTGGTCAATAAACAGAGTAGTCTAATTTGGATTCTGCACAAAGTATCAGAGACAACACCAAACAATTTGTTCAGTTGGAGCAGAAAGCATTGGATGCAAATACTGACTGTGGTGTTTTCATCTTGTCAGAATGCCAAGTGTCCACCCAGTCGACACAGCTACTGTGAGAAAATAAAGCCTAGCCCACCTAAAGCTATTACACTGACCTTCTATTTTTCTGGTTTTCCAATCTATTGCTATGGTTCCCACGTTAAATGAAAAAATATTACTGAAAATATTTGGCAACTTGTTCCTTTAGAATCTTCTACAAAGAGGGAAAAGTGGGCAACGGTATTTTCCTCAAGAAATTAGTTTTATCTGGGGAGTGTCTGTGAAGAAACTTTTATGTATTTTGATGCAGAATTCATTTTGACTGAAAAATAATAGTGGTAAATAAGAAGTGATAGACTATGTAAAAGTTTTCTTTCAAGCAATTATGACACAACTTTATTTCTTGGATTCTCAGTCAGAGAAATCTGTACAGTGAAAATGGACTTCTATAGGGTCTCAGTGCCAGAACAGGAGGGGACTGTCTGAATTATGCCTGGCTCAGTTCAATTGAATTTTATAATAGAAGAAACATAACCAGAGCAGAAAAGCAGGCATCTAGCTGGGAAGCTGGGAATTGAAGTTTTAGAAGGGGAGAGGATAGCTCAAAACAATGGCCTTTCTGCTTATATGTCATGCTGCAGTTTTTGATCACTGGGTGGCTTGCTGCCTTTTGGTAGTCTTACAGTACTTACAGTCCTGGTTGAAATAACTCTGTTATAGATGATCTTTAGTATGTCAGTGGTTTCTGTTGTATGATAAAGTAGGCTAATGAAAAGTTTAAAAAAAGATTTTAAAAGAATAAAAAAAAAGAAAGAAGAGAAAAAAGGAAGAGAACTTTTTTGGTTCTGAGATAGCTGAGGAACATAATGGAGTTCAACAAAGACAATTACAGAGTCCTGCACCATGGGGAGAATAACCCCCTGCATCAGCACAGGTTGGGGGCCAACCTGCTGGAAAGTAACTCAGTGGAGAAGGACCTTGGGGTCCTGATGGACAGCAGGATGTCCATGAGCCAGCTGTGTGCCCCTGTGGCCAAGAAGATCAATGGTATCCTGGGCTGCATGAGGAATAGTGTGGCCAGAAGGTTGAGGGAGGTGATCGTCCTCTTCTACTCTGTCCTGGTGGAGCAGCACCTGTAGTAGTCTGGCTAGTTCTGGGCTCCCCAGTACAGGAGAGACAAGGAACTACTGGAGGGGGTCCAGCAAAGGGCTACAAGGGTGATTAGAGGGTGGAGCATCTCTCTTAGAAGGAAAGAATGAGTAGCTGGACCTGTTCAGCCTGGAGAAGAGAAGGCAGAGAGGTTCTAATCAATGCATATAAATAACTCAAGGGTAAGTTTCAAGAGGATGGGGCCAGATTCTTTTCCATGGTGCCCAGTGACAGGACAAGGGACAACAGGCATAAACTGAAACACAGGAAGGTCCATGGGAATATGATAAAAAACTTTTTACTTTGAGGATGACAGTGCACTTGAACAGGCTGTCCAGAGAGGTTGTGAGGTCTCCTTCTCTGGAAATATTCAAAACCCACTTGGATGTGCCCCTGTGGCTACCTGCTGTGGGTGAACCTGCTTTAGTAGCAGGGTTTGACTGGATGATCTCGATGTTGAACTGCAAAGGTTTCCTCTACCCCCAACCATTCTGTTGACAATCTGTGAGATGGTCTCATATAATTGTGAGGGAGTTAAATTCAGCTCTTACTGAAAGCAACAGTGACATTAATTTAAAATCTTATTGATCAGTTTAAACATTCAGAAATCAACATATAATTTCCTATTCTAACTTGAAAATACTCAGCATAGCAGCACCTGTTACAAATGATGAAGAAATAATATACAGGAGGTTTTTATCTCTGAGAAATATTTCCTTCTTCAAGATCTTGGTGTGCAGCTATTGTAAAACCTCATCCTTACATTTGGATGAAAAAAATGTGGGGGTTAACCTTGGTATGGGTTTTTAAAAAATGAGTGCTGAGGAAAAAAAAAGGAGGAAAGAAACTGTTGGTCTGTGGATAGCAAGTAGTGCTGGCATATTGTGGAGGTGATAACATTCTTAGCAGAAAGTACTTACCTTGGGTTTTCTGAATAAGCCCCGATACATTTGTATTACAAGGTAAATCCTTCTTTGGCTTGCAACTGCTTTAAAATACTTTCCATTTTCAGTAATCACCTGCCAGCTGGGATGGAATTTGATCCTTTTCTTAAACCTGGGAACTCACTTTCTCCTTGCTTTCTCACATGCAGTGCTGGTGCGTTTATGTAGGTAAAGTGAGAGTTACTATGTCACATGAGTGTGAATGAAGGGAAGCTTCAAGGATTCTGCCGCTGCACCTCCCGATTAGAAGCATCTTAATGGGTGTTAGGACCTTGGACAGAGACTCCTGCTCTGTCCTCTGCGGAAGTGTTCCCTCTTCATACCGTCTCTGCAAGATGGGAGCTGAGCGCACTTGGGATGCTGGGGCAGACTGGGAGCTGCTCTGAAGTGCATCTTTATCCTTGCAGAAACTTCCCAAGCACCTTTAAAGAACATGACAAAGTAGCCTCAGGAAATGGTAGTATTTATGGCAGCAATGTTCATATTTTTTTAATAGAGAAAGAAAATACTACTGTTAGTGTTTGGTTTTACAGACATTTCCTATTTTGCAGAACCAATATAAGGAATTGCAGGTTAGACAATTCAACCTTCTCTGGAGGGAAAGAAATCATTACTCTCTCTATATATGTTTTTAAAAAGCAATACGCTTCAGCTGTTTTGGAGGTACGTTTTGACAGTGCCCTACAAAAAGTCTTGCTTGAAGGTCAAGTATAAGCACTAGAGACATCTGAAACATGAAGGAGAATTTGAGATGCTAAAAACAATGAGGAAAAAAGCTGGTCCCGTCATTGCAAGACTGCATTGCATTATTAATGCAGAGACTCTCTATTGCCTACTCTGAGGTGCCAAATCGAAACAGTTGTGTGAGTGTAGCCAGCTGTTGTGCTGGCCTGCAGTTTGTTGGATGGCACTGCTTAAGTTTCACTAAGTTATACTAAGAAGAAAAAAGGGAGGAATTTGTAGGATATGCATGCTTCTGTGTCTAGGTGTGCAAAGATTCACCCAGTCTGCAGGGACATGATGATACGGTTGTTTTCTGCTTTTTTAAGTGTTTTTAGAAGTGCAAAGGTGGGTTTCTCTAATGAAAATGGAGCTCATTATATTTTATTTAATTCAGTTGGAATGTTGATGACAAATTCCTAGTTTTAGGGTTTTTTCTGCTTTTTGAAACACCACCACCCCCCAATTTTACAAAAAAAAATCAATCCGTTTCTGTTAGAAACCCACTTTGGAAGTGTAACCGCTTTGCTTAGAATTTTTTAACCTTTTCTAGAATACTATAGCAAACACATGATGAGAGATTGTGTCTTTTGCTTCAAAAGCTCCTTGGTCGCCATGAAGGAAGAAAATATAAAGAACTAAAACTTGCCAAAAAAGCAGTACAGCGTTATTGCTGATTCATAACCCCTAAGGCAGCAGCAAAAGCCAAAGGATTTCAGCTAAAACTGGTAAAGACACCATTTGCCAAGTGATGTTGGCTCATTTTGTGTTCAGGCTGCTGAGCACAGGTGCCTCTGAAAAGGTGCACAGTGTCCTTTATTTGACCCTCTCTTGATGTTAGAGAAATCTACTTGATTTCCTTTATCTTTGAGCTTCTGCTTGCAGTGAAAAATTGGATAAAAAGGAGAAAAGAAAAAATATGACATTACTTAAAAAAGAAAAAGCAAAGAAAAGCTGAATGAAAACAAGAGTTCTCTTTTTTCTTCTTTTTTTTTTTTTTTTGGACCTCCTAAAAAAGCCTCCTTCCTTTCAGGGGGAGTCCACAGAATATTATCTTCCTGTTGGTAGTGCAGGAGGAAGTATCCTTTTTAGTAGGACAAATGTCCTTCCTGAAGCAGAACTGTATACAGGAATGACTTAACAGGGGACAAAAAATAAGAAAGTAAAATGGCATATTTTCTTATGATCCTTTTTTTCTCTGAAACAGTTTATTTATTTCATCTTTAAAGAGTGATGCATTTTGACAGCCAGAAGCAAATTTGTGATTTTTCCTCTGGATTCTAGTTTCAAATGTATTTTCATTGCCCCACCCCTTCCATTGAAATAAAGTAAATCTCAAGCTGCCAAATTTTACTATATGCAGACACTAGAGCTTCTCTCTGATTTCAAAGATTTTGGACAAATTGACAAAACCCCCTGTCATAGCTTAGAAATGCTGGTATATACGAGAATGCTCCATGTCTGGGACTTTCAGTAAGGCTTTCTTGGTTTTTGTCTCAGGATTTGTAATTCCTTATTGGGATTTGATGGTGGATTTGATGTATAGGCACAACCTGTAAATGCTAAATATTTTTCTATTAACCTTTTCATTAAAGAAAAACATAAACAGACTGGAAAAAACCAGGCTGAAACCTAAATAAAACTGCATTTTCTTTAGACAGATGTTGAAGTTAAGGATATACAGGCAAAAAGCTAAGTTGGATTGCACAATTTGTCTTCTAAAGGAGAACATTAACTAGGAAATGTCATTGTTCTTATCCATTGGGTGAAATTGCATGAGTTTCACTGTCATTTTCTCCCTTTAGTACTCTTTAGTTTGTTCTATTAGTTAAAACAACTCTGTTATTTACATTTCTTTCCTCATCTATTTTACTTTAAGTTATTTATAAAAGTAAGCATTTCATGAAGTCAGTTTTTTTCCTGAGAAACAGATGTTAGATAATAATAAATCAAACAGTACATATCGCTTCATGAAAGCAGTTGCTGCTTGTTTGGCTTTGCATTTTGTAGGCATCATTTAGTGCTTTGTCATGGAAATATGGACAATGTCTCACCTGGACTTTGCTGTCTTATTTTTTTTGCTCTGTGTGGGTCTTGGGATGAACATCACTGGTTAATGACTGAAGTGCCAGTAATGTTAGTTAAGAAATCCATTCTTTTCCCTGGCTGCATGCTTGGTTTTTCAAGTGATATCTGGAGAATTGCTTAGTCTCTGTGTGCTTTAGTTTCCTCTCTGCTGATTTCTGGCCACTTATATAAATGACAAAAAGTGGTAGAGAGAAGCTCTGAACTAAAGGACTCTGACATTCAATGGAAACAGAAGACAAGTTGTGCTTCTGATTTCTGAATATTGTAGAGGTTTAGTTTTCATTCCCATATGGGAAGAAAAACAAAAAAGTCAGAAACTCAGAAATTGTTAAGAAAAAAGTGTGTGTGGGAAGGTCCTGTTGCCCAAACCATTCTAAAGTGCTATTCCACATAGCCAATAATAATAATAAAAAAGTAAAGGTATCTAAAATCAAAATATTATAAAACTTGAATTGAAAGACCCATACAGATGGTTGTCAAAAAATAAGTATTACTGATATTGCTGTTGCTGCTATATCTTGCCTTACTGAGCACCTTTGTGAAGCAAACTGAAAATACAGAATTGACATTGTAGATGAATAATTTCTCATATTTTTCAGAGGGTAGGCTTCCCTAATAGGGATCGTTTGTAGAGATCCTTTTCCTATCACACTTATTTCTAATCCCAGATAGTTCAGGTTTGGTTTATAAACTGAAACATGAAGTCTTACAAGATAAGTGTGCAAAATTGTGAATAGTTTTCATGCTATCTATAGAAGAAGTCAGCTCTCTCTTGAATAATTAGGCATTTCACTTGCTAACTGAACTGAATATTATATATATCTTGAAAAGGAAAAATTAATCATTTCTTGCAGGAAGCTGGGTTCTAAATTTGAAATGTCATTTTAAAATTCAGACTACTGTGATCTGACTGATACCTTTCCTGAGTTTTTTTGGTTTGTATTTTTTCATGACCTCTTGCTCAGGAAATACATATATGTGCCATCTGCTACATGTCACATGTGAAAATCAATTTCTGGATTTCTCATGTTATAAATATCTGGATAACAGAATTATGTGGTGTCCTTGTGAAGGGACTGTAGGTATCAGCACTCAGCTTAAATTATACCTGCCTATGTCAGACTAGCACAAATCCTAGGGCAGTAGGACGCAGTGATATTACATCTGTCTTGACCTGTCCTTTGCAGAAGATCAGTTGCAGTTAATTTCTTCTTACACTTGGATCTGACCTGTTTGAACACGAAATGATGTCTAGACGAGTTGTGGAACTCTGGAGTACCATTCTTCCTTATTCTTGCTCCCTAGAAACACAAATTGCCCCAGAATTGTTAGCTTTTATGTAAAGTGGTAGATTGTAAGGTTGTTTGACTTTGTAGTATTTTATAAGGGGTTTTTTATATGTCATTATAATGTGAGGAGTATAGATGTTCAGAACCAGATTTATAGTGGTCCTGTGTGGGGTACCACCAGTTCAGCAGCATGAAGAGGAGGTATCCCAGTGTTTTCTGACAGTGGTTTTGGTACAGTTAGACCTTTTTATCAGTTTGGAGACTCAAATAGCTGTACTTAAGACTTTACTGCTTTGAGCAGAATATTTTCTTTAAGCATGACACTAACACTTTGCATCGTGCTGGTAGGGTATGTAGGATATTGCTGTCAGCAGGGAGCATTAATTCAGTTCACTTTCAGTTGGACTTTTCCACATCTAAAAATTCATTAATGCTTATCTGCCTTGGATATTGGTCTCCAGCCTTCTAACACTACCCAGAATGGCTTTCATCCCCTGTGTTGTGCTTTCTGGAATTGCTGCTCACTGCTAAAGTTCTTTTATAGGCACTTTGCAGCATGCCCCAGTTCTGGTTGCACGGGTTTCCATCTCATCGACCTTCCTTAATAGCTGCTCAGGTTTGTTACCCAGTGCAGCCGCAGCGCGTCTTGGTTGTGTTTGCATTGCTTTTTCCAACGGGGCAGTGCAGGGTGAGGTTGTGGGCTGAGGGTTCTGATGAAACACACAGCTTTTGCTTACAATGCCTGCTCAGCAGGGCAACTGCTGGGGGTGCACTGTTGGGTGTGTAGGGCAAAAATCCTGCTACCATTTTGGTGTGATGTTTCTTGAGACTTTAGTGTACTTGTCCCTCACCAGCAAATTCGTTCTATGTTGCCTTTGTGCTATTTATACAGCAGCAATAGCCACTCGGAGATCCACTGAAGTGCAACCACTTCTGCTGGCAATCCCCTGCATTTCCCTTTAAATTAGTGTCCTCCTGCTGTGATCTGCTTTCTGCCATCAGACTTTAACACAAAGACTGGTGCAAAGTAAGATTTTTTTTAATGTCACCCTGTGGAATTATCCTGGGGGCAACCAGTGTTTGTGAGACTTTAATCACTGACCTGTGAGACACCTTTCAAGCAGGTATGCTCCAGTGGTCCCTGTTCTCAGCTTTTTGGTGTTCATGTTAAACTGCAAAAACTGTATTGAAATTAATAGAGTGGTTCTGGATTTCCAAGACTGTCACTGGGACCAAGTTACTCTTCATTTGATTCAGCACTATTATTCATGAATATTTATTTTAATGTGAAATCAAAGTTAGTTCTTTGTATCCTTATAAAAAATTAACAGTTATAATCTGTGCCTTTCACTCAGACTATCATGAAAGACAGAAGGATCCACTTCAGTCTGTTCTTCTGGATCTGTTCCAAAAATATGATTTTTTTTTCTTTTTAATTTGGGCTGTGATCTTGCAGTTAGTGAGATTCTGCCTTGGCTGGAGGTAGCTCTAGTGCTCTAGTTTATTTTAACAAAAAATGTAATTAAAAAAATTAATGTGTAACTAAGAAGAGTTCCCATACTGTACAGCTCAAGAGCTGTTTATGACATTATTTCTAAATGACAGTTTTGCCTTTCAGTGCCTGGCAGAAGTGAATTTTATTATTGGGAAGCATCCAAGTATCTTAAGAGTAGGCTTCTCTTTTAAAAAATAAAACTATGAAATGCAGCTGCTTTTTGTCTTGATTATCAGTAAGTGAAACTGATGGTGCTTCAAAATAAAAACGTCTCAGCATTTTTGCTACAGCTAATGAACCTTTTGCATACTTTAAGACTGAAACTTTCAAGTACGATGCTAGAAGCCTATTACAAAACTTTACACTTGCCTATGTTGCAGCTCGATGCTTGCATGTAAATATCTATATTTGCATAAAAAAGAGCTTCTTAAACACTTACAATGTTTTGTATATGATTATCATGTACAAAAATTTGGTGTCTTCTTGTACAAGACAGTAGGAGTTTCAGAAATCAGATAGCTCAGATTTGTTCAAATACTATTTTTTGGATGCTTTTGTGAGCTAGGCTAGCAAGATGATGAAATGAAATGTATTTTTTTTCCAAATCCATGTTTTCCTCCTATTTTTTCAATAATATTTAATTACCATACTGTTATAAAAGCTGAAAAAAATATTTGCAACCAGTCAAACTCATATGTTTAGTATTAGGCTTCCAGGAGATTAGAATGCTGTGAGGAATTTCACCTAGATTTGTAAATGACTTCTTCAGAATGCACAAATTTAGGAAAAGGCAAAGTACCTAATTTGGGGAAATTTCAAATGAAATGTCTAAGATGTTTCAAAATTAATTTTTATGTATTGAAATGTAACTTCAATAGTATTAAGAACCCAAATATGAGATTACATACTTGGGTTTGGACTCAAAAATATTTAATTGAATTCCATATAAAATAAATGTATTTAGGCTTTCAAATAATTTTTAAAAATGTATCCTTTTTTTAATTTTGAATATTGTTCAATTTTTCAATTGATCATTCATTTTAATTCTTTATTGCCAAAAGTCCTGGCTATTTGTTTTCATTCTTATTTTTTTTTTTTTTTAAAAACTGTACTAGGAAATGGTAGCAGGCAACTGGCATCCACTAGATACAGATAATTTTTTTAACTCTCACTCCTAGAAAGCTTGTTAAGAATAAAAAAGAAAAATAAAAGAAAGATGGTTGATATGTTAGAACATTATGTTATTCAGCTGAAATCACTAGGAAGGGAAAAATTTTTGTATATCACCATTATAATTAGAAGAAAACCCAAGCCTCCTTATTACATCAATCATGTATCTTTTTAAAAACTTAAAGAATCACTGAGGACATGCCCCAAGACATAATCTGGTCAGTGATGGGGAAATACTTGAGACGTGTATGTGTGAATCCTGCACGATTCAGTTTGCAGCCCGGCATCCCTGTTGTCTCCTAATAAATCTAAGAGCAGGTAATAATGTCCAGTGCTACAGCTGCATGTCAGCAAATTGTAATTGGTTTAGTTTTTAAGATTTGTCTGTCAGAAAATGCTCCAGGAAAGTCTGAATGATCTCTAATTTATAAATGAATTCTTACTAAATAAAGGGTTTATGGGCACACGACAGGTGGTTCCAGCAGTGGAGAAGCAGGATGTTACAGCTTCTAATGGCAAAGGAGCTGTTAGCAATGATAGTGTGAGTGTGTGTCTGTGTATTTGGGAGTCGTGGAAGGAGCACATTTATGGTGACAGCTCCCTGCATTTCAGCTTCCTCACAGGCAATAGACGCCGAAAACTTATTTCCTGCTGCTAAAATGAGATCAGGTAATCTAAATTTATGTGACATTAATTGTTCCAATAATAATGCAAAATATTGCAGGACTGAAATATAAAATAAACTTTCCTTCTGTTTGTTTGCTTAGGGTAAGAGATGTTTCCCAGTGCACTGTGTTTTAGGAGCTAACATTGCTCATGGTAAAGCTTTCACTTATTTCAGTAAGCAGGATAAGACTGTTGAAATATATGCTGTGGTAAAACTTATGACTAGCATCCCATCACTTAAATGACAGAGGTTTTATATAAATATGAGACATTTAAAAACAAACAAAAATTATATACCTATAATTTCTAGATTATTACAATAGTAACTGAGTAATAGAAGCAACACCTTTCCCCCAGGAGAAGAATTTTCAAAGAGTAGGTTAGTACTTTTATTAATGGTTCACAGATTGATATCCTAAAGGGAGTGAAGGCATTTCTCTGACATCTTTAAGACTGGTACCTAAGCTATGGAGAAGAGAGATTTCAGGATCATCAGGGTAGTTAGTATTTCCTAGTAGCAAATTCAAGGTAACTGGCTGTCCCCTATGCACATTTTTCCCATGATCTTCCATGCACTATAATAGACTCTTAGCCCTAGAGATCAGGGTGATTTTCAGTCTTTAGTGCCTCTGCTGTGTCATCCCACTAGAAACCTCACAAATCTCTCACTGGAACCAGTCTGTATGCAGATAACAAAATACCTCTCCCTATCACCTGTACAATCTATAAATACTTTCTCTCTCTGTCTCTCTCTTGTGAGCTCATGCATGAATTAAATTTTGATTATGAATCTGCATCAGGCATTGAATCAAAATGCTAGCTACTAAACCACAGATAACAGCAATAACACACACACACACACACCCCCACCAACTGGTAATCCCTAGTCCCTTGAGAACAATTGGGCCATTTATTACTCCACTGGTCTAAACAGTTGTACTGTAATAGCTGAAGTGAAACATTGCCACATAACCAAAGGTGTTTGATTTTTGCAGTGTCTTCAAGGCTTTCAGCTCAAGGTGATGTAGAACTTTCTATCTGTACTACCGAAATGTGAAAAATGTGAGGGAAGAATGTGAAAAATGTGAGCTGTGTGCTCTGTGAGGTGCTGATCAGAAGTTAGGCTTTACAGTATTGTGTTGCACAAACTAGTCATTAACACTGAAATAATTTAGTGCCCAAGAAATAAGGCCACATTGATTTATATTAATTTTTCATAGACACCTGGTATGGAGGTGGGGAGAGGGAGGTCTGTATGCAATTTCATTCTGTTCCTTAAAAATTGGGTTTTCCTCCCCTTCCACCTCTTCATTAACTCCTGAAATTCTGGGGATGAATCCAGAGAAACTGTGCTAAGGAGAAACTGTGTGCATATTACTGATGCTAAGATATGGTTGAACTGGAGAAGCAGAGGTTTGCTGGACTAGGATCTGATGTTCATTAGAATAACAGGAAATAAGAGAAGCTGCTGATTTCAGCGGAGCTATTCTGTGCTTCTACTCGTCTACAGATGAAGCAGAACAAAGTTACATTGGTACAATTCTCATTCATACAGCCCTACTTCCTGTATTTCCAAATTTTCCTCTGGATAAATATGCAGTAACTGGTGGAGATAAAGTGGGACAGAGAATTAAATAGCTTTGACTGGAAGAAGCTTCTTTAGAATTCACCTGAAAACTGTTGAACTGAATGTATCACACCAATGAAGAAAACAAAACAAAACAAAAATAGCTTAATGAATTAAGATCCAGTAAAAACTGGTTGGGGTAAAGAACTGTAAAAACATTTTCAGCCTTTGTTTTTTCACCCTGTTACATGACCATGCTTCCAAGCCAGGGGTCTTCATATTCTGTCCCTTTTTACACCCTTTACCAGAGCAAACAGTCCTGCCAAGTCCATGAAGGGAGGTTCAAAGCCTTGAGCAAGGATGCTGCAGAAAAAGGCAGACCTGCACAGTAACTCAAATGCAACCATTTAGTTAGTCGT
>JAOXXN010000471.1:21691623-21714271 GCA_026770055.1 Myrmophylax atrothorax | reverse complement strand
AGAACTAGGCAAGTCAGGAGCCAGGGTGCTTTGGTCTACACCTACCCATAAAACCAAACATGAGTTAGGTTTTAATTTGCTGCTGCTGTCTCTCATCCCTGTTATATTGTTTTTATTTCTGGTGTATTTCCCAAATAATAACATAAAGTACTCCTTGGAGAGTAGGTTCAAATAACTAATGCTCAGGTTCATCGGGAATTGTGGTTGGGAACACTTTGTAGGGGAAAGCTTCAGTACTTACCATAACCCTTGACCAGTGCATATGCATCCTGTGAGCTAAATTTGTGATTTAATTGGAAGTTGCGTTGTGTTCTACCGTTATCAGTCCATTACTCGCTTTTCCATCTTCCATGTTTCTGATAGATTTAAGAGGAAAAAAGGCTTTTACATTGAGCATTTAACTCATCTCTGTTTATTCTCCCCTAATGCAAAATATATTAACATAATAAGTGCTCTCTTCTCCTATATCTGGTTAATTTTAGGGATTTTATCATTGATACAATTTCATAACTTATTTTAATTCCCCACCTGAATTTCCAGCATGTAGTTAATGTCAGCCTGGGAAACATTCGCTTAATAGTTTCCATGATCAAAAAGTTGATTTATTTATGACAACACTCAAGTTCTACAGAAACTAACAATTCTCTCTTTTTTAACTTTTTGATACTGAAATGACAGAAACATAGATGTTTTTTTAAAAAAGAGGAGATAGAGGAGACAAAAAAACCCCAAACTGGCAGAGAGGAAGCCAGGGCTCTATGAGAAGGGAAATAGGGCTATATGATGAACCAGACCACTTAGAGTAAGATTTTTTGAGAGGCTTGTGCAAAAGTGTTCAAATAGGGGCCTTGATTTGACCTTATTTTCCTGATGGTTACCATGCTTTCCAGATTAAAAGCTGTTTTCTTTTATTGAAATTGAAAAGTGCCAAACATTGAACTTGCTTTGTAAGACATACATCAAGAGAGAAAATATTTCAGTGCAATGACATGACCTGACATTTTAAAGCAGATAACAAATGACACCTTGTCAATGCCACAAATTTATTATTCCCTCTCTTGTACCTCTGTGTCACAGTGGGATACCACGTTCTTTTTAATCATGGGCATGCGTTAAACAAATTTTTAGCAGAAAAGCATATAAAACTCCCCTAGTTGTTTCCCACTTCCTGACCTCCCCGCCATCTCAATGTAACATATAAAGACAAAGGCTGTGTTAAATTTTTCAGTATTTTATCCAATTTCTGATCCAATTATATGAGGCTCTTCCATCACTAACATGAATGTATATGCTGTAATGTCAGCTGCTGCACGTTAATCAGGCTTTTTTTTTTATTCAGTGGACACTGGTGCTAAATCATCTCACTGAAAAAAAATGGGACAAGAAAGAGATGCAAATGAATTAGGAGGAAACTGCTTTTTTTAGCAATTAAAGGAGGAGTGGGTGGCCTTCCAATCAAACCCTGAAAGATCTGGATATGTACCAAGCTGTTTTACATCTTTTGTTTTCACCTAATTAAAAAAAGAATAGATGTTTCTTCCCCTGGCTTCACTTTTTGCTACCTCTTACAAGCCTGCATCAACAATTAGAACTGTGTTGGTTGCTAGACTGGCTTAATTCTTGCAATGAGAGTGCCAGTCAGCTGAAAATGTTTGGTGTTATTAAGGCTGAGTCCTGGAAATGTTACAGAAAGGAAACTTCTGGGATGCATGTCCCTCTCATTGGAGTTTGGAAGGTTATTTTGGTCACTGTACAGTTTTGTGGGTGAATGAGTTAGGCTTACACGGGGAAATACACAATAGTTTCTAAACTGATGCTTCATTTATTTCATTAAAATGTGAGAATAAGATCCCCCATGTGATTTCTGATTCTTAGGGGCCCTGATCTCGAGTTCAGGTTAGAGTTGAAGGATATATTTGTGATCAGCACTGATCAGAAGGTGTAAGTGCTTTAGAAGCTCAAGCACTGGGGGATTTTCCTGGGTCTTCAGTCAGATCTAGGAGTTTCTTATTTGGAGGAAACCAAAAGCTTCAAGAGCACAAAGTCAGATTGGGTTGTGCAGACCCTTGAACTTGCAGCAAAGCCTGGTATCACAAACGGTGAACATGTTTTCTCAGATTTTGGTATAGTTGCCCAGGTATCTGAAAGGTCAGGATTAGCCTGAACAGCTCCATAGCTCCAGGAAGATCAATGTTTGCTGAATTTCATATGACATGGAGTGAGTGGTTGTTTACAGACACATGGTCTTGTCTTTCCCCTTTGATGGTCCATGGATTGAACTTAACCTTAGACTTAGATTTGTGGTGGTTAGGAAAACTTATGTATACAGCATGTTCTTAAGAAAGCCTTTAACACAGAAAGACCAAATATCAGGAATAGTAAGCTTTCTTGTGGATTTTATTTTTGCTTTTTTGTTTTGTTACGGTTTCTGTTGGATTTCCCCCCCCGCCCCGATATTAATTTAGCATTGTTTGACATAAGAAGGAATACAGTTTACATTGCAAAATGTATGTATCTCATAATTGTTAGATATATATTTGAAGCAGTTTCCACATTAATTGGAAAAAATTACACAGGGCTGACATACAGCAGAAAATAGGTGGAGGCCTTGACCTGTTTTTTCAGCCTTTGTAGTGCTTGTGTTTTTATTTTTTACTTTTTGAAATACCCAAGAAAGTCCCTAGTCTAAGAGATATTAAAGCAAATAGACATTTGACTTCACTCAAACCAATACTAGATTTTTAAGAAATAAAACAATTTTGACTTTCACGTATAAACAGCAGAGTTTTATTATTTTATGCCTCTTACAGTTTCTGTGGGCTAAGGCTATTATGACTTTTAAAATGCAGGTTGTGATTTCTGTTATTTCTTCTGCATAATTCAAACACTTTAACTCTCACAGTAAACGCAGACATTTTATATTTATGGTGTATTTGATTTCAATCAGCTGTGCCACACAACACACTGTATTATACTGCAGCATCATTAAGTACAAATGCAATATGGTAGTTTATAGTTAGATTATAAATTATACCTGTATGTATAAAATAAAATACAAAATCAAGCAATGGGAATGAAAGTGTTACAGATTATTTTTTTTTTTTAGCTAAAGGTGAAATACAGGTTTATTAACTACAGGGTGGCTTTTCCTCAGGGATAGTGTGGCCAATTTTCACCAGAATTTTGAAGACCTTCATACAGCCTTTTACTGTTACCCTGTCCTGAAGATGACAGGCAGCGGCAGCATATCATGACAGAGGTAACTGCAAACCTCATTCAGATTTGCTGCAATACCTAAGCTACAACACATAGAAGCTTCTTAAAGTATGTAAGAAGCTGCTAAGACATAACTGTACATTTTTAAGCAGCAGTGGAAGCTGTTGAAGAATTCTCATGCTGTCAGGCACTTGTGCCAGAGCCCTCAGGGGAGATTTTGCTGGTTATTCGCAGGCTCACTGTGACAGCAACAGGCAAGTTTGAGTCAAGTGCAAGAAGCAGCTCAAAGAAGGCATTTACAATTAGTTTCTCAAAGAAATGATAATTTTTTCTGTTGTTGTCCAATGTATAGCAGTTATATATTTTTTGTGTTTTAATACTGTCTTGATAATGTGAAATCAAGAGGATATCTTCCTTAAAACTCTCCCTTTACCCCTCCAGATGTGGTTCCTACAACATTCTGTGACTTCAGCATCATTTCAAGAAGGGATTTTTTTCTGGTTTCTTCTGAAATGGATAGTATTTCTGAAGAAGCAAAAAAGTGCGTTACTGAGATTTCATACCACTTTTGTACATCACCTTCCCTTCTGTGTTGCAGCCTGTCATGGAAGTATCACTTGAAGTTCTTGTCCTGCATTGTAAAATAACATCTGGGACAGGAGAGAGGACATTAGTTTCCAATTCTTTAAAATTAAGGTTGTTTTGGCTCAGGTTCTGGTAAAATAACTCTTAATTTTTTTTTCCCCCTAATTGCATCCCATTTCTATAGGCAGTTTCAGTTACACCCCAAACCCTCCTGTCAGGAACTACTGACAATATTAATTTACACTCTTAAATGACTGAAGTGCTGCAGTCAGTCTGGTGAAGTACTTGCACCTAACTTGTAAAATGCTATGAATCACTTGGATAAAAAGCATCATATTACCCAAAACAGATGTTATTACAATATTGTTATTTGCTCCAGAGTGTTTTTCTCCTCATACGTGGCAAACTTTAGCTGCTGTTTGTCCCACGACCCCCAGTGTTGGTACTTGATGGGATGGTCAGTCAGGACTGCTTCCTGCTTTCTTAACACTGTCTCTGTAAAACAGGACAAACACAGTTTGATAACCTTCAGGCTGGAGTGATTGTTTAAAAACAGCCAAGACAGAGGTTGTGCATATGGAGTACAGCCTCAGATTAGTATCACGTTTTAGAAGTGACCATGGGTGACTGGCTGGTTTAGACTAGTTAAAGAGAAATATTTAAAAATTGAGTTATCTGTGTCTCTCATTTCTTCAGCTTTGTTAGTTTGGGAGAAATACTAGTGGATGATGGCAGAATGGTGTCCTTAATGGGAGGTACACTGCATGAAAGGGTTACAAGGCTGTACAATTATGCTGCAAAAATAACACAACGATACATAAAAAAGAAAGAGTTGTCTTACAAAGAAATAACATTTCTCTAGCTCTACCATCCTTAGTGTATTAGGGAGCAATATCTGTGATACAGATATAATATGGTATATGAGTTTCCACATTTGCTAAGCCTTCTACACAAGTAAATGTCCCTAGTGCAGCTTAGCCTGGTCTGCTAAGGATAAGAATGAGTGACTTTTGCTTCTTTCTGAGTAAGAGCTTTCTGACAGCCCTAGGAAGAGTCAGAAACTTACGCAGTTTAGGGCTTCTCATCACAAAACTGAAATTAAAAGATTAGATGAGATTCAGGAGAGGACAGCTAAAATGCAGATAAACTAACATGCAATTATGTCTGGCATTAAAGACAAATGTGGTTACAGTCTGCTGTTGTGGGGATAAAAGAAGAGCACTGGGAAATGCGGTGGAAACTTACACAATATGTGCAGTATTTTGTAGTAATTAAACCTTTATATACTTTGTGAGAGAGAGCATTTCTGTCTTCAGTAGGCTTTGATTTGAGCATTACTTAATCAAAAGTAGGTAGGAAGCATGCCCTTGCAACATAAGTACTTTTACTAATAAGCAGAAGTACTTGTTTAGTAATGGTGTCAGAATTAGGAGTAGAAATTTCAAGAACAATAAAGTGAATAAGAAAGATATTTTTTATTTCTTTTAATAGTTGATAAAACTGAATGGTAATTCAAAATAGAAATTGTTGCAAACATCATAAAATTTCCCGAGGCAGTGCCCTTCAGGCAGGATATCGTGATGTGATTGGCACTGGTGTCGATCCATGTTCATTTTGCTGAAGCCTGGAGTTACCCTGACTGGTAATGGGAAGCAAAATGTGTCCTCAGGAGACTTATTTTGCAGAATAGACAGGATAGTAATATCAGCTGCATAGTGAGAACTCAGCAGTTTTGTTATGGGAAACTTCTAAAACAGCCAAGGTAAAATCCCATTGATCTTCACACTAAGTAGAAATCACAGTGGAATACAAAAGTCTGAACTCACTTCAGGGCCAAGGTTTGATGTCCTCTCAAACCTAACCCTCTTTTTGAACTGTGTGTATGTTCTATTTAACAGTCCCACTTTGTGCTTTTTTTGTCTTCGCGTTTAGTCCTTATCAGCTTCCAACTTCCAACAACATTGCTTCACATGCGGTTTTATCAATTTTCCCAAAACGTTGTCACTGGAAATCTTTGCAGACCTACAGCTTCCAAGTTCTCTGCATTCATGTTATGTTATCCTATTAAAACAAATCCAGTTTCTGTCACAGCAACATAGCCCTTTTATAAAAGCAGTCAAAAGTTCCAGAAGATAGGCTGAAATCAATGATTATAACAGAAAAGAAGTCAATAGTGTTTATATGATTAATAGCACCATGTGAAATATGGTAACCTAGATAGGGAAATGAGAAGGCCAGATAATTTGAGTATTAGATGCAGCACATCAAAACCTTGAAGTCCAGAGAGGGTACGTTCAGGGACCTGTTATCTCCTGTCAGGCTTGTACATATCAGAATTTTTTTATGTCAACTTTGGTGGCATTTATACTGGCATAAAATTGTGTAAGGGAAAATTCAGTGTCTGGTTTCTAGAGATTAAAGGGAAAATACTAGAGTAGTCTCCTGTGCCACTTCTGAATGCAGGTCTACCATGTGCACTGCTACAAATACCCACAACTGAGCTCACACACATACAAGTTGTGAGGGTGGGAGGTCACCCTTTTTGCAAAGCCTCTTACTGAGGGGATCTCGTTAATCCTTATAGCCTGGTTCAAACTAATTAGGATGGATATGGACACGGTAAAGAGAAAAATAGACCGCCTGTCCTTGAGAAATCCCCAGGGACTTGGGAGTGGAGAGATAGTTGTGCAACTGCTGACTCTGAGGAAGGATCTGCAACAGACTGCACAGAGGGTTGTTTCCAGCACCTTCTGGCATACCTGATGAAAAGGAATGGCTCTAGACTTTTAAAGGTGAACTGCAAAAGCAAAGCAAAAATTGCACCTAATTAAGCGCCATTTTCTGTGCTGAGCTCTTCCTCTGAAAAGGAAATATAGGACAGATAGAAGAGAAGGGCATGATATTGAAACTTATTTGAAACTTCTTTATGCCCATAGATCCTTGTATGGCTTCTGCTTGCTTCCCTAACAGATCATCACACAACAACATAAATAATGTTTTGAGCATTTTTAATTGCAGTATGAACTGTAATCTTGACTCTTCCTCTTTCTAAGCGGAAAAAAAATAATGAGGCGCAGCAGTTTATCTTGCCAGTTGTTGCCCTGATTTCTTCTGAGTAGAGCTGTGTTTGACCCAAAATTTTCAAAATGAAAGGACAATTTCATGAAACTTGCATAATTCTCGGAGGGAAGAGATGTTTTCCACAGTCTCTGAGTTCTCGTTAGCCAGTTCTTGATAATGTGGTCTTGCAAAAAAACTAAAAAATCCCTAATACCTCAAAGCCACACCCCAGTATAAAAGAATATAGGAAAGAGAATATACCTGCACTCTGTAAATCACTGTAAGCATGGGTCTGCAGAGCAAAATATACACACCCTTTTCTTTCTTATGGTTCTATATGTAGGCAGGTTTGAGTATTTCCAGAAATGGAGATTCCAGAACCTCCCTGGGCAACTGTGTCAGGTCACCCTGCAAGCCAAACAGTTTTCTGATATTCAGAGGGAACCTCTGAGAGGTGGTAGATGCTCCACCCCTGGAAACATTTAAATATCCTGTGTTTCAGTTTGTGCCATTGCTCCCTGTCTTGCAATTCAAGAGGTTGAAGTAGTCTACAGTGAATGAAGGAGATGAAAATTACTCTATGTACGTTTTTCTACTGACAAACCTAAGTTTGTATCGTGAGACTGACCCTGGGAATGTCTTTGATTCAATTCTGAGAAAAACAAGATTGTGAGTCTGGCAGTCCATGACAAAATGTCCTCAGAACTGTCAGCCACTTGTGGATGCAGAGTTTGGCACTGCACAGGTCTCTCATGCCAAAGATATGAAATACTACCTTTAGTCAATCCAAAAAAAGCATTTTGCTTCCTGAATTTAGCCTCCAAGTCCACAAATCTCAACAGTAAGTACCACGCAACTCTTTAAAGTTGGGCAGTGTGTAGGACCCATTTCTTTTAGTTCCCTTTTAACCATTGCTGAGCTGCTGTTCTTTAAATAGCTGCTCCAGCTATTTAACTTGCAGCCTCAGCATTACCAGTTTTTCAGGGTTATTCTCCCCTTTCTACTTTTTAAAATATTTTCTTTATTATTCTTTTTTTAATTTTTTCTTATTTGAGCAGTAGAAGACAACAGCTGTGTCACACTGACACAGCACTGACAGCCCTCATGATGTCCCAGCCTTGTCAGAGAGGGCTGCTGCCAGTTTCTGGTACTAGCTCTGGTCATGTTGTGGCTATGTCACATTGGTGGTGGCTGTGCCACAGGGGGCTAGTAACATAGTTGGCCCAGGATGGGTGTCTCATGGCTGCCAGGGAGATGAGACTAGCACAGTCTTATGCAGGGAGGGGCTACTCATGGTGATCTAAGGTGTCCGCCGGTTCTTGTTTCCCCTGCTTTTGACAGTCCCAGCTTTGGACAGGGACATGACCGCATCATGCCATGCTCCTGTCCTCACCTTCCTCCACCTTTCAGCCAGACAGTGTTGCAGCTTTCTACAAGGACATAGACCTAATGAAAACACACAGAGCCCCAGTCTGTACTGTGCCATAGTCCTAGAGGCAGCTGGAACATCCCCACATTCCAGCTGTGAACAAGGGAAACTCCATACCACCCCCCTTCTCTGCAGCCTCTCATTGTTTCATGAAATAAACAAACAAAAGATCTCAGCTGGGAAAGAATAATGTGTAACTCAAATGAAAGGACATTTGTGCAAAGAGTGCCCTGGCTTTCTAAGGCTGCACAGGGGTATGTTAAATATTCTGGGTGGTTCAGCACTTTTCTGAAGATCAAGGCTTTTTGCTGTGTTGCTGATGAGAAACATAAATTCACTGGTCACCTTTGGAAATCCTGCTTGAAGCCTGAAGAACTTTTAAAAATGCTTATAATTGGAAATTTATTTTCTTCTTTTATAGTTCTGTCCTTCCTTATGTAAGCATTTCCCTTAAGAAGTACTTCAAAGAACATGAGAAAAGATGCATGGAGAATCATGCAGATCGCCCCTGCAGGTTACAGGTATAAATTTCTTCTATTCCACCTTCACTTGCACTTTGGGCTTCTCCACTGCTCTAATCTCAGTATTCTTGGTGAATACAAGAAGTTGCTATCTTGACCCCCAGATGATATAATTTCCACAACTCCTTTAAACTCACTGCCATTATATCAGTCTATATTTTTGGGGCCATAGGGGCTTGTGGACAAGTTAGCCAGTGACTCTCAGAACTTGTCTTTTAGTCAGCAATGTGTAGGAGCTAATTATCACATGAGCACAGATCATCTGATCAGTGCCATGGCACCATGCAGTAGAAGTCAATGAATCCAGCGTACCAAAGATCAGCACAAACCAAAAGAACTGAAGAAGGCTAGTTTTGCAGAAATACTGCTTTTCATGTGCAAAGCAGCACATGTCATCTAAACAAAAGCTCAGAGGCAAGGAGTGGAAGAATATTAAATTTATACATTTTATATCTAGATGAGAATGTAGAAAATGTGACTTTATATGAGGTTTTTCTTCAAAATCTTACAAGTAGTTATCCTGTTTTACATAAGGAAACTCTTGAATATTATGCAAAATGCCACTGCTCATCTTAGCTGAAGTGTTGATGAAAAGCAAACACAAAAATGTGAATCTGAAGTACAAACAGATGTTACTTTTGAATGAACTTCCATTGCTTAACCACTATCTCTTGTCATTGCTATCTAAAGTGGAAGATGAAGCAACTTTGCATGCTGTGGATGCTGGCTGCAAATTTTCAGCATGCAAATGAAATTGTAACTAATCTTTAAAAGGCAGTGCCTCTTAACACAATGAGTGGGCTCAATTTTTAATTCTCTTTTTTGACCATGAAATTTGACTGAATAGCATATTACACCAACTCCCCTTGTTAAAACCAGAAAACATAAGGTGTGATATATACTTTAACACAGCTCACTGTTGTAGTGTGATTTCCTGATGTAACTATCCCAGAAAGTACACATTCCTTGCCCCACACCTGTCTCCTTATTATCAGATAGAGCCCTGCACTTGCAGAGCTCTCATACACACAGAGCTTTCCTATGTGCCTGCAGTTGGACAGTAGGACAAGCCTGTGGTGGGTTGGCCTTGGGTTGTGAAAAGGACAGGGAGGGATCACTCACCAGTTACTCTCACTGGCAAAACAAACTCAACTTGGGGAAAATTAAATGAATATTGTCAATCAAATCAGAGTAGGATAGTGAGAAGTAAAACCAAATCCCAGTTCTCTACCTCCTCTCCCCACAGTGGCACAGGGAGATGGGGAATGGGGGTTATGGTCAGTTTATCACACCTTGTTTCTGCCACTGCTTCCACCACTGTTTTCTCCCGCAGATGTACGTAAAAGTTTAAATCATGCTGAGACGTGGGAGCTCTCAAAGATGACTTTAAGCTGACTTTTTCCTTATTTTACTGCCCTTCTGCTGTGTCAGCAGATCTTGGGTGTAACCAGCCACCTGACCTAAAGTACTTATTTGTAATTAGGTGTCAAAATAAAGTGATAACAGCAGTCTAATTCCAGTGGGTCTGTCTACCTCAAATGCAAATATCTCTCCATTTGAGTAATTAAGCTATGAAATTTAGAGTGCTCAAAGCTTTGGATGTTTTGAAGTAATTAGCAGTATGGGAAAAGATACTGCTTTCTGCAAGTATCAACAGCTGATTTGTAGTAAAGTAGATGTGTTTGGTTTTCTGTTATTAATGAAGTTGTATTATTCATTATTTACCAGTATTTTGCCAGCTGCCAGCATTTGTAAAAATGTTTGTATAGCCCAAATGCACTGCAAAGATGAGCACAAATTCTTAGAGTCTTTGATTACCATGTACGTGAATGTAGCATGTACAACTTGGTCCTCATCATCCAGGAAGCTATAAAAATTAAAACAAAATTCTTACAAGTTTGATAGCAGACAATACTAAAAAATGAACAAAACAAATTTTTGGTAAACAATTTTAAAAATTAAATCCTCTCTTTGTATTTTTATGGGATCATGTTAAATAGTTGCCTGTTCAGAATGATATGAAGACATGCATATACTTGGGGACTGCTAGTTAGTTTGCAAACTGTTGTATGTTGTATTTCTGGGCGCATGCTCACTTGGAGGAAACAGGCTGGTTTCCTTCAATGGACATCAAAGTGGTAGGCAGGGTCTGCTGAATACTGGGCACAGAGAAAGGAAGCAGAGTTGGTGGGTCTGGAGAGAGAGCGTGTCCAGCTTTGGGGGCATGATGGTTTGTAGTGAACAACATACAGGAGAGAATTAACCCAGCTGCAGGATTGCGTTCCTTGTTTGGAGTTTTATGTTTAAATGCTTTGCATTAAAAAGTATGACTTTGTCCAGACCAAGTAATCTTTCTGTTGAGTTCTGTCAGGTGCCCCTGGCAATGGTGAGCATCTCTGAGCAGCCACATGCATTGGAAAATACTTAGAACTCTTTCCTTTTATGACTTTAATATTGAAGTGCAAACTCCTACCCCTACAGCTCCATAGTATATTCCATCATTGGTCTTTGAACGATGTTTCTTCATACCAGCTGGATTGGTATGCTTAATGCTCATAGATCTCATGTGGGAGTATGGGAACTGCTGGTTAACCTCAGACTTGCCATACTTTCATCTGGAGATCTACAGGCTCATCTGGAAACTTAACGGGCCTGGGAACATACATTTCTTACTTGCACTTTCATTCACTTAAATTACTTGTTACTTGTGAAAGTAGGAATAATTTATTCAATTGGTTGTGTCTTCTTATTATTCTGATTATTTTATAAACAGCTTCTAACAATCAGAGTAGCACTCTGCAGGGTAACAAGGGACCTCTCTGGTATTTAGCTAAATTTCCTGATATAAACTGAGGATAGTAGGCTTATGTAAATGCTAAATTTCTAACTGAGGAATAAACAAACTACTGTAACCACCAGAGTGTGGGTGGGCACTAGAACAGGCTCCCCAAGGAGTTGGTCACAGTACCAAGTCTGATAGAGTTCAAGAAGTATCTAGACAATGCTCTCAGGTACAAGGTGTGATTCTTGGAGTAGTCCTGTGGAGGGTCAGGAGTTGGACTTTGATGATCCTTGTGGGTCCCTTCCAACCGAGGATATTCCCTGATTTTATGAAAATATGTGACCAGGTTACTGAAGAGTGAAAAGCACTATTATCAGTATTGAAATTACAAACCAATTTGAAAAGAGGTTTAAAAGAATTTTGAGCTGTTCACGGGGTGTATGGTAAACTATTTAATCTGAATGTTGATGCTGCTTGGATCATACTGAAAGAAGCATGTTTAGATAGGGATTGGGGCCAGTGAAATAAGAATCTAATCAATCACAACAAAGCTTAAACTTGTTTGTGAAAAAGACGAATTGAGGCTGTTTATAGTTTTATTCATAAATGCTAGGTGTGGATCAGATTTGAGTCACTTCTGCAACTTACGTACCTTATACATTCCGCATTTTCTGTATTTTCAGAAGAAAATAATCAGAAAATGCCAGTTTTGCAGAATTTCACTAGTAGAAATGGTATTTTAATTAGCAGTTTAATGAACTGATTTGGAGACTAGCATCTGCCCTTTTAGTGTGGATAGGCAGGGTTGAGGGTAAGGGAATATTCTTCACACCACAGATCTTTCCAGAATTCACATGTAGTCCTTACTGTGAGCATGAAAGATGGCTGATGATTATGTCAAATGCTTAAGTCAAGCAGGTATACAAATCTTTCAACATCTGTAAATTTAATGGGTCAAAATATTGTCTTACTATTAGAGTATGTCAGTCCTGTATTATCTGCAGAATACCCTGACACATTTTTGCCATCATATATCCTGTGTGTACAACACTGCTGTGAGATACAAATGGTGCCAGCGCTGCACTGTTATAGTAATAGTTACCTTGTGTGATTGCTGGTAACGTGGATGGGAAGAGAATAACAGACTTGGAGATGCTTCACAGGGTGCCAGATAACGAGAAAAGTTTAGAGGGAGGTTTCCAGATGATAACTAAATCACAATTTCTTAACTCCCTGCCCCTCTCCTCGGTACCCCAGCATCGAGCTCTTCACAGGTTTTAGAAGGTTTTTTGGTTTTGTGTTTTTGTTTTTAATTAAAAGAAAACATTCATACATAGGCAAAGGTATTGCACACCTGAAACTGTTTCTGATTATACCTGCAGGTGCAACATGGGTGCATAACAATGGCTATTTGCATACCCAGCTCCAGAGACACAGATGCAGATTAAGCTCAATTTATTTGCACCCATTCAATTACCTTCCTTATTTCATTATCCTCCTTCAGTTCAAGGACCAGTCTCTGTAATCAGTATGATATCTACAGTACTTAATGTTCTGGTGGTCTCTTCTGGTGGTGTCTTCCAAGTTGAGTGTCTGGCTCCCTGGTATATGTGCTTGGAGCACACTGCAAGTCTAAAAGAATCAAACCAGTTAGAGAACTGCTGATGAGATACTGGAGGTAAATAATGACCTTTCATATTATATTTTGCTGCCACTCAGTGAGATTTAGTTAGTTTACTTCTGCAGAAAAACAACTGAGTTTTTAATTTTGTATCCCAAACCAGTGCTACTGTCTGTGCTGTAGGAAAAGCTTTCGCATGTAGTCTGAGTTTATTTTAAGAGTTGTAAATCTATTGCTTAGATGGGTGATGTGTTAAAAGATATTAGGTGGTCTGTGAATCCTCAAAGTAAGGAGGAGGCACTTGAGAGGTTTTAAACTCCTGGGTGATAAAGAAGAGGTATAAATAGTGGCTTGTAGAAGTATTAAAAAGCTTCACCCACATAGAAACTGGAGCAATATTTACTACAAGTAATAAATACTTGTAATTGTTATGTGGTGCTTTTCAAATGATATTTCATGTCTAGTTTTATTCTGAGTTATTTTTTAAAACTTCAGTTCCTCATGAAAACAGGTTGTATAGCTTATGGTATTACTCCAGCAAAATGATTTCCATAAATAAAGCAAGAGGCAATAGAAGGGAACATATATAAAGATTAATGCATCAGACTTTTAGGCCTACACTGACTAACAATAATTTCTAAGACTAAAGTTATTGGGAAGGAAATCTTTCATATGGAAACAGGCAACAAATCCAAAACTACCTGAGCAGAATAGGTAATTTACTTTCCTTCCACTTAAAGAATTGTGTTTTTACAGCCATTTTGCTCGAGCTTATTGATTTTGCATGCAATTTTCTTCAAAGGCAGAAAGCAGCTAGATTTAGCATACAAATGGATGCAGACAGCAATTAATGCTTGTGCTGTTTGTCAGCCTAACGGAGCCAGTGAGTACTGCTGTGGGTTTCCCTGTGCAGGACAGGAAAGGGATGTTCCCTACCGTGAAACTGTGTGGAGAGGTGAGCAGGCAGCTGTGGAGTGGGCACTGGGATGGCAGTGGCATATCATAGAACCACGTCAAGGTAAGAGGTGCATCTGCAGAGACAGTCCATTAATATTTCCTTCTTTGAAAAGAGAAAGTCACAATCCGGTGCAACTTGGATATTACACCTTACCTTCTATTACTTTTATATTAATTTCCACAGAATTCACTGTGGAACAAGCAAGTGAAGCAAATGTCAGAGAATGTAAAGTCAATTTGCTAATTAAAGGCAGCTAACAACTTTGCCATTAAGTCCTAGATGCTGAGAGAAAAAAAAAACAACAAAAAAAATCTAACATAGTCTAGTTCCCGATTAACATCTGTAGCATGTAGGAACTAAATCTCATCAGTTTCTTTTAGAAATTTCAGTTTCATTTTTTAATATGATGAAAATGACAACAGAGTTCATTAGGAATCATGTCAGACTCACTTCAGTAGAAATACATGGACAATAAGGCCCTAAATTATTAATATATTGTTATATCATACTTGAGTAACGTAAAGATCACAAAATAAGAAATAATAATATCAGGAAAAAACCTAGTAACTTCATTAGGATCTTTCTTTAAAAAAACAAGCAAAACATTAATTCAGGTCTTGGAAAAATACACTTCAGTTTTTATTTCATTTGAGCTTATAACTCTTTGTTACAAAAGACTCAAACAACCTGTAAAAGAAGATTTAATGTATTTGGAAGGCACTGCCAGGTAATGAACTGATGCAGTTGTATCATCTAAGGCACATTTTAACAGTACAATGGATCTAGAAAATGCTTTGCTACAAACTCATTCCATACCATACAAACTGTAAATTACTGAGATTCTCTTACTGTACGTAGAATAAAAGAGATGTCAATGTTGTAGCTCTGCAAAGTGGAAAATGCTAATTATTTAATGGCATTCAGCACTAATGCATGAGCCACTAATCATTCTCTTCTGTTTTCCATCTAAAAACATATTTGTTATAGCTGGCGATCATCAAAACAAGCAAGAATCAAAACTGACATTTCAAACTTCCAATTACGAACAAGCTACACACATTTTGAAACAGTGGTCTGGACATATCAGAGGTCAGGTGCAACCTTTCACCATTCAAATCTACCTGCTTTAAATCCTTTCTTGATTTCTGCTGCCTTGCCATTTCCTCTGTCACTCCATAGTCCAGCCTGTTGTACCTCACAGGCTAAAGCATCATGGTGGATTTGATAGGCAAATCCCTACACCACATACCTTATTAACTTCAAATGAAACCAACAGGGCAAATTGATGATCAGAAATCATTACAACAGTGCCTAGTTAGAAATACATCACAAAGCAGAATCAAGGAATTCAGCTATTCACTGTGAATTTCACTGTAAAAATACTGAAATTCAGAACTCCTGGGGAAGATGCCTTGACATTCTCAGGGACCTGATTTCATTTTTCTCTCTTTGTTTCTGCCAGAGCTGCTTTGTATCTTCTGCTATTTTTGGTGTGAGATGATTGTTTCTTTGTTTTTTTTTTTTTGGCTTTTTTTTTTTTTTTTGTACTAAGGACTTCAGGAAGCCTTCATTTGTGTCTCACAGTTTGTACAGCCTCTGTTTACAATTTGCAGGTGAAAACATCACCATTTTTCAGCACAGAACTTAGGTTCATATTGCCTTACAACAAACACACTCTGTGCACTATGTAATGGCACTACTAGCTTTGGCTGGCACTGAGTACCCTCTCTGAGCCTGAGCACACTGCAGAGCTGAGCCTCTAATGAGGCACGCCTTGTGCATGTCTCTTCAGAGTAAATCACTGTTTGTCTGCAAAGAGTAAGAAAGAGAGGCAGGATTCAGACTCGGTGTAATTAGAGAACAGTTTTGAAATGTGTGTCTTGTGTTGTGAGCAGTTAAGACTTTCCAGAAAGTACAACATTCCAGGTTCTGACTTTTACAGGGCATCAGTGCAAGGGGCACAGTGTGGGTAGCTCCTGCTGCTTGAACTGCCTCTGGGTGCCCTAAGGCTCTTCTAATTTATTCAAGGGTCTGTGCAGCCAGCTTTACCTACTTGTGCCCCTTCCATGCACTCAGGAAACCACAGTTCCTGAAATTATTAAAATCTTTGTTTGTGGAAGGTGACTCTTTGGCCTTGCGCCTGCTCAGAACTGCCAATGCAGCACTGGTGAGCAGCTCTACGGGGCAGAGCATGTGCCAGCAAAATTCACAGCAGTGAGAGAATGCAACAGCTCTGACATAAGACACAGGAAGGTTTTAATTTGCAGTGGAGTCTGGTAAAGAAAAGCATTCTTCTGGCATGAACTAAAGAGACCACTCTTGTTATGGCCGGGTGGGTACACTTGACAGAAAATCCTTTGCCTAGCGAAACAACCATATATAGTGTTTCCTGAAGAAACTGGGGCTTCTATGAAAAAAAACATTACTAGATTTGGGACTTGATAGTATAGAAATATCAAATTCAGTGTGAGTGAAAGATTTTTGTCCTCACTGGATGTAGTGTATGAAAAGGTAGAGGATGTTTAATTTGAACTCATATCCAGTACTGCTGTTTCATGTTTTATATTTGTGTATATGCAGTTTTCTTCTAATGAAGGTAGCTAAATGTATATTGACTCTTTGAAATGCATGTTGTCCTGATATGAAGGCTCTTTTCAGCATGCTAAAAGATGCTGAAATACTCCACGAGTGATCTCTATCAGAATAATAAATAATGAGGTTTTAATACTCATAATCCTTTTCTAAAAGAAATCAGAAGGCTTTTGCAATTTTTCAGTGATAAAGCTCATCAATCATGCTGGTATCAACTGTTTAATCTCTCATTATTGCATTGTGAATTTATTTCATATAGATCCATTTCTTCTTAGTGTTCTGCACATGCACTCTCTGTCCCTAGAAGATTTATGCACTTTAGTCTTGACCTGCACAATAGTTTAATAGGTATTTAAATAAAATTATTTTAAGTAAACATCAGAAGTCACTGTGTGCTATTTATTGACTGTGAGTCAGAACAGGCAGGAGTTCAGAGGGCTGTAAATTGTACATATGAGTGGTTCACCTATGTGAACATCAGACAAATGTTCTGACCAGGCAGGAGAAGAGCATGCCTGTCCTGTGTTACAGTTTAAAGTGTGAGTTTAAGCACAGCAAAAATTAAGATTCTCCAGAACTGTGTCTTCTTTTAGGCTCAGTTTCACTCCTTGTTCTGACTCTTCTAGTGTCGGCCAGGCAACAGCGCAGGGGGATAGACAATGGACAGTTGTGGTCAGCTCCTGATACCTCCTTTCTGCTGCTTCCTCCTCACACTGTTCCTTTGCTCTGGCATGGGTCCTGCACAGGCGGTAGTCCTTCAGGATAAATCTGCTCCAGCATGGACTTTTTCAGGGAATACTCACCTACTCTGCAATAGGTACTCCTTGGGCAGCAGTGTGGATATTTGTTCCAGTGTGGTCTCTACAGGGGTTGCAAGCTGCACTTTTAACTTAAAACCCAAGGGTTTTAAACATGAGCCATGTGAAAGGAGTCACTGTGCCTTTGCAGGGTTTGGCATGGTGGAACTATGGTTGTTCAGATGCAGAAGGACTAGATTTCAGAGTCACTCAGAGCTAGGGTGTATCATTAAAGCACAGTCTCACTTTAGGCAGGAGTAGGATATTCTTAAGTTTTTCACTCCTGCCTCAGTAGAGTTTGATGTTTCTGTGCCTACAGCACATTCTTTCCAGTTAATTATTGAAGTTAATTTTGCTTTCAGATCTGCTTTCAGATTGGCTTATGGGGTTATGTTGAACACCCTACCATCAAACAATCTTGCCTTAAAGCCCACTGAAAACATCACTAGCCTGTCTAAAAATGTGTTCAGCCCTGATGCACAAATCCATTGTGCTGGTCAAAAGGCTGCTTTTGGCTTTAGTGTCTGCTTTTTTGACTCTTTCTTTTTTTGTGTCTTCTTAAGTCACTTAACCCCAAAGTACTCATTCATACCTGGTGATGCAACCTTTAATTAAAAACTTTTATTGACATATTGTTGAACTCTGCAGTTCAGATGATTAAGCAGCACACTCCTAAATTCATGTTTCCCTACCTTACATGGCAGTGGTGTTTATACTTGTTTCTGGACAAAGGGCCAGATATGGAAAACCTTTGTGTGGAGCCATATGTCTTTATTTGTGGACAGTTTGTAAGATTAAATTACTTATCAATATTTGTTTACTCTGCCACTTGATTAATGCACTACAAGCAGATTTAGAATCTTGCTTTATATAGGTTTTTCAAGACTTGCTTAATATGTTTACTTTTGGAAGTACTTGCCCATTAGATTGAATGTACACAAAATAAATCATCCAAACAGTGATTGAAAATAAAGCCTATTTGACCATCATATCATTTAATTAAGACCAAATATTTTTGTAAAACTGTGGGACTATGGCAGATGAAGAGAGACATTCCTACCTTAACAACTCACCGAAGTGCAATCACTGCAGTGAGAGATCAGATGGATATCATGTAGGTAATGTGCCTTGTCAGTAGCTGTGATGTACTGTGTAATGGAGGTGGTTTCAAGAGGTTCTCAATCTTTTTATGCTACTACCAACGCACTGAAGTGACCCTTTCTCAGAAGTGATGAAGTGGTTCCTAAAGCCAGCCTGCTGCTGAGAAGCTCTTCATGGTTCCCAAGGACACAACATATAGTGGGACATAAATTAAGATCTTCCTAGGTTTACATGCAACTTTCAGTGAGAATAAACTCTCCTGGAGGAAAAGACCCCAAAGTGTCTGCCTTGTAGATCAGAATGTCAGTACTCTTTGAGAAATGCTCATTTGTTCCCTGATGCTATAATAATAGAGTCCCAAAAGAGAGCTGGTCTAATGTCCATTGTGTTGTGCATTTGCTTTTGCTTTTTCTTTCTTTTCCCCAAAAAGCTGTAAACCTGTAATGTTCTCTTTTACAGAATCCAATCTGTGACCTACTATAAGGGGCACTATCTCAATAATCAGTGAAAGCAGAAACAACACATCAAGCTCAGAAAAAATTATGGATCTGACTTGTTAACAGTTGGAGCTCTCTTGACAAATAAGACATACAGTTTGTTCTCAAGTCCTTAGAGAAGAAGCCCCCTCATGTAATTAGGCATTGCTGTCTTCATGCTGCACGTAGGACAGTGCTGGCTGCACAAAGAGTGCTTTCTCTGTATTATCAATGCAAGTTGTGTCAATACACAGAGTGGATATCAAAAGGCTTCTCATCACCAGTGAGTGTTGAGGATGCTCAGGAATTCAGAAGGCAATAGGAAACAGAAGATTAATTTGATTTAGATATCCCTTTATTTCTAAATAAGGATATAGATTAAGCCATACCTGAATCCAGTTAAGAGATAAGTATGCAAAGATGGCAGAACTGAACTGAAGCATATAGGGTATGTACTGCTTTAGGTCCCTGGTCTTGAACGGTCCATATTGTACATCTCAGGGGCTTTCCAAGACCCTTTCTCTTATATCTATTTTTATGCTGTTTTATTCTTAGACTTCAATGTAACATAGCAGCTGTTACCCTAATTGCACTGATTCTTTGGAAGTGGATAAGTACCCCAAACTGTTACAAAGGCTGGGAAGTTAATAATATTGAAGTAAAATGAGTGAAGGTTTCCTATCAACTTTTGGCCAGCTATGAAAACAGCCAAAGTTCTTCAGTCAGTTCTAGAGGTTGTAGAGAGAGATGGGAGAAGTTTTCAGGCAATATTTGGCTGCTATAGCTCTCCTAATTGTAGGGGTTCTTTTTTTGTTTTGTTTTCCCCCAGTTATGTCATTCAAGTCTGCACAGCTATCGGGGAATGCCATTGTTGTAGATATTATTGACTGCCATGATTTACATTATGTTTTCAATTTTCCAATTTTTATTCAATTTTCTTCTTTTTCTTACTGCGTGGCTTTCACTGTTTATTTTGTACACCATATTCCCTGTTGCACACATCTTTTGAAGGTGTTTTCTACTTACAAGTCAACTAGAAAATGGTTAAGCCATATAACTTTTGAACCTAGTTCTGTGAAGACAGCATTTCAACTCATTTCTGTATGCTCTGAAGGAGGTTGCGAAACTTATTTGATATTTCTGTCAACATGTAGGTCTGCATCTTACCTCAACCCTTGCAGAGGGCTTTTGCCCTCCTAAGTCATACTGAGCTGCTGAAGAAAAAGGGCTATGTTTAGATCTGATTTGATTGAATGGATAAATATCAACAATTGTAAATCTTTCTGCCCTACTAAATGACAATAAACCTCCCAGAACTACATCATGGAAAGCTGAAAATCATATTCTCCCACCTACCTCCTGTGTGATATCTCCCTTTTTTTGTACAATAATTAGAAATACAGTGGCCTATTTTGGACAGCTGGAGAAATGACATTACCTTTTATCCAAATAAATCACAGGTAATAATTAGTAATGATTCTCTGTATCCTTTTTACTATATCCTCTCTTTCTGCACCATGCCCTGAAGGCTTTTCTGTGAGAATGAGGAACAATGCATGCCTCTTGCTTCTTCTCTTCAACTGAGTCCTTGGTAATTACTGGAATGGTTTTGCTGGCATAGTGCAAGATGTTAGCAATGGACCAAGTGCTCTGGGGTCACAGGGCAAGAAGAAGTCAGTTTAGATGGGATAAATAGGAAAATTTATAGATGTAATGAAAGGACAGTGCTTTGCAAAAGGGAGTCCTAAGGTGGCATCCTCAAATGGTTTACCTCCTTTTTTCTCCATTCATTATGCTTCACCTTTTCAGTTCTCCAAAATAAATATATTCAGTGCCCAAACTGAAAAGTATCTTCTACATATGTCTTCTGTATATACTTGAAATAGTAGGGCTCTATAAATAATAACCTATGCCACTACCTCAGCATTTCAGTTCATTTAATGAGACACATGTGACAGTCCCACATGTTTTACAGGGCATGTCTAGAAAGAATATCTTCTTGTCAGCTCAGCAAATGTATCTGCATCTTCCAGCAATATGAGTCTGGCACTATTTCAAAGACTGGAACCTGGGAAAAGACTGTGTTTTTAAACAAAACATACCTGAAACAATCACCTCCTTTGAGGTTCTCTTGAGTCATGTTGTGCTGTCACATCAAGCTGCTGACAAAACTTGCTACATCAGATAATGTCTGATATGACCGAAAAACAACCTTATTTGACATATGCTAACAGAACTGGATTCTGAGGGGGGGTTGGTTTATCTTTTTCTCTTTTTTTCCCCCCCAAAAATAGAATGCGCTGACTTCAAGATTGCTGTGTGCTCACTTGCCTCATTTATCTGTAAAGCACTGACTCAGAGTCACACATTCTCAAGGATGCTGGCTTTCTCTTTTGTTTATTTATTCTTTCATTTTGAGCATCTACTCTTGTTTTCTTTCCTTTTTCTTTTCAAAGCCTTTATTAAGTAGCAGTATCAAAGACCTATGGCTGAAAGATGACAAATCCTCTGAGAATGTACGAGACAGCTATCGCAGGGTATTTGCAGCGTGAAGCTGACAGAGCATCTCTATAGGATGCACTGTGAATGGGACATAGGGCTGGCATTCGTACTCTGAGGGGATTTTTTAAAGTTGGGGAAGAACAATGACAGGCATCTAATTCGACTTTTTGCACAACACAAACCAAAGCACCTCTAGTATTTTCATATCCAAAAGTCTAAATAAACTTTTTTTTCCATTGTAGATATTCATTCAACTTAAAGGCTCCAAGTAATGGGGCAACAGGTCTATACAATCTATTCCTATGTACCTCTCATAGTCACTTAAAATTGTTGTGCATTTAATTCCCAGTTTAATATCACCATTGCCAACATCATGCATAAAAAAATGTGTTGATATATTTTCATTCCTCTTCTGTACTTCAGACTTCAGTGTTCATGGTTTAAATGTATTTTGTGTGCAGCCACCGAGGGATAGAAATCAATTTTATTTTTCTTTAGTGGAAACATTGATGCTAGGAATGAAATAATTACAGCAGTTGGAGGCTTTATAAAAAAATCCCTAAATCATGAGACTTGCATTAAAGGTGAAAATAATCACGTCAATTAAAGTCACTGAAATTTATGTAGCTTCTGTTCCCATATACTGGCAACATCTTGCAGTGTCTTATTTTGGTAAAATGAAGAAACCTCTGGTGTTCATTTTTTCCCCTCCTCTAAGTATTCTTAAAACCAAATGAATCATTTTCTAATCTTATTTGAATAAACTAACTAAATCCAGGATCTCTGATTTCTATACTTGTTGCTTGGCTGCTATTAAGCAAAAGCTGCTTTCAGAATCACCGCAAAGGTCGTGTGTGTGTGTGTGTGTGTGTGTGTGTGTGTGAGTGTGACTGTGACTGTGTGTGTGTGTGTGTGTGTGTGTGTGTGTGTGTGTGTGTGTGTGTGAGTGTGACTGTGTGTGTGTGTGTGTGTGTGTGTGAGTGTGTCTGTGTGTGTGTGTGTGTGTGA
>JAOXXN010000471.1:21668198-21691523 GCA_026770055.1 Myrmophylax atrothorax | reverse complement strand
TGTGTGTGTGTGTGAGTGTGAGTGTGAGTGTGACTGTGTGTGTGTGTGTGTGTGTGTGTGTGTGTGTGTGTGTGTGTGTGTGTGTGCATTGTCCCAGTGGGGCCAGGAAACACAAGAGCTAATGCGATCACTCCCGAACTGCGCAGCCACAGCCACTCTAACACATCCTGGCTGCCCTCACTTGGCTCAGGTCTTACTTGGACAGGGCTAGTAACTTGGCAACACCCTGTTCAGGTAGATTTTAGAGAAACTCTTCACATGATCGATCTGGAAAGATAAAGTAAAGCCCAACAAGCAGCTCATTTTGTGGTTCATCTGCTTTGAGTGTTAACCACAAGCAGCCTGTAGCTCCTGTCTTTCTGAGGGAGGCATCATGCCCTGCAAAACAAGTACACTTTCAATGAGACTCAGGACAGTCCATGCGCTAGTTTTGGTAGTATTTAATGTAATTCATCAGTCTTTCATGTAATCCAGTAGTTCAGTTGAGAGCATCATATCAGGTGTCTCTCAACATGCTATTTTTATTTTTTCTTCTTGCACAGGATTCTGATACTAGAATTCTTTCAGTATGGGATAAAATTTTGCTGTGCTTCAAAATTCTATTGCAACACTGAGAAATCATGTAATAATTTTGTGCCCCAGGTCTTCATCTGTAAGGTGATAATAATTTTGCTGCTATAGGATGGGAGGGAGGGTTGTGAGGATAAGCCCATAAGTACTTGGAATGTTATGGGATATTGCAATTAGAGATGCTAGGAAAGATCTTACAAATAACAAGTGGAGAATTATTGCTGGAGACAGAAAAAATTAGGAAGTCTGAATTCAGATTTTAACAAGACAATGCAAAACAATTTTGAAAAGTAGCAGGGTCTTTTGTTTCTTTGTCCTGGGCAAAACTGCATCCACTGTAAGGAATAAAACGAATGGGTCATAGCAATATTTTGCACTTTGTATCTCCTTAGACTCTGAGCTTTGATGAGCTTGTTTAAGGGGGCAAGCACTACTTTGACTTGTGTTAAAATTTTGAATAATGCATATATTTGTTGAAAGTTTCAAAGAATTTGTTTCCTTACAATTTTTTTTCATTAGTGAAATCAATAGGTCAAATCACAAGATGCAGTTTGTGCAGTTTGTCAGTGAGATTTGTGCTTTGTTGTATGCCAGCATTGTCAAATTCATGTTGTAAGAAGTTTCTGGGTTAGCAATGGCAGTCATTAAGAGAAATTGCAGTAATATATACTGTACTTGGAAAAATAAAATAAAATGTTCTGGTTCAGGAGTTAGCCAGGATGGAATTCACCACATTTGCCAGTAAATTATATATGAGGTGGAGCTGAAATGCCCCAAATATATTTTATTACTCTTTGAAACTGTCCTTGTTTAAAGTTCCTAATATGTGCATAAATGCTTTGTTTCAGACAGAAAAGGAGAAGACGGGAAATGATGTGACAGGTTTAATTATATTTAAGACAATACAGAGGAGATCAAAGCCAAAGAGATAAAAGCTGAAACTACTGTATGGGCTGGAAATCTCCTCTGAATTGTAAACACCCTTAAGTGTAGTGCTTCAGAGGCAGTCACCCTGAATCCAGGACAGAGTCACAGCTGAAATGGAAATTCTCTATTACAGTGTTTTATGACCTGTATTGGCTCCTGTTGGTTGAGCCCTGTACTTACACAGGCACCAAAATGTCTGGGAGCATTCACAAGAAAACAGTAAACCAAACAGTGCCACCTAAGTCAGCGGCTCCAAAATAACCCCCCATGGGCTGTATTGCTGCGAGCTGTTTGCAGAGATGGCAGTTGAATGTGGGCCAAGAAAAATCAATCTTGTATCAACAGATGTAATCAGAACCCCTATGGTGGTAATGACTCTGTCACAGTTTTCATTAGCTGGGAATGTTTTAGCTTTGAGAGGAATGGGCCTCCCCCACCACTAACTTTTTATTGGTGCTGTATTATCTATTATTAAACCAAAGTTATCAAACTGCTGCATCTCCTTTCTGAAAGCCAATACTTAATAAAGGGATTGTAAGCCAAAACAAGGTGCAGTCAATACTTTAAGCAAATGTGCATCTCTACACTTTTTGCTTCAGTTGGTTTACTCTAAATCCATTAATCCTCTGCTCTGCTTTCCTCAGAGCTGTATCTGCCCTCTTCAGAGGAAAAAAATCCAAGAAGCCCCAAACTGCTTCCTGGGAAGCTGCTCAACTCCCTGTTTCCCCAGCCTCTGCACCCTGATCATCTGTGCCCAAAGTTCTCTCAGATCCAGCACATCCAACTCAAGTTTCTAATGGAAACTTGATTCCTTAATTCCTTTTTTTTTCCTGAAGAAGGGTATCACAAGATGTGTGTTGCCTCTGCTGCAGAAAAAGGCATTAGGTTGCCTTGGACTTGGGGGCATTTGGTTGAATGGAAAGAGCAAGTCTTTTTCGTGGAGGGTAGAAGTCAGGTAGCCAGTGTGATGGCTTTTTGAGGAGGTAGTACCTGTTGTTGGTGCATGTGAGTGGGTAAAGCTGCTGTTAGAAACAAGGTTGTGCTCAGTGTTGCTGAAGGATTGCTGGAAGTAACTCACCTCTAAGCTCCCCTCCAGGATATTTCTCTTCTCTGCTGTTTTTCAGACATGGGATAGTTCATTGGGCTTACCCATTTCACTGCATAGCTCAGAAGCCCAATCAAGAGGATGAAATAGAAATGGTCATAATTCTCTTAGTTCAGTCCCAAACTTCTAAAAGTCAACACACTAGCGAGCAGGGGTGCACGTATTTTATTTTTCTTTCTGTTCCTGCTGATGTGTATACATATATATATATAGATGATTAGAGGGATGGAATACCTCTTCTATGAGGAAAGGCTGAGGGAGCTGGGATAATTTAGCCTGGAGAGGAGAAGGCTCTGGTGTGACCTAACTGCAGCCTTCTAGTGCCCGAGGGGAGCCTACAAGAAAGCTGGAGAGGGACTTTTTACAAGGGTGTGCAGTGATAGAACAAAGATGAGTGGCATTAAACTGAAAGAGGGCAGGTTTAGATTGGACATTTGGAAGGAATTCCTTGCTGTGAGGATGGTGAGACACTGGAACAGGTTGTTCAGAGGAGCTGGGTCTGCCCTATCCCTCAAAGTGTTCAAGGCCAGGTTGGACGGGACCCTGAGCAGCTCGGTCTACTGGAAGATGTCCCTGACTGTGGCAGGAGGTAGTTGATACTAGGTGATCTTTAAGGCCACTTCCAAATCAAACCAGCATGTGATACTATGATAAATTAAATATGCATGTCTGGTAAGTGATATCACATCCATACTGTTCATGCAGTCACTTGAAATCTGTACGCCAAGACTAATGTCTTTTTTTTTCAAACAGCAGGCTATATTCATCAGGAGTTAGGGGATTCTGAAGAAGCTATTCTTTATAGCTTGCTGGGCACTGGGGACTTGTAATTAGCCATTCAAAACATTCTGGATGCTTCTTGGAATTATTTGCATGCATGGGCAGTGAGAAAAGGATGTCAGGGGCACAGAGCACACCAGTGTGCGCAGGTACACCAGCTCCCATAAACTGCCACACCAAGGCTACTCCACGTGGGCTTATTGATCTGTTATTACAGATTAGAACAGCTCATCTGAAGTGTAATGAAACTGTGTTGCCTTGAACAATAAGCTTGCAAATGCATTTGTAGTGGTGTCAATGGGGTCTGTGTCTGCTCAGAAAGCACTAAACTGACTTCACTGCAACCTGGCCAGGCAAACCCCTGACTACAGATGTTATGATCTTGCATTCTTTTCGCCTAGGAGAGAGTGATTAAATATTTATACATTTTGGTTAAGGTTTGTCCAACTCTGCAAAATTTGGTGCTCATTCAAAGTGTTCTGTGCTGCTTCTCAAAGTCTTCTTTCTGCTATTCAAGTTTATGCCCAGGGGAACTACCTAATCTTTTGAACATAGACAACTGGGCAGAAAAAAGGAATCAATCTTTGTGACATATTTAGTAGCACGTATTTACTGCAGTCATCCTAGAGATAGGTGGTTATATGGCATATCAATACCATAGGTTGTGAAGAATGTGGAGGTGTGTGAAAATGAAAGCTCTAGGAATTTTATGAGGTAGAACTGATAGGGATCACTTCCAGTATCACACAAGAGCATATTTTACACATGATATTGGAAAACATTGAAAAGGTCTTCAGAAGCCTGTAGTACTTCTAATGTGGTTTTTTTCAGACAGTAGTCGATAAAAAGTTGTGTGCCCACACTAGAAGAGGCAAAACATAGACTGCAAACATACTGTAGATAAAAAGTGTGTGTGTGCAAACAAACACAATATGTCAAACCACTTTGTTTCCACAGAAGATTGTCCACATATATGAGGACCTTTTTTTTGATGATTTATATCTGATCAACTGAAAAGAAGCAGATAGCCTTATGAATAGGGTAGGACACACATCACACACTCTGAACATACTTCCTTATGCAAATCTAGATTATACACATTGAATAACACCTGCTGCTCCAAATTTACATAGCCATTAGACATGGCTTGCAACTTCAACTTTTTAACATCTCTGAAGCACACACAATTTTTCCTAAAGCTGTGTGAAACCCCACATTTTCACAGTCCCTTTGGGTTTAACCTTCTGTAATAAATGCAAGGTTTTTCTTTTCCCTGCTTCTCCACTCACTGGCAGCATCAAGAAGGCTAAGGCTTTGGCTTTGTGTCAAATTTAGGAAAGACTTATCCTTTTTTTTTTCCCCAGAAGGTGTCAGAGGAGGTAAAATAATATTTCCAAGTTCTTTCAATGCCAAAAATTTCCTTTCTCATGTGCCTTACTGGCCATAGAGAAAGAGATAAGAGAAAGCCTGGAGTGTGGAGCTTCAGAGTAAGTGCCAGCAGAAGGCTTCATGGGACTGCCTGTGCTCAGCATTTGTCATTCCAAAGTCCACCGGGGCATATAGTCCAGTATTAAATCTAAAGCCCTTAAACCTCCTTAAGACTGCCCAGCTGTTTTGCAAGCACAGTTTCAAAGACTTAAAAGTCATGGTGTACAATGGAGATTTTATAGCAAAACTGAGATCCAAGCCAAGCCTCTGGTGACTTGAATGCATGGATATGCTACAAGAGATTTCTAAGAAGCAACACACGCTGCAGAAAACTCTCCTGAATACTAGAAGATAGGAATTAAATCTGTGCATTCTTGCATACTTTTTTACCTCTATTATAAGACCTCCATCAATCACATTTCCTAAAACCAAAGGGAACACACAGATTGATTATTTCCTCATAAAGGCAAGATTTTCTGAAATAAAGTGTCACAGCCACAGTCCATTTACTAGCAGTGGTAAAAATTCTAGTAAACCTTTTTCTCCCACTCTATCCTCCCAATTTACATAATGGAGCTCCACTAATTGTTTAAAATTCATACTCCAAAGGAGCTGAATAAATGAATGTCTGGAAGCGTTGAAAATACTTTTTTTTCCACATAAAACAATGGTGGGGAAAAGATATTATATATTTAAGAAAATGCTTTTCATCCAATGGCATTTCATACAAAAAAAATGTTTCAACAAAAATTTCCCAGCCACTGCAAAGGAATAGTTGAATGCTTAAATATGAGTCCTCCACAATTAACCAGTGAAATTACAGCTAAAGCAAGAAAACCTTTGTTTAAATAATATTGTCAGAGCAAAAAGATCATCAACTATGAACCACAGTATCTTTTAATTTGCAAAGTTTTCTATTATGTGAAGGGGATGGGATGTGTGTGTGTGTAGGAAAGGTAATACTGGCTTTAGGTCTAAATCAAAAAACCTACAGTTTTTATATATGAAAGATAAGGATAGAGGCACTATCTTCAGAGGAGAATTAAATGCTAGCACAACATCAGATCACCATCTTTATGCAGACTCGAAGGTGCAGTTATAGAAATGCTGTGAATTCTTGGCTAGACAATGTAATATAATGTCATGCAGAAATACCACAGATTTTGTTATTAGTGGGGAACTGTGTTACATCCACTTCGTGGCTGGTCATTAGTGGGGTTCTGCAGGCTTGGTTTTACAGCCAGTCCTGTTTAATATCCTTCTTGATGATCTGGACAAGGGGATTGTGTGAACCTTCAGTATGTTCGCAGATGACACTAAGTTGAGTGGCAGTGTCAATGTGCTGCAAGTTAGGAGGACTCTGCTGGAAATTAGGGATCTGGACGGGCTGGATAGATGGCCTGAGACCAGTTATACAAAGTTTAACAAGGCAAAGTGCTGAGTCCTGTTCTTGAGTCACAACCACCACACGCAGTGGTACAGGCTGAGGGCAGAGTGACTTGAAATCTGCCCAGCAGAAAAGGACCTGGGGGTGCTGGTTGGCAGCAGCTGAACATGAGCAGCATGTGCCCAGGTGGGCAAGATGGCAAATGGTATCCTGGCTCCAGGCTTGTATAGGAAATATTGTGGCCAGCAGGACCAAGGAGGTGATCCTTCTCTGTACTTGGCACTGGTGAGACTCCACCTTGAATCCTAGGTTTATTTGGGCCCCTCACTACAAAAAGGACATTGGGGTGTTGGAGTGTGTCCAGAGAAAGGCAATAGAGCTAGTGAAGGGTCAAGAGCATAATCCATATGAGGAGTGGGGGTTGCTTAGCCTGGAGAAAAAGGGCCTCAGGTAAGACCTTTTACTCTCTTCAGCCACCTGAAAGGAGGCTGTAGCCAGGTGGGGGTCAGCCTCTCTTCCTAAGTAACCAGTGACAGGACAAGAAGAAGTGGCCTCAAGCTGCCATTTCCTCAATCTGCCTCTGTCAGGAGAGAACATCAGGAAGAATTTCTTCATGGAAAGGGTTGTCAGGCATTGAAATGGGTTGCTCAGGGAAGTGGTGGAGTCACAATGCCTGGAAGTATTCAAGAAATAATGGTCTAGTTAACAGGGTTGTGTTCAGTCAAAGATTGGACTTGATATCCTTGGAGGTATTTTCCAACCCTAATGATTCTATGATTGTTAATAATAGTTAATTTATATTTTAAATTAAGTCATACAGTTCAAGCCCTATATAGTACTTACTGCAATGGGACAGCTTCACCATGTGTCTTAGTTTTAGCGTGACTCCCCTTCACTGTGCTGTGCAGGGATACCCATTACATAGACAGAAGTACAATTCCCTGATGGTTCATGAAGGTGTAAGAGTTGATGTAGTACTACGCAAATGTCCCAGCACACCATGAATCTTAACTTTTGCTACTGGAAATAATAACTTCTGGTACTGGTAATGTGCAAGCACTGAGGCAGGGATGCTGGTTTATGTTGGTATCTGTGCTCTGCTTGACCGTGGACTATGGAGTTTTGGTGCAGTAACTGTTACAGCTACACGTAGGTTCGCCCATAGGGATAACACTCATGCTAATAAACAATTTAAATGATAAATATGCTACTTGATGACTTTTTGGCAACAAAATTAATGGCACTCAAAATAAAAATGACAAAAGCAGAATGCAGTGCAAAGCAAGAAGGTATTTACTACCTTTCCCAGGAAAATGAGCTTTATCCTGCATGCTCTGGTGGATCTTTGAGAAAGTACACAAAGCAATCCTGACAAGCTTATTTAGACTTTTGGAAGGTCTCTTTCTCTGATCAGGAAGCCAATAGTTATCACAGTTCTGATATGGGTATAACACAGAAGAAAAAGAGTCTTTGTTGTACCTAAGGTGCTTTGGATACAAAATCTTTGCAGAGCTCACTGAAAAATGAAATCTGGCTGCAAGCACACTATTTGCAGCTTTGTCAGTCATTGGGGCCCCTTGTTTAGATGCTTAGAGCATCTGGGCAGCTTTAGGGATACGTGCTACTTAAGACAGAGGGTAGACACTGCAGGCTACTGAGTAATATTAATTCTGCTTTAAAATACTGGTGCTTTTATCATGGGAGCCAGTTCTCTGGCCATACATTTAGAACTGCTCCTGGACTAGGAATGCCACATTAGTCACCTTGTGAGGTGGGGCATGACTGTGAGGACAGTAGGTGTTTGGGGCAGCAACAATATGCTGCATTCCACGTGCAGTGTAGTTAAGTTGAACATCTGTCTAAAGCAAATTATCTGAGTCTCCATGATCAGGGTATCATGATTTTAATGAAATACCTAAATCTACTTTGTATGATTATAGGAAAGCATTATTCAGTACAAACACACATAATAGATCCACAGATTTGTGAGTGTCAGAATTTTCTTTTTTTCATTAGAAATCCATTCTTTGACAGTCCTAAAATCTTCCATGGTTTAATTTTTAAGGCAATTCTCTCTATAGTTCTCCTGCTGTAGCAGTAACAATGCAAAGTAGTGATTAAACAGATATCTCCTGCTGGCTAAGACTCCTCTGTGATATGTTCTGGGATTGAAAGCCATTCTATTTTTAAATGTTAGGCGATTACATAGCAATAAGTTAAATCTGAGAAATGCAGTAATGTTAAAATGAAAAAAAAACCCACAGTTTTTTAACTGAAGTAGAATAAGTAAAGCAAAAGGGAATTTTTGCACTCTGTACCAAAACATCAATGATGCTTAATATGAGAGAAAACCACATGGATTTTGAAGTAGATTATAAGCAACTACATTTAGGTGTTTGGACCGGACACAGAAAGACACCTTTATTATTAATTATTATCATTATCATTATTTCTAGAAGTTTCATTGGAAAAGGTTTTATTTTTTAGCTATATTTAAAGCAATATTGTTAATAGAGTGAATCATTACTTGCACAAAAACGTCTGTAAGAATAGTCCATATACCCACCCAGTTATCTCACTAGCAGTCAAATAACAGTTCCAGATGAAGAAGAGACATCAGAGTTGCAGGAAGAGCAAAAATTATTATTTATAAGAACACGTTACAGAGTAATCCTTGAAAGTGCTGAAAATTCAGAAAACTTCTAGACATACATGACCTAGAAGTATCAGCCATGTTATAAATGTAGTAAGTTTGGGATAATAGGACAGGAGATTTGAGTATTGAATCAGCCTTAACAAAGAGGTAAAACACAGTCAGGGGGCCCTTCACTTTTCCTACTGCTGCTGATGTGGCATCTTGGCAGGTTTGCAGTGACAGGAAGTACTAGGCTTCTTATTTCATGTCCCAGAATTGCTAGAATGAGAAAATATTTCTGTTTGCATCTGTTTATACAGAAAAAAGATATAAATATATATAAAAGAATTCATGCCTTCTAAGAAAATGATGATAAAATTAGTTTTTTGGTCCCAGTGTTACCCAAGTAATCAGAGGGTTCCACAGCAATACTGAAATTTCTTTCACCCCATCATTAGTCCTTTTCATTTGACATTCTGAGCAATTAACCCCCATGCCCCAAGACAAAGTGTCACAGTGGGTGACAAAGACATTACCATCAGCCCTAAAGCTACTTCTGCCAAAGATTAGGGTCTGAATATTGTGATGGTGAGGGCTCAGGATCCTGGCTGTGTTGTTAACCTGTAATCTGACAGTTCTGCTTCCTGTCCTGCCCTCTCCTTCCCCACCTGTGTCTGCCTTGCCCATGACAGCAGACTGCTCATGGACACACTCAGGTTGCTGTATCAGCAGGTATGCACTCTCCTAAGCTACTGTACTATCCTCCTTCGCTGTCAGGGCCTGCAGCTGGCAATGCAACATGAAGAGAGAAGTCATTACACCCTTTTCTGAGCTCTAGTTTTCTCTTCTGAATTATTAAAATTTAGTTATGCATCTGTAAATAAGGGAATATCTGAAATACAATGCAATAAAGAAGGAAGAAGTGACTTGTTCACTGACACCTGAAGCTTGGCTGTTCTCTGGGCTAGGCAGCTAATACCTACCAGCCAGTGCTGGGGAAGCTCAGCACTTCCCTGTGCAGTTTGGTAAGAGAGGTATATTGGTCATTAATTCATGAAAAGTATATCCTTCTTAGTTTCACAACTTGGAAAGCAAGCATTTAAGGGAACTGCAACTAAGTGTTTGTAAAGGGCAACATGTACGCTACCCAAGACTACTCAAGCTCAGTCTGAGTGTTGTAACAAGGTCAAGGGACAATTAGGCAAGGTTTCTCTGTTGCCAAGACAGCAACTTGAGCACCATCAGAGACAGCAGCAGCTGCTCAGCCTTCTCTGTTTATTTGTGTGCATGGCAAAGCTTCATTTAGTCATGTAACATGTCTGCTGCAAAGCTTCCAAAGAAAGTACTCTCTAGGAGAACTATTCCTAATGTTTTGCCTTCCCAAGAACCTTACTTTGATTTGTTCTATTATAGTTGGATTTTATATTATTGTTTAATTAATTTTATAATAATTCACTCGCTTAAGGGGTCATAAATAAGAGGATTATGGATAATGGGAAAATAATTGCTTTTTCACCCGATTGCCATGCAGGTAAATAAACTGAATGCGCACTAAGAAGTACCTGGAATATTGACTCTGATTTTTCAACTTATACCCAGAAATGCCAACACCAAGTGAAGGCTCCAAACTTGCTCAGGGGCAGCAGTGCTAATACAAATCACCTCATGTTAGTAAAGAGCACAACTAATGAAAATGGCTCATGGTTACTGTTGTGTTGTTAGTGAGCTTTCTATCCAACTAACAATTCTTCATGTATTTTCTGATTTCAGTCACCTTGTGTTTTCCTTTTTTTAAAAAAAAAATAGATATTCCCGTATTTGTAGTGTTTAAGGTCTCCCACTGCTCAATGCTTACACTATTTCTCATAAAGCTCTTAAAAGAGTGCTCTTTTCTGTTTGACTTTAACAAGGTTGAATGTCAATTTAATTTTTCCTCTATTTCATAAATACATCCCGTTCTATTGAAGGTTCCTGGCAAAACAGAGAAACCCAAGCCAATGTCCTTGGTGAATGTTGCATTTCATCAGATGAAGATTTTGTTTACTCCGTTACTGCAACAATTCTGCCATTCTAAGCCATTGCTCTCTACCTTAATGGACAGTAGATAAGCTTAAAACAAACTAAAATAATGTAAGATGAAATAAAAAAGTGTACAACATTTTCAAATTTTAGCACTGCTTAACAGAAGCATTTTGGTTTTGTGAGGTTTTACTACACTGTGGGGAAAGTTGCCTACTTGAACCCTGTGCATATAAATGATCATTAAGCCTAGCTTAAACACTGTCATTGAGGTTAAGGTATTAAAGGGATGAACAGCCACAAAGATGTGACTACTCTTACTTTGTATGTTTTTACTGACTTTCAATTTGATTGGGTTTTAGGGCATCTGAAGCTTTTAATGGGCATGTTTTGGCCACTATTTATATTCTCAGCAAAATTACATAAAAGTATAAGTAGATGCAGATGGATATGTAATCATCCATGACAATCCATAACATATTTCTAATACTTGAACCCATTATCACTAAACAACATGATAGAAGGCAGAGCTGTGACTCACAACAGTAGCAAACTGCACCCTGATACTGAAGAGGTACAGGGTGGTTTGGTTAGAAATGGAACACACAGTTTTGTCTAGTATGTCCTCTGAACCTGTCGAGTGCAATTTCATCCTGGATAAGAAGGAACCAAGTGCTTGCTCTTTGTTGGAGGGCATTTGTTTGTCTTTTGCTGAATGGTTTTAGTATAGCTAATAGTTTGCATATGTTTGGGATCTAGGTTTTATGAGTGACAACTAATTTTGTGGAACAAACTTTTAGTAAAGAGGGAAGAAAGATAAGACTTTTAGTGGGTGTTAAAATGATTCTTAATGCATTTATGCATGTTATGTATATTTAATTGTGCCGGGAGGCACCTGGGTTAAAACGGCAAATTGTTGAGGTTTTGTATTGAAATTGTTTCCTATACTATAAATTTTGTATATTTTCATTGGTATTTCTGTGCCTTACTTTTTGATAAGTAAAAGGAAGAACATAAGGACATACAGGGTAAGTCATTATCAATTACAATTTCAAATTAAACTTGGGATACCTGAAAGTTCAGGACATTTACTGATACAGGAATATAGCTAAATCTCACCACCTAAAGCTCACAGGAAAAAGCTATTCTCAGAACCTTACCATAAGCCATATCCTTCAGATTTGCATCTCTTCTCAAAGAAAACTCATATGACATTTGGAACATCTTTTAAGCTTTTGGAGTATTATCTGACATGAGGGTTGGAATGAGCTGAGAAATAGGAGTTAGGAATCTCTTCCCAGCCCTTTCATTGACTTGCTGTGTGACCCTGAGCAAGTGGCTCAGACAAACACTTTAGGAGTTCTCCCTGATTTTGTGTTCTTTGATGGTTTTTGCTTGCTTGTTTATTTAGACAATTTTCTTTTCATGCAGAAGTTACAAAAGGAAAGGACAAGAAAACCATTGGAGTTAAACACCATTGGCAGCCAAAATGTGTGGGACTCCAGCCAGCATTATTTTAAAAACGTTGCATTAAACTCTGTGCCTCAGTTATGCTGCCTCTAAAAGTGGGAAAATAATGTGGATAATAAACTGCTCATGGTTTGAAAAAAACATCACCACACAAATGGAAAATACTATTTTATTTTAGGGCTTCTCACTGCTGTGCGTAACTAGGGAATCTTCACATTCTGCTGAATGAAACATCTATCTTCTATTTTGCCTCCTACGAAAGGGAAAACTTTGGCATGCTCAAGTATGCCTTAAAGGCAATGCTGCCTTTGGGATCTCACATTAACATAATGATAAATGTGGTGTGTATTGCTTGAAAACGCTATGTGCCAACGTGTCAGAATATGTTTTCCCAGCACACCTCTCGATTAGCATCTTACTTACATATTGGCAGGAAAGGAATTCTGAGAAAGAGCTACAAAATACAGCATGTGGCAATGTGGTCTTCTGTAAGGCCACCAAAATCAGCTACTGGTGGCATATCTTTCAGAGCCAGTGGGAATGAGTTACATGTTTTGAAGGACTGAACCCATGTGTGTTTCAGTAAGCAGTAGTAGTGGTGATATGCTTTTCCATCTTATATTAGTGTTGTATTTACTGTATAATTAAGACTCAGTACATACCTTGGACAAAACCACTTGGCCACATTCCCTGGTGTGACACAGGACAAAACATCCAACTTTAGTAGAATTTTCATTGGTTTCATCCATTTAAATAGTATGACAATATGGAAGAAAATAGTGGAAGCATCTAACATCACTAGTAATTTTTTTCTTGTTGCTTTTGCTTATGTCTTAGTATATTGATTACTCTTTGCTTTGGTTGTGTTTGTTTTAAAATAATGCCCTGAATTTTCAGTATCTCACACTATTCAGAAGCTCCATGTTCTAGATACCTAATTTAGCAGGGGAAAGCAGGAGAATATGCATGCAGTAAAAGACCCACTGAAATGATAGTTGCTATTCCTTCTATATAAATTAAAGATATTGTTGACATGGTGATTTATACTTCTGCAGTGCTTATAAATCCTTATTATTAGAAAACCTTCAGGCTAGGGATTGCATTGTTGTTTCACTCTGCCCTGTTGAATTGAGTCAAAATTAATTTCAAGATACAATTTATAAATAATGTAAACATGTAGGGACCTGCAAAGAATATACAGCCAAAAATATGGCGAGAATCATACCACATTAACAGACTAAACAATTTTGTAGAATCATGAAAAAATAGGTCTATATTTTCACATCTGAGAATAGATCTGAAAGAAGTTAATGAAGTAGCCTTAGGTAAGGGAGACATCATTTTCAAGAAGATGCTGTTTATGTAAGATATCCTTTATCAAAACCAGTAAAAAGAATGTTGTAACACTTGAGATGTGAAATGCTCATAGCAGATGAGCCCATTAGACACTTAGGGAAGCAAAAAATATCTTATTTTAGAGCTGCTCTTGTGATTTAGGGACAAAGATATCCTAAACCCTTCTCTGAAGCAGACATAGTCTGGATGCCATGCATGGAGATGCCAGAGCAGAAAAGATCATGGGAGGAAGGAGAGAGGTATCAGTAACCACCTTCTGCAAAGGGCACAGCAGGGTTTGAAGAGGAACATTAGATAATTCAATTTGTTCTTTCTCAGTTTTATATGAAAACTATAAAAAGGTGGGGTCAGCAACAGAAACTTAAATCACAGTTTAGCGGAAAGACAACTCAAGAAAGGAGATACAGATTTCTGAACTATTAGAATAGAGTTAGATTAATTCATGCTTTCATTGACTTTTACAAATGGTGGTGAATGAAGAATTGATTCAGGCTATGATAAATATTATTTTGAATGTTACAATATAATGCACAGTAAACTAATATCCCCTCAAGCAATGAATGTAAATACAGTTGTTGGTATTATATTTCTGGAGGTTATGTTATTTTAATCAACTCTAGAGAGGACTATCTCTGGGAAGTGCAGCTCTGATGTTGAATGTTACTGGCTCCTGCTGGCAACTGTGATGTCTGAAACTAGAATAGTTCAGCTCAGGAAATCTGGAGAGCTGCCAGATCCAGCTGAACTCAGTGGATCAAATTCTGATGGTTTTACACATGAGCAGCTGTGTTGACTTCATTAGGGTCTCATGTGTATAACACAATACTTTCTTCTAATATGATTATATCAGGAAACTGGGATTCAGCTGTATCTGATTTATTATTGCACTAGATATCAGTTTGCCTGCATCATACCTGTCAATAACATCTCAAAATAATAAAAAAAAAAGTAATAATGCCTGGAAAGAAAATAACTTTCGTAGATATATGATGGCTTTGGAAAATGAAATAGATTAAACAGACAAAAGAAGTGAAAAACTGATAAAAATGTCAAAGCAAAGAACCAAGGCCAGACAGTGTGACTTAACATCTCTGCTGCCCTCTCACTGATGGCCTGACTTAACAGCATGCTGAAGAATTTAAAATGCAGTAATAGCTGAAACAGGGTCATTACAGACTGCAGGTGGGATTTTTCAAGCACAAGTTGAGCACTCTCTCAAGTCCTTGATGTTTTAGCTTTGGTTTTTAGTAGGTGCACAGGTGGGCCAACCCTGATGTTTCTGAACTGACTCTTAGACGCTGAATGTGGATGTGTGTTCCAGGCACATAGATGTGTTTTCTACATCGTGTTGGGCTTCTGTAGTGTAGTTTTTGGGCAAGCTTACTCTAGACAGCCAGTCTACATAGGTGGACTCTCATCTTGCATGATTAACAGGGCTGAGAACTCAACTTCAAGGAGTTCTTGCAAAAGCTGTTTAAATTGATTATTGTGCTGTTCAGAGGCTCCAGTTACACAGCACTCATTAGTGACAACTAAGGCACTGAATAAAGCAGACCTGTCAGACTTCCTGCCTTTGAAAAGACAGATAAATTAGTCTGGGCAGAGTGCCACGCTAGTCTGGTTATATTACTCGCAGTAGTTGAACTAGCTCAGGGAGAGCTAGCTCAGGTATCCCTTCACAAGAGGACAGCATGCTGTCTGGATGTCCCTCACGCAGACAAGCAGTTAATAACATTTTGAATTGGCTTTGCATACCCTGCTTCAGTTAAAGCATTCTGGTAACTCAAAATGGCTAAAAGTGGCAAGTTTTGCTTTTTTGGGGGAGGGCTATGCTCTAAGGGAGACCAGCAGTGTTAACTTACTGCAGTACAAATGGTGGGTGGCCTTTAACCTTTCCAGCTGGCTCTGCTATTACTCAGTTGGGTTCCTCCTGAGGTGCTCTCATTTGTCTTCTGGCCCTGGGGGCAAGTGTGAGGGCAGTGCTGTCTCAGGGGACAGCAGGGGGGGGAGCTGTGGACCCAGACTGTGTCAGCTAATGCAGAGTGTGACATTGAGGGGAGAGAAGAAAGGGCAGAGTTGTCTTGCTGCCCTCTCTTTCTGTGCTAGACTACAGCTGGACTCAGAAAGGAGCCATCAAGTTGAGTTGATGTAAAAGCTGTATGATACATTTGTTCATCTTTTCAATGTTGCTGTATTTTCAGAAATGTTGCAAAAAATGTAAGCAACAGGCTAGCCATAATTTTCTAATTTTACCAGATATTGTATATATTAATTCACCCAGACAACTCTGAGACAACCAAGTGAAATTTGTACTGGAAATACAGTTTCTCAGAAATTGATTTCCCTTCCCACCTGTATACTTCATTATATATTTTCCCATCTCCTATGTCAAGATACTATCAAAATATTTCATAATAATATCCTCTTCCTCCCTCCTCCCTCCAAATGTGAATGAAAGAAGAGCCAGAAAGAAGCACAGACTGCCTAGTAACTTCAGCAAGTTCATCCAGTGGTTTGGATCAGCACAAGTTTGCACCAAGGCAGATAAATAATAGCTAGTTTATACAGGGCAAAACATGCCTAAAAGGAGAGACCTGCTCCCTTCATAGGCATTCAGACAGGAGTCTGGCTTTGAAAGCATTTGAATAGTGGGAGAATTGAAAATTTGTTTCCAATTTCCCATGGAAATGCTCATCCCACGCACATGTTTGGGCTAGGGGAGGTCAAATTTGATCAGCTGCCATTTTCTGACAAAAACTGACTGTTGTGGTTTAACCCCAGCCAGCAAGCAAGCCCCAGGCAGACACTTGCACACTTGCCCAACCAGAGCAATTTGGGAGGGAATTTGTAAAGTAAAAGGCAGAAAAGTCATGGGTTGAGATAGAAACAGTTAAATAGGGAAAGCAAAAGCCGCACGCACAAGCAAAGCAAAACAAGAAATTAATTCACTGTTTCCCATGGGCATCAGGTGTTCAGCCATCTCCAGGAGAGCAGGGCCCCATCACACATAACACTTGGGGAGACAAACACCATCACTCCAAATGTCCACCCCTTCCTCCTCCTACTTGATATACTGAGCATGTTGCCATATGGTCTGGAATATGCCTTTGGTCAGTTTAAGTCGCTTGTCCCGGCTGTGTCCCCTCCCAGTCTCCCATGCACCTCCAACTTCCTTGTCAGCGTGGCAGTATGAAAAGCAGAGAAAACTCTGGCTCTGTTGAGCCCTGCTCAGCAATAACAAAAACATCTCTATATTATCAACCCTGTGTTCAGCACAAATCCAAAACACAGCTCTGTACCAGCCATGGGGAAGAAAACTAACTACCCCAGCTGAAACCAGGACACTGACATGTTTGAAAATACCTCAGTGAAGGTCTAGGAAGCATGACAATACATCATCCAACAACAATTTGCTCTTGATATACATATATAATGTTCACAGTACTGGAAAAATAAATGAAGAAGGATAGGTAAAATTGACATATAGTCCTCTGCAGCTTCCTGGATTGCTGGTCAGCCTGGCGCTTACCAGTGTTTAAGGCACACATTTGACCTCATTGTTAATCAGTAAAGTAAGTTTAGAGACTTCTGGTAAACACTGATTTAACAGAATAAAACAAAATTCTGTCATATTTAAATATCCTCATAATTTAGTTTGTACATACAGCTGGGAATTTTAGAAAGCTGGGCAATTTCGCCCAGGAGTTGTTGACCAAGTACTCACATGGCTGCTCTGTGAGGATGGGCAGGAAGGGTGTTAGAGGATGCAGCAGGGTTACTGCAACTCTCACAACAATATTCACCCAGGAAGGAGCCAAAAATCAACTCTCAGCTAAAGCAGACTTTTTGCACTCCTAATGACTCAGTGGAGATTTGCAAGACTCTTACCAAATGCTGTTAAATAAAATTTTCCACTTCAGCAATTTATTCAACCAGAGGGAATTCTGTCTGCAGTACAATTGAAAGTATTCTTGTTCAGAAAATATTCATCATTGATTACCCTGCATTTGTGAAGGCATTGTTCTTGATGCTGCCCATTAGTCTGCGCTTTGAATAATCCTTCATGATTGCTACTGAACATGTCAATGTTGCTAAAGCATCAAGCAGGGAATGGATTATTATTATAACCATTTTGTCTGATGCAGTTGTTGCCACAAAGGTTGAGTAGAAACAACTACAACTCCCTGTTAAAATGATACCATGTGCATCAATCTAGAATTTGGGGGGTTAACTTGTCAGCATTTAGGGCACTCTTAAAGCAATACACTCCCATTTATGAGTGATGTGGATAAAAAGAAAGAAAAAACCTTAGTGGAGGAAAAGAATACATTTGACAACACATCTGTGAAAGGAAAAAAGCAACTTTCTGTTTCAGGACAAACTATTGAGTTATGTTTCATCACACTCCAGTACAAATATCCAATAACCAGATGTTTCATCACCACTGTGCTGATCCCTCCTCCCTTCCAGAAAATCCTTCCATGTTTCAGTTTCAGTGGACAGCATGATCCCAAAATGGAGGCCTCCTTTCAGCACTTGGTCCTACTCTGTTTGCTCATTCTGCTATAGATATTTCAGATAGTAAAATCCCATCACATTTTATTCTGCTTATCTTCCATGGTGCAAGGTTATCTGCAACAGCTTTTTCTGGGAAATACTTTGTCAATATCACCTCACACAGAGAAGCTCACAGCATAGTATTCCTGTTATTTGTATTGCCATAGATCTTCCAAGTCCCAGGAAGGGTCTGACACCATATGAATTTGGTACTCCATGAATCCCTCGAGCATTTCTGTCATTACAGAGTAAGTATCCTTTCCCTGGCTGTCATTTGGTTCATGACAGAGAGGATTTTAAGTACATATATGTTAAGATTGGTCCTAAAGCATCATTGAGAAATTCTGAGTAGAAAGCTTCCATCAATGAGGGGTTTTTGTATCACTAAATTCCCTATGGCCACAAAAACCGGAGTGGCTCCTTCATCTCTGTTTATCTGAGACTGTGTATCACTAGTTCATCCATGCAGCTAAAGAATCTGTGACCATTCCTTGCTCTTGATACAACTTCTTACCTTCTCAGAGGCTTACATTATAATTCGTATTTACATTACAGACATATCTAGACCTTCAGGTCAATAAGGCACTGTTGGCCAAAGCATTAGGCAAACACTAACAAACATACAACACCCCACCCTGAAAAACCTATGTGCCAGAACATGTGACATGGAGAAGGAGGGAAGACAAGGCTGAAGTCAAAGTCATTATACATGTTATATTCATTTAAAACTTTTCTGTTCATTATAAATTCACAGAAAAAGTGTTGAAACTCGCCATCTGTGCCTTGTGCTATTAGACAGGGCCTGAGGATGCATCTGTAAGATGGCTGGTGATCATGGTTATCCTCTGCATTCAGAATATTCCTGGAAGACTTTAAAGGTTATGCAGAGGCAGATGTAGCTTGAAAAAACTGAGCCTTCCTCAAAATATTCAGATAACAATTCAGTTTTGAAAAGGTTATCTGAAAAGAAGCTTCAAGAGTTCCTGTTAAGAGCTGGTTCGGAGTTTCCCTGTCCAAGATTATACCTGGTTTTTTTTTCAGTTTGTCTTCAAAGAATCCTCTTAGAGAGAGGATTTCAGCACAATGACAAAAGTGATGAAGGTATCACAGCCTGATACTCTCCCTTTTGAGGGAAAGTATTTTTGCTGGGAAGGTGGACATCTAAGACAGGTACATGGCAAAAATATCGTGAGCACTGCAATTCAGTCTTAAGACAGTCACACATTCAACAATAGGTGGTTTAATAAGTGCAGGAAATTAGATGTACCTGTTAAGTTTTTTACTGTAATTGGCAGAAGCTGTACTGAACAAGACACAACAAAGCACAAGATAAGCAATTAAAATGCCGTAATGTACAAAGATCCCATTTCATGCCATTTTTATGCTGGTGCTACATACTGTGCTGGATGATGTTGTATGTTATACTGGATGCCATGCAGTGTGTCTAACTGTTGTTATCTACCCTATAACTTAAAATAATGGTTCAATGCTGTTCTCAAAAATGGTAGGCTAATCAAGGGCCTTTTAGTTTTCAGCCTGTTTTCTCACAGCAATTCTCTATTTAACTCTTAATAGCAAATACATTCTGCCTCAGAGGAGCTGTAGCTATTTCTAAGAGGCAAAAATTGTAAGCTTGGTTTTAAATGAAACGTGGGATACACTGTCAATACAGGCTGCACAAAACATAATGAGAACATTTAAATATTTTATGATTTTTTTCCAATGTTCTATCAGAGATTCAACACTGGAATGAGTCAAAAGTGAGAGCAACTTACCAAATGAAGAGCATAATAAATGTCTTTCATAAAAATTAATATTTCAACAGTGTAGTTAGTTGTATTATAATTGTTCAACCTCAATGCAATCATGATGTTTCACTATTATTTCCCCTAGTATAATTCTAATCTGAATATTATATACATAAACCGCACTGAACAGGAATTCATCAGGCATGGAGTAATCTCTTAGAAGTGCAACTCTTTGCTTGACTAGAAGGGTTAATTTGGCCTCATTTTGAAGATACTGAATGTGTGTACGTATATACACACATGTATATATATATATGTGTGTTTTTTAATAGAATTTAATACAATTTAATATAATAAAATAACATGTATGTATTTTAATCCCAAATCCACAGAAGTCAATGCAAAAGTCCTATTCCCTTCAGTGATCATTGGCTCTTATGGCCCCAAGACATTTTGCAAGCATGAAAGAATGCTGACTCCTTTCAGAGCTGAATATTGCAATTACCCTACTTGGCTGAATTTTTTAACACAGACAAGATTTTGCATGTTAAGTCAATGGAGCAGTTTGAAACTGTCAAGGCAAACTTCCGACATGGAAAATATCAGTAGGGTCTTCCAGCATGGACCTGCACCTGCACATTCCTTCAAGCCACTGCCCTGCCCTATTTAGCTAAAGAAAAAAGTCACATTCACTTAGAGTGGCCATGCAAGTCCATACATACACACATGCACACATGTATGGAAAGTCTGTTGCAAGCAACAGAAATACTGATACAAATTTCAGTGAAGATAGACTGGGGAACTAAACAGTATGTAAGGTCATCTGGGAACATTTAGCAGCAAATTTAGTTACCAAACCCACCATTTTGAGTAACAGCTGCCTTCCATTCAGCAAAACTTTTGCAGTCATTTGTTAAACCATGTTAAACCAGCAGCATATTTATCCTTCTGAAGTATCATAGTGACTGGGGTTTTTGAGGACCATCTTGTTCAAAAAATTTTTGCAGTTAGAGGTCAAATTTGGTGCTTAAGACAGAAGGCAGCTCTGAAATCTGTGTCTGTGCTCGGTAAGTGTGAACTCTCTCCACATGCAGGAAGGATATCAGTGTGGGAGACCTTTCTGATAGGTGTGGAAGGCCAAATGAGTGGGAATAGAGCAACTACATTAGAAACTGTTGTTCTGACTGCCAGAATAAATACAGTAGCACAGGTCACCTGGGCTCCTCCACCTCCTACCTGCCCAGAAGGGAACAATCACCATCATTAATAACATTAAGTGTATCATGAGATTTAGCATTTTGAGTGCAGAAATATCCTGGACACAATATCTGTCCAGCGTTGGTTAGCAAGGCATATTGAGGGAGATGGAGGAACAAAGCAGAATGGCATTATTTTTTTGATAAATCCGGTGTTCCAGATTTATTCATTTCATCCCAATGATGTAATCAAAGCAAGTTTTTTGAAGAAAGTTAGAACAGGATTTTCTTATTTTGGAGTTAGTCAATTTTGAAACAATTCTATGGCACTTGATCCAATTTTTTTTAGAAGAACGCTGTATATCCTGGAAACCTCTCTTACATTTCCCCCTACATTTTCAAGATTTCAACATAATTTAAAGTATTACAATTTTCTTCTGGGTTAGCACATGAATTTCTTGTTTGGCGAAGTAGATGAGGAGAGGAACACAGAAGCGGAACACTTAAATTAACCGAAATACATCTGAATATATGTAAGCCAGTTAAGACAAAAGAAATATACAAAATCCCCCAAGTCTATCAGTTTAAGCTTTTCTTCTTGGAAAATCTTTACTGTGATGAAATCTCTGCAAGCACTAATCCTTAGTAAATGGCATTTTATTTCATTTAATTGATTTTCTTTATTGCAGCCAAGTAGATAAAAGATTGAAAATTTTCTATTGTACATGTATAAATACCCTAAGAATCCTTTTTAATATGCACACCAATTAACTTATTAACAAATTCAGACTACAGAATCACAGTTTAAGATGTGATTCCAGCTATCTGCATAAGAACTGATCACCTCAACCCATGCACTGAAAAATGGGGCAGGATGATTAATACATCTGTGTACATTTGTAGCACTTCTACTGCCATGGTTATGTGTCGTTTGGTTTTATTCATGACTGAACAACAGAGCAGTGCCATTGCTGTAGCATGGCATTAGAGAAACCAGCAAAATGTAGGTCTCACTAGAGAATTTTCCATTTTTATCTCTCAATTGATGTGTTGCCAAGGCTCTTCCTACATTGACAATGGTGTTGCCTTGAACAAGGCAGCATCATAAAATCTGTAGGCCCCTACAAGGCAAGAGTAACATCTCATAAAGTCATCTTTATGAAATATTCTTTGGCTTCTCCATAAATTTCATTATGTGCTCCTGCAGAGCATTCAGAGCCTTTCAGCTCCCTGTGGCCTCAGCAAGGATGAGAATTTCTCAGCTCTCAGAAGGATTATGCTCATGTGGACCCTGCAGTCAGGAAACTCCTCTGCTTCACTAGTGCATTTAATTGCCCCCAGACATAGTTTTTACTCTCTGCCATGAATACAGTCCCTTTGATGCACTTGACAGTAGGCAGCGTGAAGAGCCGTTTTTATTCCCATACATTAAAAGTGACTGAGTAAAAACAAGAATGGAAGAATGAAGCATTACTATGTGTAGACAGTGAGGAGATACAGAGCAAAAAGCAAGAGTGAATTTTGGGACAGATTGAAAGAGATGTGTGATGAAGATAGGTAATGCCAAGAAAGAAAAGAGGTGAAAAGTTAAAGGACATAATAGAATCTCCATAAAAAAACACTCAATGGAAACTAAAGTTCATCACCAAAAGAGCTAAGAGATGAGAAAAGAATGACCATCTGCCACCATCCAGGGAATACCAACCAGGCAGCTACAGAAATCCCTACAGGCAGGACACGTAGGATGAATGAAGGATAGCTGCAGCAATTATAAAATTAATTTATCCTGGATTTGTTTGGAAGTTGTATATATGAAGCTATGAGTAAAGCCTTTGATTAAGATCCTTATCTTGTAAAGGCAAATATACACAATTTTAACCAAGGACATTTTTGCTCTACTTTCTCTTATTTTATCTAAGGTAGATAACAGCCTGAAAGCATCCTAAATAAATAAAACAGGGTTTTTTTTAGATATGGTAATTACTTATCTGCTTGAGAAGATCAAGTTAGAATTCACTAGATAGTACAAATAAATTCTTGTTGGGTTCAGATTTAAGACTTCAAATCTGATTCTTCCACCTGAATTCTTATAGGATGTAATTTTGAACTTGAACTAAACTGCTTTTACATCCCCAAGTCCTACAGCT
>JAOXXN010000471.1:21601685-21617770 GCA_026770055.1 Myrmophylax atrothorax | reverse complement strand
ATGGATGCATTTGTGGAGGAAGAGAAGTTCTCTAATGAGACCACAGATGTGATGACTCTCACCTTGGGGCACTACAAATCTAATTTTAGTAAGACCTGTCTACCAATTTTCAAGGACCAGAATAGTAAAGAAGTGAGGACATTTTTCTTGAGCAAATGGTTGCTTCTGAGATCTTTGACAACGTGGGTTCCATTAAAATCTTGACATATGCCAGATCTTGGTATATACATTTACTGCTTTCTTTTTCTGATATTCCTATACGAAGAACACAAAATACTAAGATAAATTTAACAAATGTTTGGTGAATGTCAACATTTGAATGATACCCCCTGTTTTCTGAAGTGGAAGGCATGGAGCTGTCACTCATAAGGGTAGACAGGTCTGTTATCTGAGAAAGAAACAGCCATTCTGAAGATATTTTTCACATGAAACAGTGCTAAGCTAACAGCAAGGGACAGTCTTCGAAGTGCCAGTCCATTCTTAACTCACTCTGTAGTTCCTAGATACTGTCAGAGCACAGTGTAGGATATATGATACAAAAATCTTCAAATAACAGGCTGATGGGCTCAGTGTAAGAAATGAACAAGACAGATACATATGTTATAATACAACCTCACTGCAATAGAGCTTAGGCTGCTGTATTTGTCACAGTTAGTTATAGTATATATATATACATTTATATCTGTATGTGCATATATATATATGTGTGCATATATATACTTTCCCCAACAGTTTTCTTTCTTTGCTTAACTCAGACTCTTAATTTAAGCTCAGCTTAAACATGCATAGAAATAGACCTACACATGTATGTATATATATTTTTATACACACATAAAACACATTTTCTTTAAGAGCAGCTCCCTAAGACTGTAAGACACCTAAGCTTCCATGCTGAAAGACCTTATTGCAATAGCCTATATCATGTTGTTATTATTTCTTGGTCAAAAATTGTGTCTTGGGTGCATGTGGTGCACTGAGTACACACAAGTGCTTCCTCATGCAAATATCAGGGATCTGAGTTGGAAATCAGGTTACCTCACTCAAAGGAGGAAGGTCCCACTCCTACACACCTGTGCATGTTGCAGACACGTCTGCACACCCCAGGGAGAGTAGAAAATAGTCCAGGGTCAGTGAGGTGCCTGTTAGAGACATAAGCCACAAAAAATCATATTCATGGTTGGTACCTGCAGCATTTTACTCCTTTTGGATTTTCCTCCTAGGCAATGCAACTCAGTGACAGATTCAGTTTTTCTGAGTACTAAAACCTGGCAGCTCCATGACTAGACTCAGGAATTGCAATGGTCTGGAAGACCAGAGACATGCCTCTGAACATCCTCTTTTTGCTTCTCCTTTTACAGGAGCTATAAAGCTTCTTCCTACTCTTGTGTTTCAGTAACTGCTCTCATTGATAAGATGTCAAAAGGCAGCAAGGCAAACAGTTTAGGATAAATCCCCTAGAGCTCTTAAGGGTGAAGTCCTTGAACAATGGAATTTTACATTTCTTAGAAGCCACAGTGGAATTACACTCTTCATCCTAATGGTCACTTTGCACCTGACCCAGTAGGTCCAGTACCCCCGAAGAAATAATCAGACCCCGAGTAATGATGCCCTCTTATCTTTCATCACCACTGCCTTCCCTGAGCACTCCGTGAGCATAGTCAATGGCAGCAGCAAGGGTTTAGCAGCTGTGGAGCAATTCTCGTTGTGTTTTCTTTCATGGACATATGTATAAATCAGGGAGGACACAGTTGAAAAAGCCGTGCATTTACTTAGGCATAAAAGCAATGAGAATCTGGCTTCACATGTTCTATTTACTCAGAAAAGTAGTAAACTCTCCCCAGGCATGGAGCTGGGCCAATCTACGCAGTCCTGGCAAGGCGTCTCTGTAGAATAAGGGCTAAAATTTGGCTCTAAAAATTTAATCCCACGGAGTAATTTGATTACTTTTAAATGCAGATCCGTTTTCAATTATTTTTCTCAGCATGCTGTCTCGTCGCCTCCATCCGGAACACGAGCTGTGCCATTATGCGCCTGTGCCCGGCCGGAGACACACACAGACCGCTGCGAGGCAGGGGGTACCAAACCCCGTCTCCCTGCTCAGATGGCACCTGATACAGGTTCTCTCACCCTGCTCGGGGCCTCCAGGAACACTGGTTTAGCGGAGAGACGGAACAATGAACGAGAAGCCCACGAATAATCTGCAAAGGCTGTCTGTGGGCTGTGAGCTGTGAGCGCAGGGATGGCTCAGAGCTCCGGGTGGGCTGCTCGGAGCGCAGCGCCAGCAGAGCCCCAGAACGCTGCTGGCTCAGGTCCTCCGAGCGGTGTGACTGCTTCAGTCCCAGAGCAGCCGCCGTGGTCTCTCCTGCCTGCAAACTTGCTCACTCAGCACAGTCCTTACCTCACTATACTGTATTTTGTTTGACAAGCAAGTTATGTACGATAGAATAAAAAAAGGAATGCTGCTGATGCTCTCCTTATTGTCCTCACCAGTGTCTTAGGATGACAACATGCAGTTGTGAAGGCACTTGCCAGCACTCGGAAGAAACTGAAAATGCTCAGCACTTTTCCAAAACACAGAATTTAATGCCAAAGTCAAATATAAAGGTAATTGTCTATATATTGACACTCAAAGTAGAAAATATATGTTAACTTAGTGGCTCTTAACTCCTCAAATATCAGTTAAAAAATGAGTCAGTCTGCAAAATGAGAATATCAGCAGTTCTTCCCTTTTCAAGAGTTCAGTTAGATCAGTGTATGGCGGTACTACATACACATAATAAAAAATCAGGGCATGTAAACTAATCCAGTGTAACTAAATATTTTAATTTTCAAGTTCTAAAAGAGATCAAGGAAAACAATACAATATTTCTTCAGAAAACTACGTAAATATTAGTGGGGTTTGATGACCTTATTTAAATAAATTTGCTATTGAGGATAATGCCTGAAGTCCTAGCAGATGAAAAGGTACAAGAAATACATGAGGAAAATTCATACCCTTACTTAGAACTGGGTTGTGAATGTAAGTTTAAAAAAAAAAAAATCACCACAATAACAAACAAACAAACAAGCCCACAAAAACCCCAACAACAACAAACCCAAACCCCATCAAACCTCTGCAGGATGTTCTAGAAAGCCAATATAGTAATATTAAGGTATCTATCATAATTCTACAGCTATCAAGTTGCAAACACTTACCCACACTAATTCACTCAAATCTTGTATTGATCTTCACAGAAACTAGTTCAAGATGAACTACATAGCAATGCACTGCAATGGTAAAATGTAATTATTGAACTCTCCCCCAACAGACAGCATTTCTCATGTATGTTATGAATTTTGCTTTTGATTCCCAAGTCTTTAGCACAACTTCACTCAGTCACACAGCAGTGCAATCTGAAGACTGGCATCTACTCTATCAGTAAGCCAAAACCAATATACAGCATCTAGTCAAGATGACCTGATAGCTGATGTGGGATTTTGATGAAGAATTTTGAGCTATGTTAAAACAGCACAGCATATTTTAAATGGATTCAAATCAGGGAATCATCAATGATAGACCGAGCTTTTATCAGAGCTCTACAGTGATCAGGTTTTGGCCCTTATGTGTTCCTCAGTTTTATCAATGATCTCGAGAAGCAGAGAAAAATCATAATCCAAGTGCTAAACTACAGCAATGGGAGATGCAGCAGAAAATTACCTGCTGGCTTAGACAAATGTGCGAACCCCTACTGCTGTAACACAGCTACATGTAAAGGAATACATCCTGGAATAAAAGTCTAGGACACACTTAGAGAACAAGGGAGTTTACTTCAGGGACTCTAAAAAGCATTTAGGAATGATAGCGGATAACCAATGGTATGAGTGCCTAGCATATGATGGTGAATCCAAAAGAGTCAATACAGTCCCTGGAAAAATAAACAGGAGGATTTCTGTAGGCAACTAGTCTGCAGACAAGCAGAAGGGAATTATATTAAGTCTGGATTAGGCACTAGAGCTTCATGTTTGTGAGTTTATGCCAAAATGTGGCATTCATGACTCATCAGGGATGTTGATAAATTGGAAAGGATTCAGAGAAAATCAGTAAGAATCACTCCAGGATTGGAAAGCAAGCCTTTAAACTCCAGGAGAGCCATGTATTTAGTTCATCAAAGAGGTTAAGGGATAACTTGATCCGAGTCTTTATGTACTAGAAAACTTTGATTATAATATAACAATATCCAGAAGTAAAGTCAGAAATAGAATAGAATTGAAGCTGACACTTCTACTAATTACTGAAACAATTTTAAAAGGATCTGTGCTACATTCAATTTGGAAATGTTAGCAATAGTCTTGCAGGTTACCCTAAAAGAGTTTCTTTATTTAACTAAATCAGGAATTAACACACAAAAGGTCTGTGTAAATATGAGGTCAGGCTATTTGAGTAAAAACTGCTACTTTCAATAAAAATTATCTTTTCAAAAATAAGTTATCAGTAAGAAGTTGAAGCCAAGGGAAACCACACATTCAAAACGCCAGCATAACCTAGAATTTGGAACGATTATGCTCCTTAACTAAGGATTTGAAACTTTAGAGGACAACTATGCTCCTTGTTATCCTCTTTCTCTGCACAACTGACTCACAACTCCTACCAACCAGCACATTTCTTTAAAACCAAGCGATAAGACTTGAAAAACAGCCAGCCTCACAGAAAGTACAAACTTCCTGTATTGCCTTGATGACTCACATTCAGAGCATGTTCCTCAGAATGCAGGATACAAGCTCCAAGTCATACCGCTGCCATGTATGGGAGCATCCTGTTAGTCCCCAATTCCCATCTGTGCAGAGAGTTCTCAGTGCTAAACATGGCACTTTGAACATTATGTTATTGATTTCAATCGTGTGTCACCCTGATGGTAGCTTCACCTGGGGCACAGTTTCTTAGGCTGCTTATGAGAACAACATGTAGGAATGGGCCAAAAGTCTTGATGCCACATCCTTTCTCTCCTCTCAGTACCCACTGGAGGTGCAATGCTGTTCAATAGCACTTTGTTTCAATATTATTTATTCTTGATAAATCCACACTTGCTGTATTTATCACTGCAATCTCTCAGTGCTGGACAGCTCTTTACACTCTCTTAAGGTACTGAAAATCAGTTTGTTAGTCTTTAATTATCTTTTTCCTCTATTCCTCATTCTCCTTTTTTAAAAAGTAAGAATTAATGTCCATCCTCTTGGCAGTCTTCTGGAATTCACCCTTGCTTTCAGAGTGTTAATCACTACCCAACAAAGGCTCATCTTAATCCCTTAAATACTCCAAGGATACATTTCAGCTGACCTAAGGACTGCAGCACACTAACTATATCTGAGTGTTATTTGACCTGATCTTTGACTATCTGGCCAGAGTTCCTGTCCTCTCATTAACTGCTGTTAATCTTATCAGAGGTGCAATTACAATCTCATTATTTCTTAAGATTAAAAAAAAAAGAAAAAAGTTGAATGTTTCTGCTCCTTTCTCCATTAAGCCAGAGATTGTATTTTCCTCTGCCTCCCGTAAGGGAACTATGTTTATAGAAATATTATGTTGTTTATGTCCATCACCAGTTGTAATTCCATTTCTTCATTAGTCTTTCTGATCTTGTCTATGCACAGCCATGTACTATTTTACACTCAGCCTCCAGCAGCTTGTTTCTGCTTATGTTTTCTGTTTCATTTTCATGTCATTCAATAGCTCCTGGTGTTCCATTCTGGTGTTTTACTACAACCACTCTTTTATTCACATTAAGATATAAAGTTTTCTGGTTGGCTTTTGGGGTTTTCTCCCCTAAACCTTCCAACTCTTCACTTTGTGTTTGTCTTCCTCTCTGTGAGAACCTGCCAAACAATTCTCTGGGTTTACTGAAGTTCACTGCTTTATCTGTGTGTTATCATGATGTATGTAAATCCTCAGGCCATCACTGCATCCACTCTTCTGCAGGACATGAGCCACTGACCTGTCACATTAAGCCACTGCTGGCACAACATATCCTCTATCTCTTCCAAAAGTTCCTTTTCTCTATGCACTTCTCTGCCAACACACTAGTTCCTCCCTCTTGCCTCTTCTCTTCCTGTGCCTTACCATGATCCCCCACAGGTACCATCTACGTGATCTGAACATCTACCACTTCAGCTAAATGAGAGACCATATTTGTATTAGCTCCTGGCAATAGCAATTTATCAAATTCTGGAAGATCAGCCACTAGAGGGAATCTAACACACCCTGCAAGCATGTTAATCTCTCTCCCTTTGATCCCTTTCCTCTTACATAGTGGCATTTAGAATGGCTTTATTCATAATGAAAATCTACTTTTACCCCCTTTGATAGACAACAACTATTTGAAATGTCTGTTCTCTGAAAATATCCTTGCTGAACTATAGCTGCAGTGGGTTATCTCTGAGAGCCTATTTCAGTCCTAAAATGAACACATATTAACCCCCTCTCACAGTCTCTAGATGCAGTTCTGTGCTTCCTAGGGTTCAGTTGTCCAGGCATTCCTAATGAAGTGACTTGTGCAGAAGCAAAAAAAAAAAAAGTATATAACAGACGAGCAATTTTAGTTGATGTGTTTGCATCCTGATGAGTTTACATCTCCTGCTTCTTAAGGGAGAATACAGTAATGATTGCTGAAGAAGTGGGAGTGTCTGCAGCTGGAGAGAGTGAAAAAACCAGAAATGATTTTTTAAAAAACCCTCCTCCTGCTGAAAACATTTAAGAGGGGAAACAGGTAGAAGGGAGGGCATAACACACAATGGGGATGGGACATGGACAGACAACTTTAAAAGTTTAAAGGGATTTGAACATTTTTTTGCCTCAAAAATGGGAAAAGAAAGAGTGCCCCTTTAAGTCCTACTGACATACTGGGGCTGGTAAGTAACTGCACCCTGTGGTTTGCATTACTTTTTTATGTGTTCCTGTTTTTATGGAGTGCTAAATGGCTTAATTACATTTTACTAGTTTATTCTGCTCACTTGCTCATAACCTCATTAATCTGGCACACACTATTTTTTTCCCAAAATAGAGAATACACAATCACTCTCATGTAATAGTGTCTCTAGGTATTTGCAACTGTCTGGCAGGTATAATGTGGTTGAATTCACTATTTATTAGGAAATTATCACCTCTGCATAAAGGTGCAAGTTATGAATAAAAAAGCATAAATTGCACAGACTAAGCTCTTTAGCAGCACATCAGGATCCCAACTGATTTAAGTGCTTGGTGGTGCTGGTGGAGGAGAAAGGATGTACTGTTCAGTCCTAATTATCATTATTTTACCTTTACATGAGGAGATAGATTGCTGGTGTTCACCGAGATAATTTTCTAAGCCCTAACTGCATGCCTTTCAAGCTTGATACCCCTCCTATTTGTCCCAAAGCAGACATTGTGGGATGTCTGGCTCTGCTAAATAAAAAGTAGTGGTGTGGGGACTGTAGAACCACCTCTTAACACCCTTCACTGGGAGGTAGGTTTGGCAAAGCACAGGGATATTTTCTGATGTGTCCAGGATGATGCGTCTTTAGGGTTTAGTGCTGCAGCTAAAGGAAACTTAAGTTGTTTTGACTTATTTTGGATCATTTTGCATGAGGCATGGTAGAATTATGCAGACTGAAAGGTCCAGCCTAATAGAGATCAAATACAAGACCAGAAGATTTGATGATGTAGTTGGATAGCTTCCTGCCATTGCCCCTGTTGCTGTCCCCTGTCCCTGAACAGCATTCATTCATTATTTTGGCTATTTAAAGCAAGTAGAAATAGGAACTCAGTGTCTGTAAGCCAGGCAAAAAAACCCACAAAAAAACAAACAAAAAAATCCTCCCAACTTCTAAAAAAATCTGTATTTCAATTGAGTGGTCTTCAGTAGAGACAAAACAACGTAATGACATTTAAATGCTGTCATGTCTCTGACTCCTCCTTTGTGAAATCAACCTGCAGGAAAGATTTTGAGACCTACTGGCCATTGCTGTCAATAGAAAAAGTCAGTGAGGCTTCTTTGAAAGTAAAATGGTACCCAGCAAGAACTTGGGACTTTACTAGAGGTACTCTGTCAGATCTTGATGTGATAGTTGTCCTACCTATATCCTTCTATTTTTGCAGCAAGATAGTTTATAGTTTACAAGCGTGTAAAACATACGAACAGGGTTTCCACATCAAGTTGTGTGGTAAAATTTAAAGACATCACTGATGACTTAACATGTCCTCAAAATGTTATATCTACTACTGTTACAAATAATCTTCAAGGCATCTGCACGTAAAAGTAATGGTAAAACTCCTTTCAAACAGCCCTTTTCCTTAGCTTTTTTTTTTTTCTCCGTGTTAGTGTGCAGTGAGCCAGCAGTACACTGGAAGGCAGTGCTTACCTGAAATAGCTGTCACAGAGACTTGAAATAGAAACTGGAGATGATCCAAGAAGAGGCAGGGGTGAGGGCAGAGAGGAACCATATGAACAGCAGCATTGAAACACCAACAAGGGCAAAAGGACTATCCATTACACTGAAGAAGCAGGCCTTCTTTTCCAGGGATCTGTCAAAAACTCAGTATTTTTGTATGAGGCTCTACAAAAAGCCCACAAAACTAAGAGTCCTTTTAAACAAGCCATTGAATCACAAGTAACAGGTTTGCGCAGCATGATTAGAGACAGAGATGATGATCATGGAAAAAAACTACTAAATACATATTTGAAAGATATACCTCAGTCTTTTCAGGCTAACTTTAAAATTAAAAAAATCCATCTCCTTGCTAAATTGTGGGGGTTGTTTTGATTGCTAAATTGATTTCTTCTGCTTTGTTTTCTTCAGCTATATTCTTCCCTCATATTTTTCTTTTTTTTCCCTCTTTTTTTTTATTTTGAAACACTCCATGCCATTAAAACTCAGTTTCATATTTTTCTTTAATCTGATTACATCAGAATGAAGTTTGGATTTTTTTTTCTGCTCAACTTGTTTGCTAAGCTCTCAATCCTGCAAACTCATTTTCACAATACTGCTCCAACTTCAACTGTCATCCCATGTAAAAAGACTTCAAGACTTTGTTATGCTCACATCCACCCATCCATTTTGTATATCTTTCTATATACTTTTTATTAGGATGTCTATAAAATAGTTACCATGCACATAGGATTGGTTGTTTTCTACAGCAGTTTATCTAAAACAGTAACAATCATAGACGGTTCTCACTGGCCTGAAAAAGGGTGCCTTCAGCCCTTACACAGAGTAATTTCAACTGATAAATTATTTAGAAATAATAGGGGAAAGAAATACAGCAAACAATGCAATTAAATGGCTTTATGGTCTTACCTCCTTTATTTTAGAAAATAGAACTCCTCTAATTTGAAATCAGAACACAAGGTCAAATAGAAAAAGAACTTTTCTTTTTTTTTTTTTTTACATTAAAGTATATAATATAGATGAAAGGAATTGCAAATTCGTCATTTAAAACTAAAGTCCAACACATTTGTACCACTGCAGAATCTGGTCTTCCTGCAAGAGCACTCTCATACAATCAAAACTTCCCAACTCCCATCATATTCTACAGCAAAATGCAAGAAAGTGATTAAAATAAAAAGGCTCAACACAAGAACCCTTGTTGGGTCCAAATGTTTATCTAGCACAGGATCCCATCTCAGATACCATCCAACATTAGGTGCCTGAGGAATAGTATAAGGACAGAGAAGTACACAGTGGTAAGCTACTTCTCTGTAGTTCCAAGTCTTTGTATTTAACACTCACTGACAAATCTCTACAAAGAACTTGCACAATTGCCCTCCTGAACTTGCACAGTTATTACTTGAACTGATGGCAAAATTCTGTTTTGAATCTGCCATCTGAGCATGCAGGCTTGTGTCTTGTACTGGAAGAGATCAGTGAACAGCTAATCCCTATTTATCCTCTATATAACCCATAGGATTTAATAAACCTCTGAGACGTCTTTCTTTAGTTCGCCTTCTTCCAAGACTATGAACAGAGCACAGAAGAGAAAAGGAAGAAGAAATGGAATGTTATTTCCATGCAAAGAGGTTGCAAATTGTGGCAGAGGAACTACAGTATCAAAGATGGAAAAAATCTTGTAAGAAATGGGCTTGTAAAGATGATAAAGATACAAGCCCAAATGCCCTAAACCCCGAAGTTTTTACAGTCGTGTAAAACTATGTTACAAAACGGATTCTCTATCCCTATTTTCCCTGAGTCACTGTCTCCTTCCCAAAATCCCTTCAGAGACCCTTTCCTCACCAACTAGGACAGCCTGAGCTAACCTTGAAATGTTTGTATAAATTTTCCTTATTCATTCCTGTTTCACCCTCTCCCATTGGTTGTAATCCCTGGTTCCTTATTGCTTTATAAAAGTTGTAACTTGAATCTGCCCAAAAACCTTTAAATACCTTTGCCCACTGTAAGAAAGCTCTCTCTCTGGTTCCTCACTGATGGTCTCTGTCTGTCTCTCCTGGGGCATCTCAGGGGCCGTGTGGTGGGGAGCAAAGGGGGAGCATATCCCCTCCAGGAAACGGATTCATTCCCGGGACCTGGGTGCCTCTCAACTGTCGCAGCACATCATCACCTTTCAAAGAGCCTTTTGCACCACTTCCAGCTAGTGGTTCTGCTACTGTCAGTGTTGAGAATCTTGTACTATGTTATATTTAACCCTGGATGTGGACCTGGGAGTACAGAGGTATCAAAGTATTACTAAAAATGTAAAAGCAGCAACATTACAACCTTGCTGATTAAATAAAAAAGTTTGAGAATGCAAGTTAGGTGTATCCTACCCTATTTTATATTATTTGCTTACTCAAGGAGTAACTAAGAACCTCATTTTATTTAACCTGCTGTGACAATATGAAAGGCCTGAAAAGAAAGATCAACCACCACTATGTGGACACCATCACAACGAAACATGTTCGTGTGCAGGAGTTCAGTTTAGTAATCCTCTCTCCTCACAGAATAATTTGGGGAAAAGTCCATGGTAGTTTACTTCCTGAAATTGCCTCTGAAGCAGACACACTAGGAGACCATCACACGCCTCTAGAGATACTGAACCATTAAAACTGTACCATTGATCTCTGAACCTCTCCTGTGACCAGGCGTGGCCCTTCCAGCATTTAACATTGATAGGGAATTTAAAAACATTACTGACATCACAGCTGAGTCCAGCTCACAGATTTTTTGATATACAGATTGCCTGAAACCAACACTACATTTTTTCCGTCAACCAAACTCATTCTGTCTCTTACTCCAGTTTTGATAGCAAAATTACATCTCAAGGTGAATTGAACAACTTTCAACCAGCAGTTTTACAGTCTTTGGGCACAAACAAAAGAAACAAATAATTTGATCAGTTTGTGCTTTGTGAATAATAATTATTATTTCATATGTGTCCTGATACTTTAGGATTATCACTTAATTAGCTAAATATAAATAGAGTAAACAATTGGTGCAAGCCCCACTGGAGACTGTCCTTGGCTCTATGATGGATCCCCAAAAGAAAACCTGGCAACAGGAAAAAGACAGCTCTAACAGCCACCTGCTTTGGACCTGGCATGAGTAGATGGACAGAGGCTTTTAGTCTCTTTCAGGATGCTACCCTGCACAGTGGGGTATTAAAAACAGCAGCTGTGGTGTCAACATGGTTCTTTGGAGTGCTTTCAAGGCTTGTTTCTTCTCCTCAGAATGGGTACATTTCAGGAGCTATAGATTAATTTCAAGAATGTGTTCTGTACCAAAGATTTCCTTTGTAATATATATATACATTTACAGTTGGATATTATTTTGCACATATGTTATAGACAGAGTGCAACCTGCACTGTTCTTTTCCTACATGTGCAAAGTCATCAGTACAGGTGCATCCAAAGCCCTCAGCACAGCAATACCACCAGCTCCTTTCTGGGGTTGGGGAACGTGCTTACTTGCAAACAGTCACAGACACAGAGAAGTGGATTTTAAACAATGCACAACTAAAGTAATTTTTCCCCACTGACCTGTTGTAAATATCTCTATAAGGCTAGTGGTTAGTGCATTTAAAGGTATTTCTTTGTGCTTTCCTGGTCTGTGGTAGCCTTAGGAAGCCACGTCCTCTGACTGTCACTACCCTCTGAGCTAGAGTGGCTGACAGGTCCTCAGCTCAGCAGATACCTACTTTTACTACTCATTGACAACCTAACTACAGCCAAAGACAGGCAAGAAGAGAGATAACCTGTCATTTCCAGTTCTGTAGGCACCCCAGTCCCGGAGATGTAAGGGTAAACCTGGATGTAAGATGGGGCCTAGTAGAATGGGGTGAAGTTTGACCCTTCTCTTTTGCATTGTCACGCAAACACAGCTGAAATTCAGTAGGGCCAAGTGAGATTTGCGATCCTTTCTACTCTGTCATGACATCCAAGGCTGAGGGAATATAAGACCTGTGGATCAAAACATGTAAAAATACTTGAGGGAGACCCTGTGAAATCAGCCAGACATGATTTTATAGGATAGAAAGATGGAAGTGTACAGGCACGTAGTCACAGTAGTCCCAGCAATTTTCTTAAATCCATCTGCCTACACTAAGTGGAATTTTCCATTTGAAAACTTCTTAACACCAAAAAAGACATCATAGTTACTGAGAACATTATGTAGAATACAGGGCCTTGTAGCATGACTCTGAGTATGGCAGCACTCTCAAGCTCTCCATGTGGATGTCTCTGTGTGTGCCTGAGGAAGAGAAGTGTCCACGTTAGTGGCAGATCAGACATCTGCCCGGCTGCGACTCGTGAATCTTTGGTCTTTCAAACCCACATAATGTCAGCACACAATTTCCCTCGCACAAATGTTTGCAATTTAATTGCAAAAGTCTGGCCCTTGGTATTTTGTGAGTGAGGGATAGACACTCACAGATGTACCAATAATATTGGTGAAGGTGGCAAAAAATGGGGACAGGGAAAACACACAGCAGCTTGTAAGTTTTTGGCTTTAACAGACCTTCTACAATATCTTTCTAGCCCTGTATGAAGGAGCTGACAACCATCATAGAAATGAATTTTAATTGCTCTGTTCACTGTATTTTAGTAGGATAGCAATTTAATTTGTGTGCCAACTAAATGGAGTCTAAATTGAAAGGTGCCCTGACAGAAACTGCTATGATAGTAGATCATTCTGTGCAAATATAGGTATTCAAAATTAGACGAGGACATTTTTGACACTTGCTTTATCTCTAGCTGCTAGACCAGCGCTAGTAAAGAGTTTTGAAATCCTCTCTGCAGAACAGCATCTAAATCATAGAACATTATTTTAGTTTCCGTAAAGGAGCAATTAATATTAGTCACCCAGGAGAGCAACACATCATAGCTCTTGCAAGTTCTCCTTCCTCTCCCATACGTCTCTGCTATAGGCACTAAATACACGCTAATGTACTAATGCAGCTATAGAGGAGACGCACGTGCACCGCCACAAATGCGCCGCACACCATTTCCCTCCTGCTGGCGCATCCTTTGCCAGGCAAATGTGAGAAGTGGGTACAGGATCAAGGTCTTCCCTGCCAGTTTCCCTCCTCCACCAGCTGGCAAGAGTGAGGGCAGGGGCAGACGGGACTGAGAGGCTGGTCCTCACCTCCGCAGCAACAAACCTGCCACTTCGTTGCTGTTCCACTTGAGTGGCCTGCCGGGCCGGAGAGGAGCCTGTCCGCGCTCCGTGGGGTCCCGCTGGTCACCGCTGTTCCACTGAACTGGCAGCCGCTTTGCTGGGGCAAAACTGAAAATTACAGTCGAGCGAACTCTTTTCTAAGTAAACTGAATTAAGTAGCAGGCGAGAGCACCTCGGAGCAGCTTCCCGTGATCAGAGCACTTAGCTGGCATCACCACTGATAAGGAAACTAAGGCAGCACTGCTTTTTATTCTCCCTTTGTGGGCTTGATCTTATTACAGAAAACAAATTTACCAAGCATGAATTATCGCTAAAATTCTTAATGCTCTGGCGGAGAAGAAAGTCTGATGCAGACGCCAGTAAATACGCACGTCTGTGGGTGAGGATGCCTCTCCTCCACACACTGCGCTCTCCCAACTTTTGGCTGTGTGCTGCTGCGAGAATTATTCAAAAGACGAGCTGCAGAAAAAGGATCAATTAATCTGCTGAGCGGGTTTTTGAATCCATTCTCAGTGCCGCTGACAGCCGAAGACCCCCTCCCTGCGCTTGGTAATTACCCCAATATTTCCTGCACGCTTGTTTAAACGGCTTACACTTGGGCTGCCTGTGAAGAGCAGCTCTCCCCGTGCCGATCTGAGGCAGCGGAGAAAGGCAACTTGCCTTATCGCTCCGCTTCACTCCATCTGCGGCCAGCGGGAGGGCTGCCTAATCGTTGTCCCAGGGACAGGGACGAGCAGGCTGGGGGACGCAGATAGATGTGACACCAAAGGAGACTGGGACTTTCCTACCGTGCTGGTGCCGCAGAAAACGCATCATGCTCTCGCTGTTTCAAAGGCAAAAGAGGAGCCCCTTTAAACCAGAGGCCTGTCCCTTAATTATACAAATACAGCGATCAAAGTTATTATCTGTCCTTACAAAGGCTGGAGCTTAAATTGAATGGTGTGTTGCTACCTTTGAGAGAAAGTGTTCAGTACTCATGGAGAGCAAAGTGGCAGGAGGGGGGAAAATGGGAAAAGAGCAAGAAGGGGGAAAAGAGCAAGAGGAAGAGGGATGGTATTTAACAAGGAGGCTGCTTTATATGGAAATGTAATGAATACAGTTGATAAAAAAAAGGGAGAGACAAAAGTTGTGAAGTTTCAAGCTGTGAAAGAACTTCAAAGTGTATTCAAATGTCACATTGATTTTTCTTCAAATCTCTAAGTAGTAAGTTTTTCAAAAGAGGAATATGATCCCCTATTTTATCCACTAATGTTTTATCTATAAAAAAGGGGAGAAAAAGCCTAGTGTTTTCCTTTCACATGCTATAATCCCTGTATTGGGAGTCTTTATCATTTTTTTGCTAACCAAAGATTTTTTTCTGTGTCTTTGGAAGTGCTGATGTCTTCACCATATTTGTGCATTGTACCTTTAACTCTGGAGAATTCTGGGGTAGACTGCTCTAAATTAAGGTAAGTGGAGACAAACCATACCCTGAAGGGACCTCATTACCACAGCACTCCAAGTCAACTATAGCAAGACAGTACTTCCTTTCCTGGAAGGAAATGATGTGACATCTCTGTGAGCAATCTTCAAAGATACATGAACCAACAAGGTTTTGTATTATTGTAGTAATATGCTGGGAAAGTAGCAGATTAAAATTATGCTAATTATTAAGGCAGCGACACAACCCAATATGAACAACTTAGTTTTAAATGTAAGTTGGCAACATGACTGTATATCATCTTCAATAGCCTACAATGGCTGTAGACGCCAGGGAGAACCCATTTTATGCCGCAGAAACCTGATTACCGATTGTTTTATATGACTGCTGTTTTCTAGGATAGCTTGGTAGAAATTGCAGATAGCTCCTCTAAGAAGCAGAGCATAATTAATGCCAAAAATGATTAGTGGGAACAAATGCCATTTTATGGTGAATTCTTAACATCTATAGCAGTTGTTACAACCTGAGCTCCTAGAGCAATGCAAAGGAGAGGCTTCTGCAGCACTCACAGTATAGGGATTACTCTGTAAAAATACAAACATCAAGGGGAGAGGAATGCAAAACAAAAGTAATGTCTTATATTTTGAGAAACTGTGATTTCTAAGTTGATCTCAAAGTTTTTGAGTGAGTGGCTTCATAGTCTTCCAAAAATAGCTTTCGGTCAGAGAAGCTACTTCAGACTTTGATGATTCTCTGGGAGCACCCTGCATATCAAACAAATTCTGCTAAAGGCCATAAAATTATATCAGAAAGACAATATGAGAAGAAAAATAAGGATCAAACTGAAACATGATGGTTTTATCTTTGGCTTGAAGTGCACTTTTCAGTCTTGGAAATAGGCGTAAACCATGGCTGCCTTCTAACCTTGCAGGAGCTGCATTCCCTTGCAACCTGAAGAGAAACCTATGTGTGAGTGGCATAAGGAGCACTCCAGTGATTCTCTCACTTGGGATAATCAAGGCACTAAGACTGCATGGACACCACAGACAGA
>JAOXXN010000471.1:21587653-21601663 GCA_026770055.1 Myrmophylax atrothorax | reverse complement strand
GGAGGGAGTCAGGGGTGTGTTGGTTTGGTTGTTGTGGGGATTTTTGTTTATTTTGTTTGTTCTGAAGATTTAGCCATCTTGTGAAATCACAAAAAAGGAACATATTCACTTCTTTAGTATGTCCTCATGGATTTTCAGTGCCAATACTACTAAATCCAGGCAGAATATGCTCAGATTTATGTGGGAAATGGCCCAGAATTTGGATTTCTTACTTAAAGAGATTTGCATTTGAGCATCAGCTAGTAGTGGGAAGAGTGCCTTGTTCAGCTACCTAAGACTGCTAATTTGTGGAAGAATCCTAAACCAAGGTAATACAGGGTCAACGTCTCAACTATGCTTCTGACTGAGACTCTGCAGCTGTGCCACTCTGTGGAAGGGCAGCAGGTGTAAAATATTGCAGTGCTGTGTCAAAGTACTTTGGAAATAAGGGGTTTTTCCACCAGAGGAGAGATGTAACAATCTGTCTTTCAATGACTGTTTTGAACAATAAATAATATTGTGCAATATGGAGTTTGTAGTCAGAAAAACGTGTGGATGCATTTCCAGTTAGGCAGGTATGATTTTTTTTTTTGAAGACTTCAGTAGCAATCATTACGTGCCTGGATGGAGTTCTCCACTCCTTCTGCTGGCAGTTTTGAAGTCAAAATAACCACAGTTACAACTGGTACTATGGGAACAGTGCCAGTACTGTCTCTGCAGCAGCATTCCAGGTTTGCTTGTGGAAAAGTTTTGCTGGGGTCAGTATTTGCAAGAATCCCTTTTTAGCCATGCCCTTTCAGAAGGAATAAAGCAGGCCTTCACCTATGGGTCATCTGTAAACTGTAGTTTACAGGGATTCCAGTGTATTTACTGTGGGGGCTTAGACTTTACCTAGTGCAAATGCAGATTGGATATGTAAGTAGCCAGAGCCAGGGCTGAACGTGTGATGCCTACAAGAGATAAAATGAATGGTAGGAAGGAAGTTTTGCAGATCCCCTTGATGGCTGGTCCTCCTGACAGGACAGAATGTATGGAGTCACCTTGAATAAGACCTAAAGAGAAGAAATCCAAACAAACCAAGTACACACTACAATGACACAGGAGAAATGAAAAATAATTTGCCTTTCCTTGCTCAAAGCATTCAGATGAACAAATAATTCTTTTAAAGCTGTCAGTCCTCTCTGGCTTTTTACATGACTCACAGCAGCTTTTTGGTGTGTGTGCTTCTCTTTCTTTGACTGCTTTTGCTATCTCTGCTCACACTTCTGTTCCTGTAACTTGCTCATGCAACACTAATCAGGGAGATTTTCTCTACAGGTGGTTCAAGGCCCAGCAATACCTGCTAAATTTCTAACATAATTGGAGATAATATCTGAATAATAATAAGTGTAATTCTTCGTCTCTGTATGGAAATACCAATTTGTCTTGCTCCTGCTTTGTAATACAAATACATGCTTCTTAAGAGAACAGAAATATACCCTTCTTTTGCCACATTCTGAGTTACCTATGAGATAATTCACACAAACTACACAGGGAGAAATTTGTTTGTTATTTAAATTCAACCGATCGAATATTTATCCAAAGTAGAGCAGGGTGAATTGCATTTCCTGTGGTTTCTGGGTGAGATAAAGATTTCTTTTGGAGGCCATGGAGAAGAAAGGGTTGCCATCAGACCTAGGGAACATCACAAACCTTAACTTGCTCATGCTCCATTTGCTAGGTGTATTTCTTTTGCCCTGCCTATTGCAATGTAAGCACATTGCATTTTAAAGTGAAATAAATACCTTATCAGGACAGACATTACTGCTGCAGGTTTGGACACCTGGTGTGACAAACTGCTTCCCTGCTGCTTCCCAAGATACTACGTCCCATTAGTACTGGGAGGCCTCAGTTATCCAGCTTAGTAATAGCAAACTGCCCCTCCAATGAATCCCTCTTCTGGAGACTCCTTTCCTGAAGCTTTTTTAAAAGTCCATTCAGATGTAAATTTTTCTAGAATGAAATCTCCTACACAATTATGGCTGTTTTTCTTCCCAAGATTTCTCTCACACCAGAGAGCCATTATTTACCACTGTGGGAGATGCCATGGTTAGGTCTAAAATTATAATCATCTAATACATGGACTATAGTTAGATTGTTAGTAGATTTCCTTGAAGCTGAGATTAAGCTCATCAGTCTGCAATTCTTGAAATTGATCTTTTATTCAGTTAAAATGAAATAATAATTTTTATTCTAAATACAGTCTGGATTTTCCCTTTTAAAAGGAACAGCTGCTATTTTTAATGATTTATTGCCAGTATCTTCCCTCTTTTGCACTTTATTTCTTTCAGAACCCCCCAATGAATACCATCTGGTTCAAGTGATTTACTACACTTGCATTTCATGAGCTGCTCCACGACATCCCAAATTAAGACAAGGAAAATATAGTCTGAGTTTCAGGAAAATCTTTCTGACAGATCTATTAGACTATGGAGTAATCTTTCAGTGGGAGTCTCATTGTCTGAGACATTTATAGCAAGACTGGACAAAGCATTGATAAAATACACTGCAGGGGACAATTCTGCATTAGCAGAAGAATAGTATAGATATATGACTCTGAAATTGAGCCAGTCAGGAAAAATTTTAAGGGAACCATTTTCCATCTGAAAATATAGTTCTGACAAAACTAAAAATACTTCACTAAACTGTGTGGATTTTGGTGAACATTATTGCAAAAAGAAAAAAAAGGTGGAAGAATTCTTATGTCAAAGTGGCATATTGAAGTCTTTTCTGAAAAAAGAATTTAATTTTTTAAATGAAGTTTTTATTTATTCTATTTCTATACTACATTCTGAACCTGAAATCAAAACAAATGTTAAAGTATTTCCAATAACTCAAATTTACCATTCTTCCCTCTAGAATTGTACTTCCTAGAGAAATACAGAAAAATGTAGGGGTTTTTTTCCAGTCAAAAATGAAAGCAAATAAGAAATACTGTATAGCTTGACCACTGAAAATTGCCTTCCAACACAGACCTGATAGTTTTCTATGGCAAATGACGTCTATGTCCATGTTTACAACACATTTCTCTGCATTTGCCCTTTTGCTATGTCTTTTCAGTGCTTAGTGCCTCCCTTCCTTCCAGATTAAAAGCAAAAAAGAAACGTGTATTTTGCTCTGAGAAGCTGTACTGAAAGGCATTTCATAACAGCTTACATTTTTATTAGTGAATTTCTTTCTCATTCCCTCTGGCTTGTCTACTTTATTGTCCTCAGGTTCCTCTGCAGTTTTGTTCTGCTTTCATTGATGTGTTTTATCCTTCCAGCTGTAATGTAATTGGAAATCTTAATCACAGTTGAAATCACTCTAAAGTCAGACACGGAGAAGCAGTCCAGCTCTGAGGAGGATTGCACATTTTTTCTAAAGCTTGGCTGGTCACAATAGTTCAAACCAACCTTGAAAGTATCAGAATCCCATACTTAATTTTGAAGTCCTGGGATCTGGCCAGTGCTTAAGAGCATTGAAAATTACTCTCCTTAGAAGCAAAAAGTTTCTGTACTTGAAGAAAAATAGTTGCTTCATCTTTCTAAAGTAAGCAGCTTTCTGAAAGTGTTCTGTTATTTCCTGATCTTTGGATGCTACTGGGTCTTCCCCTCCTTTAATCTCTATCTGAAGCCTAGTACCTTCCACAAACTAAAACAACAGTCTACAAAAAGCAAACATGCCTGGACTCCCACTTACATTCCTCCCACAGTGAGTTTTTTTTCTCTTTTCTCACAAAAATTCTCTCTTCTGCCACCAGAAAATTATCTCCTGCTCTCAGTGGTAAACTACCTTGCTGTCTCTAATGAGCCCTGCTGGCTTCCCACACACATCTTGCCTCCTTGGAGATGATTTGAAAGACAGGAGGGTTTCCTTCCTGTTTTGTGGGCTCCATCTGTGTTTCACAGAGGACTGGCAGAGTGAAACATTCCTGTCCCCATCTGCAGAACCAAAGCCAACAGGCAACTATAATTGTTCAGCGATACCTTAGCAACTACAGGATGATGCTTTGTAAAGGCAAGGTTGCTAAGGTGCCCTGGCTACCACGTGTAGTTTTGACGATCTTCATCCACTCCTGGGTTTTATCATAGTAGAAGGTGGATGCAAACAGGGCATCTTCTGGCACTACTTGTGTATAACAAGCCTCTATTCCTCTGCGTCAAGAAACTTTTAACAGGGTATGGGGAAGGAAGGTGCTCAGTGGCCCTATTTGGGTGCTTTTTAACAAAGCAAAAACTGAGAAATAGGTACCTGGTAGCTCACACAGCCTTGAGAGAGAAGCTTTCCTGAAGCTGAGCTGCAGAACAGAAGGTGGAAGGAGATCTCTGGGTTCTTTTACAGGCAAGTTTCTTAGAGGAATAATGTCTCGTGGTTCATTTGCTGAGAACTGAGAGAAAAAGGAAAGTCACAGATAGGTAGAGAGCAGTAGGAAATGTGAGTGAATGATTGAGTTTCTGAAAGATTTCTTGTCATAATGCAAATAACCATGCTAGGCTGCAAGGAAAAATCTGCTGTAGGACTCAAATCACAAGGACTTATCTGCACTTATCACAACATAAATGCACACATTTTCAACACGCCTCTGGCAATATTTGAATTCGTTGTGTAGCTTTTACTCTGCATATTTTGCACATATGGCAGAGGTGAAACACATCATTGATATGTAAATACCAGTACACTGTGCATCTATATACTCACGTAAACCTTTGCATGAATACAGCCAATATTGATTTTGGCTCTTGCTGGGAAAGGAGTGATCCTTTCTGATGGTTCTCTGCCCCCAGAGGGGAGCTGTGCAGTCCCAGCTGCCAGCCTGCCCATATGAAACTTCTTGGTACCAAGTGACCTGCAAAGTGTTTACTTTCTGCATCAGTGTTGACTCCAGTTGCTGGGCATTTTCCTTTCAGTTTTAAAACCTGATGTTCAGTGATGACACCAAAAGAGACTGTCAGTAAAGGATACAGGAAGGTCTAAGTCTCCCCTCAGAGGCTGAGGTGAGGCCGTCTGAGGGGCCACTGCCACTTCAAGGGTGTGTTGTGCAGAGAAGACTTTAACTTATATTTCCACATTATGTTCAGCCCTGTGATGGTGGAGCAGTGAATTTGATGCAGGGAAGAGTGCTGGATATTACTTACGCTTTCCATATCAGAATTAAGCAAATAATAATAAAAAAAATCTAGTCAAGAATAAATCTGTAAAATACTTCTAACACAAATAATGCAGTCTGCTCATTATGAAGTAGCTGTGCATATCTGTGATGAACATAAAATATCATTAATCTGTCCTTTGTTCAGTTCCAATACTTACTAATTAACTTTAACTCCTTATAAGATGTTACTCTTGCTCACATGTATCCACACACTAAAATGCCTGGCATTTAGTAGCAAACACAATAGAGATTTATCTTCTCAGGACTGAGCTCATTGGCTGGACAGACTTTTACATTGCTTTATAGGAAGTAAGATATCTCAGATTCTAGTAGCCTTGACAATATTTCAATCCTGAGTTAAGCACAAGATTCCTTTTTAAATGGCCATTTAACACAATTACATACAAATGTTCAAATTTGTTGTCCAGAACATGCTAGAAAGAGGACTTCAACGCTTCCAGATTAAGTATCATCATATCCTTAACTAGCAATATTTAACAAAGAGAGTAGGAATACAAGTGACACTGGAATAAAAGAAAAATAGTTGAAAATATGTCCTAGAATTTTAGTCAATGGATCAAGAAGCATATTCTTGTGTCATCTTTGATTTAAAAAGCATAAATGAAATGACTTGCTACTCTACTTATGCCAAAGCAAAATTAAGGCAAACATTAATGATTTCATTCAATCTGCGTTAGGAAGGCCAAGTTTCCTGTGAAGACGGTGCTGAAGTATAATTGACCGTGTTACCTTCTAACTTTAGGTGCTAAGTTATTGCCAGACCAAAGAGGTCAAGTTGTAAGTAACAGTGGTTATTTCAGATCCAGGGAATGCCATTAAAGTTAAAAGCAAATGTAATGCAACTTAATGCCTTTGCCTGTTTTATTTACATCTTATTCCTAGTGTGTAACAAAAGGTCACATAAAAAAATAGCCACCTGGAAGAAAGGAATTTCATTATGATGTCACTTTTAATTATTTAGTGTTCAGTGGTTAGATTCTGACACTCTTATTGACATTATTGCCTTACTGCATAAATACTTTAACTAATTTCGACAGTAATACATCTTCTTCTCCATAAAATCAAGAGGATGGGTACTTGACTTTTAAATTCTGCAGGAAAAAAATCACTGCATTTTATTCTGGATCAGATCTGCTGATTGATGTTTGTTGTCCCACAGCAAACAAGGCAAAATATTTCTAATTTTTCCTTTCATTAGCGATGTCTCCTTAGATACATTGTTGATTCAATGAGTGGACACACTGTCAGTAAAGAATTATCTTTGGACATATATAATTGACCATAAAAGAAATATTTTATTAGCAAGTTAAAAGATCATATGCCTTTTCCACTATATGGGAGAGGTGAAAATCAAAGAAGAGCATTGCAACTCTCCTGCAACTAACCATGCTATTCACTGATCATCTGTAACACAAACAGAAAGCGCAGTGCTCAACAAGTAGCCTGCACAAGTCTGCCCACTTCTCTCAATTCCAACAAATTCTGTGAAGCTGCTGCCAGATTACATAAGGGAAACCCAAAATCGAAACAACTCCATTAAATACCTTCGTCTGTTGAAGCCAATTAATTTGGAGTGGCAGGATACAAGTAACCTTATTTGTTTTATTTACGAGTTCCTTGTCTCAGGTCTCACCTTCTAATAGGAATTTAGGCTGGTGCCTCTAAATACATGGCTTCCTGAAAGTGAATTTTAGTGTTCCTGAGAGGTACTGCAATTTGATTTCTGACTCCAGGTCACAAGACTATCAAGTGAATTTCTATTTTCTCAGTGTTCTAGGCAAGCAGGTCAGGGGGTTTCCTGTGAGACTGATTAAAGTAGACAAAAGTGGATCATGCTCTAGTCTGGATAAAAACCGTAGTGGTAAAAACTAACACTAGTCCAAATAAGCCCTGCAAGTGGTAGGAGAACTGGAATGTTACTGGCTTATAAGAACATTTTAATTACTATAAACCTGTAATTTCATCTACACAGAAATACTATAAAATGCCTATTGGAATATTTTCATGCCACATTGAGATTCATTATCCCATTTTAAAGCACAGTGCTAAAACCAGTGCATTAGCTGAGGTCATTACAATACTGCTATCAGATAATTTCAGCACTTACACTAATTAAAATGATGGTATTATAAAAGAAGAAACCCATCTTGTGAGGCTCAAAGGCTCAGATCCAAACTGGGCATTCCAGGTTGCTCGGGGAAAGCTTTAGGGGAATTACACTCCCCTTGCTACGCATCCCCTGTCACATCCCTGAACTGGGCTAGCCTTGCTGTCCTGCAGGCAGTGTAAACCTGGGGGCAGAGATACTCCCCACCCCCCAGAGAGTCATCTAGGGGCAAACATAAATATATTTGTAGAAGGTGGTCTCCCAGGCAATACAGAATTCCTGGCAACTAAACATTTGGTGTTTACTTTTTCAGGGGAAGGACAGTCTTTAGAGAAGCCACCTGTTTCTTGATTTCTGCCATCTCTGCCATGGTAGACACTGGAAAAACCTTATAGACCATTTCTAAACAACTGACTTTCCAATTTGGATCTTCAATATTTACTTTAAACATTTTTAGGCATCATATGACTTTATTTACCCCCAGAAACAGGATTTTTTTTTCTCCTAATGATTTTTTCACTAGTACCAGAGTAAAATGGGGAAAAAAATGCTAACAAATATTAAAAAGCCACTACAAGACTTTCCTAGGTGTTGTTTTCCCCTCCTTTCTACCGGGCAATAAAACAGTTCACACTAAACACTTTCTGAGAATGCAAAATTAACTTTTGCTTCTTGCAGCATGGTTAACAATAAAACACCCAACTCTGTTATAGCTTTAACATTTGTAAAAATAGCTATTTTCCAAATTCTTTTGACATACTGGTATTTAGAAATCTACTAGAGGTTATCTTGAATTAAGAACTATATACGTAATCTGATCAGCAATAATACCTAGATATTTCGGAGGAAATCATCATGTAGGTAAGATAAAATTAGCTTCAAATTCTCAGCTTTACAGAGAAAAAAAATTCATTGTGGAATTCATTTTTAAAGCTTCACAGACAGAAAAAAACAAATATGAAAAGGAAAAAGACTCATCAGTTTTTAAATGTATTTTCTTCATGAGAAGTTACTGAAGCAGAACATGAACCAGCCTGCTGCTAGTTTCATAAAAAAAATAATGAAAATGTAGTTCAGACCTTCCTTATCAAAGAGATCATGTTCTATCTTCTACTCCTTCTTTGATAGATTGTACCAAGAACATAAAAACTGTATTGGTCATGATTATAAGAGATTATATCATTTTATAGCTTCATACACAGAAAAGTTCTATGGTGTTTCCAAGCAGTTTAGAGAGTATACACAGAAATGATACAATTTCAAAAAATTAAGAGAATTGATTTTCATGGAGTTGAACAGAATTTTAATGGCTAAGTTTATAATTGGAATTCAATATGTATCAGAACTTCATAATTTGGGTTAGAAGTAAAGCCACACCTTCCATATGGGACAGACAGGTCTAGATGAGTTTCTGATAACAGCTTAAGTAAACCTGAGTTAGGCAGGAAACAGATTTATTTGAATTAAAAGAGAACCACATACCCTAATGATGTCTAACTCTGGTGCCACTGTATATTAAGCTGGTGCAGAGTGTGGGAATTTTTTTCTAGGTGGTTTGATTTGCTTTTTTTTCCAGAAAAACATGTAATCTAATATAAATATTGCCATGAATGCCTTAGAGTTCATATACATGAAAACATTTTCCCACCAGCTACAGAGTGAAGACAGTTTATTCCCTTAAAACTGTGCCAGTATGATTTCTCCAGATGGACTCCAGCCCGTAACAAGGAGTGGGTCTGAAGCAATGATTTTGATTAAAAAGCTCTGTTTCATAACCAACTCTAATCACCCACACTCCAGAATTAGATATTTTTATTACAGAAGGTGTTAGCACTCATGGGTCAGAGAAAAAGATGGGATCCAAGAAGAGTCATGAGTCAATTAGACATAAAAGATGCTGTTGCAGATGGTGGACTCACATAAGTCTTCTGTTCAATAACAGATATCAAGGAAAAGCACGGGAAAGTGCCATTCTGGTGGAAAAGGTTATAGAATGCAGGAAAGACTAGCAAAAGAAGGAAACATAATTTAAGAATAAAAATAAGTGAGCTGTTGTTTTGATAGGTAGAAAAGAGTAACTCAAGATCAGCGGCTGGATTGATGTGCCCCATTAACATGACAACATTGTGGCACCGAAGTGAAGTTTAAGTCCTTCAGCCGTGGGAGGGAGGAAGGGCAAGGGCTCCATTGAAACAGAGTAGCAGAGCATATCACTTACATCATTTTCCTGTGGTTGGATATTGGGGTACCTCTGGGCTCCGAGAGCACAGGAGCTCCAAGTTCCAGGCTTGGGGACACACCTCAGCTGTGCCTGGACTATGTATTGCATCAAGACATGAATCCAACTGTCCTACCATTAAGGCCAGGTGACAAAGCCATTGAAAGGATACACGGGTACAACACCCCAAAACTACCCTCAGGGCCTCTTATTAGGCAACCTATTTTGAACAAGTTGGTGATGAGCACCCTTTGGCAGGTTGTGCTCCTTGCCAGCCACTATGTCTGTTCCCACCAAAAGACAGTAGGAAGTTAAAAAAGAAACTGAGATAGCAGCTCAACTTCTGCCCTTTAGTTTACCTTGGCTTGCATCCAAGACTCTCAAAGGGAAAATGACGTCTTAAAACTTTAATTCAAAGGCTGTATAGTATTTTCAAATACATTCAGTAAAGGGAATATTGTCAATATCAACAGCATTTAGAAACACTCTGAGTAGAAATCTGTATGCACTTCTGAAGTAAGAAATGTTTCTCTGGCCAATTTCTAACTGAAACATGCCCTGAGAGTGTGAATTTTAGACCCTTCTGAAATGGGATGACTTTCTTGTAGAAGTGTCCATGAAGTTGTATCATTCCAGTTATGGAAATGGCAGCAGAGTCTGCTTTGTTTGTTTGTTTGCAAACTATTTAGTATTATCTGCCAAACCTCAATTAAACATACTTTCATATCATATAGAAAGTATGCATATACACCAACTAAGCAGAAGACTTAATTAGCTGAAATATGCCAGCTCCATACCAAGGGATCTATGAATATTCATTGACTCAGTTACAGAACAGGTAATCAACTATTCCCTTTACAAATTATGTCAATAGTGCCATCAGTTGCTGTGTATTTTCTCAGAAAGCAATTTTAAAAAAACATTCCAAGTGCATAGTTCAGGTCTTTTGAGAAGTATACACACACCTACCTACATATATATGTATTTAGAAGTATAAATATTCATACTCAAAGTTATTCTGGAACTTCTGAACACCATTACACGTTTAAAAATGTGAGAGTTCATGTGCTTCTTGATCCATCAATGTCATACGGTACATGGGGTTCAGCACCTAGGAATTCAGCTTGGCAGATCACACTGCGTGTTGTTCATAAACTCAGGACTCAAAGCCCTGAGTACACAGCACCACATTTTTTGCAAGCCCATGGGACACTTATGCAACCAGTCTCAGGGAATGCAGTGTCAGTATTTGTGACAAAAGATGCTCCTTCAGGCTAAAAAGGGAGTAGGAAAGTAGAGCACTGCAGAGGGAAAACTAGTTCTAACGCAAAAATGAAGATCACTATAAAGTTAAAACCAAACCAATCTAAAAATTGGCTTTGCTTGTGGTCATTCTGTAGGGGTAGAATCATGTCTTTTTTTCACCTTTCGTTTCATGGAGTGAAGATCTACAAGCAGCTGTTCTACCCTATAGCTCTGCTGAAACGTATCGTCATTTACTCCTGTATGCCACCACTTAAGGCTGTTGTGCTGTGTGTGAAAATCACCACAAATGGTGACAGAGAATGAGTCTCTACATCTTCCTAGAACTAATCCATATTTCTTTGGCATTTTCTCATTATAACATTAGTTTCTTCCTCCTCAAAGCCCTAGTGATTAAGAATTAAATTGCTTGTAAGGACATGCCTTGCCTCACTGAACTGTTCTTACAGACAATTAATGAAAGGCCTCTGAAAATTCCCAGCAGTGGCCAGTGCATTCCTCTTCCTGTGGGCATTTGTGACACAGCTTCAGGAGTGTGAGAATAGGGAGCATAGAGGAAAGCCAAAGCTGTACCAAAACCAGAACAAGTTACACCTTAAGGGCTGGTGGCTTCTGAGCAAAAATGAACGGGCAAAAGCAAATCCCTGTCTATATGTCAATACAACTCTTGCTGTGTTGGTAGCTCTCACATAGATATATAAATGTTTATTGCCCTTTTACAGATTAGAATCACTTGTCTTCATAAATTCTCAACAGGTATGTGATCATATTGTGAAGGTTCATTTTCACACTCACTATTATACAAAAAAATGCAGTGTTACTAGCATTTGGTTTATATGCTCTTTATTGCAGACTGCAGAGAGAAATGTTATTGGATCTCCCTAAACTGCAAAAATAACAGTTCTCAGGAAAGATGATAAGTCAGGGTAAGTAGTATGCTCCTAAGAAAGTAATATAAATATTGTATGACTTTTGGGATTCCTCTTAAGTTTGTTTGAAGATCAGTGAAACCCAAAGTATTCTTAGTATTTCCTTTATCGGCAGAAATGATTGTGTTTACAAATCCTTTTCTTGTGTTGTGGCAATCAACTTTTGTTAAATCAGCTATGATTTCCCAGGTCTTAAGGGCAATAAACAAATAGCATGTAAGTTTGCAATTGAAAATATTATAGAATTGTTAAGGTTGGAAAAGATCTCCAAGATCATTGATTCCAACCTATGGAAGCGGAAGTAATGCCCCAGAAGAACATTTTAATTCTAACACATTTGATTTTGAGAAACTGCTCTGTATGAGCTGGAGAGAGAACATAAATGGTGTGTGGCATTTCATAGGACTCAGAACAAACAAGCCATTCCCCTGGATCTGCTCCTCCTTCACGCTGCCCGACAGTGGACTGTGAGTTCACAAGATCACAGACAGGTTGAGGTTGGAAAGGACCTCTGGAGGTCACCTGGTCCAACCCCTCTGCTGAAGCAGGGTCACCTAGAGAGAGCTGCCAAGGACCACATCTGGACACCCTTTGAATGTCTCTAAGGATGGAAGCTTGCCACATGAGTGCGTACTGTTGGTTTAATGCCACAACTGACAACTCCATAATACAGTTATAATCCTGTATGTGGATCAACAGTTAGGAAATGTGAACCATAAATAGCAAACGAATGCAGAGAAATGGGGTTTGGGTCTATTGCTGCTGCTCAGTACACAGGAGTCTAGTGAGTACAGGCACTTCTGCTCATTTCCCCCAGACTTTGATCTGGCTCCCTTAGGTTTACATAATTTATCCCTTGAAAATCTACTATCTATAACCGTCCTTTCACAGTCCCTCAGATCCTTGCATCTGGTTTCATTTTCTCATCTCCTTCATTTTCTCATGTTCCCTTCCCATTTGCTGCTTCCTTGTTCTTGGTATACTCTGACATTCTTTACAGCCAGACACATAACTAGTCAAGCAGACTTTGCCATGCCCGCTTAACACTGGCTTTTGGCTTTCTTTTTCCTTAGTTGTCCAGTCTCCTTTTCTTTTTGTGCCCTATTTCATCTTTCTGTTTCCCCAGTCCCAGCATGTCCTTGATGCCCTGTATGATTCCTTTGCTTCTTCTCATATGTATATTCTCATGTACATTTTCCCCACTCAGCTAATTCCTGCCTTGATCAAATCTTGTGTGTCCTACAAAAACACCCGCACTCCACAAAAACTCAGTCACAGTCTATTGTAGTTTCTCTTCCTATCTCCTTTTCCTTGAATTCAATAGCTGATTCCTTGTTTTTCTACCATCTTTTGTGTTACCTCCACCCTGAAGTTAGAACAGATTTTCTGATGCACAAGCTTTCAAAAGTTTATAACCTTGGGCAACTTGTCCTGTACCATAGTCCTCTGTGCCCTAAGTTGTACTGACACAACTCTTCATTAAGCTACACATCACTGAAGCCTCCAAACCAGGACTGTTTGGCTGATTTGACACTTTCTCTGAGGTATTTGAAGAGAAATAAGACCAACATAGAAAATTTCAATTTCCATATTGAAGAAATGAAATCTCAAAAGCAGTTGAGGAGGTTATCCTGTAGTATATGATGTTTGGACAGCCTTAAGTAAAAGAAGAATCCATATAATAGTAAGACAAGGCACAATTTATAAAGTCTTCTCTTTTCTGTTCATTCAACAGCCTTGACTTTGCTGTAAAGCAAAACTGTAGTTTAATGGTACAGCCTGTAATGTTAGTAATCTCTTGAAATAACTGAGATTACTGAACCAAGGAATATCTTCAGAGTGCATGGTCTGTTGCCACTCAAGGAGTAGCATGAGAGCTGTTCCCTTTACAAATATGTAATTTCTGGAGTACCTGCTTGATCTCAAATGATGAGGAAGAGATCGTATGCATTTTCTGCCTTCCTGTTTGCACTGAGGAAAATACCTTCAAAGTAGAACACAAGGTCTAAGAATTTGTGCTGGAAGGTATTTTGTTTGCCTACCTAACAAAAATGAATTGTGCACAATAATCCCTATAAGGTTTGGCCTAGACAAAAGCTTTTAATATTAAGAGAGAATATATAGAAATAAAATGAAATTACAAAAGAGGAACATGTTACGGCTGTTTCATCTTACCAAACAGACCATGTAAGCAATTATTAATATGCAATTTTTCCAAAAGAAAACATGCAACAATAATTGGGGGTAGTCAGTGCGTGGGGTGGTCCTGCCCCCCCATGTGGCTTCCTGAATGGGCAGGGTAGAGAAGAGGGGGCTTGAAAAG
>JAOXXN010000471.1:21539635-21558887 GCA_026770055.1 Myrmophylax atrothorax | reverse complement strand
AACATGTATTACAGCAGGATATTATTCAGAATACTTTTGAATCCAAGCACTTCCATGATTTCTTTTATTCAGGCCACATGGTCACAACTACCAATGTCTTACATCTTTTAGGGACAATCAGATTCAATGCTAAAATTAATTTCCTCCTAATATGCTTTGTGGATTCAAGAAGATAAATCTTATTTCTACAATTCATTTCAAAGTACACTCAAAATAGATGAAAAATAAGATATGCTGTAAAAGTAACTAGAAACATTATCCTGTCTGAAAGGCAGACTTGAAAAGATTGAACCATTTGACTAACAGCGGTAATGCAGAATATGATGGGCACAGTGTCTGGAATAATTAGGCAACAACAGACAGCAAAATGACAAGAAGAAAGGGATAAAACAGAAAATTTGACTGTCAGGCAAAAGTGTATGAAACTTCTTCCTTCCAACCTCCAATTCTTTACTATTCTCTGCAAAGTCCCAGGTTTCTTTATCAAGCCTACTGCAATAATTTATTATTGTTATACTGACAGATTAAATTCCACCACATGCCATTCATGCCTATAAGTTCAATTAAAATGACAAGACTGACATGCATGGGTAACTTTTGTGCAAAAGGGAAAAGAGAGGCAGCTCTTCAATGAAATTAAATTCCAATATCACTTATGGCAAGGTATTTCTGAAAGCACAGAAGAAAAATTGTGGTCCTGAGTTTCCATCCCTGGAGACAGTTAACCAATAAAAACTATATCTGGGTTTGATTAACTCTGCATGTTTTTCTTGACCTCATTAACAGAATCAGCTGATGGATTTCTAGATCAATTTGCATGCAAATGTAAAAGAAAAGGAGTTGTGCTGTAAGAGCTATCCACTTTTCTAGACTCTTCCTTACCTCATTTCATCTTTGTGTAGGCAAAACTGGGCAATGAATGGGCAGAGGAAGAAATGTGTCCTCTTTTAACCGTCAGATTCTCAAGATCCCAGAACAGAATGCTTCACATTCTAGTCTCACGGCAACTTTTTAAGCCAGACTTGTCCAAGACTTTAAAGAAATAGTCTCCCCTTGGCAATGTGTAGGCTGTTCTTTTCAAAATCTTGAGGTATATACAAAGGGAAAACTAAAATAATACAGTTAGTGGAATGAGTAAGCATTTTTTGATCATATCTTTCAACTATGTAAACAAAAAAACTTTAATGGGATCAACTCATATGTGCTTCTTGTATAGCCTTGGTAGCAGTAAAAATACAAGGTCAACCCCGCACTTCACTAATTCACTATCCAGTTTGAACCAAATCTCCAATGAAGCCAATGATAGTGTAATTAATAAAGATATTAAAATTCAGGACCCCTCCTTTTACATTTTATAATGACAACAGAAAAATGTCCCTTTTCCTGGAATATATTATTTTGAATTTTACTTTCTAATAGTATGTAAATAAATACAATGAAGGTACATAGACACCATTACAATGACTGTCATGACCAGGCAACAGCTAAGCCCCACACAGCTGCTCTCTCAGTCCCCTTGTGTTGGAATGGGGGAGAGAATCAGAAGAGTAAAAGTGAGAAACCTCATGGCTTAAGATAGACAGGTAAAGCAAAAGCTGCGTGTGTAAGCAGAGCAAAACAAGGAATTAATTTCCCACTTCCCAAGGGCAGGCAGGTGTTCAGCCATCCCCAGGGAAGCAGGGCTCCACATGTAAGTGTCCTGGCAGCACAAACACCATCACTCCAAATGTCTTCCCCCAGCTTTGTATGCTGACCATGACACCATTTGGTGTGGGGTATCCCTTGGGTCAGGTGGAGTCAGCTGTCCTGGCTTTGTCCCCTCCCAACTCCTTGTGCACTCCCAGCCTCCTCACTGGTGGAGTGGCATGGGCAGAGGAGCAGAAAAGGCTTTGCTCAGCAATAATGAAAACATCTTTGTATTATCAACACTGTTTCCAGCGAAACCCAAAACCTAGTCCATATTAGCTACTGTGAAGAAAATTAACACTATCCCAGCCAAACCAGCACAATCCTTCAGGTTTTAATTCTTGACAAAAGGTTCACATGATTCTTTGATTCATATGATATTTTATAAACATAGGACACTAGGACTCATTTATAACTCAGTTCCACTCCTGAGCCCCTGTATTAATATAGAGATAATGGAGGCAGGCAATGCAACTAGATGAGGGTAGGTAAAACTGAGAGGGAAAATATAGGTCCCTAATGTCATATTGATCTGTTTCTAGAGGGTAGACACTTAACTATTAGCTACATTAGCAAAGCTTTTACCCACTGAATCAGTCACAAATATCTACAGACTTACAGTAATACAATATCTGTATAACACATGGGTAGCTGTTATTTTTGTACATATATAGCTCCAAAAATCAAGGCAATTCAGAAGAAAAGAGTCAACACAAACCCTTCCTGTTATTAGTTTGTTGATTGGTAGGCTAGTATATATTATAAACTAGAATATACATACATATACACACACACACAAAGTTGTTTTGCTAGGCAAAACAAAGATGTCAGGAAGGTACTGCTGAAAGAACTATCAAAGATAGGCAGCTGGGCAGCACAAGGACAAATGAAATTCACTGTTGAGAAAAGGAAGGGTAGCAGAGAATATGTGAGAAAGTGCAGACAATATAGTCACTTTGAGATGAAGGATCTCTAAGTTTATTAATAACAACAGACATGGCAGTGTTTGTCTACCTTGAATACTACGTTCAAAAACACTCCCTCTTTAAACAGATGCAACATGCATGGCTAAGTAAGAAAAGGACACAGAATGATCAGAGATACAGATTCTATGCATAGAATGACTGAAAATCCCCGAAATATTTTACAATTAAACCAAACTTGTGTTAATAATCCATCAAGAAGAAAGCACAAGAAAAACACCTTTTATTTTGAACCCCTGCTAGCTAATCTAAAAAGTGATCACTTTGATGAATTAAAAAAAAAAAAGATTTTTTTTTGAGATTTCAGTAACACTTGGGAAGGGGGTTCCACTTTGATTTGTTATTGTATTTTAATTATTCCTACTTAAATACACAAGTTTTGCCTCTGTAGAGGGCAGAATGACTATCCATTGATTGCACAACATGTTAGAAACAATAGTCAATGTTCGGATTAAAATTTCTCACTGTAAAAAGGGTTTGCAGAATTACTTTTGTCAGATGTACCAAGGACCAAAAAGTCACCTGGTAACTTAAAAGAAGATGAATATAAACATTCAAACTACACACCATCAAATGATGGCATTAGAAAGACCTTAATGGAATAAGATCATTAACTTGGCATCTTCGAGTCAACACCACAAGAGAAAGAGGAGGTTTGTCATCCCCAGAGCTGAGCTTTGTCAGCATTGATCTGGATTTATGAGCCAGTAAGATAATCCATCATGATTACCTGTCCTGTTGCTCACTATTACCACATCTTCAAGGAGGCCATTTCATTGTATGCTCTTCCTGTCAGGCTTAGCTGAAGTATAATTGACTTGAAGACCACCTATACTTACAGGTTATTCATATACAAATTAATGGATGCTAGTGAAGCTGTTCATCCATTAAGCACAGCATTAGCTTTCACAGCATTCATTTACCTATCAAAGATACTTTATTTATCACAGATTTTCTGTAAGCTTGTTTGCTAAGAGATCATGCAGGGTATCGCTGCTCTCAATGAATTTTATGACTTATACATAAAATTTGAAAAATGAAAACTCATATAATTTGCCTCTTAGTTGGTACACAATGTTTGTAAGCTAATGACTTTTCTAATTTCTGTTCATGAGAAGAACACAGTTCAAAAACTCTGGGTTTATTCCCCTTTCTGTTAAAAAAAATACCAGCAAACAGAGCTTTGATTAGCTAATAATTAACAGTAATCTTGAAACTTAGATTAATTTTTATCACATTAAAATGCTATGTATTCATTGATTCAAAAAGATGAAAAAGACTGAAGAATTTTAAAACTTGATTGTCAGGAGAAGGAACTGATGAGTCCATTTTCCAGCCTTGCTCTGGATGCTTATTTTGTATTCAGATTCACACCTAGAGCCAGCTTTCAAATTTGAGTAGAGACACAAAGTTTTGAATTGGAGACCATCACACTCCGTTATTATTCTAAGCGATACTTGACTTGGTGGCTCATTATCATTATCTTCACAGGGATATCATTCACTCAGAAAATCCTTCTTCATCAGGTTTCACAGAAAAGATTCATAAAGCCATCTCGAGGTTGAAAATCCTGCTAGGGTTAAAGCATTGGGTCCAGCACTTAGCAGTCTGGCATTTATCAGTGCTTATGCAGGATGCTTGCTACCTCAGAGACAAGTAAAAGTGTAATCTTACTGATGGCTGCATAACTTAAGATATTTAAGTTGTCATCTAGGCTGAAGTCCTTGCCCAGATCCTTTACGACAGGCAAGCACGACAAAATGAGCGAGATTCTCTTATTACGGAATCTCATTTGCACCTATAAATTTGAAAAATTTCAACGTACTGACCTGAAATTGTCTCTATTATTTGCAGGGTCCTTCCTTAGCTTTTACTGTAGCAGCTGTTTGCAGAAATGGGAACAAATGTTTTGCCTGTTTAAAAAAATACCCCTGTGCATTTTTACATTGAGAAATCCAAAGCAGTAAAGAACTTGTTGGAATGACTTTGAAGTATATGGTCAGGAGCTTAATTGTGGCATTTCCTGACTGTGGACAGCTCAGCTTTCCAATAAATAGACACTTTTATTCCATCTTTTTGCAAGTATACTTTTTTTCCAACAGAATATTATGACTTCTATATAGAACAAAGTAGCATAATTCTTATTTAGCTGTACTGATCTTGACTCCCGGTTTCTCTAGCTGCCCAGGAAAAGACAGAAGATAAGATACATTTTCCTTTTAATAATCTTGTATTCATGTGAAACATTTGGGAAGAAACTCATTAATATTCTACATTTGAGAAACATCAACAAGTGTTTCCACTTGTTTGATTGCTGTTACCTTCGCACCTCCTTCTACACTACCCAAAGATAGGAAGAGTTATATTGTGCTGCATTTAATGCTAATCATTTCAGTACCAAGAAATTTTAAATCCTCTCAATTACCCATTATTTTTAGTTGATTCACTTATCTTGTTTTTAAATTAAACAAATTCTAAACTAAACAAATTTTCTTTCTCTGTAAATTGTCTTTTTTTTGCAAATCAACATTCAAATTTCATTTGTAAAAGCCCTATTTGCACTATATAGAGATGCTATCTAGAAATAAAATCACTAGAAAGATCAATTTTTAGAAACTTCTTTATCCATGCTGTCAAATTCTAACCTCTTATACTGACTTGAAATATGTTACAAGCATTATTTTACTAAATACCCATCATCTTTGTTGATAACTACAAGCACAATGAATTTAGTCAGGAAAAGTGTGCTTTAGTCAAGCTTATATGGCATTGAGAGTTTATAGCAGACGTTCTCAATGGCTATGATTTATTTTATGCTTTATAATCCTATTCCATATATTCAGTAACATCTTACAGCCAGTATTCTTTAGTTTGAGATCAGACAGAGAAATACTTATAGGCCTGGTACTGTGGCATTATTAATTAACGAAATGAATCCATCATGCTTGCCTTATTTTAGACTCGTGCCTGTGTCTCAAGGATTTAAATCTGATAGGTCTCTCACGATCACACAGTAACATGAAATTGATTCTGAGACATTGTTTCTTTCATGCTTGCACTTCGAGTTCATGGGAATGTACAAACCGACCAGCATGTTGAGCAGTGATTTTGCACCCTGCACAGATGCCATTGACATATTCAGGTGATATTAAAAAAACCACAAACAATTTGAAAACTAGCTGTGTTGTCTAAAGTTACTGCCCCACATTAAGAAGAAATCTGCAGTCTTGAGGTTCCTGAAAAGGACCCAAATCAGGCTGTGAGTGAAGCAGTAGTGCTATCCATGCAGACATCAATTACAATAAACTCCACCCCAGCCTGCTGCTAAACTTGTAGTTGTGCTAACTCATCTTCATGATCTGTGCTGCAACCAGGATCAGTGGCACAAATGTAACATGGTATATTGGAGGAAGGACAAGGGTATGAAGCACCCTCTGACATCTCCAAATCCTATGAGCACCTGCATGAGTAAGGCAGCTGGGACCCAGTGCTGTCTTTGCCATTACTGTGCTATATAATTTAGATTCCTGATGCTGTGCTGTGTATTTATATTTATACATACACATACAACTGAGTACACTTTTATGTCTGTATACATGCAGACAAATCATGCAACATTATCCAGCATATGCTTTGACTCGTATGTGTTTGTAAACTGAAGCCATTTTAGATTTCCTAGAGACCACCATAAGTTTATTCCACATATATGGTGGCAATATGTACTTATTCAACTATATTTCATGTTGGCCACCTGTAGAGAAAATACAGAACAGATAGCATGTATGGATGTTATCTCAAGAACAGAAGCAGAGGCTCAGTAGGCTTTAACTTTTGAACTGGTTTACAAACAGTAACCACTCCGTGGTATTTTCTTGAGTGAATGGTACCTATTTACATCTCTTCTTACTGAGGTCAACAGGAGTTCTACCACTTACTGTAGCATTAGCTCACTGCTGCTATCTTTTGAAAATGTCGTGTGCAATAAATATGCAAATGATTGCAGTCATTTTTTAAGTCCATATTAAAAAATCTAAATCCTAAAGGGTATCTGCTCATCCTGTTTATTTTTTCCTTTTAGCTCCTAGAGTTGTGACATGTTTAAATTCATGCAATGGCTGTTTTTCCAGGTAGATCCTCATAAACATTGCAAAATATTAATGAAGTTGTTAAGGAAGCGGAAGGCACACAACATCAACAGTCATCATATATTTAATTCACTGCTTTGTTCATTCTTTCCCCATTACAAATGTACTAAATGACAATATAATTATAACCCAAAGCTGTGGGTAATTATATGCAAAGTGCTATAATAGCAATAAAACCCTAATGCTGAGAGAGAGAGGAAAAAAGAGTCTGAGGGAAGACAGACTCAAAATAACCATTACTCATTGTACTCCTGGGTACCCCCTAAAATTGTTTCATTCTGATGGCTTACCCAACCTGCAAATTACCTGAAAAAAATTCAGGTCAGGTATAGAGAAAACAAATTAATTACCAGGAAATTACTTGCTGGTGTTGAGCCAAGTATTAGCTCATCAGCATTCAGCACCACTGGAAGAGACTAGAGCGAATGAGAACAATACTGACTTCTTGTATTAGGAACTGGAAGCAGAGAATGGAAAACGGAAAAGCCTATTAGAAACTCCATGTCTAATGCTATAGCCTTTCTTTCAACCAAGCTTGAGCTCAATGTCCAATGGCAGAGTGTGCACTACCAACAGATCACCATTCTGTTCTTTGCACCTTTCTCCTGCAATGGCTGCACTATCTTCAGGAATCCACTCTCTGGCTCTCCATAGGGCCTGGAAAGAGCTTCCTGACAAGTACTCTCCCTACACCTTCTGATCTCTCACAGGTTCAAGAGGGTCCCACCTGGCAGAAAAGCTCCCCTACTCCTTTGGCATTTGGAATGATTCTACCAGCAAAGCAGCCAAGACCAACAGTCTCAGAGCTTAGATATCCTCTCATCTTAGCTAAACAGATTCTTTTCTGGATAGAAATGAGAGCCTATCTCACACAATTTGTCAAGGGAATGTTTTACTTGTGTTTGTTCTGTGTTTTTTGGAATCAGAAAGAAATGCCATATAGCTATCGCTTCATTAGCAGAGCAGTTATATGCAGCAGTGTGCCCTAGAGACGGAACTTAATTGAGATAAAGCACACAAAAACTGTGAATTACATGACAGGCAGAATTGGCAGCTTGTGATAATGAAGGAGAGTCCCTGTTTATCTTACTGATATGTACAGTATGTTACAGCTGAATTAGTTAAACTTACACAAATACCACGAGAAGCTCGAGACCCTGCTACCATACTTGCTCTTGCAGACTTGTCATGTTTGAATTTCTCCTGCTAAAATATATTTTAAAGGGAAAAAAAAATAGCACCCACAGCAGAATAGAGCAAAAAGCCACACAACTTGAAGACTTAATTCTGAACTTTCCTTACTGAACTACCTCCTACTGTACCAAGGTAAATGACTGTTCTGGTTTCAGCTGGTTCTTCCAGTATAGGGCTTGGGTTTGGATTCAGTATGAGAATAATGTTGATAACACACTGATATTTTGGTTCTTGCCAAGTAGAGCTTACCCTAAGTCAAGAACAGTTTGGTTTCCCATGCTCTGCCAGTGAGCAGGTACACAAGAGGCTGGGAGGGAGCATTGCCATGCTCTGAATATAATCTTGGGGGAGGTACCTGAAAGGGGGCCTATCGTTGCTCTGGTATGAGATGGGTATTAGTCAGCAGGTGGTGAGCCACTGTGTTGTTCATTAATTGTTCCTCCTGGGTTTTAGTTCTCTCTCTCTCTACTTTTCATACTACGAGGAGGAGGAGTAGTAGTAATATGAATATTAGTAGCATTATCAGTATCTTATTACTATATTTTGTTTCCATTACTAAACTCTTGTGTCAACCCACAAGGTTTACCTTTCCTTTCCAATTCTTCTCCCTAGCAGTGAGGGGAAAGTAAGCAAGCAGTTGGTGGGTGGTGCTTAGTTGACAGCTGGGGTTAAACAGAACAATGACTTAAGAAACTAGCATAATCATAAAAATTAAAACTGTTTCCATTGCACAGCACCTGTTTTTTGTTCACCCTTTCCCTAGTTGGCAGCTGAAATGATCATCTATAAAGTGTTTGGGCTTTTCAGACAGCTGACTGAACCCCTCTGGCTTCCTCCCTCTGTGCACAGGAGCACTGCTTTGCAGGAAGACCCTTCTCCCCTATGCTGAGAGCTCACAAAACCATTCCGGGTCTCACCTGTGGAAGGAGTGAATGTAAAAATGCTTAACACCACTTGCTGAGTGCTCTGCATCTTATGTGGCACCTGACACACTCATGTGTATCTCAAAAGCAAGGTCTTCACAGGTGGCTTTTAGCTGCCACCAAATGGGAACTGGGGTTGTACAGGAGCAGAGAGTGAGTAAGAAAAGCTCATTACTCCTTTAGATTGCACAAATTCCCCAATACACCAGGTATTTGAACAGGGCTATTTTTTAAAAAAAAAAATAAGCCTAAAATTCATGAACAATTTTCAAGTAAAATCATCTGATTTTTAATATCCAAGTACTGATTTGTTTGCCTATGTGCTCATTTGGCTTGGTGTATGGAGTAAGCAAGCACTGAAGTATGTGACCATGAGTACAAAGCAGCTGTAAAAACTTATTGAATCTGAAAGGTTGTGACAAATATCTGCTCTGCACTGATTAAGTCCTGGATAAATTATTATGTATGATTCAAAAATGCTTAAACCAGAAAATACAATTACAGTCACCAAGTATGACTTCCGTCATGTTAGGTGTACACTTTTATTCTCTGTTTTTAGCTGAATAAGAAAATGTTTTGATAAGCAATAAATTGTATAAAAATGCAAATAAAGGACAAAATTATTTAAAGTCACCTTGGCACCTACCCAAAAATGAACACACACACCCCCTAAACAAAAGGACTGCTTTTGAATATGTGTTTGAAAAATCATGGCTTTTCTGATGCAAGACAAGATTTTATACTATTTATACATTTTCAAAGTTTCTGGGATGAAGGGACATTCATTCCTTTAGTTTGTCTGACAACAGACAACTTACATATTATCATAACAGAACAAGAAACCAAATCCCTCCTCCACCTCTCCTCACAGCACAGGTGTAGCATGGGAGCACTGCCCTTGAGGTGACACCAGTAACACAGGCATGAGACCTACCACAGTTCTTGAACCCCTGCTAAATTTGCCAACAAAAACAGCCACAGTTAGTTCTAATTGCAGTAATGGTGGTTTTGATACCTGTCCATCAAGAGTCCCACCTCTGAGTTGCTCTAAGCCCATTTTCTGCCTGATGTGGTACTCTCTGTCACTCAGGGACATCAAGCAGTATGTGGCCTAACTCAGCACACTGCTGTCCATCAGATGGCTTAGTTACACTGTTGGGAAAATTACGTAAGAAATTCAAAAACTACAAAAACCTCCCATCCTCCTATTCTTTAGACAACAATTTGAAAACATACTGGCCCTCAAAGTCATAGAACTTCATAGCTCAGGATAGTCAGGGCTTTTCCCTCCACATCTAAATCTAATGCAACAGGAACAATAAACAGGCATCACTGCAGCCTTGTTGCATCTGTGGATATTCCATGTCACATGATGTCCTCAGCTCATTTCTCTCTAAACAGCCATGCCTCTTTTGAGAGCTGCTAGCAGTGGATGCTTATTGACACGATTTGCCACTCTGGTGAGTGACTTCAAGCGGTGAGACAACATAATTTGCCTACTCCCTCGAAAACTTCTGCCAGCCTCAGACATGCCAGTGAACTAACAACAATAAATACGTGCTATCGGCAACCACACATCAGGCACTCTGCTTAATACCATCACCATGTATTTGCAAACAGGTCAGATCAGGTCTAGAACTGATTCAAGATATCTTGAAGAATTCATCATCAGGAATCAAAGGCATGATAGAAGGCAGGAGATGAGCTGACATGAGAGGGCCACAACAGTTATCTGAAGACTGAACTGGGACAGGAAAGAGGGCAAGCTAAGTCATTACGGGATGAAAGTAAGTTTACCGCTGTAGCCTTGGTCTGTAAGGTGCTAAGCAGAAATTTCATTGGATATTCAGATTTGACAACTCTACCAGCTTTCACACAGGCAAATACAGTCATAAAGTTATATCTCACCTGACAACACATAAGATTTCTACATCTCAGGTAAATGGAGGCATTTTCCCTCTGTCTTTGGTGTTTGGGGTTTTTTTGTTGTTATTTGTTTGGTTTTTGTTATTTGTTTTTCTAATCTGGCAGTACAATTTATAAAGTTTGGTGCAACCAAAGCAATTTGATGGACAATATGAAATAGCTGGTTTTCCTTAATTCTGTTTCTTTTTACATGCAAAGAAAGTATAGATTTGTTCTGAATGAGTGAAAGCTTTTTGGCTTAAGGTGCTGAAGTATCAATGAGTAAAAAAGGAAATACACGAGATGAGGCATCAGTGAGTCTTGTCTAACAGTCTGCATTTATTTGACTGGAATACAGAGTCACTGACAGTTCTTGCAGACTGCTCTGCCAAAGCAACACTTAATACCTACAATTACAAAGCAAGGCTGGTGTACCTTTTCTCTTAAAATATTTTACCAAACTCTCCCAGTAAATCCCCTGGAGTTCTACATGCTGCTCTGGGGCTCAAGAGCACAAGAAGGACGTGGACCTGTTAAAGCAGGTTCAGAGGAGGACTATGGCAATGATCAGAGAATGGAACACCTCTCTTATGGAGACAGGCTGAGACAGTTGGGGTTGTTCAGCCTGAAGAAGAGGAGGTTACAGGGAGACTTTATTGCAGCCTTCCGATACATAAAGAGGGCTTATGAGAAAGATGGAGAGAGGATTTTTGCTCGTGCCTCTAGTGACAGAAAAAGGGGTAATAGTTTTAAATTAAAAAGGTTATATTTAGATTAGATATAAGAAAGAATTTATTTTCCTCAATGAGGGTTGCCTAGGGAAATTGTGGATTCCTCAGCATCCATGTTCACTGTCAAGCTGGATGGGGCTTTGAGCACATTTGTTATTAGTTTTTGCTTAATAGCTTGCTGCATGATTAGATGCTATAGTTAGTGCTCATCTTTATGCTACAATATTAAGTAGAGAAACTAGGGGAGGAAAGGTTGCCTTAGAATTCTACATATTTGTACACTTTTATATAGCTATGTAGTTTCTTACCTTTGAGGTAGTAGCAAGCAGCTTCTAGCCCCTGTTCTACATTCCTGGATTTTCTGTCTCAAGGGTCAGATAGTAGCCAGAACATAACATATAGGGCATATGTACCAGAATTAGAATAATAAGGCACCATTTTAGTCAAAACAAGAAAGAAGACCCAGGAACCTTGGAAAAGCTCCAATAAGGGAAAGTGGCATGAAGATGATGATGATGATGGATGAAGTAAGGGGTCTTGAAACCTCTGACTCAGTTCCAGAGGGGGCAGATCCAGGGAGGTTCTGGGAGTAGACAATTCTTAGATTGGATGTAACTTTTAGTTATGATAGTAGTGTTATAAACTAGTAAGACCCATATACGAGAGAAGTAGAAGTAGCAGTGAAGCGGAGTGGAATTGAAATCTAGTGCTTATCTACAGCGTTCATCCACATACCAGGGGGAGCTTCCCACTTTGTGTCCAGGAGAGTCATGAAGAACCTCATGTCCTGCTTGAAGAAGACGAGGCCAGTACTGGGGGCAGAGGGTGCATCTCTCTGTATACTTTCTATACTTTGTACACCTAAAACCTTGTAAGTAAAGAACTTCCCTCTACCTTACTCAGATAATGTTGTCTCAGCAAGATTTTCCCTGTATTTAAGGCAACAGAGCAACCTGATCTGGTGGAAGGTGTCTCTGCCCATGGCAGGGGGATTGGAACTATATGGTCCCTAATTTCCTTTCCAACCCCAGCCATTCTGTGATTCTACAGTGATGAATATCATAGTAAATATAATTCCAGATCATCAAAATACAGTTGTAGACCCTATTTTGAAAAGCATGCTTAGATATGGGAGTAAGGCTGTTTTATTTTTCGAAAAGAAAGGAAAAAAAATGTTAGCCTATGGTCAATCTAAAAATTTTTGTTCAACCAAAATAAAATATTGTGTAATAGCCTTCAGATCTTTTACCTTCTTTTTGACTTTGAAGCTCCTTCAAAGGAAAATAAAACCATTTCCCCTCCCAGAAGTTTAAACAGAGCTCAGTGTCCCTGAGTGGTGACCACCAGGATAAGTGGATGCAGAAAACCTTCCAGTTTGTTTTATGATCTGAGGCCATAGCTGAATTCCCATTCTCTACAAAACACATACATTTCTCTGAACACAGCTCACCTGGTTATTTGGAGTTTTATGCTTTTCCTTTCTGGGATCACAGTGTACATGCTAGCACAATGACACAGTCACTTCCACCTACAACAGGCTCTCCAACTCTAAATCATGCCCTTCCCAACAAAAATCACTTCAAACCTCTTGCTTCTATCTAACCTTGCTAATGGACATGTGTTTGTGTGTGGGGAGACAACCGTAAATCATGTTTAACAGCAGCAGTACAATCTATACATAAATTACAGTGATGGGTTAACTATGGCCTGGAACACATTTTGCAGTGAATCTCTGAGCTTATGTAAAGTAAAAAGCTAGAAAAATGAGGACAAACCGTTCTAGGAGTAGTGGCCCTCTCCACTATCACCTTTGCCAGCTACATGGAGTTCTTACAGGAGTTTCTATATGTAGGTGGTATGGGTTCCCATACCACTCAAAAGGCTACTCACCTTCTGAGCTAGTGAAAGCACTTTCTATGCAGCTCCTTGTCCCAAACTGAAATAAACTCCTTGACTTTTTACAGTCTTCCAGATCTGAGCTGCCAGTCAGTCAGCCTTGCACTGGATGACCTCATCACTAGGCAACCATCCATGAAGGCCACTTCTCCTTGAGGATGTTCACTTATTGTTTAAATGTATTTCATTTCCTTGGAAGAGCTGACTGTTGTTTCACCTGACAACTTGCTTTTTTGTTAGCCTCATGCTGGTGGCCTTTAGAATTATTTTTCTGATGTGGAAGTAAGACAAAGACAGAAACCTGACTGCACAGTCAGAATGAAATTTTCCATTTCAATAAACATGCAGTAATCTGAACAATGTACCTAGCTGAATAATCGTATTGATTACAGTTACTATGGCACATCAAAAGGCACGCCACATGGTCACATTTTTGCCATAAATGCAAACCAATAACAGAGAAAATACTTTTTATGCTCCCCTTAGCATTGTAAAAGGTACCCTCAGACCTTACCTAGCTTCCACCACGGAGAATAATTGTACCCCTTAGGCAAAAGGCTCCCATTTACCATGACAATGGAATGAAATATTCCACAATGGTGGTGAAGATCATGGGAAAACTGCCCTTCTGCAGGAAGCTCTATATCTAGTACCAGGCAGGCTAGTTATGCAACGCTTGCCACTCCACTTCTATGAAAAGCCAAATAATGCAAAATCCCTGACTCATACAGTGGCCAAACCACACTGACACCACACTGCAGCTTTAGCTGTGCCCTCAGGATGCACAGGGGCTCTGTGTGCCCTGCTGGGTCTCATGGGAGATGGGGACAAGAAGGTTGGCCAAGGCCTCATTGGACAGAGAAGAGAAAGAGCCTTGGGGGCCAAGAAAAAAACCCAACTAATTGATTAACAATAGTGCGGGTAGCCCCCTTCTGCTTGCTGAGGGAGTTTATAATTGAAAAGGTTCAAATCTGGCTAGAAAAGCTGCCTATTTGACGTTACTGTACGTTGTTATTTGTGCTGAAATAACTTGCCTAACAAGGCTAGTTTATTTTCAGTTTGCTTCTGGGATAGCAAATCAGTACATGCCAAATAATAATAAAAAAAGCAAAACAAAATATGAAGCAACAGCCCTGAAACTCCTTTTCTGTATTTCTGTTCTTTATAGTACTATTCTACAAACAGCACCTGAAAGACATAAATCAGCAGTACTTTTGGCATACCTAAAATAAGCATGTATATCTGTGGCTGATTCTTTCTCTTTGCAGAGTCATTTCGATCACCCTAATGAAATCATAATCAGTGTCCATCCTTTCAAGATGGAACAATTAAGAATCAATTACATTTTACACTGACTACTCTGTAACTTATGTAATTGGGAAGCAGCTATATTGTCATTTTCACATGGTTACACTGAATTACACAATCATTTAAATGGCGTTACACTGAGAAATTGCATGTAAAGTTATTCATATTAAGTTCTGCAACTTAAGGACTCTTTGTGAACCAACTGCCCACTTGGAACAGACTCTGAATTTAATAAGTACAGCCCTGTGACAATGAAGGGAAAGAAAAAGTTCCTTAGTAAGTCAGAAGTGTTATCATTAGTATCTTTTAATGCAAAGTGGTTACATGCCAGTGAATTATTTCAATTACTCTATTATATTGCTGAGCTAAAGAAAAGGAGCAATTGATAAAAATGTGGTGAAAACTTCATAATATGCAGAAATTAGGAAAAGGGCTCAAAAAGCTATTACTGAGTACATTCAGCTGGTACCTTCAAAATTCAAAAGATACTAACATTAAATGGGAGAACTAATTTAGCTCACAGTGCGCTTTGGGGATTTGAGTAACTTCATATTTGTAAAATGCCTCTATAATGCTCTGAAGCTAAACTTGAGCAAGGGTTTTAATTTTTGCTTGCAGCACAGTGAGATATAAAACACACCTACAGCGAAGTGATAATATAAAGTTTTCATTTTTGACTGATCCAAAACAAGAACCTTAGGGCCTGAAAAAATTGAAAATGTGGTACAAAAATAACCACTTCAAAGGAGAGCCCCACCTGAACACAACAGGAGGTGTGTGAGTCAGAAGGGGCTGGCTGAATTCATGAAAGAAGCTGACAGGGACAATTTCTTGCCCTTCAGGGGACTGATAACTCTGATAAAGTTTGAAAATCTGAGGCTGATAAATAGAAACCCAACCTGAGCAAGGTTAGGGTGTGCATTAAATATAAAGGATTCTAAAATATTTGTCTGTCCTCCATCAATCTAGCTATGGAGTTAAGCATAACTAATGGAAATACAGAAAGAAAGCACCACCATTTTGTGTAGCAGTAACTACTTTTTCCTCAATGGAAAGCTCTCCTGTTTAAGCACAAAGTTTAAAACAAATAAATATAGAACCTAATAAATTTTTTAAATGTTTGCCTTCACATATAACATTGCTTTTTCTGTTGAGAGCACAGAGGTGTTCAGATATCTCATCTTTCTAGCACTGTCTGGGAAAGGTTAGATGCAGATGTAAATATTGAACAATCCTCTTCATTAGGAACCACACATCAGTCACTCTCCTCTTCACAAGAAAATACATTTTTAAGTAACAAGAACATAAATTTCACCGAAGTATATCTAAAATCCTCAATGTCATTTGACTGCATCTGTTCTCAAGTTGGTCCCTTCCACAGTATTTTTGTTTTTGCATTGGAGAGTAACCATTATCTTCTGCTTTATTGAGATTATTACTTTGTATCTGAATCAGATATACCAAGGCAAGATACCAGCTTCTTTCTCATTTAAGAACAATGCCTTCTAGCCTTAAGGCTCCAGAAAATCTGCATTCAGCTTGTCCAAAATAAAATCAGGCTTTATTGGAAAATTCCTTAATTAGCAAGGAAAGTTCAAAAATAAGAGGTAGTTTACAAAGAGACTCATTTGGTTGGACATTATGAGAAGGACTGATAGAGGAGAATAAAGATTTAATTAGAGTTTGAGACTATTACTGGCAATGCCCAGAACTGAATGTTTTCTTATTTTTAAGGTTGTCTCTGAGAACAAGCTCAAGTCCTGCATAATTTGAGGAAATTGCACTGCAATATGTCTCATAAATACAATTCATTCTCTACTTTTTCTACTGCCCATCCATCTCATGAACAAGGTGACAGATGATTCATAATGTTACCTTATCAAAGCATTTTGGTTTGATTCATGGTCTGGACTGTTTCAACCTTCCATAATCTAGATAAATGCAAAGGTATTTCCCAAGTAATATTTTACGAAACTGCACAATTAAAAAACCCCTTATTGTCTTCAGCTAATTCAGCCTCATTATCAGCTTGTGAGAGGTCTGTCGGAATGTACTAATCAGAAGAAAACCTTGGAAGCTGAATGTCCAATGCCAGTGAAATAGTACCTTAATAGAAAACAACATCACAAGTTGCATAGTGAAGGATGGATGAGTATTCATGTCTGATGAGAAACTCATCATAAGCATCAAGATTTCTGAGAGATTTCTTAATGGGCTTCACACTCATTTTTTTCTAATAGTTTTGAAATTTTTTAAAGATAAGATGGGACAGCTAAATGCATAGATGAACTCAGGACTAAATAGCTTGCTCTGAGCAGATTTATGGTTGATTTTTAAAAGTTCAAAAGCTACCTTTTCTCTAGCCCTCCTATGGGAACACAATACTATTAACTGCCAAAAAAGTTCTTAGCAAGCACTACCACTGGCACAACTTCTGCATTAATTGAAATCGTTGCCATTTTCATTCCAACTAACTTTTAACACAGAGTTATTTCAAAACTGTTTAAATCTTCACAAATCAGTATTTTTGCCAGTCTCCATTATTTCCATTTTACAGGTGGGTAAATTGAAGGACAGAGAAGCTATGACTCCTCTAAAACTGAGTCATACTGACTTCCATCCCTTGGCTTCAGCTGACAAAATGTGCTCTGTGTCCTTATGCCCCAGAGCAAATCAAAGCAGCTTTTTCATTAAGTTTCAGACATGTCTCATCCACACTGTTGTCTGCTGGTCATGGAAAACATAATGAAGTAAACTAAGTTTGCACATGCACCAAAGTGACCTCAAAATTTCTCTTTGCTTTTTTATACTCACAAAAAGTATATTGTCAAGAAGATTATATCAAATTTTTAAAACTACCCAAGAGAGTTTGTTTTACATAATAGGGCCCTGAAATGGAAATTCACGATAAAAAATTTCTGACATGGTCTTAGCTACAGGCACTAGCAAAATTCTCTGGTCTGTGCAGTCTGACTAATTCATTGGTACATTTTACATTCACTTATTCTGTATACCCTCACTTGATCTCATTGGCACTTGAAATTCTGGCTAAGAAATAGCATATGAGCACTCAGGCATTTTACCCCTATCCAAACCATATGACAATATCAGCCTCTACATTGATCATTAGATTTCTATTAGACATCTAATGCAGTGCCCAGCTTAATATTCTGGCTAAAATGGAGTAATTAAGAATGATATATGGGGTGAAAAATCTTCTGTCTTCTTGTGGACATTAATTAAATAGAAAGGGGTTATACATTTGATCTCATTCATTCACTCACTACAATACCCAGGGAAACAGATTTTTGACTAAATATGCCTGTGCCTAGTAAAATGTGGTTTATATCCTCACTGTGCTTTGGCCAACTGTAAAGAATTTATTACACTGGCAATCTGGACTTAAGTCTATTGAAAATTATGCATGCTTTGGGTTCCACGAAAACATGTTTTAAATTATTCCAGTGATTCCTTTCTGTAATATTAGTCAACCAAATCCTCTATATTAGCTTCTCTAAGTGATGAAAAACGAAGTCTAAGTCCTGGGTAACCCACAAATCACTTCATGTCATTTGTGGCTAAATGAATGCATTAGCTAGTGAAGTTGTCCCCTGTTGACTCAGTGGAGATGTCATAAAAGAGTATGATCTTCAAAGATAATTTTAGCAGCCTTGCAATGTCTGTATGGCATCACTACTCAAGGTCACCAGCAGCATTAGTTAAGTAGTTATGAATTTATCCATCATCATGAGCAATTTTTGCAAGATCACAGCTAGTTTAAACAGGGCTTATGTATATTTTAACCGAGCTGCACTGATGACAGCAGTTGCAGCATAGACTGACTCATCATCATTTATCCTGGAGCTCTAACATGCAGAATAGCTTTGACTGCAGTTTTGTACTGTGTAGAGCTAATACAGACATATGAAATAGGGTGGCACCTTGGGCCTGCTCCCCTGCCTCCTTATTTGTGTTCCTATTCAGCACCAATAAATCTCTAAAATACAAGTTCCTTAATGTTAGGCTGTGCAATAAATAGCTCATCTGCAGAAGTGGAAAGGAGTAGAGGCACAATAGGAGATGTGGAGCCTGTATATCACCGTGTCCTCGCACCACCCAGGCCCATCACAGGAGAGCATCAGCCCATAAAATGAGGCACAGGTGGGAAAACCTCAGTAGGGCAGGCAGAAGAATGGACCCCTGCCCAAGCAACCCCAGGGGTGTCCCAGCACCACAGGTCCATGGGAGTGGCTGTCTGGGGCACCTCATGATCTGAGGAGTATGGGGCACATTATGGGATGCAGGCAAGACCATTTGGAGATTGGACTTATTACAGAACAAATGCAGGAAATGAGGGATAAGGGGATAAAAGGGGGCAGTTACTGAGAGAGCTGGGGTTGTTTAGTCTGGAGAAGAGGAGGCTCAGAGGTGACCTCATCACTGTCTGTAACTACCTGAAGGGAAGTTCTAGCCAGGTGGGG
>JAOXXN010000471.1:21523719-21535166 GCA_026770055.1 Myrmophylax atrothorax | reverse complement strand
ACTTTCTGTCATTATGTATCATACTAATTGTTCTACAACTTCTGGACTTGGGGACTGGGCAAGCACAGGAACCAATCTCCTTTGCTCTGGGTGTTCCTGGTCCAGGCTGAGAAATCAAGGATCAAATGCAGATTCACACTTATGTGATTGAGTTTTCTCTTATTTGTGGATCAAAATGAAGGCAGCAACCTGCAGTTGTGTTCCAATTATCCACAGATATACATTCATATGTTCAGTGGCATTATTCACATGTACAAAACTGATTATTTGCTTAAGCACTACATTAACTTAGAATCTGTATTTGCAGTCTTTCCATACTAATAAAGGGCTAATGTTCAACTCCAAGGCACAATATATAATTGAATTGCCCAGCATAAAACTTAGGGAAAGGACCTTGTGCAATCTTTCTATTTTATATATTTCAATAATTGAAGTTTTATTTCATCACATTCCATGATGGAATCCATATTCTATTTTCTAGTGAAAAATCTAGCTATAATATAAACCTATTACTTGAAATATTGGCAAAAAAGCACACTTGGCAAATTTGCTGTGTAACGTGGAGAACAAGATCAAGATAAATTTGCATTAAATTCTAGTTCAAAGGAGTCAGCATGTTTATCTGGAGTTAATAGTACTTTCTTTTATCATTATTTTACCTTTTATCTCCAAATTCAATGGCATTCTATGCCATTTTGAGGATTAGGTAGGTCTTTTATAAGAGATCAAGGCAGTATCTTTTATGATATGATGAGGTTTTTATTTTCATGGACTTCTCAAAAGATACTTTTTCTCATTTTAAAAGTGGAAATTGACAAAAATATCTTTCTGGTTTGGAATTTTATGATGTTAACATTATTTTTTAATGAGAAAGCAAAATCTCGGTATAACAAAGACTGACAAAAGCAGATGGGGAAAGTTCTTCAGAATCCATCCCTTTCTAATTTATTTATTAAAATTTAAATTTTAAAAAAGCCAACAAAACAAACAAAATCCTATTCACTGCTTCAGAAGCTCAATTATACAATTAATTTTCACCAGTGATAAAATAATCATTCCAATGAGAACTTTGGCAATCAAATATGACAGATTTTTTTTTTAAATTTCTTCTTTGTCATGAGTTGGATATCACTATCCTTCTCCCAAGCTCAGTCAAATTAGTAATGCTTTGACTATGTTCTAAAAGGAACAGCTATTGAACGTCTGTAGATTCCTATCCTCTAACTTCTCCAAGATCTGCAGAAATTCAATTCAAGATATGACCCATGACATGGTGCCAGGTTTTCAACTCTTCAAGTATGTAGGTATATTTACTTCTGTGAGAAAAAGCCATGCACATGCTTCAGTGTCTGCCACGTGAAATATTAGCTTGCATGGTTCCCATTATGCAATGCAGTACCTTTACTGATTAAATATATTAGGCGATTACCTCAAAGGGATGATAATTTTAATAATGCAGTGTAGTACTACTTAACTTTTTAAAAATGAGTTCATCACTGGGACACGACCCAAGAGTACATAGAAAATGAGCAATTCACAACCAAAAGGAAAGAGAATATCAACTGAAGAAAACCAGGAGAATGAGGAGTACTATGTAGACAGATTAATTTCAACATTTACTGAGTAATGCTTTTATAAAAGATTATTACCTACATTATTTTAATTCTCACAAGGTCAAACTAATTCATGAAATGAGTTCTTGTTAGGCGTTCAAAAAAGTACTTAGGGTAGTTTTAAATCACACCCCCATATTCTCCCCAATTTTAAAAGTTTGTCAGAATGGTAATTTAATTTGTCAATCAATATTTACAAGTTATTTTTCATCCTATTTCAATATACATTTATCAGGATAGATAAAAACCCTAGGAAACGAAGGCTGATTTTACATCACTTCAGAAAGAAATGTTGACTTTTTTCAGTTTTTTCATTTAGAAAAGGAGTTATCTGTGAATTCATCTGCTTTAATTCACAGTGCTGGTCCCAAGATGATTTTTGGTTTCAGCAGCAGACAGCTAAACGGAAGAGGTGAAAATTAGGACAATATATGTTGAAATTCACCAAAAAATAAATATTTTCAGTATCTTTCAAACAGAGCTGTCAGTTTCAGACAATTATTTTTGTTTGTTTTGTTGTTTTGGGGGTGGTTTTTTATGATAACATATCTTTCCAGACAGTTGTTCCTTATTTTTCATTCTCTATCAAAACCATTTTTGTTTGCTTTCTTGTTTGCAGCTTTTTTATTAGGCAAAATGTCAGAAAAGATTGATCCTTATTTATCCTTGTAAGAGAGGATGTCACAGTTTGCTTTGTCTTTGACTACTTGCTTATATAACAGATGAAAGCAGTAAACCAGAAACCTATTATTCTGCTGCAAACCTTAACAGAGATGGACCAAAATGGACCAAATCAGTTGCTTCATTGATTAGATGAAAAAACCTAGTTCACCTATGCTGTGCAGATAGAGGATTCATTGAAGGTTTGAAGACTGTAAGTGCTTCTGGATCTCTGTTACCTCAGTTGTGCTTCAAGCTCAATTTCAGCTCCTCCTAGCACTGGGCTGTTTTATGTAAATCTATATCTGTGTAAGTAAGTAAATAAAAGAGCTGAGCCGCTTTCCGTTTCCAGACTTTGCCTTCCTTCCTTCCCTTGGCCTCTCTGTTAAAATTCTCTTTGCATTGGGAGGACTCTCCTTCCTGTGTGCCGAGTTATGGTTAACACGTCTCTCAGTAGCCAGCTTGGTGCGCACACAAGCCGGAAATATTGTATCATTTTCCCCATTTACACTTGAAGCTTACCATGTTAGGGATGCTCTCTAGCATGTTTGCACAGAGACTAGGCCTAGGGGAAGGCTACTAAGGAACAAAGCATGTAAAACAATTCTAGCTTGTCTCCTACAGACATTATATTGACAGCGTTTTATTTTATGTTGTACAGAGACTTTTTCAAGAGTGTGTTGGAAATACAAATATGAAGAGATTTATTTCTTACTGTTTCAGTAAATCTTAGCAGTATGGGTAGCATATTGTGTTTGGGTAGCATTTGAAACACATGTTTGGTTTTACATATTCTCAGAAATTGTCTGCACAAGCACAACTTGGTACATGCCACTTTCTGGGGGTAGTTTTAGATGTTTTAAAATCAGTGCATTAGAGCTGACTTAGTGAAATCCAGCAAAGAAAAATAAAGCACTTGGAACCCCTAAAGTCAACAAAGACTAGTTTCAGAGGTGCTTTACTGGTAAAAATTGGTTTTGAACTGGACAAGAAGATGTGCTCAGATCTCTGATGATAGGAGGAGATGTCCATACTGCTGGGAAGTAAGGAAGGGCAATATTCTTCCTGCTACTGATTTTCAGACATACTTCTTTGTAACAGAGGCTTAACCTGATATGCAAGATGAAAAGAAAGGATGACCTGTGATATTCAGCACTTCTCTACATCCGTATGTCAGTGACTATGAACAGCATCAATGCAGGTAAGATCAACATTAGACCCAGAGTTAAGAACCACCAAAAGGAATCCTGGCAGTATACACCTGTAATTCTATTTCTAAGTCAAAGCTAGGTGAGGGATGAATTTGGACTGTATACTTGCAGTCATAAAAACAGTCTTCAGTCACAAACAGGATCTTTTCTCATTTTGTTGCAACGAATATTTACCATACTAAGGAGTAATTCTGAGAAGTAAACACATATTTCTTATCAAACCAACAATTCAAAGCACTTACAAGCCGCCAAAATGCTCTTAAGGCACCAAAATATAGTGTATGAGTATAGACAAAGAGGAAAATGGTTCCTTAAATACTAGAAGCATTCATTTGATACTCAAATTTCAGAGCCCTGTTGTGATTGAATTACAGAGAATGCGTGAATGAACATCTGTATTCAGTCAGTGACTTGCTAGAATGCTCTTCAGAGATTCAAAATTACTCATTTATCCCCTTCCCCTTTTCTTGTGAGGGTAACCTGTCTCTGAAGTGAAGTTCTAAAAGAAAGTCAGTGTTAACCCTGCCATGTAGTGGTATCAGGACACCTGCTCTAAACGCTCCTTTGTACAGCAGAATGTCTCTATCACAGTGCTTTCTCACCTGCAAGTAACAGAGAAAAAAGCTAATTGCCATCTTGCCTGAAGGTGAGAGAAGAAAGGAAACACCACTAACTTTATGAAGTCTGTTAACGACCTTCTACCACAACCTTGATTATTAACATAGAGAGTACCCTGGTACTGCAGGGCAAGTGGTCAAGTCCCCAGGCCTGCCTGATTTTGATGTGAGGGCTCTGGGAACTCTGACAGCTGAATGGCTTTTATTACAATTAATACTGGAAATATTTGGGTGACTGAGCGTAGCTTAACACTTCAATATTCAGCATTCCTCAGCAAACGATTTGCCCATCAAAGGACATGCTGCTGAAACATAGCTGCACATTGAATGAAGGTTTTACTATCTTTGTAGATCTCTAAAAGACTCCCAGACTTTCTGTCTGAAACGGAGATTCAGACTTAACTGCACAGTGGCTGTTATCAGTGTGGGGATATCTGCTGTTGACCAGTACAGGACTGCCCTGACAACCTTACATGAAAGAAAATGCTTATGCTGTGTTGTCTAAGGTTGCCCACAGACCTGCATGCAGCAACTTCAAAAATAAGTTGACAGTCATTGTTCCCTTTTACTATAAATGACAGAGCTATACTGGTGAACAGTGAAACACCAGACACATAGGGAAAAGTAGTGATACATTTTAAATGCTGGTTTGATAAGTCTTATAAAACTCAGTGGTATATTATAATTTCTTTCATTTTCAAAGCTGCCTACTTGCAAAATGTAAAAAAGTCCAAATGGAGACACAGGAATTAGAAATAGCACAACAAATCACTGCCTGTATTCTGTCAAACTCAGAGCACTTTTAACATATCAGAGTTGAAAGAGAGGGAATGAAATCCTACACACTCTTGACTCTGAAAAAACCCCAAACCCAACAACAACAAAAAAATTAACATAACCGTACAGTACCTGCATGAGCCAGGAAACTTTCAGTAAAAACCAGTCATCTGTGGTTGCCTGTGTTACTGACCTCTTCCCAGAAAAATGGTGGAGTCTGACAATTTCTCTTCTAGACAGAAATAATCAATTGATGACAGAAACACAAAGCTCCTCTTAAAAGACACTATAGACAATTCAAGGTATAAATTGCCTAGCTGCCCAAGTGCTTCCATTTGCTTGTCCACCTATATTGAATAAAATCTCATCAAAAACACTTTGGGCCACCAAGAGCACTTGTGTATTCAGCTACATTATCCTGCAGGGCCTTGGTTTGCAAGAAGCTGTTTGTTCAATGGTAGCAAAGATGACTTGCCTGTCCCCTGGTTTGGGGAGCCAGTCAGTCTGAGGAATTTGCAGAAAGCAAGCTCAGCATGAGAGTTGGAGGAGCAGAAGCTCGTTAATGGCTTGGCCCAAAGCAAAGCCCCACAGCTGTTCTCCCCATGCTCTGGGCACTCCTGCTTTAAGCCTGTTGTACCAGCCAACTGCTAATGGCACCGACCTAAGAGTGGGAATGCTTGCACAGTGCTTCTCATTTACAAATGGATGAATAAGCATCACATGACAGTTAAATTTTAGAAAAGTGAAATTTTATTGGACATATATTGGACCTGCCCCTCACGGACCCCTCCTATTTTACAGCTGCCCAGCATTCTCATGCTCAATAGTAAAATAATTACTATCAACCTCACTGCAAATGTATCGCATGTGTACAAGACATGCAAGCACTCTCTCTAGAAATAACTCAGATGGTTTTTTCAAAGGTGCTGACAGTAAGCCTCTTTTTTTTCTACACTTAACGAGCTAAATAAATCACTGTTTTTACAATTACTGAGTGTATATTTGAAAAATTAAGGCTGTGAGATGTTAAGTGAAGATCTCACGACCAGGCACCTCTAAATACCAACCATTCATGCTGTACATATGTGTAAGGTGATTTTCTTTCTACATCTGTGCCCACAGCTAGCCACAGGCTGCTAAACTTTGCTCTAATTATCTTACAACATCAGGCAAATTATTTTATTCTGGAAGTCAATAAGTCAGTTGGGCTCTGAGACTCTAATTTTGATCTCTTAATGTAGCAAATGAGGGCTAAGTCCTTATAATTAATATAGTACACTGGCATGCAATAAACAGTGTAAGCAAAATAAAAAGCTGTAAGACCAGATAAATGGTCTATTCTTTTACAGCGTTTGTAATATGAGCTAAGAGTCAGCTTTGCAAGATACTGTCTATACATGTATACATATAAATAAGTATGTGCAGTGTGTGTGTATAAATATGCATAAAGGTGGTTCTTCCTAGAAAGCATTAAAAACTTCAGTCCTACTTTTCAAACACCAGTAAACCATGAACATTATATATATATATAAATGCCAAATGCCTTTCTTTGGCATTAAGGTAGATTGTTTAGCTTTCTGAGCTATGAGTTAGAAATCTAACAGAAATTGAATAGCAGATTCAGCATTTTACCTTTTTAGTCAGGTTACAGGGACAGTAGCCAACAGAGACAGTGACACAGTTGTGCTAAAAGCCTGGCATCCACAGCATATGCATTCTCAGGATTTTAATTCTTAGCAGCTCTAGCCTGGTCCTGTCAATTGAGAAGCCACCAGCAGATGCAGCACCATGGTCCTTTTGGACTGCAACTTCCAGTTCAGCTTCAACTGAAAGGAAACAGCACAGTGTGAGACAAAGCACAGCTGTGGAGGTGCTGCGGGGACAGCTTCAAAAAGTGCACTTCTGATTCCAGCTAAAATCGATGCACCCTCAATTTCCATCCAGGACAAGCACTCAGCTGCTCATTCTAACCCATTTATAAACTATTAGAACTTCCCTTTAACAATACTAATTATGCTTCTGCTTCATCTTTTGTTAGAAGGATAATTTGCAACTCCACTATAGCACTTTTTAAACTTCCTATTTTTATTCAATGGCATTAATTTACATACATTTTTCTTGTAACCTCCTTTTTGTAACCTCTAAATATTCTTTAATATTTGTTTCTCATTTAATTCACACAAACAAATTATGTTCTCTTTCAATGTTTATCTCACTAGGCCAACATCCAATTTAAAGTTATTTCTTATTCAGTCTTCTAATCTCCCTCTTAAGCTTAAATTTTTTTTTGTGTTTGTTTTTGCTTGTTTGTTTGTTTTGCTTTGATTTTGCTTTTTTTTGTTGTTTTTGTAATATACACAGGTGCACAGAGTGGCATATATGGTGTTGTAGAAGACCCAGTGCAATATCCACTGGCTCTACTAGCTTTCATGGAAATGGCTTATCAAAAAATATTTCAAACTTGTATTTTCCTTTTTAATGGCACCATGGTAGGAGCAGCTTCAAAATGCTCTGTGAGCAACTAGTAGATGCAGAGCCTTCTCAACCTTAGTAATTTCTGACTAAGGAGTTTCTATGATATAGGAGAAATTCTATTTATACGTTACTGACTGTTTAACCTTCATTTTCATGATTATATTTCATCAAACCTCTGTGATGACCCAGGTCACCTGATACTTTCTCAAAAATACATAGTTTCTTTTCTGTACTGATGGTATCTTTAAGACTGTGTCACCAGCAAACTTCTCACAGTATCATACATCTCAAAGACTCTAATATTAGTTTTAACAAACATAGGAACTAACACATCAGCATTAAACCAGAACAGCTCCGTGATACTTCCCTGGCCCCCTCCGGCAGGACTTCTTGTCATTTTAACCATTTTCTTTGTAGATGTATTCAATTTAGATTATTAGCAGTAATCTGTATCTCCTCTGTTTTAAGCAGCATTTTCCAAGTCCTAATTGTTCTGCATAACTTAAAGAGCTGAGATCTCACAGATGTTCTGAATTTTAGAAATCAAAATTACTTCCATTATGAAAATAATGGCTGCACACCCATTTTATTGAATATGTCCTTCTCAACCTCTTATTTCTCCTTTTTTATTTTTTTCAGTAAAATATTTAGCTATTCTCTGCCATTAATTGAAAACAAATTCTTTTGAAACTAAAGACATTCTTTCCTCTCCTTTTATTGACAGAGCTTAAATTAATCTTCATATTCTTATGCAGCAATATTGAAATTTTCACCTTTCAACCTATTGCAACTTGCTCTTCAATGGAAGAATCTTGAATGACTGCTATTAAAAAAATAACTGAAATTATTGTAGTATAGAAAGAATTTGTTATGCTTTTACTGAAACAAATGAAATTTGCATTGCATTATTATGTCAATGTGACTTCCTAATTTTATTCCTTTATTACTGCCCAGTGAACATTTCTGCAACACAGCAAGAAATGCCTTTGTTTTCCCTGCCACGGCTGACTAAAGCTATCAAAAGACATAATTTTCAGCAGAGCTTTATCTTGTACTCCCATGTTTCTGTGTTGTGACACTTCTGGGAACAACTGTGACATTTTGCTCAGATTGGAATCATTTTGCGTCTTTTAAGTACTGCAGAACTATATGGTGATTTTTTTTTTCCTTCTTCATCTCAGTACAGTCATGCCAGACAGCGTCTTGTTTATTACAGAGTAGCATTTCCCTTCTAGGCTACTTCCTGGGGTGATAATAGAACAGTTTTTCAAGTTAGCCATGGAAATACTACATGATATTGAGAACAATTCAAATAATTGCTCAAAGACTTAGGATTTGGAATTGTATTTCAGCTTCTCCTGAAGCTATGTAAAGAACAGAAGTCCTTTTCACTCCTGGGATGTGACACTGCCTGTATACATTTACCTCAACAGACATCACTGTTTTCATCAACAGCATTAACAAATGACACAGAGAGAGACACACAGACAAATATTAAGAAGTCTCTTAAGGAGGGCTTGTAGGTCCCCTGTCTTCATCAGCTTTGTCTCTGTTTTGCTTTGAACTCTCTCTTTCACTTTTCAGAATAGTATCTCAAATAACCAAGGAGAAAACTCCCACAGACACAAACACAGCACTCCCGAAGAATCCCTTGCTTTTGAGCTTTCAGTAGTCCTCACATGATTCTACTCTGGCAAAACCAATTCATGGCAGAGATGTGCTCCTGTTGTTCTTTTGCTTTACAAACTTTGAGGGAAATAAAGGAAAATATTTTTTCTAACAGATACAAGCCATGATACAGAGATGTGTCTTTCATGGCGGCTTTAACTATAGAAGCAGGGTTTTAAAATGCACTACAGTCCTACTGCTCCAGTCATGAGGGTCAAAAGACAAACTATAAAAGGCTATAGGTATAAGCAGTATATTTTCCCTCAACAGTTGCTAAGAGTTTAAAAAACACTGGAGAAGATTTTGGGCCCTTCTTTAAGTTTCAAAAGCACAGACACACTAAAGTGACTAAAAAAACCTCAATCCAAACCCTGTAATATGTGCTGAAAGATAGCAGTGGGAAACAAAATGCCAGTATGACACAGTAAGAGCTACTTAAAGTAACTGAAGATATAAACAATAAGAGCAGATATTTTAAAGGCCAAGAGCAAACAAGAAGGAGGAAATAGCAGAATCTTTGATGGGTCAGAAAGTGACTTAGCATAACACTTACTTGACACTGAAGTTCAGAGTTACATGATGTGATGAATCATTTCAAATACCATTGCCTGGAGGATTGGATTTTTTCTTTATTCTTGATGGAAAGCAGCACATGGACATAATTGGAAGACGTAGAGCGGTGAAGTTTAGAAATATCAGTGGTTAGAGCAATTCTGATTCAGTTAAAGCTGTTAATTCTAATTCTATTCTTTTCACACTACAGGGCTTTGTGTTTTGTTTTGTGGCTTTTTTTCTTAAGCTTCTTTCATGTTCACTTTTTTTCATAATTCTTCACTTGCTAGCTATGTAAGCTTTTTCTCCTGGGTTTCCAGAAGGATAAGTCCAAGTTATCTGCAATATTTGCAAGTACTCAGGTATCCAACAGGTAATTTAGTACCCTGCAAGCAGCTTTCTCAATTTCCACACCTCACCCTCTCCACAACTAAAGGTGGCATGTCAGATACATTTTTTTAGTATTTCCAAGAGAATCCAAAGTATGTGGCTCTGAACAATTTCCCAATAGGATGCACAACCTGCTTTCTTTTATAAGCAAATAGCACAGAGATAGAAGCATCTTATAACAAGCGTAAAGAATCCTTTCCTTCTCATTGACATCCCATTTACTTCCATCTGCCCCAGATTCAGAGCTGGGTAGTACCAAAGCTGATAAGAGATAGCCAGGCTGGGCTCAGAGCTTCTGAAGTTAAATACATACTGTGTTATCCCAAATCACACTGGCTTGTTAGATGAGATAACGTGAAATGATGTAACACATCAGAGGGCCATCAGAGGGAGAAAGGAAAATTTTGAGATTGATTACCTGCTGACAACCCCAAAGACAACAATCCCATCACAAAACAACATTACAGATAAAAGTGGAAAAAGCTGCTGTGAACTATATATTGTTATATATTGTGTATCTGGTGATCACAGCAGCCTGTCTTCTCAAATGTCCTTCTGCAAACCTTCAGTGAAAGGCTGGGAAATTACTCTTCATTTCCTACTTTTATAAGCATTTGTTTTACCATTATTGACAAAAAAAATGTAAAAAAGTATATGTCCAGATAAGGAGAGAAATATCTAATGAGGCTACCTGCCAGAGTCAGAGGGATTCCTGGCACATGAAAGAAATATAGAACAGTAACTTAAGCTCTCTTCTTTCCAAGTGCTGCTTAATAGACATTTTTTAGTGGCAGCTCCATTCTCCAACGTTTTTATTAAAAACCCCCCATTTTTATTGCTTGGCTCTACTTAGGTGATAAATAAGAAAGCTTAACAGGATCAATAATGAATTACAAAACAGCTGTCTCGCTCTACTTAAACTGGACTGCTTTATGGCTATGCTCGTTCTCATTTTGGCTTCAATTCTACAAGGTAGTTATCCTAAATTTAAGCATGTGATTTGTGCCACTGGCTTAAGGAGGTCAGATGGTCATGTATCCTTGCTTCTGCCCAGGTGCTCAGTTCACACAACCCTGCATACTCTAGTGAATGGAAGCATCCATGCACATGGGAATATCATGGCATATCATATCTGGAGAACACAGAGCATTCTGAAGCCAACTTCATTACTTTTGATTGTGTTTTAACTGGGTTTATACAGTGCTTAGCTAACAAGCATTTAATCCAGAGGTTAAAGAAGGCAGTAACCCTAGGGACTGGGGTTGCAAAGGGCTGTAAACATTTCTGAGGTAGAAAGTCATCTTTAGCCCCAGGGAGTGGACTGCAAAGGCTGAGGGGGATTTTATTAGCATCTTTAATTAAACATCTATTTGACTCCTTGATTTGGAATTGAACCAATTTGTCATTAGTTGTTTTGTTATTTAATTAGTGTGCTTAATTACTGTAAATACTATTAGGGCTAAATCCTGCAAGTTGTTGAGAAT
>JAOXXN010000471.1:21507880-21523292 GCA_026770055.1 Myrmophylax atrothorax | reverse complement strand
TCAGAACCCTCTCCATCCTGTGTGCTGTCAGTTAAGGACAGGCAGTGTTGGACACATAGAGATCTGATTGTCTGGAAATGCTTACAGCTAATAACTTAATTAATACAGTTAAGACTGGAAATCTTTGTATTTCTGTCTCCCTCCCTTTCACGTGACAAAGGGGGTACCTAGTGTTTTCGAATAGAGAGAAAAACTATGAGAGAAAATAGCATCAAATAACTGAGTAATTAATTAATCACAAAAAAATGGTTTGGGGTTAATAATAGAAACAATTATTTGGGGAAAAAAAAGATGTATTGAAAACTGCATTATTTTATGAAAGTCAAAATATTTCATTGTGAGATTTCCAAAACAGAGGGGTTTAATTTCTGTTTTGACATAAATTTTTAATCTAATTAAAAATAAAAACCCAAGTGAAACAAAATATTTAACTTTCATTCCCATAATATTTAACTCAAGATTAGATTCCTGTTTTATTTCTACGGTTCAGTGATGGAAAAAACTAGAGAAAGTGCTGTTTCAGGGTAATACAAACCTAAAACTTTTTACAGGTTTTCTTTTGAGCTCCTGACCTAAGCAATGTCCATTCCACACTGCTTTCCCCATCTCTGCTCTGCTGAGGCACTTGGCAAAGTGCAGGAAGTGAGAAGAGAGATTGTGTACAGACAGGATCCAAGCTGCTGAGAAGTCAGAGCAGGGGTTTGGGTCCAGGCGTAGCTGAAGGGAGGAGACATTGCAGGAAGCATGATACAAAGCCAAATAAAGTCAGTGGGAGATACTCCCTTGACTTCAGCAGGTGTTGAATCCGAACCAAGCCAACAGAGAAGTGTGAAAAATGAACAATGGGGCATGAGGAAGGAAAGGACAGAGAGTGATGTGAAGTGGGGGAAAATACCATCTGCTCTACTTGCTGCAGCTCTAGGAAAGTAGGTATATTTTTTGACTGTCAAAACAATGTCAACATCCCCTTTACCTTTGTGAAGGGTAACACTGAGCACATAGGGGAGATGTAGGATTTTTTCAGTGGATGCTAGCAGCACACTTGCTTAAGCTAGGGAAGTTGGTCATATATAATACAGTACCATTTCCTCATGCATCTGCTATAAAATATGTAATCTAACAGCTTTCACAGAGTTAAATAGTTGAAGCAGATGGACAGGGAAATTAAAAGAAATTGGCAAGGTAAAAAAGATAAATGGTCAACTGAGATTTGAAAAGAAGAAGAGTCAATGAGGCAGAGAGCCACAGTGAAGCTATTCCAGATGGTTGAGGCTGCGTAGAAGGTGGCTCTTAAAACACTTGTGAAATTCGCAGGGTTCGAGTGGCAAGGGAGACTCTGAATCCCCCTAATGCTGTGATAATGTTTGGGCCACAAAAGAGGTCACAGCCCACGAGAACTTCAGTAATTCAGCAGAAGCCAAGTTGCTTCTCTCAAACCATAAAATTTCAGTATACACATTACATTGGTCACTCTGTTCTACTGTTAAGCTGCTTGCAATACCAACTTTTCCTCATGAATCAAGTATCTTCCTGTGTGCGAGAATCAGAAAAGGTCAGAACTAGTTCTCCAAATTCAAACAACTCTGAATAATGGGAATGTTTAAAACCTAGATTTCCATCCAAATCCAGCTACGCAAGCTCTCCTTGCCTGGATCTGAATCCCCTTCAGAGTGGCTTTTTCTTCCAGCCAAACAGCAAATTTTGTCAGACTTTTGCTATTTCTTGTTCTGTGATGGCAGAACCACCTACAGTTAAGTGTAAAAAATGCACATAGGTTAATGTGGTCCAGTGTGTTCTCTAGACTGCTATAAAGATTAAAAACTGTACCTGGGCATAACAATTGGTAAGTTATAAAGGATTTATCAAGTATGTATTAGCTTTAACAACTGCAGATTAGATGTCCAAGAGCAGTCCACAGAATCCACTAGTGTGAATGTTTTAAGATGTTATCCTTGCCCTCTCCTGAGCAAAGGTGCCCGCTTACAACCTTTGAGCACCTCAAAGCAGGAATTGTCCCCTTAAACCTTCTTCAGTGACCTGTTATATTCCACAATAAAATGCAGCACTCTATTCCAAACTCTCTTATTTTCATTACCTATACTGAAGTAACATTACAGGAATGAGAGACTGGGGTCTACTTCTAATTTTTAATACTATTTTTGGAGGCAATCCTAATAAGGTGAAGGGTTATATTCTCAAAGTCCATTGCATCAACTGTACAATTTTACAGCTCCATTTTGTGGTAAGATCCACGTAATTGAACCTTCAACATCAATTTACTTGATTATAAGTCTGTGTCACTGAGCAAATGGCCATCAAAAGCCTCTCCTCCTACTTCTGATTTCCTGAACTTCAAAATGGAATATTAAGTGCCATTTACTCACTGACAGTAGCAATATGCCATTTATCAGCCTATTAGGTGCAGCACCTAACACTGGTGGGGGTGAACGTAAAGTAACGAACGCCTAACACGCATGTTGCTTTCCCCCTGCTGAAAGGGATAATTCAGTAATTACTGGGCATGCCTCATTTAGTAGCCTTGCCAAAAGATAGGAAATGGGTTATTTGCAAGATTTCAGGGGGCTAAATTAAGCACCTGCAGTCACATTTTAATCTTCATTGTATTTTTTTTTGCATACTCTAATTGCCAGATTTCACTAAAGAAAGATCTTTTTCATGAACTTCACATGGAAATATCGATTCCTCATACACACTAAAGTCAGAACAACGTATCTAAGACAAAGGCTGTAATTCCCCACACCTTCAAGTGCTGTGAAACTTGTTGCTTACTACCTTTTTGAATTACTATTTTTTGAAGTGAATAATAACACTAAACCAGTACAATCCTTACCAAAATACACACTGGATAAGGGATCTTATTTTTATGGTGGCTTCCCAAGCAGAAAATCACAGTAAATATTAGGCACAGCACAGTGTTGAAATGAACAACCAGATTGTCAGTTAATGTAAATAATTCTGCTTATTTGAAGTATAAGGCCTTTGCTAATTTATACCATATATATATATAAATAAATATATTTATATTTATATTTAATTTGACCTTATGGGAAATTAAGTATGCTAAGGAAATGGTGCTGAGATATCTTTGCATTTGCTGTTCTCCCATAAAAGCTTTACACCCTACATTTCATGACAATGAACTGAACTTCTGTTTTGTTAGGAAGCAGGGGCATGCCAAAGTCTGTATTTTATCAACCCAAAAGATCTTAGCTGAAATAAAAATTATAATGTACCTGGTAAAAAATGAACAAGATCTCTGTGCACCTGCTTATGGCAAGCTCTTCCCAATTCCCTTCTCTCTGGGCATATCTACATTACTGCTCAGCATTCAGCAGGACACTTTGCAGAACCTCCATCAACTGTCCCTACTTCAGTTCATATCACAGGGGGGATGCAGCACAAACTGGATTTATTCCAATTCAAACTAAACTAGAATAATTGCCTCAGGGCTTCACCTGATTTGCTCCAGTCTCTAAAGGGAACTGGGAGTGGGGCTAGAAGTAGTGCCAAATAAATGCCTTGAAATAAGTACCTTTCTGCTCTACAAATCTGCTCATACAGGCTGCAGTGATCGCTAACATAGATGTAGTCTGTGTGTACTAAATCCAAATATAAATAACAAAGTGATGGCAACAAGCAACAGAGAGCCAGGACAGCAAGGAGATTTGACATCAACAAGTACAAAGGTTATATGACTACATGCAAATTTGGGCTTGGGATAAAGAAAATAAATAAAAACATTTAATGAATAAAGGAATTGGCTAGTGTAATCAATATTATCACAGGACAGGAGATGTTAATCACCAGCCTTTGATGATGCATGGTATGGCATCAAAGCCTGGTGTTTTGAACTACAGAGTAGCTCTCACCTCCAGTTCCCCAGATTAATTATACAGATTTCTAGTATACGAATTTCCTGAAGACACAGCTTACTGATTCAAATCAATAAGGTAATATTTATTTACAAAAACAATTAAGTTCCCCTTTTTTGGCTGAAAAAGATAGAAATCCATTACAATTAAAAAACGCCTGATTGAGCCTGATCCAGCCAGTACTTTGTCCAAATGGAAACCTCAGCTGGGCTGCAGATCAGGCCTGAATTTTAAACTTTTGACTTCAATTAGTATTGGATTTTTTCACGAAAATATATGTATGTTAGACTAATTTAATTCCTTTCTGTGCAAACACACAGATGATATATTAATATTTTTGTGAGATTTAACAAAATCCTTATACAAAGTTACACTTATTCTCTCACTTTTTTGTTTGCAGTTTCACTGTAAGAAATCGAAGCAAAGATTTTTTTTCTCTCTTCTCTTCAAAATCTTTTTTTTGAGTAAGCACCCAAAGAATGTCTTCTATGTCCCATTTTAAAAAATAAAAGGTAACTGAAAGACTATCTGTGCAACAAAACAAAACTGTGACTAATATATGAGAGTATTCTGCCAATAAACTTTTAACAAGTGTGGGTATAAATTACAGAGAAGATCAGGCACAGACAAGTAACAAGAAAAAAATTCTTAAGAAGTGCAAAAGAAAGAATCCAACACTAATTCTGATTGTCCATCACAAAAACTTGCCTATAAAAGAAGTAGAGCTATTGGAATAATATTTATAGTAAAGAATACCTTCAAAGAATAATTGCTGTCAGGGTAAAATAAGAAAAACAAACCTCAACACTATGATGAAGTGGATAAAAAACAACAAATGTTAGGCAGACAGACATCAGTAGCCCATAGATAGCAGGGATTTTTGTAGCTTTGCTTTGGAAGCACACAGCCTTCCATAAGAAATATAGTGCTCTTTTAATCTTTACTCTTTCTCATTCTAAGTAATTTCCTAATTTTTTCAGCACTTTCTGAATTTTTGAGAGTTTGTAAATTTTGCTAAAGTCAACCCCACAGGAAACTCCTGAGATGTTTAATCATTAAGGCAGTGTGTGATATGCCATCTGAAGACAAGAACTCTAGTTTCCCTAATTCCTGGCTTTATTTTACTACTTCTGCCCTTAAATCTTTCTCCCAGAAAATGCCGAGAACTCCTGAAAATTTTAATTTGCCCTGAAAACAGTGATGATCCAACAAAATAAGTGAATGAAACACTGACATGAATATTGTTCTTTATCTTCACTGTTCAGAGGAACTGCATTTTTTAGGAGTCAGCCTGGCTGTGAGAGCTGGATGACAAGGTTGCTGTGCAAGGACCCACATCTGGAATTCCAGCCCTAGAGGAGGATAGGGAAAGAAGGGAGCTCTTTGAAATGAATGCTATTCTTTGCCTAGCTGTTCAATTTCATCACATGAATATCATTATTCTTCTCTCCTTTGTTCAAGCCCAAAAGGAGAGACAAAAGTTTTACAGAGAGCACACAAGTAAAAAGTCTGTGTACAAGTAGATTATAACCTAACAAACTAACCTTCTACACAATAAAACCACATGTGCAATTCTGGGGCTCAGAGAGCAACTCTGCACTTTTCCTCCCACCTTGGAGAGAAATCCATATCTTGGTAAGAGTCAACTTTGCCCTGAGTAAGTGAGGATGTCTAAAGACTTAGATAATTGCAGAGTTGTGGTTTGGCTGCCTGACCTTGAGGATTCACAGTTCAGCTATGGAAAGAATACTTGGTAGCCTTTTTCCCCCAGTAGAATCACTATGTTTGCAAACATGTTCAGAGCCTCATTTATCCTTCAAGAAGGAATTGTTCCACAGCTACCTACAGTGTATAAACACATATACAATGTAACTATTGTATATTTACTGCACACACACACTTGTTCTTTTCACATATCACTTCTTCCCAGAAGAAATTAAGCAAGAGTAGAGTCTCTCACTTTTAGCTTGCAGGCACATATTTTAGCTACTGGCACATTCTTGGCTCCCAGGCATATAATCTAGCCAAGCACAAGACTGCTTCTCATAAGAAGATATAAAAGAAGTGGCACCTTAAACAGGGGTTTGTACATGGAAGTATAATTTTTAGAAAGAAAAGCTTAAAAGATTTTTTAACATTTTGTCTTCAATTAGAAAAGAGGTTGATAATTTCCTTTAGATTCAATACTTGTTTAAATTTTATGATTACCATCTGTAGAAATTCAAAGACCACAGCAATCAATTACCCCATATTTTTGCAGGAGAAGCAATCGTAGCTGATGCTACAGCTCAGCTTAACGTAAATCACATTTTTCCCCCTTTGGCTTCTTTCTTCTTTATTGCAAGTAATCACTGTATTTATAGCAAGTTATCACGGTAAACCTTTTATGTTGTTTCTTAACTATCTGTGAAACAAGGATTTCACTCCAGATATCAAAAAGGAAAAGTGAAAATAAAGTCTCTATTCATCTCTTTTTATGCAGAAATTAGAATTCTATTTTTTTCTTTCTCCACTAGTAATTCAAAAACAGATATTTAAGAAATATGGCAGTTCACACTTAAACAGCAGTAGGTTGAGTGGCTGTTGACATTTTAATTAGAATACTTTTAGTGGAAGAAGTTCCAAGAACAAACTGAACTGAAAAAAGCACCCAACTTTTAATTAAAAACAAACATATAAATAAAGCCATATTTCTAGTTTGAGAACTGTTGTTACTTTGTTTATTTGGGGCTTTATCCCCAGTTCTGAAAAAGGACCAATATAGTTTATTAAATTTGATATTGTCATAAAGTTATGAAAAGGTTCTCATAACATTTAAGAAAATGACTACACAAAAACTAATTCATTTGCTCTTCCAAAGCATTTCCCAAGTCCCAGTTTCAAAACTCTTAGCAAATATTACACTATAAACCTCACACCAATACTGTCATCACACTGCATACCATTAGCTCCTTCAACTGCTAGGAAAAGTGCCTGAGGCAGAGAGATGCAACAGCTTAATGGGACAGGGCTCATCAGTACTCCTAAAGACTAACCAGTATTGAATCTTTGTTTGAGTAACTACACAAAATCAGTTATTAAGTGGACTAAATTTATTTGGTCTCAGATGTCATAAACAGTATTGGCAGTAAACAGTCCCTCAAGATCCTACTTGTGAGATCTCAAGAAAGGGAAGTCTTGCACCTTGATGCACTAATACATCTCATTCCAGCTCATTCACAACATAAAGCTTTATTCTAGAAATCCAAATCCTGTTCCTCTTCCAGCAGCAAGTAAGGTAACTGAAATGAATGGGATCATTCATCCACATCAGAAAGGGAGAAGAATTTGTCTCGCAATAATGAAAAGAATTCTTTTCTTCCAGCCTATCGCCACATGCTTCACTTGCAGCAAAGGGACAATTTAACGGTACCAACTCTTCCCACATTCACCGGCAGAAACTCACTCATCTCAGGGGAACTGTGACTTGAAGGACTGACCTCTATTATCTGAAATGTCAAACTGTCATAAATTTGCCTGCTTGATTCCCTCCCTCCATAGCTGTGGCAGCTCCTGACCCAGCAGAGCTCTCAGGCATTTCACATCATTTCTACAAAACACAACCCTGAAAATAGATCAGTGAGAGATGGGGATGAATGTGTGGAAACATGCACAGTCTATAGGGTCCAGAAGGAGAATTATTTTCAAACTCAAAAATTGAAAATAAAATTTTAAATTTTGCCTTTTAGCTGTTGAGGCAAACTCTGACTTTTTTTTTTCCTGGTCTACATTATTTGGGGATAAGACATTGGATTTCAGTCAAAATACAAAGGAAGATTTCTGTGTTTCTCACCCTCGTGTGCAGGGCTGTGCACACAGGCTGTTCTCTGAGAAGAGGCAAAAGCTGCAGAACAGCCTGACAACTGTTTCATGGCATCAGCCAAACATAACTGGGTATTTTTTTAACAAGTACCACCACCCAGTTATGACCAGTTAAATTACTTAAACCACTAATGAACTTTTATGTAGCTGACTACAAAAATGGCTCTGTAAATTGTGTGCAACTTCAAAATCTTCAACCACAAAATGAAAGCGTTTTGACAAATGTTTACAAGAATGGACTAGAACATGAGGAAGCTGATAGACTGCAAGCAAACATTTACTAAAGCAGATCCAGGAACACAGATGCGTTATATGAAAGACGCCTGCCTGGCTTACTCCATGACCTCACTATGTCATGACCTTAGCATGAGCAAAGGTGACGCTTCCATTTTGTAGACCCATGTCTTTGAATTCTCTGAGGTCTTTTTTTTGTCAAATACCCATTTTTCTGTCAGAAATTTCAAATGTTGACCCCTTCCCCAAAGACTGAGAAGACCCACAATGCATGAAGGGCTGCAATATTATATGTTGTGGTTTAGGAGTGGTATTCCCCAATTTGGTGTTCCCACCAAAACACTCCAAACCATGAGCTGCTCACTCGCTCCCCTCTCCCTCTCCCCTGTGCAGGCTGGAGAGAAGAATTTCCTGGAAACAGCAATGGAATAAGAAAATGAAGAGTAACAAGCTACAGTGTGATAACAAAGGGTATGAGAGAGGCGAACAACCCACACACAACTGCTCACCACAGAACTGGCACTACCCAACTGCCTTCACCACGCTACCTGGCTGGAAGGGACCACTTCCCCTCACCCCATTCCCCGGCCATGATGTGAGGTGATATAGAATATCCTCTGTGTCCTAGCCAGGTCTCTCCTGGCTACTGCAAAAATTAACCCTGTCCTGGCCAGAACCAGAATAATAGTTTATATTCCGATAACAGCAACCAGTACCTGGAGACAAGTATCAAACATGCAGTGCATATTCAGAAAAAATGTATAGTCACTGCTTGAAAGAGAGAGGAAAATATTCCAGAGGGCCAGCCCAAAACTAACACATTGTAAATAGGTTACACAAGCCCAGAGGCTTATGCTTGCCTTTTACAAAAGAATAGATTTCAGTCTGAATAAGTGACTCTCATAAAACAGTACTTCTGCCACTACACTGGCCTGAGGGTGGTCTTGTTAACTCTGAAAAAAGGCATACTTTTGGTAAGGAAATGTTTTGCTATGGGTATGACTGCAGTCATTCGAGAACAGTGGATCACAGTGCATCGTTATAGAGCTCAGAGAAAGGAAAGAGCAGAGATTTAAAGAAGTCTGCCTTGCTTAGATTGATCAGGACATTGCTGAGAAAGAGGGGATAGATAAAAGCTTCATAACTCTGATTCTAGGTTGAAATGGTATTTTCTAAGGACAAAATTATAGAAACAGGCATTGTGTTTCTCTAAAATTCTACAAGCCCTATTGTTACATGGTGCTTCAAAATTCAGTATGGTTTCAAGGAAAATCTCAGGCAGGTTGGTTTTTTTTTCATGTAAATTCTCTTGAGGTGTAACCCATGAGGTGTTAAGAAGACAGGCATTTTAGATAACCCATAGGCATTGCTCCTTTTCAGTTAAAGGAAAATAGATCAACTTGTGAAAGAAAACTCCAGTGAAGGCCCCAGTGGCAAAAGTGTTACACAGAACAAAATCCAAAGAGGAAGGCTGGGAAGAAAGGGAATAATATTTGTGATTTTATGTACTTCTGCCCCAGTTCTAGAATGAAGATTATGTAGGTTTCCCATGAACTGGATGGAGTCAGGTTTTGCAGTTGTGCTTTTGACTTAGTAGGGTTAATTTCCCAATCCATCCCTGCATTCATGTGCTACAACAATCTCAATAATTCTCAAAGATCTCCTTGGCAACTAGTTCACTTACTTTTGGAGTTATATCAAACCTTTCCCTTGTCATTACTCTTTCGTTTCCACATAGGTGTCTTTCCCTTCCTGTTTCAATTTCCTCCACAAGTTAGACCTAGAGCAGTTCTCGTTAGGTCTGTGCTCTTAAACCAACCATAGATATCTTTTCTATTATATGCTTTTTGTAAGCTTTCTGTTTTCATTTAATATCTCTAAGTTGCCGTGAACACTAGAGCCTCTTTGTTTGCAACAGACTTTACAGACTTCAGGAAATATTCTCACAGTTACACTAAATTCAGTTGATCTGTTTTCACCTACATCATTTGTGTCTCTATAATTATTAGAGTGAAACTTCCCTAATGCCCTCATTTCCTTCCTGCTGCAGGGTGATATTGCTAACAATCTATTCCTGTATTAAAATACACCAAGATATCTATGTTTATGCTTCTCTTCCTTCCACTGTGTCTATTTCATCATGGCATGAAAGAAGTACTGTTTTTCCCTGATACTCCTCTGTTCATCAGTATCTTTCACCCTTTGTTATGTCCTTATTTTGCTCCCTCTGTTTATTTAAGAAGTATTTTTATCAGCCATGCTCAGCTCACCCCCAGAAGGCTACTAGCCCAGCTACTCCACTGGAGTCCAACAGTCTGGAGGAACTCTTGTTCCATGAATGCTTCCTGATGGTCAATCATCCTCAGACTTTCCTCACAGCATTTGTCCTTGAGCCATCTGTTCATCTTTGTTGTCTTGCCTTGCCTTTGCCTTCTTTTTCTGAGGACTGGAAGGCTTCTACTGAATGTTATGCACATGGAAATATCATTACCACCTGGCAGGAAGAAAATTTCTTCCATGTTGTGGGTATGGCACCATTTTAAAGTTAAACCACATTTAAAGTGAAGCTACAGGCTTCCTCCACCCAAATCTTCATTCCTTCAGTGGTTACTGGGTCAGCTAAGCGGGGCCACTTTCCCAGCTGCTTTTCTGCAATCCTATTAGAGAGCCAGTTAGATAAACAAAAATTAAGAAAAATGCTGGCAGCAACACTACCAGATGAGGAAAGGGCAGATTTCCTAGAAAAATATGCAAATTTTCTGTAATTATTTACAGGTAACTTGTATTTGGTGTTGGAAACATACATTTTACAGTTACTGTGACCATGTTGTACAGCATAGTGCAATTCTTTAATAAATGGGAATATGGAAAAAGTTACTAAATATCCTCGGGTGAATCCAAGCCAAAGTGAAGTCAATGAAATATTTTTATTGAAACAGAGGTGAGATTTCACATCCATTATTTAAGTGTACTGCCTTTACAACAGCAGAGAAAGAAGCAGAGGGAGACAAACAGACAGTGCTTGGAATACTTTCCTATCAGCGTCAACAGTCCTGGAGCAGGGGCCTAAGAGTTTTCTAAGTTTAAGAACTCTTATCTCCCTGCATTTAATCCACTTTCACACAGGGAACTGCCCCAGCACTGTCCTCATAACTTATCTGATGGTGGATAGCATCAACCCACAGCAACAGCAGGCAGCTACAAAGCTGGGAGCAGTTCTGCTCATGTGCCTCCTAGTTATTACAACCCACCCCAAACCCAAAGGCTGTGTGATGGTGTCAGCAAGGCACTAAGGCTCAGTTGCTTAGCTAACCTCAGCTCAGCAGCCCGTCTGCATTGCTTTTACTCACCTCGGAAAGTAGGCAGAATGCAATCATGCTGTGCAGGTACCCTGCACATTGAATTTGCATATTTTAACTTCTTTAGTTATAGAAGGCACAATAAAGACCATGCAGATTATCAGAGGTATTCAGATATCTCCACCTGAAAGTAGTCAAAACAGACTAAAACATCTCAGCCAGGACCAGGATGAGAAAACTGCAGATTTCTGAATGACAGATAGAGTGAGTCTTCGCTCATTCACAATGCGACAAGCAGAGGGCGTTCACACAAATTCCAAGGCATGTTTTCTCATACAGACCATAATTAAACTATGGGCTCCACTGCCACAATATTTCTGACACCTTTAGAGACAAAATGCTGGTCTATACCAATGTGGCAGCTCTCAAACTGTACATTTTCACATCCTCTTTTTTATGCTCTGATACATGAATGATACCAGTTTAGACTTTATACATTTCTATTCTGCACATAAACCTTTACATGAAGGTTTAAAATTCCATTTTAAACATTTTGCTTCCTAGAAAGCACCTACCTATACAAGAACTGCTGAGAGAAAATACAGTCACAAATATAAAGAATTACAACATCTTGCCATGAACTTCATTTGTGGCAATGTATGATGCCACTGACACATGGCATCTTCTCTCCCATTATTGAGAGAAGAAAGTTTTCTTTTGTTCCGTCATTTCTGTAACTGAAAGGATGTGCCAGGATCTATTCATCCATTAGAGCTCACAGCATCTGAATTGCTTCCCCTCAGCAAAAGGCAGGAAAAAGTCTCTTGGTCAAACATAAGTGTTGCAAGTCACTCACTCAGGTCTGAGACTGCATATGGTTTTGATGACATGTCAAATATCACTAAAAAGCCTACTGGAGATTTATTTCTAATGACTTTGGTAAAGTCTGATTTGTCTATGCTTGATTCCTATAGAACTAAGTAGCAATCAATGAGATCCCTATACTTAGGCAGAGACCTTCTAATTCCTCAAAAATAATGAGCATATCATCAATAAAAGCTTTTCATTCCTTTTCCTCTCTTTCCTTCACGTGTTAGGACCAATGAGTTGGCTTCTTCAGGGTGGGATCTTAGAGTGAATTTATTTTTTCTCAGTTTAACTGTGAGAATATATAAAGCACTGTAGATTTCAATATGAAAATATATATTTCATGAAAAAACCCCACCACAAATAAGCTAACCAACACTGCAGGCATGCAAAGAATTAAAAAAACCCAACAAAAAACAACCGCAAAACAAAACAAACAAAAACAACAACAACACAACAACAAAAAAACCCCAACCCACCCCAGAACCTCAAATTCTTGAAGTGATATTATACACTTATTTTCCCTCGTCTTTACAAAGACATAAATTAACATTTTGTTTTCCCAATGGATGACTTTTCTCACCTAGCAGCACCATAAGATGACCAGTTTCTTTTTAGCTGTGTCATTTGTCTCTAAAACTGGGGTGCACCTAAAAACACCCTGGTAATTTTTTTATCTAAACCCCATCTCTATTTCACTATTCCATAAACACTAACCATTTAACATTAAGCCTACATGGCACTTAACAGCCATCCAGCATAATTCAGGTGCAAGGGCCACGTTTGTGGTGCAGCTGAAGTGCAGTTCCATCACAGCACTAAAGCAAGCTGAGCAAGCTGACAACAACGAGCCAGCATTAAGCAGCTGGTCAGGGGTTTAACTGCACAGAATTTTCTCTAACTTAATGAACGAACTGCAGTTTAATGTGCTGCATGGCCACATTTGTTTCACTGCTCTGAGATGAGAATAGTGTTTAGGTCTGTGGGATTATGTCAGCTGTACTGCATAAATAAGGGCGACCTTAAAGAGTTTTACACTTTATAAGTTCTTGAGGAGTATATAGCAAGAAAATATGAGTTACCTGAACCTGGAAAAAAAGACTTTGCTCTAGCTAGTATTTCAAAAGGCAAGCAGTTTCTTTGTATTTACCTCCATCCCTGCAGGTATAATGAATTATTTAAGCAATATCTATACAGTACAGGATTTGTGCTTTTATTTTATTTATTTGTCTATTTTATCACAGGCTACTTACAAGGGCAAGTGTGCTGAGTCAACACAGGTGTAAATAACTGCACCTTTAATCAGTGGAACTAGGCAAACTGACACTCATCACCAAGCTGACCCAATATATTTAGTGCAGAAGGGTTTTTTAACGTGTTATTAATAATGGACTTCTTTATTAGTATTTCTCAAACAACAGGGCTGGCAAGGTGTGCTTCTCCCCCTCCTCCCCATTTTACCTTCTCATTTCTTTTTAATAGCATTAAAAACCCCAAGAAATGTCTTCTGCATCTAACCAATCCCTAGTTTAACACACAGTACATGCCTTTGAGAAGGATTCTTTAGGTAGCTCAAATGCTGTGAAATGTGCTGCAACACAAATCTTCAAGCTACTTCTGAATGACCTGCTATGGCCATTTAGCAGAGCACTTCACTACACAGAAGTGTCAGGTTGGTTTCTAAAAGCAGTGAAGTTGCATCAGCGCTGCCTTCTGCCAGGACTAACTGGGTCAGCGAAGCACTCCCCGAAGGTGGCCATGTGGTTTCTAGTTCTAGAGGTCATGGTTTCAGAGCTAGGTCATACCTTAACATAGTGCTCACCATCCCACCTTAAGATGCAGATTCTCAGCTGGTTACTCCTTGCACAGCTGAGAGTTGAGTTTCACACAAGTTAACTCCATTTACATAAAAAGACCTCTGCAGTCTACATTCTTCACTGGATAGCAAGAAGCTTCAATAAATTACATGCTGTCAAATGCACTGATTGTAACGTGATAACTTTTGAAATAACCTCCACAGGGAACAAAAAAATGTAAGTCCACACTCCCCACTGGTAAACCCGCACTGCACAGGAAACAAACCAGAGGAAAGGCTAATAAAATTGTTTAAGTGGCTTGTTCCCAAGATCTAGGGTAATCTGTGAAAGGCAATGCTGGCTCCTGTCAATACTTTCTTGGCACTAGAAGGCAAAATCCGTAGACAGGAGACAGGGCATAAGTCCAAAGAGTCGCTGCGGTCCAGGTAATGCTAGCTGGCATGAAAACCCCTTGAAACTATAACTGGCTATTATTGTTTATAGCAGCACTAAGAATAGAGAACCACAGACATACAAATCACAGCTGACAGTCTGGTCCCTTATACTTATGACAGTCTGTGTTGTTTATAGAAAAGTATTAAAGACTATTTGTATAAGTTACACATGCAATAATACTATTTTTTCTGTTAAGTTCTTTACTTGAATTAGTGACTGAGGGATCTAAGCCTAGGTAAGAGTAATATAAAACATGCAGAACTCCAGGTATTGTTATTGAATGGGATCAAGTTGTGTGACATTAGTTTATTGTATTGCCACAGCCACCCTTCACTTCCTTGCTGTAACACACACAGAGGGTCAATAGCCTGGCTTTGGTCATTGCACGTGAAATGAATCATAAATATCTTGCTGATATTTGTAGGTCTACTGAGACATCTTTCCTTATGAGTTTTTGGAGATGCAAACCACACTGTCATTACTGTTGTATGAGGTCAAAAAAACCCCATGACTGTTGCCTTAGTCCTGCAGTGTTTATCCTAAAACAAATCAGTAACATCAGTTCTAGGGTCCTTTGAATATGAGTTTGTAAGGTATCTGCCTCTCTATGCACACTTTTCCAATAATAATGTGATGCCTAAAATGATTAATGCAGGACTGCTAACATATCCAGGTATATTGGCCAGCAATATCAACAATGTATTGTGCCTTTACAGGAGGTTTTAGCTTTGACATGATGGAGAATGAGTTCACAGGCAGTCAGGAAGGGAATTCTGCCTTCATTAAGGTTCATAATTCTGATCTGAACTAGCTTGGCTTAGGACTTTCCCTACTGTGAAAGTGGGATCCATGACATTGCTGCTTGTCAAAAAACCCCAACCCCCCAGAAAACCCTCAAAACCACAAAAAACCCAGCAAACCTTCAGATTTCATTTTAGCATAGTCCATGTTTTAAGGAAAGATCAGGACAGCTGCCTAGTCATTTAACTAACAAGCAAAAGAAAGT
>JAOXXN010000471.1:21491300-21507780 GCA_026770055.1 Myrmophylax atrothorax | reverse complement strand
AGTACAAGTTAAAGGGCAGAAAAGCCAGGGTGCCTATTAATTCCATGCTTTCAATTTGATGACATTTTGAAAACATGAAACAAAGCTTTAATTATAGTTATTCAGAACTCTGAGACCAGAAGATGATTTTGGCACCTGAAGAGCAGGTTCAGGTCATGCACATTGTAAAACAAAGACAGAAAAGCAGAAGCACCAAAACTTTGTTCCAGTCAGTGTCTTTCCAAATGTTTAGAAATCATGAGTAGGAGAAGGGGTTTAGGCTACTGATACTAAGCCTATATTATATAGACTCTGAGTTAACATGTCAATAGACAGGTATCTACATATTTCACAATACTGTTTTAACTGACTAGTGGAGTGCTTCAAACTAAAATGCAAATGAATTCAAGTTCAGTTATTCTGCTGCTCAGACAGCATTAGATTAAAGCTAGATTTAGAGAAAGATCCCAGAGGCTACAAGAAAAAGAGACTTGTATGCTGCTGCTAAGACTAATATAGTCATAGTTTAATAATGTAGACAGTAATGCATAATGAAATGTCATTAATTCTCACATGTAATATTGGTTTCTAATTTGAGGAATTGTGTCCAATTATCTCGTTTAGTTATTCAGATTTATAACTTGGCAACCAGAATACGAAAGTCCTGAATTCTTCTCCATTACCTGAGAAGTCTGAAAAATAAAATACCTGTTCCTAGTAAGGGCAACCTGTGTATTTCCCTAGTCTTGTTGCTGTTCTGAATTCATGATTCAGTTCTCCAAGGCAGTCAACAAGCCCTCTGGTAACATTCCCAGCATACCTTATTCCAGACCTTTTGCCATTGTATTACGGCTTTTATCCATAAAAGGGCATTTTATTTCAATGCCACTCTTTGGGTTGACTCTTGTTTTGGTGTCAGAGGCACATTCAAGAAAAATTTGTCAGGCTTTCTGCCACTTAGAAAGGTCAACAAGTTTACCTTTAGAATCTTAGACCATGCCTTTCTATCAAGCAAGGATGTATCAACATAATGTCTCCAAAATTGCTCTTGTTATTGCCAAGGGTTGCTTTGTCAAATATACCCATTGGCACTTCATGTATTCTGCTGCCTACCAGAGTTCAGGGGCATTCTGAAGTTTTTTGCTGAAATGGCTCAAGAACTGAATCCTTTAAATAAAAAAAATCTAAGTCGTTCCCCATAGAAAGCACTGCTGATCTCAGCTGTGAGGCTTCCTCAGCCTGCTCAGCAGGGAAGCATGAAGATGTCAGGTAAACATAATCATGCTATTTGTGGAAAGTGTGAGATGAGAAAGAGGGAGGGTAATGAAGCATAGACAGAGCAATTCAGTTTCCCAGCCTATTTAGGTAGATTGTCTTCTCTAATTGTTTTTCTCCCTGGAGGTACGAACACAGCGAATTTCGATACCATAAAGTTAAGCTTTATTATTGCAGCTTTCAGTTCTTTCACAAAGAAATATGTACTGTATTATAGGAGTGCCTAGTAGCAATGTTATAGTTAAGGATGTGTCAGCAGTTGTGCTACAGACCTCTATTTTTCCCCAAGATGTAAAAACTAGTTTTAGGCTAAAATTATGCATATAAGGTAGGTGTCTAGATACATATCATTTCATGGAAAAAAATTCTAGGCATGTCCTTTGGTAATTGCAGATGATAACAGACTTCCAAATAAAAGAACCACCATAAAACCCCCCAACTATCCTCCCCTCCACCCTCCAAAGAAAAAAACAAAACAAAAAAACCCCTGACACTATCATCTATGCCACAGAAGGTTGGATAGATACAAGTTAAATCTATAATTTTGCAAGTGTTTAAATGCTGCCCCCGGTGACTTCAGTCTATCTTCAGCATGAAATGAATTTCATCTCAGTGTAGCAAAAGATCTAAATTTTAATGGGTTTTGTCTAGCAGAAGCCAATCCAATAAAGCACATATTTACCTCATTAACACTTAAATACATGAACAGTTAATTTGAAACCATCAAGACAAGATTGTTCATCACCTTGGAGGGCAAGTTCAGAAGAAAACAAAATGAAGACATACTCTAAGATTCATGCAGACACTCAAAGTAATATTTCTGTGTTCTCTTGCTCTATTTCATAGTGAAAAGTAGCAACTTCAGTAACTAAAGTTTATAAAAGTCCTTAGGGAGATAAAAAACCCTTGAAGAAAGATTATTCTAAAAAGCAAAGGCAATAGGCATGAGTTTACATTTAGACACTGGGTATGCACTAACATCTAAAGTTACAGCTTAGCTACACAAATGCAAGACACCAGGAATAAACTTCAGAGTAACAGTGAAGAAAGTGAGCCCCAAAGTTAGACATGATGACTGACAAGAAGGCAAATTAATAATGAAGTAGAAAGAACTAACTCTTATATTGTCTACTTATGATTAGGTCTTAAGAGTGCTTTCCGAGCAATTTGACAATATTACCCAGATTTCACACAGAAGGAAAGCAACACAGATGCAGATTAAGAGATTTAGCCAAGGTCACCCATGAGGGCAATGATAGGAGTTAGAAGCAGAGGCCCAGCAGGCTGGTACCAGTTCAGTCACTGCTCATATGATGGCTTTCCCTGCAGCAGAGGAGCAGTGCAGTTCAGATGGCTCCTGTGCCCAGCAGGAGTGGCTGCTTGAGCCGCTGCTTGAGCCACTGCCTGGGCAAGGCAGCCTAAAGAGGAACCCACCTTGCAGTGCCCTGGCACTCTTCAGCTGCCTCCTGTTAACTGCCCAATCACTCTCTTACCTATGTTAAATAAAAATCGAACTGACCATTAGGAGTCTACTCAGCACTTCCTACAAAGTGCAGAAGCCTGTCCTGGGCTGGTTACCATGGCAGACAGGATGCACAGCAGCTTGCTGTCCTGTGATAAACTGGCCTAAGTTGTGCCTTCCCCTCGCTAAAACAACTGTTTCCAGACTGGCACGGCCCCAGTCGAACCATCACTTGTTGGGCACCTGGATTAGAGCCAGGGCTTGCACACCTGCCAGCAGACACAGGGCAGAGGTGGAGGGTGCGGAGCCAGAATCATGCAGTAGAAAGGATGGGGAATTTGATGGTCAGGTTCCGAGGGTGAAAAATGTGAAAAAACCATAAAAGATCAAAGCATGGGTGTAGGCACAACAGAAGGAAAGCTGAAGGACAAAAGGTACTGCGAGTTGCTGGAGGCACAAGTATGGGCTGCACTGGTGTGCAGAAGGCACATGATTGGAGGGGGTGTGACAACACACAATGTCACAGCTTTTGGAGATGTATGCAAGGAAATAGCAGGAGCGAGCCTGTAGGGTCACAGCAAAATTCTAATAGATTATGTTATTCAGAGAACTATGTCAGAGGATGTAGAAACCTGGGCAGCAGGAGGAGTCCTCTGATTGAGCTGATCCTAGACTCATGGAAAGAGTTTTCTGTTTTATTAGCAGCAAGTCTGTAATGGGCTGTGCATTTGAACTGCATAATGATAATCAAAGAATAATTTTGACTATTCTATCCAAAGCCATTGGCTTAGGTGGAAAAAATACTATTTACTTTCTGAAAAAAACTCCAGCAAAAAGGTTTGAGAACAAGAAATAAAGGCAACAGTAAAGCACGCAAGAAAGACAGCAGATCAAAAGAAATTATTTCACCATCTCAGTGACCCTGTCACTGTTGCCCAGTTTTGAGGTCCCCACTACAGTCAAGTGTCAAAGACTAAGCAGGTTAATGAAGGGTGCCTGGCATTTTACCACACTGGAAGAGGGTGTGATACACTGCTTTAAGTATCTTGCCCACCAACATTTTGCTGTTGCTATACTGCTCTTGCAAACACACCATGGAACATTGTAACACAATGATCTTTCAGCTCTTATAAGTGTAAAAGACCTGAGAATATAAGCACAATTCACAATCAGACTAAATTAATAAAAAAAACCCCAACCTCACTTTTTTTTGACTGAGTTTCCTCAGTAATTATTCTGTGACCTATGAACTATAGCAAAACAGTTTTTCAGAAGCATAACTACATTCAACAAAAGTGTTTACAGACTGCTAACAACAGAGTTAAGATTTCTGCTGGTCCTGATTTTTTATTTTAGCTTTTGCCTTTCATATTCCCTTTCTCTTGCAGCATCTCATCCACAACCATGAACAAACAAGTAATTTAGAACACATTTAGAAGCAAAAAGACAGGTGGAAATCACCTCAGTCAAAAACTTCTGTGAACTGGGGGGGCCAAAAGTCTGGAGGATGATATGCTGCAAATACTATCATCCAAAACCATAAAAAGGTAAAATTATTTGATTTATGGTTTGTTTTCAACAAGAAACCTTGGACCCTTGCAGTAATGATGTTGGTTTCAGTTGATTATGTATTAGGTATGTGTGTATATGTAAATATATGTGCTCACATCCTACTACACATCCAAGAGGAAAAAAAGATAAGTTAAAGAGCTCCAGTGCCCTTCACTCCTCACAGCTATCCAGAAAAAGCAATAAGCAGTTGAACAGGTATAACCTCACGTGTACAAGGTTACAAAATTTCTGTCAGGAAATGGTGTAAGTTTTTACTTCTAGTGCACAGATGGAACATGCAGTTTATGCAGGCAGTTGTCAATACTTGTCTGAATCTTTTGATAGCTTTGCTTTGTTCCCCGAAAGGCAGCAGCAGTTTAGTGCAAAACATTTCGTTTGCCACTAGAGCACACCTGGAGGTGTGGTGAACTAACCCCATTCTTTGAAGTAACAAAGGCACAGTGGTGAACACTAACTGAAGACCATGCTTCTCTGCTTTCCTTAACATGGTAAGAATTACTTCAGAAATAGCAGGAATTGCTTGAGAATTTAATAGGAAATCTTACCAGGACACAACATTTTGAAATTGAGTATTCAGAGAATTTAATTAGAACATGAAATAGTTTCCTCAGTTTTTTATTAGTTCTATAAATTTTTCGGGGAAAGAAACACAACTGCCAAAGCAATACATTAAAAAAGCTAGATAAGAGATACCACTCAACAAACATATTCCCCAGTGATGTTATGAGGTATATGTGCTAAAAAACTAATGAGAATGTCATGAGTTAAAGACAGTAATTTGAGACTGTCATACTTGTGTATACTAACATGCATTTCAAAAAAGAATATGCACTTGTTTTCTAACCCAGTTTACAAGACATATAGCAAAAAATTCAGATTAAAGTGGCATTCTTCTTTGATGCCATTGAATTCTAAACCCATTTCAATATAATGGCAAGCAATGAACAGTTTATGGAAAGAACTGGCCAGCACGGAAAAGCACAATTCTGGTCTCTACCTGGCAGACAGTGCTTTTATAACCAACAAGAATAATTGCAAGAGGTCACCTTTTCTCTTAAGTGCATAGTCATTTGCAAATCTTAAAATACAACTGCTGTTAAGCTGCACAGTGTCCATCATGTGCATACTTTTGGCAGTGAGGCATTTAGACTCATGATTAAGAGTGTACAGTTCACTACAAGAAATTAGTCATTTGAATCCAGCAGCAATAAGTATTGATTTTGAACCAATGTGATTTCTTTTGTACTAAAAAAACCCAAAACACCCTCAGCTTTTGTAGCATATTTTTCATTGCTATGTTTGCTAGTTAGCATCCATTTTCAATTCCTGTTGGCATATGCTTCCCCTCACACTGGCTAGAAGCTTTAAAGATGGATGTCTTTCTCCTACATTTTAGTGATAGTTTCACTTCAAATTACAGTAGCGGTTGTGCTGAAAAGTCATCCTAGATCATACTGAAAGCAACTTTCCTAAACAAAACTCAAGGTAAGAGCAGGTAGGAACTCTGCAGGGATCCTATTTCTTGTGAAGCTGTTTTCAAACTGTTCCTACTATTTGATTAGTGAAGGGGAGGGCTTGCATTTTCCCAGATTTTTATCTGCCACCAGCTTTGTTCTTTTGATAGGACAACAGGAACTTCCCTTTAACTTCTATACTTGCTTTTATTAGAAAACACATTTATTGTGAGACTCCACAAAAGCCAAGGGCAAGATGGCTCCATTTATAAATCTAGGGATGTCAGGAAAGGTCACCTTCACTTCAGGACTTTTCATCCTAAATACATACATTTAAAAATGCTGATTTATCTATTTTTAGGATTTAAAACAGCAACAAAAAAACCATCACAAACTTTTCTTTACACCTTAATTTAATAGATAAAAACAACAATATTTCTTACCTACTTAAAATTCACTGAACTACTTGGAAAAAAGCACAGTTTTAGGCAGGATACAATACAGAATATTTGAAACAGATTAATTCAAATATTGCAAAGTTAAAAATTATAATATATTTAGAAAACTCAGAATCAAGAAGAAAGAATACCAAATAATCTGGCCTCTTATGCAGTATTAATTACTGTTTAGTGTCACTGTTACTGCTGAGGGGCTTACACAATTACCACTCCAGGAAATTACTGAAGATCTTGATGAGAAATAAAGAATTAATGTATTAAATGCTTTTAAAAATACATAATTGATTAATAGATACAACAGTAATGCTATAAAAGTTATATGCCAGGATCTGACTGCCAGTACAGAAAGGCTGAGATATAACCTGAGACATATATTTCATTTCTAAAAGGAACAATAAACATTTTAAAAATTAATGTAGTGAAACTGGGTTTCTAGTAATTTATTCTGTAGAGAAGTTCATATTACCATGAACACAGTAGGTAGTGTAAAGAGGGGAGAAGAAAAAAAAAAGCTTTTTTTCCTCCCAAGAGTGGTTCAGAAATGGCACATTCTGTCAGCACCATCATTCCATATATCACCAGCATGATTGCATGTTACCTCATTTTATTTCTACAGCTTCAAATTGCTGTTTTGCCTCTCATACTGTGCAATGCTGTCCAGTTGATGCCCGTTAGGAAAAGTCAACCTGTGGACGCTGAGAATTTGTTGGAAAACTAAGTATTGACAGAAAACAATGTCCAAAGAAATAATAAAGTTTTAGTTACTAAAATGAATCATTTTATGTTTTGCCTTAACCAACAGTTTGTGTTCATATATGATGTAGCATGAAATAGAAACAGGTATTATGACCCCAGTTAATTCCACTGTAGGCATTTGCAGAAATCATAAAACACAAGTATCAGCATAGAAATTCTGTGTAGAAGAGAAACTCCAGAAGAGAGAAAGTTGTTGCAAATATTTATAGCACTGGACAGTGGTGTGCAGTTTTTATTGACTCAGTAGAGTTTAAGATGTCAAAATGAGCAGTGATCTTACAGAATAACAGAATAGGCATTATGAAAGGCGTGAGACACCTCAGCATCCATCTCTGGGTATTTTAGCTGGGCACCTAAAATCTTAAATTGAGATCTTGGAATTTAAAGCCAAGCTATATAAATTTACAAGACGTGTCCTAGAAGCAGGGCAGTGTTCCTGGTGCCAGCATGTATCAAATCCTCATTCATAATTGACTATATTTTCATATTCTTATCCTCTAAGTGAACAGCAGTAGCTTTTTAAACAGTCAAGCAGAGTAGGTGATTCTACTTCACGGAGTAAGAAGCATGGCACGGCACATTTCTGAATTGCCAGGTGAGATACTATGTTCCTTCTAAGGGCTCCAACTTTTTCCCTTTATCTGTTTTAAATGTATGAGCAATTGGCTTATTACATGAAAAGACATTTCAAATAGTGCTGAGTAGATAGAAACTCCCACATAGAATTACTTTATTAATAACTTGTCATTAGTTTTAACCCTTAACCCCTCAAGTCAATTTTTATTTACTCATATCCAGCAAATCTTTGTAAAAATGTTCATAGTGACTTCTAGACAAACAGTGCAAATCACAAAAAATTTAGACAGCCTGACACAGAAGAGTAACACCATTTGAAAGTTTCTATGAAGCTTAGATCATTTTTCCATCACAGTTTTAGGACTGCTACATAATTGCCCATCAGATGCCGAACAGCAATGAAAACACTACAGTGCAGATGACTACAGATCTAGTATATGGGGTGTTACACTGAGGCCAGTATCAAAATAAAGCAATATAGTGTTAGCAGTTTCTTATTTCACATTTGTGCTGTATTTCAAAAGGAGAGTTACAATCTGTAGTTGAAATGCAGATACAAATCAGCAATATACTCCCTTTGTTTCTTCTTTTTGTTTTTTTTTTCCTCTCCTATGGCATGCTGCTCATGCATGTCCAACAGAGGTGGTAGTTTAAGATTTCATAACACAGCCAAATAAAACAATGTAGTGAACTGTGTGGTTTCAAAGAAAAATAACATGAAATTCAATAACTTTAAAGTAATGTTTGGCTTAACCAAGGTATGAAAAAATCCATTTCATCAGTTCCATAGGTATAACAGTTCAGTAATAATCAAGCCCTGTATTTTGGGTGCCACCTGAAAGTCACTGTGAACTAGGCTCTCAACTCATCTGAGTCCCTTCAGACCAAAGAGCCTTGCAAAATATATCAGTAAAAAGTATTTGTGTGGTAAGTATGCCAAGTTTGGTTCTTCTGTTAATTTACCAAACAGAATATTTTTCCCTAAGAATGGCACATGGAGAAAAACCTTTTTTTAATCAAGAATTTTCATGCCAGCTCATTTGCAAAGTCTTAGTTTTGTAGATAGGCTTGTGTATTTTTGCTGTTTCATAGCAGCTACTACACATCAGCAATAACAACCCACAGACTGCACTATGCTGCCCATCTGCACTTGATCAACTTGCAGAGCTGCTTTTGTAAACTGCAGTTCCCAATGTCCAACAAAATAATCTGCTAGGAGCATTTTTTTCCCTTCTTGTACAGTTTATTGAACATTCTTATATAAAGGTAACAAGCCATTCTGAAGTTACACTTTTGTTTAGCCAATCCAGTTTAGACTGTAGATTTTAGAAGTTTATGACTTTCCTTCCAACTTGTGGTACCTCCATCTCCATGAATACAGTTGAGGTTGGTCTCACCCTCCTCTCAGTGTATTTCATTGCTACCAATCTCTTTAAGCATGAAGATTCATGACCATACCAGTATCTCAATCAACCGTAGTCCCACTTGGACTGTTTCAAGTACTATGCTTCCCTTTTTTTTTCCTCTTTGCAGCTGATGAGATGGAAGGTGAATAACCATTTATGCTTTAAAGGAATTGAAACTTACACAGGAACCTGCCAGTCTCTGAAGAAAGAACATAGTAAATAACGGTGCACAACATGCCTCATAAATGCTTTTTTTTTTAACTGGTAAATGTGGTAAAGATTTCTATTATTTCATTTATTGTATATTTTAAATTGTTACCTTTATAGGTTCTGTAAGTCTAGCACTGTATTGCAACATAGCCAGCTATCAAGCCCTTAGTCTTTTGATTTATGTTCCTTGCATCTTTGTTTCAAACTCTATGCAAAGAATTCAAACTGTCCCATGCTGTAAGCAAGAGGAATAGCACAAACCCAACCAAACAGAACTGAAATCTACAAGTTTTTTCTTTTCACTAACAAGAAGGATTTCATCCACTTTGTGGAATGAAACTGATCTAGCTTTGCTGAGCATGATACAGGTTGCTGTTTGTCCATATATTCACTTTGCTATTTACTTGATTGTTCTGTAAAGCATTTTGGTGCTCCACGGGTAGGAAGATATATCATACAAGACTGAAATTAAATTGTCTGTTCTGTTGAAGATGAAACATTCTCTTAAGTGTTTATCCTACTACATACTTAGAGCTGTGTAGAGATAAGGGAGTGTTTTATAATTACTGAGCTTGAATTCTGCTGTCAGTTTTATATGTTTAATAATATATCAAAATGTTTAGATCCAGGGGGTGCCATATAAAGACAGAGAAATGAAACACAGACCTCATTAACTAGTGTTTTGTTCTTTACAGGGTCTTACTGTTACCAAATACTGAAACTTGCCTGAAGAGAGCAAATGGCCCTTTGTCAGAGGAATCAGTGTCTGTGAATGTGCCCACCCTGCCTCAAACTTTGTTTTTGAAAATCCTGATCTGCCTCTATTAACTCTATTGGAGAGTCAGAACTCTAGAATAACTAATGAACTTGAAGCTGCCTACGGAATTTGAGGAAAGCTATTAAAAATATGCCCAAGTATCAGCTGCTTTATTCTATTAGTGATGACACTACTTCTTGAGTCAGTGGCTCTTGCAAATTACCTTTGTGTGTCAACAGCAGGAAGATAATGTACTTTGTCTACCTCAATGGACAATAGTAGAAATACCAATTAAACTTCAGCAACCTTCTTTGCAGTTATTACCATCTACACAGGCATGGAGGGCATACAAAACTTTCTTCAGACTTGCATAGCCACAATTCAATTCTCAGTATTCTTTGTTTCTTCCCTGTATCACCAAAGAGGTGCAGAATGCACCTGCAGAGGGAAGGCTCACGGACTTGGTTTCTCTGTGCTTTGATGGAAGATGAAGGGGTAAGTGAATTAACTATAAGAATTGAACTATATGAATGATGAATTCAAGGTCAGAAGGACCTTATCTCTCTGAATTTAGTTTACAGGATGATGCAAAAGATTCACTCTAAGATGCCTGGAGCATGCAAACCAACTAAGAGGCAAGGGGAAAAGACAAATGGAGATTGCGTTATAAGAAAATGGCAATTTAGTTCCTTTCCACCGGAAAAAAAAAACAACAAAAAACAAAAAACAAAAAAGCCAAACCCAAACCAGCTGGTAGCTAAGTTGGCTAATTCTTTCAGGAAAAATGCTGTATTCCAGCTGATGCTGGCCAATATAGTTCGTGTGTTTTCCATGGGGCTAATTCATCCCCAAGAGCCCCTACACCATCAATGAAGAGATTTGACTCCTGCAGAGCTGCCACATTAAGTTCCTTACTGGCTTCAGTTTTCCTCCCATTTTTCCAGGATACAAAACTGTTCACTCCAAATCTTTAATTTTCTCTAGGATTCTACCACAGTTAGGGGTCCATTCCAAGAGTTGTTTTTTCCACCAGAAATTTTAATGGTCATACCCTTGAACCATTCTCACTCAGAAGAAGAGAAAATGCCATGATAAGAGCCCATCATGGGGTGGGGCAGGCAGGACATGGAAAAAGGAATGCTTCCCTGGAGTTAGAATACAGAAAATAAGGATGGGTAGTTGCAGGTCAATCACTAATCATTAATTCAAACAATGAGAAGAGAGACAAAATATTTTTCTCCCACTTATCTTCATCCAAAAATAGGATTCCAGGAAATGACTCTCAAACTCTGTGAACATTCAAAATTAAAAATAATGCACTACAGAAATACACAACCATAGTGGGGTTCAGAGGTAGCAGAAGAGGAAGATCCTGAATAAGAAATACTAAAAAACCATCATGGTTTGATTTTGCTGTCAGAAAGGAGAACACAAAATGAACTGAATAACATTTTCAGAAGGTAAAGTGACATGCAACTGATTTTGACTGAAAGTCAGTTCAGAAAACATGGTTAATGACTGAGCCAAAAAATGGAGGCTATAAGCAACAAAGGAAATGAGTATAAGACTCCTGAGGGGAAAAAAACAACAAACCAAATCAAAACCAAAACCCAACAACAAATACAGGAAAAAAAACCCAAAAACCAAACAACAACCCACAATTCACCCTCTCCCCCTCCCTCCCCCCAAAAAATCCCCAAAAACCAGACACAAAAAACCCTTACCCCTCAAAAAAACCCCCAAACCAATCAAAAGGACAGTATCTCCAAGTAAAGATGGAAAGCCAAATTGCTAAGCTCTTTCTCCAGAAAGACTTTCTTAAGTAGCCTTGAACAATCAACATTCATAATACATCTGTCAAATTCTAAATAAATTTCAGGCAGATGAAAACAGAATTGAATCTCTTGATGGCATCACCAGCTCCCAGTGAGGCAGACCTGAGGTGGCATCCATTGACCCAGGGGAATACAAAAATTTTCTGCTTTGCTTCTCTAATACCTACTGCAGCAAGAACTAGATTTTTTGGTTGGTGAGGTCAGTTTGAGCCACCTAAGGCAAATCTCAGGTATTAGGGAAGTGAGCATAAAGTATCTTATTGGAAAAAACCCACCAACATTCATAAAGTGTTTCCTTTGTCTTTTGACTTGTGGACAGCACACCAAGGAAACTTGGACAGTGTTTTGTGAACAGTTTCAAACTAAAATCATTTAAGAAGAGACACTCAGATATTTTATAATAGAGAAGCGATTAGTGCATTGAAACCATCTCAGAAGCATTTGTATTTAATGACCTTAGTATCATTCTCAGAGGAAAAGAGTGCAATATGTTACCTTCCCTAAAAAGTTGTGCTAAAACCTGCTATCCTTTCTGAAAGAATTGATTAAAACTTCCATGTCATCCTACAATTCAGTATTTTTTAACAAAAAAACCCATAAAAAATCTGTTGCATATGATATCTCAATGTGTGTTTTACAATCCTATCAGAATAATAGGCCACTTGACAAATATTCTTCCTTTAGTAAATTCAGTACATAGTTACTTAAATGCACCTCAGGGTCAAACACTCTTCTCAGAAAGCTTGAATTAACCTGTTTCCTTCTTTGTACCAGAGCAAAGACCAAATTCAACTGACAATTGCTTTAGCTGTAGCTAAATTCAGCAGATAGAATTGGAGTACAATCCCTTCTCTTCTCTCACCCATAATTATCACTTTTAGTAGTGGCTATTGGCAGGGAAAATGGTAATTGAGGACAAAATGCAGTCTGCAGGGAACTGTGAGATATAGGATAACATAAGTGTAATATTTTACCTGTCTCAAGTTGTAATGTGCCTGCCCAACTTTACCCCAGTAGATCTTGGGTACAGCACAGCTACAACACTGGCATTCAGGTAACTGGGGGTATATAACAATGCCATATGAGCAACTGCTGTTCTAAATAACTGCTTTAGAGTTGCTGTTGATTTTGAGACTTATGAACAAAGTGGGTTTGGCAGATAACACAGAAAAAATTTGCGCATTACTAATAGATGTCCTTACTTATAAATAACATAAGTAGCAAAGCAGAAATCTGTTGTCAAGACTTCCAATAAGAGCCTAAGCACCTGTGTTGCTCTGAAATATTATGCATATACAAGTTCTGAAAATTGGACAGCATGCAAAGGACAGAAAAACCTTCATAAAACCCAAGCCAACACAACTGACCAATATACCAGCAATGCTCTAAAGGGAACATGACTGAGATTAGTGACAGATAACTTACCTGAACTGAGAACAGAGGAAAACCACTACCATCAAGACCAAGAGTACTGTATAATGGATTACATGAATAACACAGATTAGTCTCACAGCAAAACTAAGTAAAACTTTCTAATTTTTCAGTGGAGTAACTCACATAGCTAAGCCCTGACTTCCTTCACCACAGAGAAAAACCTTCTGTTTCCAGGAGATATGATTTTTACACACAGAGCAGCATGGAAGAGTTTTGTTTAGCTGCATGACTTTACATTCATACGAACTACATTCAGCTGATGGGATAATATATGTAAGCCAACTGAAAATCCAGACAGTCTGAGCATATCTATCCCTCATTAAAGCTGACTAGCTGTCAGCTGGCTGCCAAAGCCCTCAGACTCTGTGCACCCCTGTTTACCTACCCATAAATTGGGGTTTAATAAAACTGTTCTTCTGCACAAACTGAGAACTTGTGAATTAGCATGTGTAAAGTGGAGGAAAATAAATGATAAATCATTGCATAAGACTAAGTGCTATTATACTGAGTGTGTACAGTGATAATAACTTGCTTATATAGACTAGTAAAATCATTATATAATAGAAATAAATTCAAATCAGCACATGTCAGAGGGTCAAAGAAGACTAGATAAGGTGACATTCTGGCTTAAACTTCTAAAATGCATTTTACATGGAAGAAAAAATCCATTTTAGAAGTTTTGTATGAAAAATATTATGTATTTCTTTCTGGATTATAGAAAGTCCTGATAAAAAACAACTTTACCTGAAAAATAGTAATAATTTCAAATATCAATTATTCATATCTTTCAATCTATCTTAGAAATTTCAATAAACTTTAAAGTATAGAACTAAACACTCACAACAAGGCTGTGAAAAGGAGAATGTTTTCTTAATTTAAATTATGTAAAGGGCTGCTTAAGCTATCTCTCTTCAATTTACTATCTGTTCTTCAGAAGAATATAAACTCAAAGATCTTTCCTGTTTAGTGTACACAATGCTTTCCATCAAACCCTGTACTGATATGGTGCAACACACCACATGATCACAAGCAGGACTTTGGTGTAAATTTTTCCAGGTATAAAAAGATGATATGAATTGGAGAAAAAGGGAATCACCTCATAAGGAGAGAAAATGCCTTTCAGTGAGATGGCATTTTGGCCAGACATTCTTGTGCAAAACAGCTGCAGATCTGACCCTAAACCCACATATTCAGCACAGGCACACAGTCCTGTGAAGGTGGCCGCAGTAGTGGTCTAATGCTCAAAGAAAGTGAGGTTGAAGACACTCTGCCTCTCAGTCAGAGGGGAAGATGCCCTTCCCCTACTTATTTGGGAAGTGGACATGGACCAGCAATCAACCCACTGCAGTAAAACTAAGGTGTCTTTTGCTAACAAGGGGACTAGAAAGTCCTGCTTTATCCCGAGTGATCATCTGCCATAGCAATAAAGCAGTGCTTCTATGCATATATGTCTATCTTTATATCCTCACACACCTTTAAGCCTGTTCACATTTGCAATTACATTCAGGGCAGAAGTTAAAGGGAGTTAAATGGTAAACTGGGTAGTCAGAATGAGATTTTGGTTTGTCCAGACACACAGAAGTAGATGCCTTCTGGTCTTCCCAGTTCCAAACATTTAGGATACTTGCACACATATCGACACAAACATTTTATTTAGGACCAAGTCCATCATGTGAGGTATTGCAGATTCAGGTGAGCTAAGAACAAGTTTCAAACATGAACAAAAGGGTCTCTTTCCCTGAAGACTTGCAGTTTAATTAAAGCTGTGTTTCTCATGAGAGTTCTGCTTGATATTTTGATTTCCTTTTCCAGTTAAGGAACATATCTATGCTTGGCCATGTTTAACTAACAAGACACCAAGCCATCATCTTAGAACACTACTACTTTTATGAAATAAGATACTATATACCTTTCCCAATATCAACATTTCCCCCAATCCATGAGATTTATAAAACACCCATTCAACAAACCAGAAGAAAACTAAGAATATATTGGTGATACATTAACCATTAACCACTAATTACATTCTCTGCAACAGAAGAAATCATATTTTTTCAGGTCTACCAGACATAGGTGAACTCCTGCTGTAGATCCCATGATACATTAGAGTGATTTATTAGGGCAGGGAGAGTAGATTTAATTGCAGTCCTTGCCATGGAGTAACTTTAACCATATTACAAAAAAGTTATGCCATAGCATACTAATGTGATACAAGTCTGTCTGTCTTTTTTTTTAATAGGATAAAACTAAGAGGAAGAAGGAATATGCAAGCTGAAAAAAACCCATTTGTAATACAGAACAAATGAAGGCAATACTACACAGAACAGATAGAGAGCACAAATGACACAAAATTCCAAGGAAAATACAAACGCCCCCCAAAAAGATTATAAAAGCAAAAAAGTACAAATAAAAAACCCCAGTGAAAACAAGCACACAGTATTGGAAAAGTCAACAGAAAAGAAAGCTGGTGTGGATTACAGTTAAAAACTAATTTTAATACTCTTTATTGCTTGGAAATAAGTATTTTTGTGTCTACAGAAATATAAGATATTAGAAGAAATGTGTAAGAATCAAGAACACAAATTGTGTATTCATTTGATATAAAAAATGCTTTCAGCAATTGAAAGGCTTCTTTAAACAGTAATTTGTGTACAAATGCTTAGATTTTAAATAATGCTTGCCAGATTCTCTGGAGAGGCTTGGGGAAGGTAATCTCAACAAATTTTCATATTAATTTTGATAATTTGTCAGCAGGATGTGGAATATATCAAACTACAAACTCAATATCATGATCTGAAACTACTAAAAGAATGGGTCACTATCCTTCATAAAAAGCAACAGGGAGAAAACTGTCAGATTCTCTTATATCCTTTCAACATCTTCAATTCAGAAGAAAGGATAAAATAAAATAAAGAAGATCTGAGTCTCTTACACAGATATTTGATCAGTGACACGAGTTCCTAAAAAACATGAGAAAAAACACAAACAAAACCCCCACCTAAATATGCAAAAAAAGAATTCTACAGAAGGGGATCATATGCAACTAACATTTATAGTAAATAAAACATTGGAATTGTATTGTGGGTCATAATAAACACACAACAGCAGCTGTAAAAGATTTACAGAGTAGAATTACACCAAAATAGGTTTCTGAAAAACATTTAGGACAAACCACTGATAAAGTTAGGAATGGCCACAAGGGATGTCTCCTGCTATATACTTAAAATAATTGCTTAAGGAACAAAAAAATATGTTACAATTAGGAACACCTGAACAAGTGTTTTAATGCTGGGTGGAGCTGAAAAT
>JAOXXN010000471.1:21478569-21491200 GCA_026770055.1 Myrmophylax atrothorax | reverse complement strand
CTTTTATTTTCAGAGAATATTATTCCCTGATCTCCCCCCGAAAAAGGGACAGAGAAATAAAAAATATTTTATATTAATCAGTGTTTGACAAATCAAGCTCTTACCAAATACTTCATCATCCTGAGCAGAACTTGCTAGAACAAAGATACATTAAATTTTCAGCAACTGAACAAGCAATTTAAGTGAAGCTATAGAATTCTTATAAGTCAAATATGGGGTTTCTCCTTCTAGTATGTACTACTAATGAAAATAGGAAATGTTTGGCAACTATGAATGATGCTTGAGACAGACTGCCAGTTTGCTGACTTGCAAATAAAGACTTTTAAAATGCAATTCCCTTATATACATATATTCATTTGTGTGTAGATATAGAAAAGCATAAAATCCACCAGCACTCCACAGTCCTTATGGTCAAAGGACTTACAGAAGTCCAGATATACAATATACAACTCTCATACAGTCATTATTGTCCACAAATAATTTTGCCAAAAATTATTAAAACTAACTCCAATAGATATATTCAGAAATAACAAAATCACATTTTACATACATTTATGCAAAAACTACATTATTGTATGTTTGCTAAAAAATAGATAATTTTAAAAAATTAAAAAAATGTATTTCACCTTCCAAAATTATAAATATGTAAATCTGCACTGAACATTCCCAGAAACAACAAGCATGAATCTGTATATACTGCTCTTCTGTTAAAACTTTAAAAGACACACTTACCTACAGGAAGTTCTTTTAAAGAGTCTACATTACCATTCTCATTTTTCTGACTACATCCTCTCCCCCCGTTGATTCGGTTCATAGCTATTTTCAGCCTTCTAAAACTGGCTACTCTAAAAGCATATATTTGTATTTCAAGTGGTGTGCTCAGTTTCTGGGCTTAGCTTCATACTGGTTTCATGCTATTGCCTAATGAGTGTCCACAGTATCTGTGAAGTAGCGATATATAAACAGCTGTATTTATATATTGTACTAAAAGACATTGGCATATCATTCCTACTGCTCTGATATAACCAGAGTCACAGATTGCAAGAATAACTGAAGTCAGAAGATACCTGTGGAGGTCAACCATATGCAAGTAACTAATGGGAAACATGTACCCACAGACACAACTCAAGAAGTCTGAAAACCCCCAAAAAGGGACCATATTGGAGATGCTTGTGAATCTGAACCAGCACAAACCTGCTGGAAATTTTTGGAAAACACAAATTCTTCATTCTTTTGAAATACAGCTAAAATGAAGGATTTTTCAGTAGCAGTCAGCAATGATCAAAGTTCAAGGGGAAGAAGGTCAGTTAACCATTTTCAAAAAAGTGAATTCCTGTTTCAGAGAGATATTCACTAAAAATTTACAAGAGCATCTGTGGGATGCCCATGTACACACTCATGGAAAACCAGCAATCAGAGGGAGAAATTCCTGATTCATATAGAAACATCTACTGAATATTTTGATCATGAGGAAGTGCCATGAATCCCAGAAATGGAAAAGCACTGTATTGAAATTGTTTGCAGGCATGCAGTAGATTTGTGACAATTAAAAGGAAAAACACCTCCGTACTTTGCGAAAACAAAAATAAGAAACATGAAAAGCGGAGATCAATATCTTCATCAAAAAGAAAGCTCAAGAATTTAATGATTCAGAGAGTAAATTATTATTTACTCATCATAAAATGTCAGTACATTAGATGGAACTCATCTCACCAATTCTTTTGTTAAAGGGAGCTGAAAATTGTGCACCTATGACCAACGTTTCCAGAAATAGATGGAAAGGTAGAGGGGAGAAGAAAAGAATGAGCACACACTCAATTACCAGTTCCTGCTACAGAGGGATAGAGATATAAATTTAGGCCATCACAGAGATGCAGTGGGAAACACAGTTTTAAAAAGATGCTAAAGGTCAATCCATTCAAGAAATTTATGGAAAATTTGATAATACTGAGCTTCCCCAACCAATCCCTCACACTCAGGTCAAATTTCAATTATTGAGAGACCTTTATGTCAGGAGGAAAATAATTCCCAGCATTGGTAGCATATGCCCTGTCAACATAAATCACAAAAAGTGGATGTAGATGCATCCACCTCCACTTCTCAAATCCGCATTTAGAAATCTTTGCAAGCACCATACTGTACTACCACAGCTTAAGGAATGTCCTTCATCCTCTTGCTTGGCTCACTAGCTTTATTTGCTCTCTGAACATTTGACCAAAGATTGTACAATTCTGTTCATCTGCAGAATCTCTTACATCTCTGTAATAGAATTGTGAAAGCTTTTCTTCAGTTCTGTAAGTGAACTATTTTTCAGAACAGAGACATTTAGCCTCCCTTATAATATGGATAAAGCTTAATGCCAAAAAGCTTTCCTGCTTTGTCTTCCCACTCGTCCCCAGGTCCTGCCCAGTTTTAACTAATGGAGGAACAGGAAAAGATGGATATAGAAATTAATGCACAGATTTGGTATATATAACATTTAAATGACATGTATTAAAATCAAAAATATGGAAGAATTATTACAGATACAGGTTTTTTTTCTGATTTATGCTTAGTGTTCAATGAGCTTTAGCTGAAATCATTAGAAACACACTCCAGGAAATACACAATATCAACATGTGACAATGACCTGATTATCATACCTGGCTGAAGAGTACATGCTGCACTTTGAAGAGATTGTAAAGAGAGATAGATTAATTTTCTGCATAAAGGAAAGCATCCTGGGGCTTTCCTCATATGCCAAAATGCCTACCTGACAAACAGAGCACTCACAGGGATGCTGTGCGACTTGCCCTTGAGCCCACCTTACAACATGCGCAAGTCCCACCCCTACTCTCTTAAAGGGATCTTTTAACAATGAAGTGGAGGTCTCCTGGCTTCAGAACTTGCTTTCTCTCTAATGTCACCCTGTGATGGAACGTGCAGCAGCAGCAACAAGGGAAAACAAGAGCTACAGACTATGTGACTGACCTTTTGGGTAAGCATTTGACAAGAGCCATCATGTTACTTACAGGAAATACTGCTGGTCCTGTTATGAAAATGCACAAAGAGCTTCCACCACAAATGTCAGTTAGAAAGTCACGTCTGTCACATTTGTGTCCATTTTCACTCCCATTTATAGTTAAACTTAATGGCTAGCATCAAAGAAAGGAAATACACTCATCACAAATTTCCCAGCAGAGAAAGGCTGCATAAGAGGGGAAAAAACCACATTCCCACTAGAAAAATAATTACAATAAAGGAAATCACCTACTGAAGTCTGAACATCCTTGCTATATATCCTTGATGTACAGCAAACAGCAATTAATCTTCACAACACATTGCTTCTCATCAGTGTTTGGAATTTTTGCCTCACATCAATAAAAAACCCCAATAGTGATGCCCTGAAACATGTGATACTGTAAAGTCTGCCTTTAAAATTATTAGCTGAAATAAGAGAGGCAAAAGATCCAGAGAAAATTTTCAGATTCACACAGTCCTCTGCAGTCCAAACTTTAACACTAAGTAGAAGAGACAGCAGAAACACACAGAATTACTGCAGCTATTGCTTCTCACCCCTTGCCAGCCAAGGTGCAAAATTAAAACTTAACATCGACTGGTATGGACAGTTCAAAACTTAAAATCCAATGTAACTGCATGCCACAGCCTAACTTTGGCTGCATAAAGGTAAAAGATACTGAAAAGTCCGAATAAGTCAGGCTTGCAGACCAGAGTGCAGGAGTAGTTCCTTAAACAGGTCAAAATGAAGACACGGGTAACCTTCTTGTGTGCCAGGAACTGCAAACATCATAGTTTGTCAGTGAAACCTTATCTTTGATGGGACTTTCCTACTTTGTTAGTCTTACTTATGTATGTTTTATCAAAACAGACAAATTCCTACAAGCAAACCTGGCCCCGAGGAGCAGTGCTGGAGGTGCTTGCCCCATTCGGCAGTGAGTGTTCCAGTCTGCAGGAGAGCAGAGCTCCAGGCAAGGGCAAGTTCGCCTGTGTTCTCTCAGACTGAAGGCTTCTAAAGTTTATTCTTAACATCCTAGTTAACATCCAAAGGTGGATGCCCATGTCTGAAGCATTATATTTCTTTGCTGCAATAAGAGATAACATTCTAGATTTTTATTTATCAACTATATCTTATTGGGAAATACCGGATAATCAAGGTGCTGTTGATCAAAAGCTCTAGTCCAGTCTCTCAAGGTAGGAATTTCGTACTTTTGATACAAATACTGGTGTGTCTTTTATTACTACTCTATGACAAAGTACAGAATATTCATAAAAAGTTCTTTATCAAGGTGAAGAAAAATCAAATTCTATTTCAGTTTGGCATGGATAGAGAACTGCAGAGGAACTGTTTTTTCCACTGGAGTGATCTGCTGTAGGAGCTAGCTGTATGCTTTAAATGTGACTGACACGTCTCTGAATTTAATGTGTCACCTGCTGAGTTCAGGATCTGCTGTCTATCTCTCAATGTGTAAAAAATGAATTGCTTCAAAATGATTTATCACCAGTAAAATAGAATGTGAAAACAACAATAGAAACAGTGCCGTAAAGGCATCCTAAATTTAACAGCACTGTTTGATGGGTAAATTATTTCACAAATATAATCAAACATTGTTATTGTGAAACTCTCAGTCTTGATAAAGCTATTGCACAGTCTGGTATCTGGCTTCTGGATTCATAAAGAGCTAATGCCATTAAGAACATGCAGAAATGCAGCATTAAATCCCAGGGTTCCACTGCATTTTGTAAATCTGTGCAGAAAATACAGGTTTTTATTTTCAGTACCAATCTGTGGAATTAATCTCTCTGCTTTTATCTTTTGTGCTTTTTCTTCCTCTCATGTGAAGTATCTACAGAGGCATCTTCAATAAAGGATTTTCATTTTCTATTTTTATTTTGTACAAATGGATGGCTAACTTTATAAATATCATCTGTGTACATGCTAGCAAAGGCATATCATATGTAGAACTACTCTCAAAATATCATGTTATTAAAAATATTGAAAATTCAATAGATTGATATTAATGCTTAATATTTTTAATAAATTTACCTTAGAAATATTAACATAAATGTCAAAAATTAGTGATAAATACTAGAGGTAAAAGCCCCAACTATTCAAGAATTTAAAGCATACATGTAATTCAGCATAAGGACTACTATGCCTACAGGCAGGCTTAAAAGCAAATACATCACATGGCATATTGAATTACGCCCAGTTTCCAAAAGCAGCAATCCAGTAAATTTTCATAAAGAATATTTTATGTCCTTTAAAACCAAAGTGTAAATGCTCGCCTCCCTTTTTAGACTTCATCCATGTCATCCACACCAAAGTAATATGCCAGAGCCATTCCTAGAGCACAAACAGAAGATACTCAAATAAAACTACTGGCCTTTTTTTCTTGTCAAATATCTCATCAAAAGTAATACCAGTTAGGAAAACAAGTGCTACACATTTTCAGGTGTTCCTTGGCTGCTAAAAAAAATACTAGTTCTTTAGTTCTTTGTTTGTTTTGGTTTTTTTTTTTGTTGGTTTGGGTTTGGGTTTTTTTCCTGGGGTAAAATAACTCTTTGATCATTAGCTGTTAAATTAATCAAGCTTATAGCCAGCATTGCCACTGCAACCTCTATCTTTCCCTTCAGGTGCCTTTTGTCTCATATTTGAGATTATAAACTCTAAGATTAGCCAAATGTGGTTGGACCTATAAGAAATCCTATGAGTTACACACAAACAGAAATGGGAACAAAGTGGTGTTTGTTTTTTTTTTCTATTCTGTAATTATCAATGCCAGCTTTTCACTTTCTTCTAGTAATTACTAATGATGGGGGACACAAGCACTTCCTCAGTGCAAGGCTCATTTTGCCTGAAATGATTTGCTGCTGTTTGGTTTTACATGAAACTGAAGTAGTGAATATGAATGGCAGTGGTAGCTTGCCAAACATGGCAGGTTATTTTAAATGTTGAAAACATCCAGCTTCTCACCAGCATTTAAATTTATCCACTGTCTTTCAACATATATTTTTTCCTGTTTTTTGAGCATTACCACACTATCCCACCTGCAGAGGAATTCTAACACTTTAATAACTATTAGTCACAGAAACAAGACAGGGAAGTGAGGAGGGAGGATCTTTCTACAATACTTCTCTCTTTTTTTAAATGTGTGCAGAAGTTAAGAGGGAGCCAGCTGTTTGTTTCTGACATTCATGAAACTTATAACTAGATATTGCTTAAACCCCCAGTATCAGCGCTTCAAAGTGCATTTGGAATCACTTTGTGATGCATGGCACATACTTACTATCAAAGTTTACTCTAGAAAACTTCAAATACAGGCAATCTTGGAAAGAAGAATGCAAACAAACCCAGAATAACAGACTAGTGAAGTGATTTGCCAATAGTTTTGCATTAGATTAATTACAGACTTGACCATTCGGTGCTGAATCCAAAGTTGAAATGGTTTTGCTGAACTTTAGCCGCTACCTGCAGTAGTCTGCCCAGTCAGAGACTGTTCATAACCATGAAAGGTACATCCCATGGCAAAGGTATGTCCTTAAAGTTACACATGATTTGCAACTACATTTCTACATGACACAGAAAGGAAGTACTCAGCACAAACAAGGACAAGTATTGGACAACATGGTTCTGACTTGCAAGTGATTCCAAAGTCAACTTCAGGAACAAGCTGGTCATAGCTATACTGGTGTGGATTTTTCTTTCACTTTTATACCTTGAAGGACAAGGACTGTTCCCAGTCTCTCCTTATTTCATATTGTGATAAAACTCCTTATCAGAATGACAATATAACATTTGTGATGCTGAAACTATTCTTTTAAAGGTACAAAGAAGTCTATTGTCCTGTTTGATAAAACATGAAGCCAACTTGCTTGATTTATGAATATTTTCTTTTTATTATGTAGAGCTCACCATGTTGCTCTGCGAATAAGCAGCACAGATCGCTGCAATCTGATTTGAATGTGTGACCTGTTACTGCTCAACCCCTTTTCCCTTCCTACTTGAGAACTGCAAACAAGAAAGGCTACAGTTTGGAACCAGAGCCTTCCTGTTTCTTGCACCCAGCTTCAGCTGCTAGCAGTGTAGACATGATTCTCAGTAAAATCCTAAGCTTAAAAGTCAAAGGTAAATTTAACACATAAAACACGGGAAAGGTGAAGTTTGGGAGTGAATTTCACCATGTCTCACTAAAAAGGAGAGGGTCTAGAAAAAGCATAGAGGATTTATTTCCAAACACTAAGTCTAATACACATAGTATTATACTTGTATTAAAACCAAGCAAAACCCAGAATTGGCTCAGATCTCCAGTGAGCACTCCAGCATTGCATGCACACAGCAACAGCTATTCCATGCATGTCACAAGCTCCATCACTGCAGAGATACAGCAAAATGACCAACAGTAGGATGTGTGCAATGTTGGTTAGTGGCAGTGTCTGTACACATCATTGCTAAGTGACCAGAAGTATGCATAGCGAGCTTTCGGCAGCACTATTGTACTAGAAAAAACTTTTATAGCTGAGCTGCTTCCTCAAATACAGGAATCACACACTGAATGCAGAATTTGAAAACAGGTTTTTACCTTGAAAAGTATAATTTTTCTTTTTCCAGTTCCCTTTCCCCCACCCTGCTCTATAGGTAAAACTCCAGAGCCTGTGAACACAATCAAGTTCTTCGCAGTAATAGCAGTTTTTCCATTTCCCTTCTTTGTTGCATTATACCTGGTATGTGGCTCTGAAGTCAAAAGCTTTCATTTTGCTTTCTTGTTTTTTATCACTTCAACAAAAAGGAAATAAAAAACCCAAAACCAAAACAAAATCAGGAGACTTTGATGGTCTGCACAGTAAGTCTTTTGCTTACTGCCAAAAGTGGACAGCATCCTATATCACAAGTATCAATGTACTGCAGTTTTAAAGGTCATCACTAACTGGGTTGTACTATTACAAAAATTTTAGCTCATAGAAATCTCAAAAACCAATTGAATGTCTTATGAAATCAGCAATAATAGATTTAATGGGTTTCAGTAATTGGCAGTAGAGAAAAGTCACAAATAAATGTATCATTATATGTGTGTTTATCAGCATTAATCTTAGAAAAAAGGTAACGTCTAAGTCGGATGCAATTTCCTTACAAGATGTCTAATATAAAGTTATATTAAACAATAAAGAAATTAATTCTGTACAGTTATTTAATAACAGGCTTTGTTAGATGTAAAAATGCACAGATACATAGAAATAGGGGGACAGGTAGAGACCCATCTGCCTATCGCTGGGTAAAGATAGGTGTTCTCCAAAGTAATAGTCTCCAGAGCAGTACAATCAGGTTCTAACACAGCAATCAGATACCTGATGAGGGGCAGAAAATTTTGTCCTAATATTCAAAATGGGTACTAGAGCTAGAACAACTAGTTATGTATTTTCAAGGCATACAATTAAAAAAATGGGATTCCCAGCTGTACTTTGTGTAAACTCTGCCATCTTAATTGCTAATACGTTTTTGAGAACACAGAAGATCAAGAAAAACGTAAAATTACCTCTTGCACTGCCTCATCAGCATGCTCAATCCCAGCATCCACACCACCTTCCATGGCAGGGGAATTCCTTTCAGTTCAGTGTGTCAGGGAGCAGCCAGAGCAGCACTGCTCCCTAAGCACGGGGGAATCCCACAGTGCCCAAGACAGGCAGGCACCCTGAAGAGGGTGGCCAAGTCCAGCCAAGAGCCCAGGTCATAAGGCAGCACCACGGCAATGAGGCAGGGCTGCAGTCAAACAGAGAGCCAGCTCACAGGGTGAGCCCTGGCTCAAGGGGTGCACCAGCACCCACAGAGCACAGCTTAGAAGAGGACACAGCCTCAGGCTGAGCTTAAATAAAGCACAGGGGGCTGTGGGTGTCGGGAGGCACAGGTGAAGCTGATCAGGGCTAATAAGGCTCATTAGTGCACTCGGGGCTTCCTCAGGTTGAAGAGTTTTATCCCTTTTAAGGTCTGATCTTGCCAGAGTTACACTGATACAAAGTAAGAGATGATGTAATTTCATGTGCTATATTACTGGGGGCAGGCCTTACATAAACTGCAGAATATGGTTACTGCTTTTCTAAAAAGGGCTTATTTTTCTGTAGGAGAGGAATGAGAAGAACTGTATGGACTTGATTTTTGCCATGATGGCTACAGATAACTTGTAGGTGGTATTTTGGCAAAGGAAACATGTTTTGTTACAGACTCAAAATATGGCACACTATAACATCTACTCACTCAACAATGGAGGCCAGAGAGAGAGAAATGTATTAACACTATTATTCCACATTTGGATATAAAATCATGGAGATAGTAAGTCATAAGGTACCTTGTTAATACATTTCACACAGATCTATAGGGTGATGTTGTACATTCTTACTAGATAATACTATTAGAAAAGCCCTAAAATTTGAATAAAAAATAATTTGTCTTTCAGTTTTAGCACTGTCAACCATTCACAATAACACATTTTTTCAAGGAGGACCAAGAGTTTTCCTGTGTGTCTTTACAGAAGCATACGGAATTAGTGTGGTATCCCTTAAATGCTCTCACAAATTAATGAGATTAAAGACATGAAATCAACAAATTAAAAAAAATTGTGAAGCATTGATCGATAAATGGAAATAACAGTAATACTTCAAGATGATATGGTTTTATATTTAGTTTAATAGGCATAAGATTTCTAATCAATGTTATGAAGTTTAATCATTATAACCATGCCAGATGCTGGATTGTACAGGCAAAGGTTGGTTTGAATGTCTTGTCATGTTAGACATACTTGCCAATATTAAACAGACTGTGACTGCTATCTGTACATTTGTCAATCTCTAGGGCATTTTAAAGAATTTTTTAATTAGCTTTCATTTCCAAGGAGTACTTTCATTTTTCTACTTAAAGCTTTTGTTTTTCCAGGGTTCTATTGAACTCAAATTAGGTTCCACATTTCCTTTAGTCATTACAAGAAGAATAGGAAGCTTTTAATAGTAAATGAGAACTAGTAATAACAAGTATTTTGCAGTTTTTTTCAAATCCAGTTAAGAATAAAATAGTTTAATGGTTACTTTCTTTTATTGTTTTAATTTCGGCACTATTTTGTAGAAACAGTTTCCCATTAGAAAATTTAAGTAATAGAAGTCTTTGAAAAAAGGATGAGAGGTTGAGTCGTATGACAGAAAGCATGTTCTGTAACATGGGTGCTAATCTTAACCCAGTTACTCTACTTTTCATGGTCAAGGAAAAAGGTGCTTGTCTCAGAGTTGGTTTTATTTACGTTTTGCTGTATTTGTCTATATTTGGGGGTAAAATAGATATACTAGCCTTAGATAAGGGAAATCACATTCTATATGCTGCCAAGAAGATCAAGGTATAGCTAGAATATAGTTTAGGATGATTTCTATCTTCTCTGCACCCTGAGAGCCTGTTGTGACTCTCTGAACCTACTGTGTAAGCTTTGCAAGTCTAGGCACCCTTGAGACTCCATTTGGTGGTCTGTACCCATTTTCTTTGCTTCTTATAGTCATTTTTTTTCAATTGACTCCAAATAGAGCAACAAATTTGGTGACGTAGGTTTAGCCTGTTGTTTTGTACCAGCAGTCAGATTTTGAGTCAGTGGTTATGAACCTGCATGATTCTCAACAAATTAAAGTAACCAAGCAATAGTCATTTACCTTTACAGATATTAATCGTGGGTTTGCCAAGCAACAATATTCACTTATTATCTTATAAAAAAATGATGGTTTTATCACTTTTCACAGCAGAGTTCTTCATCCTGATTTGCCATAATGACTGAGCCAGCATCAGATTCTGAGAACAAACGTTATCATTATTCACTCCAGTAATCCACCAAAGCTTCACTAGAAAGCAATAAAGAACAAAATGTATATTTTAAACACCCCCATTTCCCCCTAAATGCTTGAATTAAGTTGCAGACTGTGGTCTTCTGAGAATTGAGTTTGTCCTAAAGCAATGCTTCTGAAGAAGTGCATCATGCCTAGAAATTGGGTTCTGATTAGCCTGTGAGTTTTCTATTACAGGCTTCTGATATTCTGCAACTGTAGCTGCTGCTGGATTTTGCATTCTGGCATGAGGATTCTTTCTGTTGCCAGAGAGCATGATGAATAGTTGTCTGAGTATCTCCAAGCACATACTTATTTCCTCTTCAATAAGAACAACAGTCAATATCATTTAGGCACAGGAAAGCATCACTACAACACAAGAAATTCAAAGAATGCCTTCTTTTTTAGTGCTGATTCTAGCTACTAAACTGTAGCTTTTTCAGGACCTTATTTTGTATTGCTGCTGTGCTCCACTGAATAGGTATTGCTAGAAAAAGGATGGGCCTTCAAACACCCTAACATAAAAAGCATGAATTTAAAAAGGGGCAGGTACGTAAAGTACCTGTGAAACTGCAACAGTTCTAAAGATATAGGATTCTTTCACTCTAACTTGAATTTAAATTTAATGATAACCCAAAATTCATACCAACAGAGTATGGAGAATGCAAGAAACAGTATGAGTCTTGATTAAAAGCTCTTTAAAGTTTTTCCTCTGAAAAAAGTCAATTTTTTTGAACTGAGAAGTTTGCAGATCTCAGCTCTTTTGATAAATTTCATTGCTTTAAATTACTTTAAACTTCTGTTTGTCTGAAGTAGTAAACAGGCAAAGCATCCTGTTTTTACATTTTCAAGATGAAAACCTGGAAGGATAATTAGACGTGAATCTTCTTAAGAGAGACTAAAATGAGAAGGAAAAAGGTTGAAAGTAAAATTAAATAATTTGCAAAGACCTAAATGAAACATTTATATTTTCAGCTTACAAAAATCTGTGACACATTTAATGTCTTCCTTTGTTGATATCCCACAGTGCTGCAGGAAAAAACCCCTGCAATCCTTAACATTTCTTGAAGACACTTATCACTAAATGGGTGTTACTTAGAAATGTGCTTGCAGTCTTTGGCAAGGTTCAGTACGGTTTTTAACCATGACACTTCAGTAAAGGCTTCTTTCTGATCCCATGGTCAGTGACGTCTAGGAGAGGTCCCTTGGCTGAAGGGATCAGTGAAGTCCAGAATACTGTATTGTGGAGCCTGAGGTAGGTTCATGTAATAAGCACGTGTTTGCTCTTAAATTACCTGTTGTTATAACCAGACATTCTAAGTGTTGTTACAGTTAAACTCCAGTATTTATGAGATCATCAAGCAATAGCAGAACTCAGTGACCAACTTCAAGATGCGCATTTTTCCTGTCATTCCATGGTGGGAGTCACCAGTCGATGTGCCACAGGATTCAGCAATTCATGATCAGGCATATTGTTGATAAATCAGTAAAAAAATAATTTTCATCACTGCAACCAACAAAGTGTAGGGTATGACATGTACTGCAATTGCCTAAATGCTCTATGCTGTTCAGTATGTTCTTGCATGGTGCATAAGCATTTCATCACCTTTGCCCACTTAAGAGTGGAGATAAGAATCTATTGCTTTCCTCCAGTGCAATATTTCTATTAAAAAACAACAACAAGAACGAAAGAGAGGAAGGGAGGAAGGAAGGAAGGAAGGAAGGAAGGAAGGAAGGAAGGAAGGAAGGAAGGAAGGAAGGAAGGAAGGGAGGGTAAAGGAAGGAA
>JAOXXN010000471.1:21447056-21471766 GCA_026770055.1 Myrmophylax atrothorax | reverse complement strand
GCCTACTGAGGCAGTGCTTGACTTCAGCCCAGCTCAGGCAAAACACACACTGCACATGAAGGATGTTCTCATTACTAAAGAGCTATAGGTCATGCCATTGTCATCACCCCACTTTAGCACTGCTCATTTAAGCAGAAATGTGTTCACTCTCCTTGCTTCCTTTCATCTCCTCTTTCTTTCATAGGAGAATGTCTGATGTTAGATTTCCTTTCTTTTAGGGTAACTTCAAAATTCCTGCCAAGCATGTTCCTACACCTCAATAAATTCAAGTTCGGTTGGTAACTGCATTGGAGCTCAGCTAGTCTGAAAATCCTGCTTAATCATGCATATGCCTTATTTCTGATCTCTGATCAGGATTGAAGTCCTGTTCTTCAGAGGACTTATATAGATTTAGACCAGTGAATTGAGTAAGTCTGGGTTAGTGCCCAGATGAATGCAAAGAGTAGTGAACTGAATAAAGGGAGGCAGTGAAAAGTATTTGTAAATATGTAAATATTCTACTAGAGATGGTGCATGTGTATTACTTCTTCATGTTTTCCACTCCTCAGATGCAAAGTTCAGCTCACAATTGCTTTGCTTCACAGTACTTCAATGCAGAGAGTGGGTTACCAGCTGGATGTCTACTTTGGTGATGACACAAAGTCATAGTGGCAAAGGCTAAAACATATGCAAGAATGAAGTGGAAAAAAAAAGACAAGAAAGTGCCTTCAAGTAGTTGAAACCGACATTTTTGTAAATGCCTATCCATTCATCCTGTTGTTATCAGGTTGGAAACAAATTTTGGACAAAAGTTAAAGCTTAATCTCCTCACAGCCTCTTTCATAGGAATGAAAGCAGCAATATGTGTTATTTTAGGTATTAATTAAGTGGAATTAAACAGTTAAAACCAGCTGAAAATCACAGGACAACTGGTAAATTGCAATGTTCACTTGCATCTGTTTACCTATTGAGTCTTACACGGCATCACTGAATTCTGAGTAGTTATCCACACATAGGTTTGGATAAACTTGTCACAAAAATACTGAGACACAAAACTGTTCACAGTATAACAGAACATTTATTAATCTCTGGTCTATGAAATCCATTCCTTGTTCCAACAGATAGTGATTTGGGATAATTTTATTTTGAAGAAAAGTGACTTATCAGTGAATAAATCTTTCATTCTTCTTTTATTGGTTTCAGTCACAGCTGCTATCACATCTGACCCCTGGAACCCTTTCTGTACCTACAGCAGAACACTATCTTAAATTGAATATCAAGGCAATATGGAATTACAGCTTTTGTGAATCAAATTTAAATTGTTTTATTTTTTCCAGAGCTAAACAGAACTGAGAAAAAAAAAAAAAAACAACAAACCATCAAAAACACCCCACAGGAACTCACAATGTTCAGAAACAACAACCCTGAAAACAGCAGGAGTTACTCTATTTAAGCAGTTCTAGGGCCCCTGCTTCCTGTAACTTTAGCCCTGACATGATGGCAAGAAATTTTACATATAGCCAACAGTGATATTATATTACTAAACTCGTCAGAATTTGGGAAATCTGAGGAAGACCATTATGGATAATGCTAACAACTTCTGCCAAAGCTCACAAGCAGCCCAGGAAGAGTCCCTAGGGCTAAAGAAGATGGAAAAGGCTTTTGATGATTTCCCAGGTCTTTGATCTTAAGCCACACAGAACTGGATGTGTGTGTTCTCCTCTTTAATGTTACCCAGGAGAAGTGCTTTTGCTACTAGCTTTTAGGCCAGTTCCTGAGACCATCTTATGTGGCACTTTCCCAAATAAAAACTAAAATTAAAACAATGACATCAGTAATAATAGAGCACTGAAGACAAAATCCAGAAATTTGTACACATGCTGGGTAACATGCTGTTCAGAGAGCAGTTTCATTGGAAAAAGAAAAAACCTTTGCCAAATTGGATACCATCACAGTGGGGATCAGATGATATCACTGTATTAGATGGTCAGTCCTGTCCAAGACAGACACAAAAAGAGTGTATAAAATCACACTAATCTACTGATGAGCCAGACTGAAACACATTTAGACTCTCTCCTGTCCAACACCTAAAAAAAAAATAAGTACTGCAGTTGTCCCAGAACTTCTCAGCTATAATCTTTTCTCTGCCCATACTGCCCTCGTTTGTTACCCATTTCCTGCTTCAGCAGGTTGATGTGATCATGTGTATTGTCTATCTGTGCATGTGCATGCCTGTCTGCATTTGGATGTGTGTTCCTAACTAACAGACCAATTTCAGCTTGAAACCTTTCAGAATATGGATAAATGAAGTTGCACAAGTCTAAATACCATGGGCAGCTGTGTGGAGATGGATGGTCAATGCCCTGTCAGGAGGAAGAACAACTATGTGACCTCAAGCTCACTGGCCATTAAGGATCTCAGAAGCAGAGAAAAAATTGGTCCATGCTCAATCCTATTCCTATACTACATTTATTTTATTATAAACTATACATACAAAGTAAACCCAGCATTATTGGTTCTAGTCTCCTCAAAGCCTCTTGTTCATGCTGTGGTCTTTTACTCCATGGAGTAATCCTAGATAAGGCCTGATGCCTACAGCTGCTTAGTATGAGGGACAGCATCTCATGCTCAAAAGTGCAAACTGTTAACACTTACAAGAACAAGGTTTTGGACTCCAGGGAACCATTAAAGTTTGATTAACCTCATCCAAGGTGAGGAAGGAGATGAATAATTTGGTCATAATTTAATTTCTCTTGTACCCGATTGTTGTCTTCATACACTTGTCTCAGAACAAAACCAATTTGGCTTTCATTAAGGATTAACAAGTCTCAACCCCGCTGAAAATCCTGTAAGAATTCCTTGTGATTGGAATTTCATTGAATGAATCTAAAGGATACTAAGCATGTGCATAATCTATGTCCATCTTCTTACACATGTAACTGTTCTTGCTTCAAAAGCAAACAACAAGGTTAAAGGGAAAAAAGAATCCAATAAAATAACTGATCAAGGTTTTTAATTCTGAACTGTGGATTATTTGATGTCAAAGAAAAATTTCGGTTCTTCAGGTTTTGATGACAACTATAACACTGATAGATAATAATGAATGTCTTTCTGTTTGAACCAGATTGAATATGAAACAAAAGCTAGCTTCAAAACAGTCAGTGGGGTAAAGAGATGATCTAGCAATAAAACCCACCTTTTTTTAGATCAATTTTTTTTCTACTGATGAAAGGTTATTGTAGACTTACACGCTATACTTAGAAAATAAACCTTGTTTTCAGAGAGATGGAGTATGTTCTAGACCTACTTACAGCACTGGGGTTATGGCTTGTCATGTCTGAAACCCCAGCTTTGATAAAAGGAACAATAGAGGCAAGTAAAGGAGTCAGAGTCTGACTTTCAGAGGGGAGAAGGCAAGATTAAATATAGTAGACCATTTTCAGTCTCAGAATCTGTAATGCTAAGTCACTTACTGAAGTGTAACAGCTTTCCTTGCTCACTTATTGCCTAAGTGTTTGAATTCTCACCATACAGCAGCTGCAGGAGCTCCCCATGACAGTGTACAAGATGATGTAACAACTGTCATGCTTTAACTGAGGAATAATTTAGGATGTAACCTCTTTTCTAGATTACATACAAATCTGCTGGACACATTTCAAGGTGATAAGTAAAGGTACATAGGTTATGGAAAGAGCAGTTACAGGGCTTTGCATTAAAATGAGTAAGACTGTGTATCCCCGTGACAGACTGAAAAGATAAGAGACCATGTGGTAGGTGTCTCAAACTGTACCCTACTAAAGCGCAGGGTTATCCTAAATAAATATATTTAAATTCACAGACAAATAGGTCAACAGGAAAAATTTTCAGGATTTTTCAGAGTTAGCAATAAGTTTGATCATCAAGTATATTCTTACTCACTCCCCCTCTCAGCCCACTGTAACTATTTCAGTGAACAATATAGACAGGCTACAATGCTTTTCATTGGAGCGGTGGCTTTGGTAAAGAGCAGATTGATTTCCAAACTCACACATAGCTCTTAATATCAAGTGGTTGGAATGACTAGGCCAGGTGCCAGACTGGATCTTTGGAGATTTATGCCTTTTCCTCACCCACAGACAGCAAGAGCTTATGCAGCTGTCCCCACACAATGACCCACTCATTTTTCTCCTCAGTTGTGGCCAAGAGGCTTCTTCCAAGAGGGAGAACATAGTTCATACTCAATTCACAATTGACAGTGGCCCTTTCGGATGTTCTGGTGAACAAGAACACTTGTGATCTTGGCTCTTGATTAAAAGCAATTCAGCCATAGGAACAAAGCTGACAGCACTAATTTGTTCCCTACAAGCCAGCCCAAAGCTTAGCTTCAGGTGCAGCCTCACTCAGCCAGATTTAGACTGGTAAAACCAAAATGAATGTCTACACTTTAAAATGCCTAAGCCACCCAACTTTATACCGAAGAACATATTTTTATTTGTCTGTAATTATTTATTTTATAGAAAGGGAAACTATGGGTTCTGAAATGCTGTACTTTCTCTCCTTGATCTATTTCTACTCTGTGACAGCACAATACCTCTAAAGCAGTTCAGACAGGAGAAGAATAAAATAAACGACTTAGGTATTACTTTTTTTTTTTTAAATTTAATCTTGTCAACACGTCAGGAGTTCTAATAATCACATACCTGATGCAAAATAATTAGGCCTATTAGGCCTATGCCTGTTTGTAAGCTGGGGAATAATTGAAGTGATGACAACCCAAAGCTCTTCAATTATAAGAAAAAAAGTGGGCATATCAACTCAGGGAGAGCTGGATCTATTGTTAGGCTGAATATTATTCTCACATATTCATATGACCCAAGGAATCCACCTTCAGATATCAGCACAGGGTCTACATGGTTAGAAGAGGTTTGGTCAGAAAAACTAAAAATTCTTGTATGTGTACTGGGTAAAAGATGCCATAAAGGAACCTGAGAATGCAAGTAAAGCAATTATCAGTTGAAAGGAAAGAAGGAATCTTCCTGCTATAAAAATTAAAATAACACTAACAGAATCAATAGGAAGTAGAAAAATCAAGATCTCCTGTAACATTTGTCTTCATTCTCAAACTTACACAAGTAGAACCTGCAAAAAAGCCTGAAGTTTCAAGAAAATTAACTCATTTTGATTCATTCAAGAAAGCTGTTTTCCCTAAGGCTCTACAGAATCCTTTCACTCTCTGTTCCCTTTGCTCTCTCATCTAGGGAGTTACTAGTTCCCTGGCTTATTCTCTGCTGCGTGCATGAGATTCCGTACCCTCAGTCCAAAACTAATCACAGTTACTCCTAACAATCTCCTGTCCATTAAGGTCATTCCTGATGTCATTAAGATAACGCTTCTTTATTACTGCCCTCAAAGCATCAGTGCTGATAAAGACAGAGCCAAAGGAGGCAGAAAGTGATTCCTGCTGCTCATGTTAGCAGGGATTGGCAAGGGAATAGAATTAGACTTAGGGTATAGCTGCCTGGCCTGAAATGCTGCAAATAGGAAAAGAGGCTATTTCTCCCTCTTAGCTGCAGCACTGGCTGAACCTCAATGGTGTTAACTACTATGGGAAAAATCAAACCAACCCAAAACACAAAAAACCCCCACCAATGCTAAAAATCTTCCTCTTCAACCCAAAGAAAATTAACAGGAAACATTAGTAACTTCATCAGTGCAAAGAAATTAAGTTTGATCACTCAATTAAAAATAAATCAGATAACACACTCCAAACTGATTCCAGTGAATTAGTACTCAGGAGTTTCCGATTAATTGCTGCCAGCCAGCCAGAAAACACGTCTTCTGTAGTGTTAATTTTTGTTGAAAAAGAAAATTACACTTCCAAAGAAAACATTTCTCTGTCTTTAGCACTGTTATCGGAAGTGTCTTATTACACAAGGTTAAAACAACTGGCATTTTGCACTGCAGAGACACATCTGATGAGTGAGAGAAATTGTGGGAGAAGAGGGAAGTGAAAAAGCCGTCTCCTTATCTTGGCATTAAACCATAAAAAGCAATTAAATCTTTAATCTTGTCATCTTTCAAAAAAATACAGGGGGTGAATCTTTAGGAGGTGCAAATGATTTTTTCCTCATAAGAGAGATTACATGATCTGCTGGGATGGACATTGAAACAGCACAGAATTTTACCAAACTTTGAAATACAGCTATAATCCACAAACACCATCACTTTTTGTCTCTGGCACCATTTACTCGAGGCAGTGAGACTGACGCTACCCATTTGCAGAAGAAATGGGAATGCTGGATAACGTGGCCACACGGGGGATACACGGTCTGTGGTGCCTGAAAGTGGGTCTGGAGCTGGAATTAGCACACAGGCCAGCTGAGTTCTCAGTGTACAGCAAATTCAGGCAACTCATTGCTGACTTTCACCAACAAACAGTCAGCAAGGACTCTTCCTAGGTAGCAAAACAGGCCTGATCAAAAGTGCAGACAGAAACCAGGAAGGAAACATCTTAATTCTGGGATAGCGGTGAAACTGCCTACAGAAAACAACAGCCTGCCTTTATGGCAACACAGTTTGAAACACTCAGCTCCACCTCTGTATTGACTGTACCACATGAAAGTAATTCCTCTGGGACAGCTAAACAAAATAATTTCTATTCTTTCTCTAATGATAACAATGCATTACCCTCTTTTGGTGCTTCATTCTGCCTATAAAATATCTTGCAATATTATCTCATGCAGAAGCTTGCTCATTGTCACACAGGCAACTCCTTCAACTTGGCTGGATTGTATTAAAAGAGATAATCTCTTTGCAATGTTAGTACTTGTATCCCCAAGTATATCCTCACTGTATAATGAAAATAAAATCATAATATAAAATATTTATATACCTAGGCACACTACAGAATATCCATATCACAGACTATTCTGAGTTGGAAGAGGCCCACAAGGATCATAGAGTCGAACTCTTAAGTCAATGGCCCACGTAGGGGATTGAACCCATGACCTTGGTATTATTACAACCAAGTTTTAACCCACTGAGCTAATATTATATAATAGCTATCTTCCTGTAGTCACTATACTTCATCCCAGCCCAGTAACAAATACCTGCCTTTTACATGTACCTGTTGTTCTTAATCCACAAATAAAGAACTGGCAAGTTGCTTCTAACAGACATGTTCCTTACCTTGCAAAGGTGTTTATTTCATACAAAGAGACACTGTGATATTTGTGATAAAGTCTGTGTGCAATTGCAAACCGTCCTGCACTGTGTGTGTGCAAACAAGATTTTTATCAAATACCTGTTTGCACAAATGAACCCTGCATGCACAGTGTGTTTGTCATTTAAGCTCAACCTGGACCCCAAACTTCTAAGTACCGGCAAATATCCCCGGAGTGAACAAAAGACTATTTGAACACAGTAACTGCAAAATTATTCTTGAACTTGATAGAAAGGTTTCCTATTCCCCTTCCTAAATTTCTGGCACCATTATCATCACCCAGAGGAGCTAGCCACAGATTCCACAGTTGGCCACAGGTACTGGGTATTGGAATGATCATGCAGAATTGCCATGGCTGAGAATGGATAGTTGCAGCCCTGCCTGATACTCGAGTTAGGTTCTCAAAAAAACAACAAAAAAAATTAAAAATGGCATTCCCTGTGAAAGTTTTAGTGATAATTCTGAGTGATCATAACCTTGTTAATCACACTCAGAAGGAAAAATACTTGTTAAAAAGAATGCAGAAGTGGGCCTTTTTCTCTCTTTCCCCCCCTTCTTCCCCTCTATTCCCCTTAATTATAATTTTTAGGAAGGAGAAAAGCAATTTTGGATAAAAATTACTATAGGTCCTCCTTGCCAAAATTAAGGAAGGAAGATGTAGAGCGTCTGCATTAGTAATGGATGCTGAACTCCTGTCAGTTCTGTTACTCTGGCCAACAACTTTTGTTTCAATGTGATTTCTACAGATTTACCTTGGAGTGAGAGACAAGAAGTGATGAACACAGGAAAAAAGAGCAAGTTTGCTACTCTTTCAACTTTTTACCTTAACTGCTGCTCCAAAGCAGATGTCTCAGTCTCTACAGTCATTCAAAGTCCCCAGTCTGGATGCAAGAAAACTTCCACAATTTCCTCTTCTTGTCAAACACAGTCTTCAACTGAAATAACTTATTCTATTCAAAACCAGTTTTTCCATGTTAAACAACAATGTTTCAACATATTTAGGACCTGTGCAAATCTACACTTCAACAGCAAGAAACAGAAGCAGAGGAAAAATATCTGCATTATCAAGAAATAATTCTTTGAAGTAAATTAAAATAACTTTTAATTTGGAAAGACAAATATTTACAAAAAATCTGCAAGTATTTGAAAAGACATAGTGTTGGTAGAAGCTTGTTTTATGTATTTCAGTTGCTTGCTTTATTCAATGAAGCATTTGTCCCACTTAAAGAGAGGCCTAAGATATGTCACCTGTGTCATAAACAATCATAGATGATAAAGAGCTTCAAAGAAAATCTGTTATTTCTTATGCATAATTCTTACATGCAGGTCCAGCTGCAGTCACTGGAATGCAATACTACAGCTTTTTTTGCTATCTTCTCCAGTGGTTATTGTTAATAGTGTAGGAAAGGGATACTTGGATTTTATTTAAGACATTTTAGATTTCCAGTAAAGCATAGGCAGTTTTCATCATGAAATCATTGTAAACTTGCAAGTTGTAAGCTGAGAGTTAAACGTATGAGAAGTGTTTCCTTATGCAGTTGGACAAGCCTCCTTTCTTAAAGATTTTGAAAGCCTTTTCTCAGTTCTCATGTTGAAATCAACTTTTACCTTTGTTTTCTCTAGGTCTATAGCACTCAAGGCATCACATAACATCCAGAGAAAAATGTTAGCTTTGGCCAGACTATTATGTCTATACAAATACTTTACAAGACACTAAAGTGGACCTTATCAGTTAGCAAAGTAAGAACCCTGGAGGCCTAATATTAATGAGAATGTGTTTGCAAATGTTTAAGGATGCAGGGCTCAAAGAGGGATCCCTAAGAATCAAAGGCAGATGTTCTCCGACCTAAAAGCCATCAGAGACTCTAAACTGCTGATAGATGATATCCTTGAAAGCCATAGGAATGCAGCAACCAGAGGAAACAGATTAACCAGTTTGCACATCAGTTGGCCCTAAAGATACTATAAGTTAATTCCTGTGGTTAAATTCTCAGTGGATGCAACATTACTGGACGCTGAATTTCTACAATGAAAATTTACTACTATGCTTTTTAAACTCTCTGTATTCCATTTGCAAAGGCCAATCTGTAATATAGAGGAGTGAAGCAACCATGCCTGTGGTGAAAAGCAGCTGGCCAAGAAATGCTTCTTCACTCACTTCACTCACTCCATAATGAAATTTCTGAAGAAGAAAAGTCAAACAAAACTGTAGTTGGATTTTGCATAAACATAATACTTCCAGTATTTTGCTTTTATGAGAAGTCTCTGAGAGAGGGAAAAAAAGTTCTCACTTAAGTGCTTATTAGTTGTGAGGAAATCTGGAAAGGTCAGAACCTCAGCCACGATTACTGGCTGGCTGGCTGGACATGTTGATGCTGCAGGCTGCATTGTGGTCCCAGATAAAGATAAAACCAGTTACTGAGCTTGTTCAGACATCAAAAACATTCTAGCCAGAGCAACAAAGACCTCAGCATGATCTCATTTACTCGGTCCAGTCTGCCTTTGTTTCTAATATGTGTTTGATGTTTTTTACAGTATTCAAAGGAACACTGCAATAATAAGAAAATAATATCCCATAGCCTTTTTTCTCCTCATGTTGACATTTTAAAGAACATACTGATAATATGACATTATAATTACAGAACCATTAGACCCAGTTCTGAAGTTCTTACTTGGTTTCTAGTTAGGAAAACAGCAATTTTTGAGGTCTGAGGAGTAATAAGCTCAACTCAGCACCTTTATTCATTTATTTGTTTGTTTGTTTTAATAAAATATGCTGAACAGAAAAACATGAACAACAAAGATTGTGTTGTAGAAGACTGGCACAAAATTTGATTCCTCTCTCCAACAATATATATTAACACACATGCAAAATCACATACAGGTCATTCAGTTATACAACACTCTTTTCTGTTTACTTGATTCATCTGGAAAAAACAACATGAGGAAAAACTTGATAGAAAACAATGGTTTCTTTCTGCTTATTCTCTTCACATATCCCTTCTGCCAAAAGAGCAGGTGCTGCTGCTCTCCCAGGCACCACTGAAAACCTGGGCTCTGCAGAAATAGTGCTTCCCTGAAAGGACCAGCTGAGCCTTGAGTAAGACAATGGCTGTCTGACAGGAAGCCCTCCAAAACCAGGGATATAAACATAGATATTTCTAAAGGATAAAAAGGTGAAAATACATATGCTGGTGCACACTGTGGTGAAACCCATGGATTTAAATGTTATAACTAGTTTTAACAATAATGCAGCTGGGTGTATGAGCTGTGCCTACACACACTCAGTCATTGGTAGGGCAGTAACAATTTCTCCCCAGCACATTTCTGTTCAGGTAAGATTTGTTATGCATAAACAAAGGACACCTGCAAGGCTATCCTGGCCTCACACAGACATTGGCATGAGCTGACTGACAGAAACTCCCTGATGGAAAACCCTGTTTCCAGCTCTTATGCTCAGATGTATTTATTAATTTTTTGCAGATGCTTAAGATATATATTCATAACATGTTTTCATAAGATGTGTTTTGTACATAGCTTGAGATAGTCAACAGAGGAGAGTGGTCATGCAGCTATACTATGGTAGGTCGAATTATAATAATTCACTGGCCAACATTGCAGGGAATGCCTGCTGACCCAGGTGAAGAAGGTGCCACAAAATGTCTGCTAGGGAAATCCCCATGACCATCTAAGACCAACCTGTTAATGGTATTCCCTAAGTGAGTATTAACCTTTGCAGATGATCCCAATAAATCAGGTTCTTTAGCTAACAGCCTCTGCCTGGGTGTCTGTGTAGCACACCAATAGAGAAAAGAAATAAACTTAGTTGGAATATGACCCAGATTGTGTATGATATGCAGCAGCAGGAGTTTTCCAAGAAGAAGGAGGAAGGTTTTTCAGCAATTTGAGCTTTAGCTCAAGGCTTAGGAGACTTAGGTTTAATTCCCTGCTCCAGCTACTTCCTTTCTATAATGTTTCTGAAAAGTTTCAAGGTGATAGATCTCTAAGTACCTTTAGCATTGGACCCTTAGTTTTCCTGTAACCCAGTTCTTCATTTGTACACTGAGTATTACAGACCTTCCTTATCTCACGGGAGTGTTATGAAGGGTAAGTGCACTGAAGCTGGTTAGGTGTTCAAGTGCTGCAGAGGGGGGTGCCATGTAAACATCTGGTTCATAATCCTGTTGACGTGGTGCCTGGCTGTGTGACTAGAACAAATTCCTCCACCTCTGAGTACCTCGTTTCATCTTCAGAATTGAAAGAATATTTTTCTACTCCCTTTCCAAAGTATATTAAAGTGCTCATTAATGCCAAAATGAGATGAGAAAAATAATGATGAGCAGTTCTTGAAAGCTTATAAATAAACAAAACATACTCTTGTAATCAGAATCTGTGATAGCTTTACTATGAAAGGAGACTGTAAACAACAAGGAGAAATACAGTCTAAACTAAAAGCCAAGGAAAGGAATGGATTTCTGTTTTAGGTTACTTGATACCATGCAGAAAAAGAAATAAGTCTGCTTAAGAAAAAGATAATATCTTATCTGCTCAGTACAAGATTGAGATCATGTGGATGCAGAACAACTGAACACCAGGAACCTGGGCAAATCCTGACCCTATTGTTTTTGGGGGGTTTAGATAGCAGAAATCTTAAATCATAAATCTTGGTCCATCAGTTCTCTTGAATCAAATCCTATACTCTTCAATACTGCAGATCTTTGTTTCTTTACACTGTGACTTCTACAGTCCAAGACTTACAAAAGTATTTAGACATTTAAAATTGCAGAGAAATGATCACAGAGTTTTCAAAAGCTTGTAAGACGATAAAGTGCTAAATCCTACTTGAGTCTGCATTTACACTCTAGTCAGTGTGTGACTGCATAATTGCATAGCTCAAAGCCCTACAAATTAGATCTTCTACCATTTAGGTGCATTAGAGAATTTTTACCCAAATCATATTGCTATGATTTATTTTGTGCCTCTCTTATCAGTAACAGATGAGCAACTACTGAGAGAATTTCATACAATATGAGTCATCTGGAAGTACTTTGGTAAGGGTTTTACTAAAGCTTAAATAATTGAGGCTTATTACTTGTGACTGATCATTTATTTGTGTAACAGTAGAAATGAAAGACTATACATTATCCAAAGGGAAATACTTATACAAGAAGGAAAATGAAAACCCGTGGCTTTTTTCTATTTCTACTTAAGTCATGGTGGATGATCTACTTTATTAGAGGAAAATGTAGATTATATCTGCTACATCATGTAGAACTTCCATCAACCCATCACATCATCACTCGAAAATCACCTGACTGCTGTGCCAAAATGTAAAAATCCTTTAGAGAAGAAGATGTAAAGTAATAGCTATTAGTCTTGCTCCATCTGATGCATCACTGTGCCAACTGCTTTCCATTAATAGATGATCTTAAAGAGACAATATAAAATGTTACATAGAAAAGCTTGGTGTGCTGTCCAAAAGAAATTACTGATTTGGGAACTTAATTCCCTCACCACTGGAAGGACAGTAGAAAGATTATTGATGCCACTAAATCAAACTCCATTAATGATCTACATGAGATGAAAGTGAGGGTCAAGCCTATTATTTCTGCAAATTTAAGTTTCCTTTTACCTAGATGTATCTTTACAGAAAGTGAGGCATTCCATTATTAAGCTTCCCTAAGATGCTTACGGTTGATACGTTTGGCAAGCAAAATGGTTTGCAGCAAGAAAAGAAACTACACGAAAATCAAGAGAAAATAACAGACCTGAGAGATTCAATCACAGCTTGTTTTTATGACAACTTTTTCACACTCTTTTCCTACTTAATCAGTGGAAGCATGTTTTACTGAGCAGCAACTATGTTCAGCATGGCTGGGAGAATCTTTTGCTGAATGACATTCTAGGTCAAAGGAAGGAAGCCATGAGGTGTCAGCATTATAATTGAAATGTTTCAGTTCAGATATTGTCAAACTGAGATCAGGAAGCAAAAAAAAACCCCAACTTATTATTTAAATGTGCAAATCTATCAGTTAAATGCACAGATCACTGTATAGTTAGATACTGTTATTTTGCTGTTTTGCAGATAAATATGTAAATGAGTTCCTTTTCCTGTGGACAAATCTCAGTGATTCTGTACCTTGGAGACAGAGATCATTATCTGTTTTCTCAGTATTGACTCATAAAATCCAGTAGCTGAGAAGTATCTTATTTTCTTTTAACATGGTATAGTTTTCTTTTTTATATAATTCACAAATGGGTACAAACTGACATTTTTGACTTCACCTCAGAAGTGAGAATAAACTTCAACCAACAGGTTTTTCAGAATATTCCAAAATTTTTAGTTATTAATATTCTTTTTATGCATATTTGACTTTGTGAAGTGAAAGCACATCTTCCCTGAATCTACCCAGGATGTTTGCCAAGGACTGTACATACATCAAGAGCGACACATCTCAGTGACAGTGGACAGTTTTTATAACTGACCACACTGGTTTAAATGCATGTATGCAAACCTCATCCATGTCTAATAATGCATAATGAGCATTATGAAACATAATAATTGGGCAAACTGAAAATGGCATATAGAAGTTGTTATGCAGAGACAGAAATTGGCATTTAAACACTTAATATCTACTGTCACTCACAGTAATGTTTTCCTAGAAAGATGAAAGACTTGGATTTTTTGATTCATGTGATGGATTTCCAATGATAATAACAAGATATTGCATGAATTATTAACATGTTCTATTTTGGAAAAAAAAATTCTGTCTTTCTATTATATGAGGAACTCTATTTTCTCTCAGTTTTCCTACTACTTCCCAAGAATAAAACACTGGGGCCAGTTTTCAGAAGGTCTAAATGCTTACAACTTCCATCAACTTCAGTTATAATTCTGTTTTGAACACTTGTGAACACCAGGCCTGTAGCACAGTGAATCTTGCTCCTTATGAAATACACACAGGTTTTCCTAATGTTCATACAAAGTCTCTGATTTTACAGTGTTGGCGTAAGGATTCACAGATGAAATCTGTTTATTGTAATATTTCCTGTCTCTGAAAGATGAGAGCATGCTGCCCACATTTGAATCTATCCTTCTAAGGAATTTTTGAGTTTCATGTCAGAGGTGGAGCTAATTATGCTAGGTTTAGAGATAAATCAGTAAACAGAAAAAAATGAATCATAAGCACTTAATAACACTGATGCAATTACACCCACAAACACACACACCTCTCCCCACATCCTCATTCAGCTGCAATAATATAAGCATTCGCACTCAGCTCCTGGGATTTGGAAAACGCCATTTTCCACTTTTGTTCTTTGAAGCATACTTGCTCACTTAACCTGCTAATTTTCTGCCTAGTTCCAGAAAGCAGTTAAATATTAGATGTTACTTTCAATTTCCTCATTGCAATGCATGGTAGTATTTTCAGAACAGCTGAAGAGTTATCTGAGCTAGAAAGTGAGGAAACAGAAGGGGGGCAGGAGGAAACAAGAAAATGCAGAGATGGTCTCTGTGAATTGAATCCACTTGTTGGTGTCTTACAGAAAAAGTAAACTAAACAATGTATAGAAAAATATCTCTAGGGAAATCCTTCTCTTCTGCAAAGCTGTTTGAGCATAAAGAACTGCTCTTACTTCATCAGTTTTCTCCTTCCCCAAACCCAACCTGCCTATTAAACTAATGGAGCTATAAAATTAATTGATTGTCTTTGAACAGGGTGTATTTTTAAGGCCATGGACTGTAGACTACATGCTGACATTGGGCCACACTGAATCTGTCACTGTGTGGAAGAGTTCAGCATGCTCTCTCCCTCTGTATCTCTCCAATATAATGTGTCACTCTAGAGAGAGCCTGTCAAACTCTGACAGTGGAAAAGGCATGATTACACCAAGAAGTAATTTGATTGGGAAGATTATCACAAAATTATAGTTTTGAAAGGCAAGACAATGAAAGGTGCCGGAAAAAATTATTTGAATCAATATAATGGTCTGTAAAATTTAATAATCTGGCACCACTTTGAACAGTTGAGCCATTGTTTTAATTTTTTTTGTTGTTGTTGCTTGCACAGCCAGATTACCCAGCAGCCTGTCCTGCCTTTATTTTTGGCAGCAGTGCTAAACCAATCAGGTATTTGTTGCTTTAAGAGGCTTATATTTTGTCTCAGCTATGATTACACTCTATCATACTGTATCACATGTGTGTGGTGTTACTTCCCTCTTGGCAAGCTGAAGATGCTGCCATTTAGCTAGTTACAAATAATTAGGAAACGTTCTAAACCTTTTTATTCCCTGTTTGACAATCTACATGACGTTATCATATAGCAGTTCTGTAATGCAGTTTTTAAACCTATTTTAATGCAAATTAAAGCTATTACCTAATATCTAGACATGTTCAACTTGAATAGTGTTATTCAGACTGAAAGTTTGATTGTTGTGTTTATTATCTAACTCTTATTGCTGGGCTTGCACATATTTTTATATGACCCTTTTTTGTTTGTTTCTGTAATTAAAGGCAAAAAATAACACCTTTAATTATGTGTATGGGTTTTACTATTGTTAATAATGTCTGTGGTGAGCTATTATGAAGTATTCACTCATGTGAATCTCACTGTGGAAGTGACATTGCCTTTCTATAGCACACTAGCAAATTTTTCCTCACTTACTAAAACAAATAGTACATAAAAATGTAATAACTACAGTACACTGTTTCTTTTGGATCTTTCACTCTGTCTGGTCAGTTACCCGTTTTTAAGTGGAACTATATTTTCTTCCTCACATTCCGAAGCACAATGTTGCCCTCACTGAAATTTTCAATGACATCTAGAAAAAATTATAAACATGGCTTTCAATGGAATAACAAACATTCCAGAAAAAGTGATATCTAACAAAACTGACATGTAGGTCCTCAGACTTTTGACACTGTCTCCTTAAAAATGAATCTCTTTGATAGAGGGTCTCAAAACTGTATAATTACTCCAGTTAATGGATGAATTGTCCTCATTAAGAATCAGAATTTCTAGCATGAAACCTAGCCAAACAGAAAAAAGAAGTCTAGGCTTATTGGCTTTGACACAGAGCAACCATTACAATTTCACTGTATATTCATCAAAAGTGCTCTACTGCAACCATCTTTTGCAGTGGTGATTTTTGGAGAGCTGAATTGCATACCTCCAGAGCAGTAAAGAGTCCAAACAGTCATGCAGCTATTGGTTCCACATTCAAAATTATTTTTTAGGGTCCCATTGCGAATAATCCGAGATGGTGTTATCTGAGAAAAGAAGTTCTGTCCAGGGATGATTAATAAGTAAAGCCATGTATTGCCACAGATTTGTTCTTTGTGAGTTTTATAGCGCAATGCAAGTCAAAATTCAGCCCATGATTTTCATCTGCAAGCCTCTGCTATTACAGAATCCTGGTTAACTCCTTGTAAGACCAAGCGGTAAACAATCCCTTTACAGTCCCTTCTGGTACATTTCTGTAAAGGACATCTCATTATATTAAGCCAAGTTGGCAGAGTCATAGATACTGCTGAGCATTTATTAAAGTACCTCCTACATTGCTATAGCTGTGCAAAATCTAATTAGAATGGAAGCCAATGTATATAGCCTTATAAATAAAATAAAGTCTACAGTAGAGACCTGCTGTCTTTGCACATAATCAGTGTGATCATCTATACAGCAGATGGCTACTTAGTCAGTTGGCTAAGGGTTACAGTACATTTACATTTGTAAAAATGGATGAGAGTTTGTTAAAATCCTTAAAATAACTGCTTTTCCTGATGTACTTGGCCAATAACATAATTTAAAGGATAGTTTATTGGCTAATTGAAAAGATCAAAAGGGAAATCAGACAGGCTAATTAAGGAGCTGTTGTAATAACACCTTTTTATCTGTTTCCATTTAATATTCCTTGATTTTTACTATCCTGAAAAAATAATGACACTTCAGTGAACATAAAGCTTAACTGCACTGCTGCTCTGGATAATCTTCCAGACATTTAACAGGTTTTTAGCCATATGGACAATGCATATACAGCTAGAAAACAGCTTTTATCCAGATACATATGAATTTACAGGGAAATAAAAGGGCTATATGTATCTAGGGAAGTAAGGTGCAAGCATCTGGCAATCCCAGAAAATACAAAAATGCTTATTTGTATACCAGGTATATTAGAAAATTATCTTCAAATAATAACTGTAAAAAAATAACACTAAGCACAGACTCATGAATTTATAATCTCTTTCTCTGTAAACACACAGAGACTACAGGAAGGTTGTGGATAGCTCAATAATTAACTTGTTTCTGTGCTGCAGTTAAAAGTGTTTCTATATTTTGATGTGCATGAAAATTACAATGTATCCTTCCCAAAATTACCACACTGACCCTTCGGCAATGAATTTATACAGAATGAATCCAGAATCTCCTAGTTTTTTAAGGAATTGTAATTAATTAAAATTTACTAAATGCAAATACTTAACACTCAATGCCAGACTAATCTTAGTAACAATACCATTAAAGCTCCTGGACACAGATTTAAAAAAAAAAAAAAAAAAAGACAATTGTTATGGAGAGGCTACAATTTTACAATTTTTCAGGATTAAGGTTACTTTTACTTCCATTATTTTATTTACTGTAACAAAAAGTTAGTTATTCACTGCACTCCAAAGGATAAATAGTCGACTCCAAACCATACTGTGAAGAACACTCTTCTACACACCACACTATGCTTTAGATGGCTCTTGGCCTGTGCTCCATCGAACAGTGGAGACACAGATTTTGACAAGACAAGACACTGCTGATTGATCACTCTGAAAGGAGTCCTTTTCTGTGCAAAGAACTGTTTTTGAGATAATAACTGCAAAAATTGATCATTCATTTCAAATCTGTGATTTCTGAATGCCTAACCACTGAACCTTATTATCATATCTGTGGTGGAGCAGGAGGAGACAACAATGTATATAGACTTGCAAAAAAAAGAGTGGGTAAGAGAAACAAAAGAGTAAGAGAAGCAAAAGACCACTTGCACAGGCTTCAGGGGACAGGGATGCAGGAAACTGAGTATATTTGTGGAAATATAAAGACATAGATATATGTTCAGGTATCAAAATTGAAGAAAGCCACAAAGGACAAAAGCCAGAGCATTTTGAGATACAGGAGGAAGTGAAAAACTAGCCTGGCAAAATGCAAGATCTCTTAATCCAAATAAAAAGGATAGCTTGTAGTGGCAGCTTTGTGCAGTGATGATGGAATTAGAATGCCCTGTTGAATCAAGCAATGCTAAAAAAGTTGATGAAAGAATGGCACTTTTTATTTGAAGCTACTGAAATTATGAGTGGTTGCACTGTGATTGATTTTCCATGTTCTTTTGTGCCTAGGAACATAATTTCTCACCTAGGGAGAACCAGAGCAACTCCCCAAAAACTTCTGAAGCAAAAGGTGGGACAAGCATATGTGTCTATGACTGGAGTAAAAACACACTGCAAAGATGTTGTAAGTTTTCTTAAAAATTCATTATTGCCTCATAAGTTAATAATTAAAATTAAGTTTTTTGACACTCCAAATGTTAAATGTTCTGAAAGGACTCAGCATTAATAACAAATTTATCAAATGAAGACTGAAGAATTTGTGGTTCTTCACCAATGAATGATGAAATTTTTCAACAATGAAGCTGTACAGAAGCAACATTTTCATATTACTATTGTGACTAATCATATGTTTCCTTATATATTTTTTTCAGCATTTATATTCTTTTCCTTTCAATAGACATATTTACTTCTTGGTGATGCTACCCTTTCTGATATTTGAAATAAATGAGAAGAGAGAAAATATCCCACTTGCCTGCAGTGGAACAGGAAATTTGATATTTTCTAAGGCAAATAAAGTTTAAATAAAATTGAAATCTTTTCCCCTCAAATCTCGGATGATTTTTAATTGATTTTGATCTATTCTTTTTTTTTTTCCTTTAGATTCTAGAACACTTGAATAACTTCCTTTTTCTGCCTGCAGTCCAAACCAAGCATTTGTTTTAGATCTGAAATTAGGTCAGGAACTGACAAGATATAGTGATAGACTTACTTTTTAAACAGTGTCAGCTCAAAGACTTTTTAGCTGCTGGGGATCCTTCTTTGCTGACAGCTACTACACAGGTGTCTGTGTTTCCATCTCCTGTGTGGGGTGGTGCTGGGCATGGGGCTGGTGTATGAGTCCCTGCCATCCTTGCTCAGTGCAAGAGGAAAACAACTCAGAGGTTACAGAGGTGATATTTGATCAGGAACTGGTGGGCATGGAAGAGCTTCCTTGTGGGAGAACAGCCCCTTCCCTGTAGTCCTTCCAGCAGGCAGCAAATGAGTAAAATAGTGACAATTCCAAAAGACAATCTAATCAAACCTCTGCACTCCCTCAAATTAATTTTTCCACAAATATCAACCTCAGAACAAACCTGCTTCTTAATTACCTATTCATGTCTCCTCCTTCACTGTGTCTAAAGGGATTCCTTGTCTTTGCAAATGTTAATGGAGATCAAACTGCAAAATCATCACAACTATTTCAGACTTAATTTGTTTGGCAGCTTTCTTCAACCCTGGGCTACTTCTAAAAGTAAACCCCCTTAGACATTGCTGGATAAAGAATTATTTGTAAAGGTTCATTATTTGCAATACTATGTCCAGCAAAGTGAGTAGGCTATCTGTAGTATTGTTTTCTATAGAATTATCCATTTTAAAGGAATTTAATACATCAAGTTGCAATTTACTCAAAATATTTTTAAATCTAAAAGCCTGTCGTAATTCTTGACTGTGGCCATTGAATTAGAGAAATTAATCAGCTGCTCACTTCTCATGCTTCACAGATTAGCAATAAAAAACTTGTAGTATTTCAGATTCTTTTAAAGTTATGCCTACCTGAGCAAACACCTGAGGCATTAATGCCTCCTAATATCTTAGGAACAATTACTTGCTATGTGAGAATGGCATTTTACCAACAGCTCTTCCATTAAAGCAGCCTTCTGCTTTGTTAATGTCATGGTCTTTTTTTAAGATCCTGACATTGTTACAGCATGTCACTGCAAAAGAAAATCTTTGATGTTTTTAAATACCAGAGGAATAAATACATATTGCTAGTGGTGACAACTTATGATTCAATTTTTTTTCTCCTTATGAGACCTTGAGCTCTCCATAAGACATATGTACATATAAAAAGACATCACTGAGAGCAAAACAAAATTCCAATAATTGGAATGTTTCATCTCCTGTAAAAGTTATTTATTTAATATTTTGAGATATTCTTGTTGTCTAAGACAATAGTGCAGAATGGGTGGTATATAGATACTAATTATTTTCTCCTAATACAGGAAAATATTCTGCTTTAGAAGGTTAGCATTTCCTTAAACATAGTAATTATCTCCAAACCCACAACCTTAAAGGCTGTTGTAATTTGTTGCATTTAAAATCACATATGTATTACAAAAGCATGTCCATTTGTTTGTTGTTTGTTTTTACTGGTGTTTCTGGCAGAAGGTATGGTAATTTTCATAATTTCGTTCTAGCATATATGCCATTTTGAATGTCATCTGTCAAATGTCTAATCTGATCCAACGTATGTGGAAGCAAAAATGAAGCCCCTCATCCATTTCACTGAACATTAAACACGACCTCATATGTAAAATGGCAATGAAACCCATTTTTATATTTGCAGAATATGAAAGTTTGAAAGACATGGTGAATTGTGACAATGAAATTATTTGATCTCTTCGTGTTTTTCTACCATCTCTTCATTAAGCTATGTACTAAAGTCTTAACAGAGTTAAGAGGAGCTACAGGACAACTCTCATGCAGCTTAAAAGTAAGATCTCCCTTTTATTGGCTATTTCATGTGGCTGTATGCAATTCAGATTGTAACGTGAAGTTCTGCCTGTTTGTCTTGGTATTGTATGTCTGTGACCTCGAGCTATTGAGAGATATTATGTAGCTACTGTGCATTGGAAAATATGAGAAACCATTAAAAGGAAACAAAATACATACTGTTGTAATTGACTGAAATGGGATGCTCTTGCTACATTAAAAATGAAGCACAAAATCAAAACCAGATACAGAAATAATCACAATGCTGGTAGGATGGGGAGAAGATTACCAGTTACCACGCACCACCACAGTATTTTGAGGTCTATACAAAGTTATTCACATACAACCTCAACCATGTTTTTGTTAAACAATTGAAAAACTTCATCAAGAAAGGGAGATTCAGGTCTACCTTTCTTGAGGACCAGTGACCCATTATTTTCTGTAGGTTCCTATGGCAACTACCACTTTGTTTTGTACATTGAATATTCTAGCTGAATGGCTTGAGAACAAGTCAAAGTTGCAGGAGTAAAACCTTAATGCACACCTGTGTTTCTGAATAACATTTCTAAATTAGATTACACAATTTGGGAAGCTAGCAAAGCAAAGTTCAAATCAACACATTTCACGCAGTACAGTTCAAGGAATGGTAGTGTAGAAGAGAGAGAAATCAGGATAATTTCCAGGATTTCTGTTGGTTTGCTGAGCTATATGTGACCAAACAATATTAAAACCAATGCTAACATCTATACTGAATGGTGACAATGCTTATCCACCAAGTCAGAGGCAATTTTTCTGCTAAAGGCTGCAAAACTGAAAGTAAAAGACAAGACTGAGAGGAGAAACCCTGTCAAAGGATGTGTAGCAAATTTCGCCCAAAGTTGCATGAGCATCACAAGTGCTGAGATCTGCTTTGAACCTCTACCAACAGGGCAGAACATCCTCAACTCCCCAGTAGAGAGATCACTAACTTGATCCTTACAGAATTTTTATTCTATTTGATTATCAAACTGTATTCCTTCTCATATCTTATGTAGAAACAGTTTATTCAGAGTAAAAAAGACCTCCTCCAGACAACTGTATTTTCATTTACTTCAACTAATTTCTATCAGTAAACCCCAAAAAACATATCTTTGATTTCAAATTAGCTAATTGAAACCTATAACAACATTTTTATCCTTTTTTCCAATAAATATACAGAGTTTTGCTTCTTTAACTATTCTTTTTCCTTCCTATATGAGTAGGTCTGAATATCAATAGAAACACATCAGTGAACAGTGAAACTACACTGGTTTCCTTTGAGTAGATGCCAATATCAACAGCAATGTATAGTCCTTTTTGATTTCAGATACTCATTTTTATGCCTTTGAGGAAATGGAAGTAATGTGATTATAAGACATTTAGGAGTTCATATCTGGTCCATTACAATAAATAAGAAATGGCTCCTCAAAAAAAAAAGATGTGTAGGCAGTTTGATCAACACTACTCACTGTCTGCAGCCTTCTCTGCTACCTGAGTAAGAGAGAACTCTCTTTTAAGTCTTGCATGGATTAAGCAAAGCAAAATTTAATTGCTGCTTAGAAATGCCAATGCCTTCCACATACCAATTGCAGGCAAACATTTTATTGATAAAGATGGCTACCCAGTTTTTAGAAATCTTGAGTGAGTTCTCATCCACTGGAAAGGAAGATGGTGGTCTATGTGCTACATAGATCAAGGCTTGTAACTATTTCCACTCTTTCAGCTGAATTTGCATTTTAAATAAAATACAATAATGCTTTAAGGTAGCCAATGTGAGCACAACAGCAAATCAGAACTTATTTTGGAGATCCATGGCTGCACTTTTATTGGAAGAAATTGGTGAAGACTGAAGTTGAATAGAAATTAGGAAATAAATAATATAAATTCACAGGCAAACAATTCTAAGTCTTCCTTACAGATGTCACCTAGCTGATAAAACTTTTACAACACCTTAAAGAATATTTTTAACACCTTACCTTACTTGTTTTTTGTTTGTTTTACTTCTAGGATGCCATGAATAAATAGTGGCTCATTTTTAAAGCTTTCTAATTAAGTCAGTGGCTATATCAATGGATTCCAAGTTGGGAAGAAGCAAGTTAGAAGTGAGCTTTTAGCATAAAGCCAGCTTTCACTTTCACTAGGGCTAGTTTTAACCAGACACCTAGGTACTTATGGTATTTTTCAAGGAAGCACAGATGTTTCCCAAACATTTGATCTCAAGTACAGGTGTTTGCTTTTTTACATTAAGCTATGTCTTTCTAGGCTGCTTAGGACATGTATAGGACTCCTTCTATTTTAAATACAGATTTTCCACTTTTTCCAGGCATAACAGGATGTGCAGGAACAAAATGGACCTCTTTGAGAGGATAGAGCAGAGACTGGCTTACAGAAGACGACGTTAATGCCAGAAAATCAAAACTACAGTTTTGTGGGAATCTTTGGATATCTGTAAGGGTCCTCCTTAGAGTAAAATAGAAATCCTGTTACAAACATTCTGGTAAAATACAAGTTCAATTGGAAATCATTACCTTTAAAAATCAAGCAATTGGAAAAAAATTGAAAAGTAAGAAACCATGAAATTAATCTACTGTTAATCTCAGAAAAATGCTTTTAAAAACAAACATTAACCCTGACAGAGCTAAGGAATACCACCAACAGGTGAATATTTTGACCAGACTGCTGTGCTAAATGAAATGCTGACCCATGGTAAGACAATGTAGGAAATATTTTAGAACTACAACTCAGTTTTACATGTTCTCGAGATCCACAGAACACATTACGTGGTTCGGTGCCAAACGGATAGCTGTAGCTGTGAGGTATCGAGTGCAGGTGATTGCAATGATACATTTCTCTGAAATCTTATCTGAAACAGATAACACAAGAATTGCTCTGTTTATCTGAACTGCAGAATATGAGGTGTTTAATATTGCTTATCTTAACTTCAGGCTCATAAATCCCCTGTTTTATGTGTCAATACTCATATTGCAACTTCCCAACTCAGGTGTCTTAATTCACACATGGTCTCCTGCAAAAATTATCCTCATGCTTTCAAAACAGGTCGAATGAATATGAACAAAGTTACCTCTTACATCCAACATCTGCTCCCCTCTACCTACTTTGTATATCGTTGTAATTATATTACAATAAAAATATTGTTGCAATATTGTAATTCCTGGTTCAATTACAACCAAGTACGTCAAACAGCAATTCATTGTTCCTCCTAATTTCAAACTTTCAAGACACCCATTTATAATTTCTACTTTCATGATGATGTCCAAGTTTTTAGGATGTTTTCCTAAAGATAAGAATTGGTAGCTGGGAATCTGATATGGGTGTTAATGACACATATATATATATAACATAATGCTGGAAAGAGTTAATGCTGTCTTATTTACTAAGTGACCTCCAGACACTGTCACTTTGGCCCAGCTCAAGTGATTGACGATTGAGAGAAGAGGTTAGTAAATATCCCTCAGGTATTTGTGTACAGCATCCTTGCTTACACCCTTTCGAACATCTCCAGAGACAGCTTGATTTATTGTATTGCTTCAAAAGGGACTTGACAAACTCTTAATCAAGGGATCTTGTATTAGCACAATAACATCAATGCCAGTGTCATCTTTCTTCACTAAGCTCTTTCTATCCTCTGGTTTTAAGTGTTTTATAAACTTT
>JAOXXN010000471.1:21404400-21439463 GCA_026770055.1 Myrmophylax atrothorax | reverse complement strand
ATTTGTATGTAAATGTTTATGGAATTATTTTTTCCCATAGTGATGCATCCTCCATCTTACCTCAAGATATTGCTTATATATTTGCTACTTACAATATCCTGCATTTATAGAGTGTAATAACAGAATAAAAATATTTGTACCAGAGGTCATAGCTCATACTCTGTTCTTAAACCCTTTTAAATTTAATAGCTTAGACAAACACAAGAATGACCTAGACTAGGCTGGGATATGGTGATTTCCAAAACTGCTTATCCATCTCAACATGGAATCAATACATTCTTTCTAGCATTCTACCATTAGCTTTACAGAACTACACCTTAACAAAGAGAATGTTTAGCCATATGCCAGTTAAAAAGCCACTTGAAAGATGCATCCATGCCATTCCACTAAATGGCTGAAAGACACTGTGTGTTTTTACTACAAGCAGAGAGCCCTGACTGAAACCTGATGTTAAAAAAAGAGTATAGTTTCTCAAAACCAGAAGCAATTACCATTTTCTTCTTTTATCTAATTGATAAACAGTCTCCCTATCTGACAAAATTACCTCAAGGATGTTTGATTTTTCAGGCTCGGGATTTTCAAACTGCGGTTCCTTGCTGACACTGGCAGACATCCACTATGGTTTGTAAGGCAGGTGTCAGGAGTGACCATGGGAACAAAACCCAGAGCAATTCTCACAATCACCACCACTGTCTGGCCCAGGTACAAACATACAAACCAGACTGGGGAAGAGAATTTTACCCAATCCACTGGCATTAGCACAACTGTACATTCAACTCCACCTCTCAAATGCCTTCACCCTGTATTGAGAACTGTGAGTTACATCTGCACTATGTAAGTGTTTCACGGGTATCAAGTGCCTTGACTCTCACATCAAACAGGAAGATGCATCAGTCTCTATTGAAGCACTAGTTCCACACATGCAGTCTTTACTGAATACAATTTTTTTTCCTCTTTAGTTATGGGTCACCTCATTTGAGTTTAGAGAAAGTTCACAATTTATTACCCACTATGTAAAATACCAGGAACTGGGTTGTCTTAACTTAAAAATATCCTAGACAGTGCAAACACACAAGAGCAATAAACTGAATGTCAGTGGTTAAATCAATAATTTATATAACAAAGTTAGAGGTGAACTGCAAATCTTTTTACATATTCCCCAAACTTCAGCAGCAGATGTCGAGTTGGAAGATAAAGTTGGGCATTCAGCACAAATGAAATGCAAACCCTACTGTTTCTTAGGTCCCACCACATACGTTTTGTTAAACTTTCTGCCACCAGTTCTTCAGTGATGCCCCACTATACATTAAAGTGTTATTATTACCTCAGTAGTGACACCAACCTGAAGCTCAGAAGTGACCTTTAAAAGTAAGAGGGTCATACAAGTGACAGTTTTTAATATTTAATAAAGGCTTAGAATATATTTTTATACATTTATAATATTGAAGATATAAAAAGTGATTTTTAAACTTTTCAAAAACTTTACTTACAATTGGAAATACTGAGTTTTTAAAATATATATTCTTTTAGCTGACATAATAAAACGTCATTGGAAAAGATAGTGTCTATAAACATAATTTATTTCAGTACTTGAAAGAGTAATGGGTATTCTCAAAATATTATTGTAAATATTGTATTGCACCTAAAGTAATTGTATGTGTATAGTAATTATTGTTTGTAGCAAATCATAGAATTATAGATATATGTGTGCATTCTCTGATTACATTGGAAATATGCATCATGAGAATTAAAATCTATCTTTAAAATATGATGCACCCCATAATAAGCAGTGAGTACGATTACTTGTCTAAGCAAGGTCTGAGTAAGGAAGAGTTCCATGATCACACTTTTATTAATTTTCCCATTTTGAGTTCATATTCCACCTTTATTCCATGATCTGCTACAAGAATTGATTTCTATTTAAATAGGTCCTTGGTTGTCCAATCTCCTCCCCAGAAATCACCTTAGAATTAATCACAGCTAAGAGCCATTTTAAAGGAGCTGTAACTGAAATGACAATATTTGGTATTTAATTGACCCATGGAAACAAGACTTTGTTAAAGCTGATTCCATAAAAAGCTGCTTTCAAAGGACCATGAAAAGCAGATGGATTCTGGGAAGGAATTAAGTGTCTGCTGGTAGGGGGGTGAGGGTTTCCTTCATTAATAAAATGTGAACAGCAGGAGGACACTAATGAATAGGGACCCTAGAACTGGCATACCAAATTTAATTCATCAGGCGTGCACATTCACACACTGTCAAAATGGAAAAAAAGCCTCACCTACCCAACACAGTTTTACTCTACTGAAAAGCTGAAGGAGCCTACAAAGAGATTCTTCTAATAGCAATGTAAATGTTGACTGCATGATAACATTCAAAGCCCTGGAAAGACCTCTGACTGCTAGGCAACATTCCCCAACAGGTGGCCCAGCTTTTATGTTTTGTTTCTTCTCAGGCTTAGCTTTCCCTAAATTATCTCTCAGTACACTGACAGCCTGTGCAGTGCAACAGACACTTTGTTATTTTCCTACAAGCACTCAGGGCTTTTGATGGAATATGACATCATCACACAAGGAAATTACAGCAAATTTAGATCCCTATTCCATACAGCAGTTACTTAGGTATCCAGCCTCAAAGACTGTGCTGCTCTCCACCTCTCTTAAGCAGAGAAACTTTTGGTTGTGACTGAAGATCTCTGAATTGACTAAATATTCAACTGTGATGATGGTTGTATGTGACAGATCTTTACTGTGAATTATAAAGACCAATAAAAGTTTTATTTATTAGACAAGGCTTAAGACTTAGACACATGGATCAATCATATAATCATGGAAGGGAGTACAGAAATACTGAATAGCAAAGGATTTGTTTTCAGCCATGACAAAATGCCTGAAAAACACTTATAAGAGAAAGACAAAGATACATGGGAGGGATTAACTAAGCACTAGTGGTGAGGACTGCTACAAAATGAGTCATAGGGTTCATTTCTAAAACATTAAGAAACATATTTAATATTGGATATTTATGCAAAAAGTGACACATTAACTTTTTCCTTTGGTATAACTTGCTTCTTGAAGGCTTTCCATTTCCTACACTGGTGAAACCCCATCCCCATGGCTTATGAGATCTCAGAGGTCCATTTATCATTTACTTCTGTACACTGTGGTCCAGCCTTGTAAATCAGTGGTAGGTTCTCTTAGCTACAACAGCATTACACTCCTGGAGAGTCAATCTGACCCCTCAACAGTTGACATGATGTTTCTTCTCTACATGTTGAACACAGTAGGAAAAGACTGCCCAGTCTTTTGGTGGAATGAAAAGACATTGGAAATCCCTCTGGAAGCACAAGCATGATGCTTCCACGCCAGAAGATTGCAGTCTATTCTAGGAATCTCCTTGGAAATGGCTTTGCCAGACAAATGCTGAAGGCACAAACATGCACTTGATGCCCTTTGTACCACTGCATGTTAATAACTTCTGCACTGTTTCCTCACAAATCTCCTACGGGAGCAGAACAAATTGTAGTGGCATCTGAAGACAATTTTAGTGGTATCTCAGTGGTGTGAGAATCACTGAGTAGTTTTTGTTCTGTGAATGAATTAATGTATTCATAAAATGGACCTGAAATAAGCCAACAAATCTCTGAGTTTGCTATGAAAAGGAAGCTACTTAAAAGGAACTATGTATCTAAACATAGTAAGAAAAGATCTTGTTTGTGAGGGGTTTTACGGTGTGGGGTTTTTGTGGCTTTTGGTTTTATGGTTTTGTGTTTTTTTCCAGCCAACTAAATTGCTTTCCTGGAGGCAATTTAAAAAAAAAAAAAAAAAAAAAAAAAAAAGGGCTTCAATAATTAATTAGGTGTTCCTTTTCAGAAATCTTACAGACTTTTTAAGGAACCCAAAACTCCTTCTCCAGTGGTGTCCTATCCAAACTACTTTTGGTATAAGGACACAAATTTGTGAACTTAAAATACTCTTTCAGAGGAATTATTTAGAGGAGAATATAATAGTATTGAGTACTAAGCATATTTCTGCTGCTTCTGCAGAGTTAGTGGTAATGGTAAGATGGTGCTTGCTAAAAGCTAGAAGAGGGGTAAAGGGGCAACTAAACTATTCATTTTAAAATTTATCAACAGTTAATTGATATGTTTTGCAGTTTTCACTCAGCTGTGTTAATGAGTCTCTAAGAAATAATTACTTTGTCCTATACAGGACAATATATATTGTCATATAAGGACAAGATATGCACTCTGTTCCTTGCAATCTGGAAGCTGGTGCAGTAATAAAACATGTATTTTCTCTAGAAGTATTGCCATTTCCAAAAGAAGGCCTAAGATAAGAAAAAGTAGCCTGTAAAAAGACTGCTGTAATTTAATACAAAAGGCCAAAAACGGCTAAGGGTTAAAGCATTGAAAGGAAACTAGTCTGAGGTACAATGAAATGGCATTTTAGCTCTGGAAATTATTGGAAGCGAAATATCACAAATCACCCAGTAATCTTCTTATGTGAAATTAACTGTAAGATTTTAACACCACTTTATTAACTTAGGTACCCTATGCTCTTCTGCCCATCATGGAAGAGGCACGGTTAGGACGTAGAAAAATGAACATGCCTTATGTATCCCAACCCTTTTTTCTACAGTCTTTTTTCTTGCTGGGGCAGGATGGACTCAGTTACGTATGGCACAGAGCCAGGGGGCCCAGCTGTGAAAGGGCAGAGAATCTCCAAAACAGAACCAAAACCTGTGCCTATGCATTTCCTTCTTCCCCAGAACAACACATCTAAACCCCCATTGACAGTGTGAAGCTCTCACCAGGGCACTCTAGAGGCAGTGGAATAGGGAACTGGTGGTGCGCACCACCCTACCCTGTTCTCTGTAGTGGTAATTGTGTGTTAGGGCAAACATCCATTATGTACAGTAACTACCTTGTGGGTCTCATACTGCTAATACACCACAGCTACTAATGGCTTCAAAAGTATTCATTTCAACATCTGAATCCTTTTTAAAAAACAAATGGGACTAAAAGAATATTATTTGGATCCGGTAAATACTTTTTTCAATATTAAAAAGGCAACACTCTGGAAAGCCCTTTAATAATCATTATATAACAGCTGTAATCCCAGACTTTTATCCTCTTTTTCCCTCTCTTTAAATTCTTATGCAAGATTTTATACCAAAGACTTCCATATGCATAAGGAAGGTAAAAATCTGAATTGTCTTTGAAAACATAATTTTATATTTTCTTCTCCACTTGTTTGTCAAATGAACAAATGTAGCTAGATGAATTTATAATTTAGTTTGTTAAAAAATCATTTCTTATATTCTAGAAAAAAAACAAACATGGAAATGATTGCCTGACATTGAAAAGGATTCTCATAGTTTAGACTAGCAAGCTTCAAATGAAAAGAACATTCAATACACAAAAAGAACACAGTAATTTCTAAATGCAGACTAGTTGTACTTAAAGTATTTAAATAAAATTATACAGATTATATGTACATATATAAAATACTTTAAAAACTCTTTAATTTGGTATACATGTTAACATATGTGACATTAATCCAGTTTCAACTGAACTTGATGAGAAAGCAGTAGTTTCCTGGGATACATACAGTCCCAAATTCCTTCAAAATAGCAATTTTGGAATTCATTTATGGATCTGGAACTTATGGGTGTATTATTGTTTTGGAGAATTCATTGCAATGATTTGAAATACTGCCCATTGCCTCTAATCCTTCTACTGATTTCCTCTGAGAAAAGTCAGCTCCTCCACCCAATCCCAGTAAGCAACTGTAGTCACAAAGAAAATCCCTCTTCCTCTTCTCCAGGCTGAATGACCTCAGCTCACAGACCTCATAGACTCTCCTCATACACCTCATTCTGCAGTCTCCCACTATCTCAGTGGCTCTACACAAGCCTCACTCCAGCATAGCTCGATTTATCTTGTACTGGTGAGCCCACCACTGGATCCAAGGTCGAGTAGAGAGGAAGGATTCTCACTCTCAGCCTTCTTAATGCAGCCCAGAATCCTAGAGACCTCTGCTCCAAGAGCACACTGATGATGCTCCTTCAAGCTGCTTTTCACAAGTACATCCCTGGTTTGTTTCTTACAAGCAGCTTTCCAGCTGTTTGGCCCTCCAGCTGGTCTGATGGGTTCCTCAGACCATCTATGGGATTTTGCACTTGGATCTGTCATATTCCATGAAGTTCCTGTCAGACTACTTTCTCATTTTGTTTAGCTAATTCTGAGTATCAGCCCTGCTTTCCATTGCATGGGCTTCCCACAACCTGGTATCACCTGAAAATCTGCTGGGATACTCCATCCTGCTTTTCTAAGTTGTTAATAAAGACATGACATAGCCCTGGCCCCAGTGTGAGTCCCTGAGGCATGACACTGATAACCACCTACCAGCTGGACTTTGCACCACTGACCACTGCCCTTTCAGACCCTGGTCCAGTCCATTTTTTATCCATCTCATTGTCCACTTTGGTTGGAAGTTGCTTCATTGTTAACAAAATATGTCTAAGTTCAACAATTGGCAAAGGTTTTTCTATTTATAGTGATGAAGAATGCAATTTGACTCAAGAGATCATTCCCCAAATCCCCAAATCTCCATATCTCCATTCCTGTGATAAAATCCAAACATGATGCACTGAAATCCCTAGGGATTCCTCATGACTGACAGAAGTCTTAACGGTAATAAGGTTCTTCAGGATCATTTGAAATAGATGCTACTATCTAAATATAAATGTACTATCATTATTTCAATGGGCAATCACTGAAGTAAACAGCAACATTTCTATCAATGTGAAGAGCTCCATGGCAGACAGGTGCACATATATTTGCATGTATCTGGAGCACCAGGCACTGGCACACTGTTTGGATTCAGTGGAAAGCCAGAAATGGAGGATTTTCAGCATGCAGTTTTCAAACACTTCAAACTATGTTATGTCTTAAGAAAACATAAAGGTACTCTCGTTCTTGCTGCATAAAATAATCAAAATAAGCTACTAGTGAGCTACCCATTCAAAGAAACAATCTAAAAAGGGTTTACAACCTGAAAACATCTCCCTATCTAGATATGGCTATTCTCAAAGAAGAAGTATGCTTATTACAATTCTTTGGAATATCTGACAGTCAAATTTAACAGTAAACATAAATACTTTCAGCTGGAGATTTCTGCAAGAATGGACTTTGTCTTAAAAAATGTAGGAAAGGGAGAAGAAACGAGATCAGTTGAAAAACCAAAAGAACTTCAGCTTGTTGCAGGTCAACTACTTACAGGTATAAGTATTTCAAAGGTCAAACAGATGGGAATGCAGGAAAACAGCTCCTGCAAATAAATAAATAAACAAACACATAATTAGTCTCATACAGTCAAAAGGTAGTGAAGGCAGAAAATCACCAGAGATGTCTCCAAACCTTCTCCATCATGACCTCAATAAAATACTCAAATTCCAAGCACCCATGTGGCAAGACCTGATTTTACAAAGCTATTCCCAGCAGAGGTAGCTGCTGTTTCAATTTCTTTCACACACAGTTTGACTTTAGGAATCCTCACCTGTACCCCAGCTTTTCTGTGTTCCAAGACATGACTTTCTTTGCTGAACAATGACAACAGTGCCATACAAAATGATGAAAAGATTTGCAAGTTCAGCTGATTCAGTATACAAAGACAAGGCTGCAACATACAATCAGGAACTGAATGCCATGTGGACAGAGAACATCACTGAATCTCTTCACTTGCATCAATGCCACTGCAAAGCTTATGTAAGACTGTTTATATTGTGAAGGCATGGAGAAACACCCTTTCTACCCCCTGAGCAAAGCATCTGAGTCACTACAGAACATAAAAGTTACTATTAAAATGATCCACTTTGAGCTATAAGCTACAGTATACTATTAAATATGTAGTCAATTTAATTTTTATAAATTAGCTAAAGGAATGTTACAATTAAGAGCTTTTAAATAGACTTTCTGTGTCATGTGAGTATTCAGGCACCCAGTAACTCTTCCAAAAATGTGTAACAAGAATGGCAAGAGATGGGTAGAAGGAACAAACTTGGAATGGTACTCAGACTTGACTTTCATAAACAGTAAAAATTTGAAGTGTCTGAAGCAAGCAGGAACTCTGTTATGCCTGGGCATTTTTCCCCCCCCTACAGTCTCAAAGCAGGATTCAGAGATCTAATAGAGAATCACTTTCCTTACGGTATTCCTGCTGGTAGGTGAAACTGGACTAGATCATAAATTGCAAATATGCAATGAAAACCCTACTTTATTTGCATTTATGCTCAGTCCTTAAGGGACTTACTGATGCTAAATGCTATAAAACACATCATCAATGTCTCTAAAAAAATTCCTGCCTTGCCTTCAGTGATAAAAGACAAGACTACCACACTGTAATTACATAGATTATTTCCCAGTTGAATCCTAATAGATTCTAGCTTCAGAACATAGATCATATTATTTTCATATTGAAGAGCATATAATTTTTAAAAAATGAATCCATATGTGTGTATGGATCTTTCTCCACAAACAGAGGCAGTGGAAAACATCATGGAGATGTAGATTCTGAATTTGTACAAAGGCTTAATAGAAAACTTCAACAATATGCATTGATTTGTACTAAAACATGGAGAAAATTAATCAGCAGAATGACAATAAGAAACAAGATGCAAAGTTGCTCAAAAGAGTACAGATAAAACATTTGTTTAAAATCAAAAGCTGTTCCCTTCATGTCAAAAATGTTGAAGTTGTTTTCACAGTCTTCTACAAATAAAGGAAACCTCAATAGGACAAAAATATTAAGGATAAATAATAAAAACAATCACACTAACATAGATAATTTTACCATTAAATTATGGAAAAAACCCACCAAATAATCTCAGAATTTGCTGTTTTATTTAAAATGCCAAATATCAAATTTTTGTTCCAATGTAGAATTTATAAGTCAGATTTTCTGATAAAATGGAGATTCTATTCTCAATTTATAGTACAGTACAGTAGAATCTCCCTAAGCTTACTCAGCACAAATGTATGGCATGGCAGAAATCTTCTTGTTCTTCCTTAGCATCTTGCTACCTTCATCATACAGCTATGAGATTTTTACCTCATGTTGCAAAAATAGCAAGATTAAACCAAAACGATGCTTTCCTGCCAAACCTGTCACAAAATTCTATACAGTTAGCAAAGAAATGGCTTTCCCACTTCAAATCATCATTAAAAAATGAAAAAAAAAAGTCTGTTTGAAAAGATGAATTACATCAAATCCTTGAAAAAGAGCCATATTACATTTTGCTTGGAGATTTGCATTGATTGTATGCTGTGGTATTTTGCCTGGACCCTTGACGGGGGAAAGCTGTGTGGCGCTGTTATTATGTGCAATGTGTGTTTTGTTCTGGGACAGCTGCAGGTCCTTTATGTCAGATCTGCTGCATCTCTTGATGAGATTGATCCTTGACTAAATAGCACATTGAAGATAATGACTTGCATTTTTTGTCTCTCATATTCCAGTAAATAAATAAAACCCACCAATCATATGAGAAGCCCTGAACCTGACTGAAATAAAGGGAATGGGAAAACATTAATTGATTGACTGGGGGAAGAACCAGATCTCAGCAGAGCCAACTGGTGCAGTTCCAGAAAGGATACTAAATAAAACACCTGCATAGAGCTTATTTCAGTGTATCTCTGATAGTGAAGGTTTAACCTCATTTTTCATGTTCATTTGGGTTTTGAAAGAAGTAATAAAATTGGATGTCCAGATGCTATTAGGAAAAAATAACAAAAACTATCATACTTAATATTTCCATTACTCTTTTGATTAGATGTGACTATATCTTCCTTTTTACACAATTAAATTCTTCAGCTTACTATATATTATAAACACTCCATAGTAGTTTGAAATTATTATAGTTATTAAGACTTTTTAAAGCATTATGCAAATTCTCTTTTAACTATAAAACTATTTGATACAACTAGAAGCCAGGAGAGATGAGATTAGTTTAAATATAAAGAAAGTCTATAATTTTAAAATTATTATTGCAAGTGGCGTGTAGCACAATATATGTTCCATTCTTAGTTCAGACATCAATTTTTTAATCAAGGCCAAAATGATTGCAGTAAGCAAGCATCATATCAAGCAATATTTTTTTGAGATGGCATGGGAAACTAACTTACTTTCAAATCCTGACGACTCCTAATTAATCACGTAAATAACAAATGCAGTCATATGTTGTAAAGCATACAGTTTTGCTACTAATTCTCAGTGTGCAGTCAGATAAAGCTGTTTACTTGCCACAAAAGGCCAGCAAATAAAGCATTCCTCTTTTTGTGGTGCCATGATTATTTTATGCATACATATCACACTGACTTAAGGTGCTTGAAGACCCTGTCTCAGAAAAGAGCAAGAAAGAAATAGTTTTCAAGACTCACTAAATGCTGGTCAGTATATTTGAGGAGTCATTAAGCCCTTGGCAACAGGAGAATCTACAACAAACCTTGCGCTATGGTAAAAAAAAAATCAACAGACCAACTTTGAGGGGATTTAAATAAAGATAGAGGCTATTTGTCTCACTGTTATCTCACTCATAAACCAGAAAAGAGCAATCTGCAATGACCTAATTAATTTTTGTTTACATCAAGAGTTATCAACTTTGATTTTTTATGGGAATTACTAGCTCCAACACATGAAAAACACCTGAAAAGAATATATATATTGCCTTACCCATGATGAAAGCATTTTTCCCTCTCAGTGGGTAGTGGTTTGCTAGTTGTTTGGTCAAGCACAGAAGTTACTTCTGCTGTACTAAATGGGAATTGCCATTTCCAAGAGATGGTCACATTTCTTGTGCTGGCTGCTATCACTTCTAAATTCCACTCTGCATTTTAGCTTGCCAGTTCCCCTTCCTAAGTGTGCAGAAAGCCAGCCCAAAAAAATGAAGCTTATCATGAGATAAACTATAATTACATTGTTTGATTTTCTTCCCTTTAGTAACCCATGTCTCTATGCACCTTTTTTTTCCAGAAACCTTAAGAGTATATTCCAGATTTATAACTAATTTTGTTTTGACAATGCACAAGATTGTTTTTTAAAGTACCTGTCTAATCTGTGGGTGCTTACTCCGAAGAGGCATAGCCATCCTTGAATGAAAATGATGGAAAATTCCTGCCACACCCTGGAGATTCAAAGACTCTGCCTGGAGCCATGCAACTGTGTGCCTGCTCAAGGACAGCACTAGTGGTAGTCAGACAAGTAACCCAGCAACAGAAAAGTAGTAAGATGAGTACCTGAACCTTTAGAGAATCTGCAACACGCTTTTTCCATTTTGAAACACTTCAGAAGACTAATTTGCCTTGCTGCTTGAGATCACGAAAGACATTGTTAGCAATTCTAATGGAATGAATGGGAAGGTTTTGGTTCCTTTCTAGTACCCAAGAAGCATTTTCCTAAGCTCAGAGAGAAAACTAGAATTTTCAAATTGTATCTTGATGGACAAGAAAATTTGAGATTTCCTTCTGAAAAATCCAAAGTGTCCCAATCTTCTAACTCTCCAGCATCAGACTTAAATGTTAAAGCAATGCACAGACAATATGTGCTTTTCACTCAAACTCTTCTAATTCTCTCCATGTCATAAAGAGAATTTAGTGAATGAGAATTCCTTCAGCTTCAACCACATCCCTGACCTCTTCCTGATGGAAGGGATGTCACAGTGGATGCATTTCTTAAGAAGTCAACAACTACTTTTCTGTGAAGACAGGATGAGAGCTGGGGTTATTCACCTGGGGAAGATAAGGCTTCTCATAGCAGCCTTCCAGTACCCAAAGAGAGCCTACAAGAAAGCCACTACAAAGGCACATAGTGACAGGAATAGGAATAAATAGCTCTAAACTGAAATAGGGAAGGTTTAGATTCAACATTAGGAAGAAAGTCTTTACTTCGAGGGTGATGAGGCACTGGAACAAGTTGCCCAGAGAAGCTGTGGTTGCCCCATACCTGGAAGTGTTCAAGACCAAATTGAAAGGGGCTATGAGCAACCTGGTCCAGTGGAAGTTGTCCCAGCCCGTGGGATGGGTGGTTGGAAAGATACGATCTTTAAGGTCCCTTTTCAGCCTAAACCATGCTGATTCTATGAATCTATGATAGGTGAAAGCTCCTCCTCAGTCTCTGATGAACAGTATGTGCGTCTTTCGGAGGCAATGGCCCCAGATTCACTGAAGAGACAGACCAAATACACACCAAAAAATGAGCAAGAGAGATGGATAAGCACCAGACAACACAGGACTGGCTAAACACCTTGCTTTAACTGCAGAAGGATGGGAATCACTAAAAACTAGCATTCTCTTGTAGAAAAATCTAATATCTACACTTTGCAGAAGTAATTGTAGCAGGTTGCTACTTCTTTACGTCACAGCCCAAGATGAAAATCCTCCCTTCAGTCCAAAATGGAAGACAACTTTTTGGGTCTCTCTTGACAGCAGCCATAGTATTTTTACCTGCTGCTTCCTTTAAGTACAGATGCTGTCTCAAACCAGCATAAATAATGGGTTCAGCTTCAGGTCAATGGAATTATTTCTGTTCTGATAAAAGCCTGTTACTCCTACATCTGAGGTTTATGTATGCCAGCATGTCTGCCACTAGATGTTTCAGGGATTGTGTAGACAGCAGGTTGCATGATTTGCATCAGGGTTGTCTCAGTAATGTCACGCTGTTAATAGCTGAGGTGTGTTTAGTTCTTTCTTTAGCAAAGAGGCTGTTTTATGGCTTCATCAAAATGCAGGAGGATAAAATTAAGTTTGCTGAGGATTTACTGAAGCTGTGCTATCTCTCAAACAGACAACTCTAAAAAGCCACGTACTGCTGCTGCCACCAGTGCTGCATTAAAGTCTTCTGCTATTGATCCAGCTCTCATAATTTGCACGTCATCGATTATCTGGTCCTTAGTTCTCACACACCATGTGCATGCAAGCTCAGTGTGCCTGCAGCTCCTCCCACAGAAGAAGACTGCCTACTGCATTTGAGAGAAAGGGGTATGGCAATGGATCTGTTGGCTGGGAGCAGCTAAGTTATGTGATGTTAAATAGGGAGTAGCTGTGTAGAAAGCAAAGTCTCCTACACAGAGAACTGGCTCATGTCAACACGTGTTTCTCCATATATCCAATAAGGACATGTACATTTGTGGGCTTTTATGACTCCTGTTTTTGTCTGATCTGAAAGAAGCAAAAGTCTGCAAAGCAAAGTTTTTCAACTAAGCTAATGAAATCATGCAGTGTTAATGGGAAGATCAAGTCTCTACCAGATATCCTGCCTGCTTGCTTCTCTCATGAGCTAACTATTTTACAGCATATTTTCTCCATGGTTGTTTTCCAGATGTTTTCTAGGACTCGGTGTCATCACCACTCTGGGATGATTTCTGTACCTACAAAGATGACAAAATTATTGCAGTGCTTCTAGCTCTGCAGTGGAAAGGGTTCAAAATCCAGGACACTGCCTAGCTGTATCAGCAACTAAAGCCTGAGAAGTTAAAATAGCTCTGCAAATCACTGAGCTAAGCCAAGGGGAAAACATGGCTACACCAAAGAATAAATATACCTGATAACAAAATTTTCCAGCATCAAATCAAACCAAAGAGACAAAGCCAAAATTAAACTGGATATTAGCAATGAAACTAATTTATAAAAATGAGGTAAAGCAAAACAGTCCACTGTGTTCCTACTCTCATTAGAAGAAATATTCACCAAATATGATGCTATTAAATAACAATATTGAACTGTAACACATCAGTACTTTTCAAAAAGAAATTGAGTTTATCAGCCTTGTCCTCTCACAGATTTTGTTCATTTAAAACTGCTCTACTTGAATACTACTCCTTCTGGTTATTTCAGGTAGCCAATCTGAGCTTTACAGCTTGATCTGTGGCCACTGAACTGCACAAGACAACTCTTCTGGACATGGAATGAGGCTCATTATACAGCCTTGTAAATGGGAGACTTACAATTCAGCTCATCTCAAGAACTTCACATCAGTCTTCTAAAATATTTCTCCTGGGTAACCCTTGTCTAAACCAACTACTATTATTGATTAGCAAACATGTTTAATATTCTTTTGAAACTAGACAAAATGAGGTAGTTCAATAAGTAAAGCAATTTCATGCCATGATAATATTGAAAATAAGAAAAAAAATCTAATTATGTTTATGTGTGCGAGAAAGGTATGTCAACAGCCTTGACATGCTCTAATATATCAAAAATCAAGCCCATCCAGTCTTAGCTCATCATGCAAATGCAAACATGAAGTATAAGACTGTAAATTATTGACTGAAGAACTTCATAATATACACCAGATTTGATCAGTTATTAATTCACAAGTTTTTCAGGTTAAACTCTTTTTTTACTGATCCCTGCATGCTGTTTATCATGTTTATAACAGGATAGCATTGACAATTCATATTTAATCTATGATCAAGTATAGATATAAGAACATTACTACAACATTGGTATCTTTTCTATACCATTCATGTTCAGCTGGTTATTTCTACCCAAATGCAGTATCACGCACTTACTGAAATAGCTTAAAGGTGTTTTTAGATTATGTCTCTTATTTTTAAAGAATTTTGGAACTAAACCCTTAAGAAAATTTTGACAGATTTCCTGGGATGGTGCAATCTGCACCTGTGAGAAGCATATCCTATTTCATCACTCATGCCATTAAGAAAAATATTGAACAGTACTGGAATCTGAGGAGATCCCACTGAGCTTTCACCCATTTTGATGGTGCAAGGTTGATAACTACTGTTGGGGAACAGTTTTCCAGCCAGTTTTATACATGGACATTAGAGAAGACTAAAAAAGGTTGGGATTCTCAAATGTGTTATAGTAAGCAATGTTATGAGAGATAAACCCTCCAGGGAATTTAATTTTTTTTTTATCTGATGCTTTTGCTTGCACAAGCCCTGTCAGCATCCCATAGTGTAAATTGAATAATTAGGGTTCTATTCACTCTTGCAAATGTTGGGTATTAGCCTTCTTTTTCTTATATTCTACCTAACTACAGATACGTGGGGGGGTTGCCTTTTAATTTTTTTTTCTCTTAATAGTATTTGTGCTCTATTCTACTTGTCCATCATCTCATCCACCTCACTAACTTCAAAGATAGTTATCTTTGTGATTTCTGAGATTTCATCATCTGCTTTATCAAGATCAGTGGATTAAAAAATTTCTAAGATGTTCCTAATATGTTCATTCCTTACTGATGACCTTGATGTTAAAGTAATAGATCTACTTCCTAATGAAGGAGCTTTTCTTTGTATTTTTCTGTCTGTAACTCTATTTGCAAGCACTGAATATACACATGCACATGAACAAAAATGCAGAACATGCCACAGGATGGAGAAATATTGTTCCTTTTAATGCTGCAGTTATTCCCTCATGCACATATGACACAGATAAGTGCACAAAAGTACATGTTGATATTTCATGTTAGTTTTGTGATTTGCACATCCTTTTAATAATGAGGAAAATGTGTCTTGCCTAATTATGTAAGGGAAGTAACTCATTAATGATCCCAAAACATTATCCTCCCCCATGATGGATTTAAGTAATTTTTTGTGGTCTTGAGTTAATTTATTGAATTTGCAAATTGGTGATAAACCCTTCACACACTTTTAACATGAAATTATAATTTGGCACAGGACCTCAGTTTAGTTATTTTCCTTTCATTTAATGTTGGATATGTAGTAGGACTCTAATTCATATATCTTCTCAGTGAGGAAATTTTTTCTTTCTTTGCATATAGAGATCCAAAACATTTGTTTTAAATTGACATGTTTTGAAATTTCACCATAAAAATAATAATGCAAAACATACATGCTTACTCAGATGCAAGGATTTTTCGAAGTTGTTGTCCATGTAGTAAGTGTATGTTGTGATAGAAAAAGTTTTGACTCTGTGAATAGCATCATAAATACTGATAGTGGAGGAGTTGTAGTACAAGTAGCAACAATAAGGAAATGATGGTGTAGCAGATCAGTGAAGAAAAAGTACATTGATGAATTGCATAAATATTTGGCCTTAAGCATCCTGATCACATGACATCATCCTGATTATCCATGTCTGATCACCCGAAGGCAACTGAATTACTTATTCATTCAGTCCTCCTCGAAGCTTCTGCACTATGTTTCTACTCCCTGAATATCTGAGTAGGAACCATACTAGCAGGTCTTCACTTAGTTTGTATTCAATGTTTTTATTCATAAAGTTATCCACATTTGACACAGAAAGCTGATGGATAGATAACAGGAAATGTAGAAATCTGCTATGAATTTCTTTCTTTCACGGTGCCAGCTGGGTTTCCTCAAAACAAAGGCCTTTCTAGAAGCAGGTTAACTTCTTCTTTTTTAAAGCTCTGTCATTTTGATCCATTTGTAAAAAACACAGAGCCTCCTAAACCAGTTCTTGACTATATATGCAACATTAGCTTCCCAGGTTTTCTTGGAAAAGGCAATGTTAATAAAATATATTGGAGGGATGATGTTTTTTGTCAAGAAGGACAAGTGAATAAGTATAATAAAATATTGCCAGGTTATTAAAGTGAGGTTCTGAAAGGGTGAAAAAAAATGACAGACTTTAAAAAGAGTTTCTTTATATTATAACATTAGGTAACCATATTGCTGAGGAAACAAATGGTGGTAAAAAAAAAAGGAATCAATAACAGAACACATTCTGCCTTTCCTTCCCTATATGGAGTCACATTCACTATTTTTTTAATGCATCTATACAACTTTATTTGCATGAAATTTTACTGCAAAAGAGGTATAAATTTATAATTATTTGCTTCCCAAAATATATTACACTTATATTTCTTAACAAAATAAGTGCAAAGATAGCAATTTAAAACAATAATAAAATCAGCAAGGAGAAAAACTAGCACATAAAAGCTTATCAGTATGAGTCACAAAGAAACCAGGAGAGTTATGTAGTAGCAGAAATTCTTCAGAAGGGTCAAACAAGCACAGAAAATGGCAATGCAGAGTACCACTCTGATACTTAATGAAATCCATTGACAGCAACCTCTAATGCTGTGAATTTCAACCGAAAAAGGTAATGAGTAGGGGAGTTAATTTTTTTGTTCGTTTGTTTTGTTAACAGAATTACCTCTAATATGACCAGGTCATGCCTCCTCAAAGTATTCAGTAAAATATCTTGGTTTTATTTTCCCTTTTGGAGAACATGTGCAGCCATTGAAATTGCTTCTTTGATACTCCCAACAGCCTCCCTCCCACAGTAGCATTCTACGCTGCCCCTTCACAGCATGGAGGCTTCTTGCTAGAGTCTTGTGACTCGAGAAGTGGGCTCAGCACTGCTCTCAAACAATTTTATCTCCATCCTCATGGCAGATGTTCTACACAACTTCAGAAAATTGCCTAATCTTCCTTTATTTCTGCTTTCTCCACAGTGAAAAGAAGTGGGTGGGAAGGGAAAATAATCACCACTCTGGCTGATAAAACACTTAGAATTTTACACATGAGAAGTATCATACCCAGTAAGTAACTGCAATGAAGAAAAAATTATTATGAAGGTTTAAGCACTTGAAGTGCTGTGGGAAAATTCTGCCCCTGATTTTTAGATGCTGTTCATACTTGGATGGTTACTCTTTGGTTCATCATAAAAAGTTTCCTCATGTGTACAAATTTAAAGGACTCTTTTATAGATCATAAAAATATGTACTCAATTACTTCAAATAACACTTGGGGAACTGCATGTAAATGGTGCATAAATTGCTCAATGAATCAAGCCAAAGTCTTTTTCCAAATCAGGAACCTGGGGGTAACCAACATCAGCAAACACATACCCACTCTTGAGACGGGAAAGCTTATTACTGCAGAGTAGTTTTCATCTGTGCTGTAAATAAAACAGGGGCTTTAAACAAACCCACTTCAAACATGCATCTGCAGCAATTCTATTATTAAAACTGGTAGTGGCTCAGGGACAATCAATGTACTTTGTGTCAATATTGCTTTGATTTGCATTAGTTTACTTGTACAGTACATAGATTTATAAAACAGCTTATACTCCACTACAGATGCTCCCAACAAGCTTACTTAAGCCCTATGTATCATAAGCTCTAAATCAAAGGTTTGACACTACAGAGCTCTAGTAAACTGACTTCATGAAGTTGTAATTCTCCTCTCGCCTTCTGCCAAGATGATAATACATATCATCAAAGCCTCTGAAATGCTTCTAAATTATTTTTAATATGTGTTATATTTATTATGATGCTATCAGTTGATTGGGGGCTTATTGGTTTTTGGTTCTTGACTTTTACCTTTTGACCCAACAAATTTTAGATTCAAACCCTACTGAAATTCAGTGCAGACTTTTTTTTTTCGGTTGATTTCAGTCAGAAGTTCACAGTTTCAGGCTCAATAATGTATTAGTAGAACATGACTGTTTAGGGCATTTTTATACCAAAGCCAATTTTAAAGCTTATGCTTATCTATATGGAATACACTAAGATCTTAAATCCCAAATCTTGTTCCCACAACCTGACTAGTGCAAAAGAAAAAGAAATACAAGTACCTTGGTTGATTCTTGCTTCAGGTTAACTACATTACTCTGTCAGTGCATAGGGGAAATTCCCCTTGAGGCAGAGAAGTGGCTACTGGCGAAGGGGCTGGTGAGAATCTGTGTGGTTTGGCCCTCACTTTATCCACTGACACTTGTGCTGGGCAGGGTCACCTGGAGGCTCTTGGGGAGCAGCACATGCATTGGCAAAGGGAGAGCTTGCCCCCACCTCAGGCATTACATTTGCTTCTCTGCACCTGTGAAGCACTACAGATGAGGAGGCCCTAACAGTGCCTTAGCACATAATATTATTCCTATTTACCTTTAACAAGTACCCTCAGACTGTGGAGAGCAAAACCTTTCTCAGATACTCAGCAGTCTTCAAGGCTCCCATGAGCCAGATGGGTGAAAGGGCCACACAAGATTTAAATGGTTGTCCTCAGTCACCAAGTTATTTGATAGCTGTGCAAGGGGCACAGATTTTATTACATGCATATAGGTTATTTTGTTGATACTTCAGTCTGGAGAGCAAAATACAGGAGAGAAGACCTACACTGCTCTGAGATAGGGCCTATTGATTTTATGTTCAGTACTGCATTATAAGGCTGCATTAGGAGCAAACACAGCATCTGAATATAAAAACAAAATACAATTCAGTCAGTACAGAATAAAATAAATATTAGTTCTGTCATCCAACAACATGATAAACCATGCCAATCACTCCACACAGAGCAGAGGTCCATAAGTACAATTTTGACTTCTTGACTGTTTAAGATGGATAATTGCTCCTGAAGGCAAATGAATCCACAAATGTGTACTCCATTGTGTACTTTATCAGTCTTCCATTTACAATGAATATTTGACCAGACCTATTGCTTCTAACAATGCACTTCAAAATAATTCATATCAAGTTTGAAAAGGAAAAGGATTTTTTTTCTCTAAGTATTCTTTCAGTCTTTACTTCAGTAATATCTCAATACCTCACACTTGAAAATAAATGGATATGCACTATGCCAATTATGGCAGCAAATAGGGCTTTATATCACATTTTCTGGTCTGCCTTTTCATGCACTTTTTATGCATGGAACAAGTTCCTCATAAACATAAGCATAGAAAATTTATTTTTCTCCTTTAAACTTCTACTTGTGACTAGTGCCTTTCACAATATCTATTTTAAACATGAGTGAGTAAGCACTTTGTATACTGTTCTCATCACACCTCTCAGGACCTCCTGAATATAACTTGTGCTGTCTTTCTCTCAACATTACTTGGTATTCATCTGCTGTTCACCTGCTACATAGACAGTTCATTATTTAGGCCAAGCATTAGTTTGTGTTGTGATGCAAAAAGTCTTGATTCTGTGAATAGCATCATAAATAGTGATAGAGGAGGCATTGTAGCAGAAGTAGCAGAAATAAGAATCATAACAGTTCTATGTGATGCAAACTCTCCCCTTTAATTTACTGAAGCACAAAGATTGAATAAATTTCAGAATCTAATAGCAGACACAGCTAAAAATCCAAGCATTCACTTACAGAATGCTTTTCAGTTTTGAAGATTTAGTGGATATTTTAATTCATAATCTAAATATAACAGGTGACTGGATTCCTTGTGAGAAAAAGTACATTATATTTTTTAAATCCAGCAAAAGCCAACTCTTGCCAAAATATGTTGAAGGACCTAAATTTTCAGAGACTACTCTGCCTTTGGGAAACAGCTTGCAGAAAGACCAAAGAACTGCATGGTACAGAGTGGACAGAAGAGAGCATCCACTGCTGTGGATGCTGTGGAGTTAATCTTTGTGGATGTGTGCCGTGAATTTATGATGCATCCACTGTCCAGAGGACTGTGCATGTATCATCTCAACTAGGAATAAAAAGTAGAAAAATACTGTAGAAATGGGACAACACTGAAGTACATTTCCATCTAAACTGGAATTTTTTTCAAGTAAGTAGGCAAGCTAGATCAGAAATGTTTGTGGACAACAACTTTGATCTTTGCCTCTTTGAGTAAGATATTAGATATAGATATATGTAACTTGTTCATGAATTCACCAACACTTCTTGACAGAGTAAAGAATTGAATGCAGACCTCTAGACTTCCAAGTCTACACATTGCCAAGCAAATAATGTCTTTTCTTGGCTACTTCACATATAATACAGTACAGAGAATTCAAACATTACCAGTGACTATAAAATCAATTAAACAAGGCCAAATTCTGTTCTTTCATTTAGATTGGAATACCACATTTAATTCAGTGACATTTTAATGGATTTAAATGTGCCATGTATGAAATTGTGCTAATGTAAAGCTAAGCCACAAAACTTTAGACCTCATAAGGTCCAACATGTGGCTTTCAGGGTCAGGGTTTAAGTAGGTGACCTCTGTAAACCTTGTGCTGGGGTAAATTTTACCTCCAAGGCAATCTTTTATAATCGCCTCATAGAAGACATAGCATATCTCATTTTTATATCCATTGATCCCTTTTTATGATAGATTAATTTAACCAGTAATGTTTATATAAAACACAGATTTTTTACCTCAAAGACAAATATTTTCTGCAGCATCTAATGACATTACCAGACTACTGACCAGTAGCTTTACAGTCCAGAAGCTGTTTTCATTTTCAAAGCTCATATGTGCCAACCCAACAAAAGACTGTGGTATTACTGTGTCTCTTCCACGCAGAAATTCATACTTTCCTGAGATTTGGAAGCTTAAATTGCTCCTCTAGTTAAAGTAGACAGCAGTGCTATCTTTATCAAGCTGTTGGATGCTTCATTCGATTGCTTGAGTCACTGGCAAAATAGCTCGAGGCTAGACAGGTATATTATTCTTTAGAAACAGATGGTGATGCACACAGGAGATTTGAGAAACACACATTCTTAACACAGCAACAGATCTCTCTAAAATGAGCTGTCCAATTTGTTATGGTTTATACAAGAATTCTGCTACTACCCTCTATTACCCCCCTATTAAAAGTAAAGTGTTTGGAAACAGGCATCAGCAAAAAGGAGTTTCATTTTCTGGGAGGCAACATCAACAGAAAGGAATAATAATTTTTGTATCTGTTCAGCAGGTATTGTGGCAGAGTCAAATTCACAAAATTAATGTTGAAGATAAATATTTCAAAAAGGTGGTTTTGTCACCAGTGCCCAAAACACACAGTTTTCTGAAGAAAACGTAGTAGTTTGATATATTTTTTTTTATTAACAGCAGGGGGTGGGGGCCAGGGGAAGAAAAAGTAATGCAATAGTATTGTAACTATTTGCTGATTATACTCTCTTGCTATTTCATCATCCAGCTACCTATCTACACTTTTCTCATGGCTTATAAAAGATACATCACTGTTTCTTTCCAACCCTACTTATTTAAAAATATATAAATGACCATATGTCATTATATATACATTTGCATTTCAGTTTTTGTTTTGCATTTTGGACTTCTAGATTTGGACTTATATATTTGGTGAGAATTTCAGAGAGAAAAAAAAAAAAGTAAATTAGTCCAAATTTCCTCCTTAAAAGTGGCAAGGTAAAGAAGTGTAATGGCATGCAAAGATCTTATTCCTGGTACTACTTTAAAAAAGAATCATGTAGGTTCTAAAAGTATCAAACAAATAATCTGGAAACAACCTCTCAAGGCCAGCAATGTTCCCAGCATAATCACCTGTCACAAGTAAAAATCAAGAACACTCTACAACTTTATTATTAATACACGTTGGTACTTGCCCTTAACATTGTAGGTTACAGGGAAGAGGGCTACAGTAAACTTTGTAGTGTGTTCAGCACTGGTTATAGCAACAATTAATTTAGAATTCAGACAGTAACAATTTAGTAGGATCTGCAACACTTGAGACTCTCAGCAATTTGCCTTATTGAGGAGATGGAATTCAGATTGGATGATAGCTTTTGCTAAGGCAAGTACACAGCAACATTCTCCTGCTTAGAACAGTTTATGTTATGGCCAGCATTAATTCCAATTAGGAACTAAGTATTTCATAGCATTCTTTTTGTTTATAGTTTTCAAAAAGTTACTTTTTTACAGAATTGGTCATCTTTACAAAAGATGAGAGAGTGAAAGACTAAATACATAACAGCATACTATGCTTTGTTCATCCCCGTTGGTCAAACACAGAATTAAAACAAATATTTGGAATATATACACATGCTAGGAAATTGGAAGTGATGACAGCATTTAATTAACTAGTTAGCCACAGAAGGTGACATACCCCAGTAATTTTATGGAGATCTAAGGAGAAGAAAACCACCAATGCTGAAAAGGTTTTTATTTTCCAACTGAGTAAGGATATACTTACTGGCTTATGGCTTTTCCAGAACCTAATAGGTGCTATCTGCTCTTCAGGAAACAAAATATAAACAGCATTAAATATTACAGCTAAGAACAGACTGACTCATCTTCTCCTTTACAAAATGCACTGACATCTCTCCTCCAGCTGCTCTGCATGAGTGAGGTCAGTTGGTGATAATCCTTGCCAAATGTGTCCAACAAGCACAGATGAAGAGTGGAGCCTTCACATCATAATAATCTTCTTCCCTCTGAGCTTGTGGATTCTCTTTTGGATGAACACAGCATGGCCCAGGGCTTCGCATAATTTCAGGGGATATGTCTAGCCAGGATGAAATGGAGCCAGGCAGAAGCAACTCTTGGGGGCACTGCTCCATGGCAAACTAGTCAATAATCCACCAGAAAATCCATTGATGTAAATTCTGGTTGAAGATGCGTTACCTCTTCCTTCCTGGGTTTGCTCACAATATGTGTAGTCATTGTGGGCATGCACAGGGAGGGAGTAAACAATTTAAACTAGGCCACTAACGCTCACAACTGAATTTTTTTTCAGCAGGGAAAAAAGCCAGATCACAGCATGAACTGTCCAGAACTCTCTGATTTTGAAAATTGCAAGGAGGTGATGAAGACTTCTCACAGATTCTTAAGTCAGAAAGGCATATGGACGTGATTTGTGGCTCCTGCTCACATTCAAGAATTTGCAGCAAGTCTTTTTCTCCCACGCTGTTAACAGCAAAGTGGTTAGATGTATCTTGATGCACAGGAGGGAGAGGGTATCAATCAGGGTACCATCAGATAATACATTACTTGTAGTGCAAGCATTTAGAAAACTGGAGACTAATTTTATCAAGAAGCTGCAAGAAGGTACACTAACTACATGATCATCAAATTTATTTTTGTTTTAAAGTGCTTGACTACGTTTCTGGAATGGAAGCACCCTAGATAGGAAAATCACTACAGATACTTCAGATCCCATTCAGTTTCAGGGAAGTACTTTCCATTGATTCTAATGGTCTTCACATCAAAGTCTTAAAACTGATTGATTTATTTTTTTTAATGTAGTTGCATTCATAGGCCACTCATGTCTTTTCAATAGCCAGCTAAGACTAAGCTGTATTTATTGGGAAGTTTTGATGTTCAAACTAAGCACAGAGCAAAGGGTGAAGCAACAGGGAGAAGCAGCCAGAGCAGAAAAGAAATAACATGTAAGTACACTTTATTTAAAATGTACAGTGACTGAGGGCCACTTGATTGCATTGATCCCATTCAGCTAGAGGATAATCAGACAGGCACTATCTTGTCAGCACAGAAAAGAAATAATTTATAATCAGCTAATAATATTCTGATGAATTTTAGTCTACCTTCACTGTTCAATAATAGTCTGAACAAATAAGCAGAAAATAAATTCCTCTGTGGAAGGCACTAGTCAACTAAGACTGCCTAGAGTGGCAAAATCTATAAGAATCTTCCCCAAGGATTTTTGATTAGTCAAGTGGTATTTCATGCCTTACAGAGGATTTAAAAACATTTCAGTATAAGGGCTGAATAGTAAACACTTACCTATAACTATGTGGTGGGGGGTTTTTCTCTTTTTCTTTAGAATAATAAAAAAAAAAAAAAAAAAGGGAAAAGCTTCCTATTGTGGGAAGTTGGCATTTTAACAGAGTATCCATTAAAAACAGTGGCACTTTTATATCCAGGTATCCATTTACCCAGTGCATCTGAAGATACTGAGGCCTGATAGTGCCACTTCTTTTTACACTGAGTAGCACCTTACTTCACAGAATTTACTATCAAAATTAGTCTAGTGTCTAGCATATAAGAAACAGATGATGGAAGCATCAGTCATCAAATCTAATAGTCCACAATGACAAAGGTCTGGGCAATAAGTGTTTCATTCAGGCAGGTCTGAAGAACAACTGCTTTTTATCCTGCTCTGTAGAAACTAGTTTTAACCACTCTAAAGGAAACTTATATAAACTACACAAGTCAAGATCATAGGCCACACAAACAATGCTTAAGGTTCCTGAAGTAGCAAGGAACTTCTGATATTAAACTTCAAAATAATCCTAGGATAAGACTGGTCCTCATATTCCAGTCAAAAAACAACAACAATGGCACTAGCTGAAATCCCTGCCAAGTTCATTTTGAGGGAGAAAAATTCAATGTGACCTTTAAAGATAAACTTAATCCTAAGGAAGTGGGCAAGACTGAGATATTTTTCCATGGTATAAGCATGGAAGAGGATCTGATCTTATGTAATGAAAAAAGTTTTAATCAAAATATGTCAGAGTCAACAGCACAGATACATACAAAATGGAACCGTGGTTGTGCAAATGGATTGATCATTTCAACAAACACAAATTGTACTCATAGTCATTCAGGAAAGTGTTGTTCCATTTTAATTGTACCATAAACTGCACAGGGGAAAAGCCTCCCACAGAAATAACCAGGAAGTAAACAGGTGGAGAACATAAAGGCAAGATTGATTGTAAGTAACCTCTAATTCCATGCTATAGCACATCTCTCTCTCTTAGTTTTCATTGTTAATTCTAACATATAACTAAATACCTTGCATTGGGTCCATCAATGGACAGAGCCTCTCTGCAGCAGCAGTAAAGGAAAATCTTGCTTCTCCCTAGTTACATAGCAGACATTTTATAAATATGTTCTTTTCTCAATTTCCTCCTATCCTTCCTCAGCTTTATTTACTCAGACTCTCAGATCCAGCTGAGTCCACTCTGGATTTAGGCACCTCACTGTCCCTTTGAAGGAACTCTTTGGAAGAATTTTATGAGTTGACTGGCCAAGAAGAAATGGATTTCACTTCACACGGAGTCAATTCAAGGTAAGATCAAGATAAGTGAATGGAAGGATATTGATAGTTCTAGAAGAGCCTTCTGGCCCAACTCTATCTTTCACACAATAACTAAAGTTTTGATCTCAGAAAACAAGATCTTTCAGCATTTTCCCTTTCATTCTCAAAGGATTAAAGTCAATGTTGTTAACTTCTTCCCAGCAACCCATGAGCTTCCTGATTGGGTTCATGAGGCTCACAAGTCTATTGGCATGTTAGGCAAACAGGAAGGTTATCAGGCTTCTTTCCTGTGTACTTGTTCTACTACTTCCAGGTCATTCTCTCCTTTTAGTCATGCCTCTGAGCCAAAGGTTTTGTGGAAGATATATCAGGGTGATATGAGTCTTATGCTATTCAGCAAATATTTTGTCTCATTCTTACACAGGGATGTGTGCTCCATGTATGCTTCTCCATTTACAGACCCTGTTATATCCAGAATCATGTTAAATCCATTGCTACCTTATAGGGAATTACTGCCAACAAGTGAAAGTGTTTTATAAGAGACACCTTCTCCTGGAAATGCCTCAGTACTCTTTTGTTTTGCTTTGTTTTGTTTTGTTTTAATTATTCTTCTACTGGCAATAAACTGAATGCAGCTGCACTGAAACACTGATACTAAACTGCATATTTCATAAAGGCATGTGTTTCAAAGCAACACCCAGTGATATGACTGAAATTCTTTTCTATTATATAAGTTGAAAGTTCTCATCCAATGCTGGATGGAATACTAGCTTTGTTCCATTAGCTACGAGTAATCCCATGCCCAGAAAGTTTTAATCTCAAGATTCCTTCCTTTGACTCCTCTACAAAATTTCTTAGGGCATATGATAAAACTTTCCCATGCCATACATTGCCACTCTCTGTGACAGGATAAATTTCTTTGCTTAGGCTGACGCAGCCACAGATTTTTAAATCCTTAAGCCACTCTTGGAAAACTCTGCCTTATCTCTCTCTCCAAAACTCTGCAGTGTCATTCTTCAAAGACTGATAAAAAGGCCTGTTCTTTTGTGTAACTGTGATATAAAACTTCAGTATACCCATTGTTCCTTAAGGTAAGAGGGAGCTGAGGTCTTGCTGTGACCTTTCCTACAGGTTATATTCTCCATCTATTCTGACAATCAAATACACAATTTCATAAATACAAAGTTTCTTTAAGTCACACTGTTTCCAATCTTGGAAATATCTTTTCCAGAGTGGACAGATGTTCAACATTACCTCTTCCTCTTCTGGGAACATTGTCAATTCTCTCTATAATAGTGTTGAAAGATAACCTTCAACAGATTTTCTGTTGTTCTCTAGGAATATCCAGGTGGTGATAACATTTCATATGGCAAGTTGTTATATTTCAAGAAATCCTTCCAGAGTTTTAGAGAGGTAAATGTCTTCCTGTCTCCTTCCAGTCTCATGTGCTGACAGTTTACAACTTGCTGCACTTAATTTTGACCCTACACTAGGGAGAGATTAATTATAGGTACCAAAGACATTTTTGTCTGAATTCACTAAAGGCAGTAAAAGCCTAGCTTATTCAGGAAATTGCAGAGGGGACACAATACCCTCAAATATCGATCTTTATTCAGGAAGCACAGAGGAGTGCTCCTGTTGTCAGGAATTTGACTGGACCTCACCCTGGACACAAATTGCAACCCCTGTCCCTCCCAAGTCACTTCTCTTTAAAGATAGTGGGTATGCCCAAAGTATTTTCCAGAAGGTTGACTTTCACTAGGGTATAATCTGAGAATTTAAATTCTAATTCCATTAACCCTTTCCTTATACACTCAGACCTGAGTCACTATTCATTTTGTGAGGGTATAGAGAGCATGAGAGTACAGCAAACAGAGGCAGCCAACAGGCACAGCAGTTTGCACAGCACCCTCTGGGTATTGTTTTGGGAGTTTCTAGATCTTCTGAACATAGCGTAGAGGATCATCAGAAAAGCCCTGGAACCTGTCTTAGAATCATGAGAGTGTCTCCTGCCAAAAGGTGAGGACAAGATAAGGGGAGCCACAACTGGGGTCTAGCAGCTTGCAATAAGCTTGAGCAGATGCCCTTGACTCAGGGTACCTGCAGCCTTTCTTGAAGTTTCCTAGTAATTAGAGAGGCTCAAGGACACTTTCAGCTGGTGCTAGGGAAAGGCCCATGTAACAGCCTAGAATGCAGCAGTTTGTGCAGAGTAATAGGAAATACATATACCTACATACATACGTATATATATATACACACACACAACCACACACCCACACACATACATATATAGATATATAAATTGATAAAAGAGCAGATTTATTTTCCATTTTTTTGGTGTTTTGGCACTCACATCCTAGATTTTGGATAGAACTTGATAACTGCTCTTGTTTCTTCAGGTTATGGCAGTTACAGCTCTGGATAACTTTAAGTCTACAAACACAAAATAAGTCCTTTTATTTCAAAAGTACCTTTCCCAAGCTTGATTACTTTCAGCTGGCTTTGTGTTCTCTGCATTCATTTTACATGCAAGTCTTTTTCTGTCAGCAATAATCTCCAAATGTTCCTATCACAACACTATAAGCAAATCTATCCCCCACTTTAAATCATCCAAGCAAGCAAGCAGGTTACATGCCATTAGTCTGACTGGTCAGCTCATCTGTAGCAAAAGAATCCTAATCGAATCCTGCATTACATTGCCACCAAACCTCATCATCTGCATCAGATATTCCTACATTTCAATCTTCTCAGTCCTTTTTGTACTCACAGTTTTCCAGTCATCACTATTTTATAAAACCTAATATGAAGGAGTGGTTCATTTAGAGTTTTTCTTCCATTTGACAGCTTTATAAAAAAAATTAAACATTCTTTTTTTTATCACTTCTAGCTGATGCACAGCAAACAAATGTTCTAGATGCTTGTGTTTGTAATGTTGCTTCACCTCACCTTCTACAAAATATGTTTTAAAAATAGACACATTTGGAACACTAGGGGATGGCATGCTGTACAGATACACAGAATGCTGCACCTTCTTCCCCCATATCCTTTTTTTACCTTTAGGTTACAATAAAACCCACTAATGGTGAAAGCACATACCTCTTTATGCTCAGCATTTTGATTACAGTGATTGCATTCTACTTCCCAAAATTCTCCTTTCAGATGCAAAAGGAAATGTTACCTTTTCTTTTGTTTGTTGTTCTGAACTTCAGCACTTTGTAAGCCTCATCCCACAACCAGTTGTGTTTCATTTCTAGAATAACTCATAAACTTACAAAGCTAGCTAGTAAGGGTTTTGGGTCCTCTGGGAAGAACACTAATAATGCTGCATAAACCATTATCAGATTAGCATTTTCCAGTGACACAACTGCTATTCCTCCATCCTCCTTAGATGTACAATTTATGCAGCAGATGACATAATGATCTTAGACACATTGTATAGTGTGTGCTGTATACATGTGACAATGTGATAGCCCTGGATAGGCTAAAACTACTTATTTCCCTAGCACTGAATCTGATCACTCCAATCATTATGGACATTTACATGTTATTATTATTTCCTTTTAATAAGGAACGCAAAGAGAATTCAATAAGTTGCAACTTCCTCTATGTAGTTTACTTTTTAGCTAAGTGACACCTGCCACTGAATGAGACTTCTATTCAGATGAGATGTTTACAGAATAAATTTTTCTACCCCTTTTTATCTTCACAAGTCATATCTTTCATTTTCAGTTGACACTTAGCCATCAATGGATTTTCAACACTGAAAAAAATATTATTAAACTACATATGCTTCAAAAATACCTCCTTGTCCTCTCAGAAAGGTGTACGTCCAAATTGCAAGCAGTGCACCAAACCAGGAGCTGTGCTTCTGAGCTGCACAGACAATACCTGACTTCCAAACACAAGCCTCAGAAAGGCTGTGCAGGAAAGCATGAGGTTATTCAGAAATCCCCCCAGAAGAAGCAGGCTGACTGGAGAAATTTTTTTCTCCTTCCAGTTCTAGGGATCCAAAAATATTTTCTAAAAAGGTCTGCACACACCCCAGTACTTTAGGAAGGTTCTTCATAATGAAGTCCCTATACATTGAGGTATACTGTTAAACACCTTCCATGTCAGTTGTCATTAATGTACTACTCAGAACACATGCACATAGATTTGTTCAAAAGCCTGCAGTTCCCACACAGCTTCAAATATCTCGCTTTTGTGCTGCTCAGTAAGTCATCAATCCTAGGATTACTATAATACCCACAATATTGCGAACTTTAGAGTGCTGCCAATGACTACAATTTTAAAAATAAAAATTGCCAAAATGTTTCATCCCCTCATCATAATAAATGAGGACTTTCCCTATAAACTCCCAGTGGCCTGGGACCAAAGATGGGCAATAATCAGCACTCAAGCAGGGACAAGTTTGAATGCAGTTTTTTCACAAGACAACCATGCTAGAAATGAATAGTATCTTCAAGAGATAACAGTGATTCTTATCATCCAGTGACATACAGAACCTGCTTCTAGATCTGAAACACAGTTCAAAAATTACAAGGTGGTTACTTTCTCACATATAATAATACATTTTAAAATCCTAAAAGTTCTGTACCTTTCTCTCTCTCCCTGCTGCCTTGAAAGTTAGACTTATTGTAATAAGGGAATTAATGTTTAAAAATAGGTAAGGAAAAGGAGCCTTCCTAAAACATTGCAAAGCTCCCTAAAGATCTAGCAAGATTTAACTTGCAAACTCACTTCTATACCCAAAGCAGAATACACAATGAGGAATTACACACTACTTTCATCGTACATCCGAAACTTAATATTGATAGCCCAAGTCATACCCGTGGATCTTTGACATTACACCAGAAGTCTGTAAGAGCTTGTGGGGCAGAATTACAGCTATATGAATGATAGCATTCTAAAGAAAATATTGGTTTTGTCCTCAGTTCTTAAAGGTGGCCTTTGATGGAGAAGAAAACAAATTTTTCGATTCTCAAAGATATTATTTAAAACACATATATATAGTTCATTCTATGAAGCTGGATGAGATTAAGTATCTCTCAAATACAGAATAAATCAGAGCTTAAATTATTCAATGGTGTTATTGTTGCTATTGTTACTATCAATTTTTAAGGGACACAGGTTTCAGTGTAAAGGAATAGGAATACATTGCTATGAAAAACTCTTCAATATTTTATGGAGAACCATGAAGAAAGCAATCATCTTGAGCAAACAAATAAATACTGCTAAGTAGTAGATGATGCCTGCAAATCACATATTTCATGTTTTAGGTATTTGATTTACCTGCAAAAATCTGAAATTTACAGCAGAAAACTGTAAAAGTAGGAAACTGCATTTGCTTTAGTTATTGAGATGTGGCAAGTCCTGCTATTTCTGCAAAAGATGTTACTTTAAAGGACTGTAGGTTACTGTGGATACAAGAGTATGATAGAAAATAAAATGAGAACCTTTACACTGCAGTCACTGATGAGCAAAAGAATGGTGTACATTGTGTGGAATACAGGAACAACTTTCCTCTTTATGTTTCCCTTATTTTTCATTATGTTTGACATTTTTGAGACTTGTAACTTCTGAACTGCCTAGTGCAATGAGTAGTAGTAGATCAGACTTCACTGTGTTGTATTACAGAGTTGTAGAAAAAAAGAAAACGTGATAAATTGGAATGACCTGGCAGTGGTTTGAAGGTTGAGAGGGTGTCTTAGATCTTGCTGTCAAACAAAACACAAGCTATGTGTACATACTATAGAAGTTCTGCACATAGTGAAAGAAATGCTCTATCTTCCTTGTTCTTTTGCTGTGCTGCAACATGTAATGTTGAGGAGGAAATAAGACATGGTCTGTGCTTGTTTTTTCCCAGCATGTTTAATGGTACAGCAGCTATTCCTGAGAGTCCACATTTGCCTGGGACTCCAAAGCAGGATACTGCCAGGCACAGACAGTTTAGGGTCAGGGGTTTTTATAGTTACAAGTTTGCTTGGAATGCAAGTAGAAGAAAAAGTTGGCTTCTGGTTGGCAAGTCACATGTTAAAAACCACCATAGATGCTATAGGTAAATTAGGCATTGTTTAATCCCCTCTGCATTTTCAGAGAGAGACCTAGCTATATAGGTTCCTTAATGCCAATGCAACAGGCAAAGGTATGCTGTATTACTTTTTTTCACCCATCACGAGAACTGTGGTTATTATAATGCTTAATTTTGATATCCTTTCTCAATATACCTGAAATTTAGTATGAGCCTGATTCCCTTTGATGTAAATACTCCATGTTGCAACATTTGGTCAAAACACAAGAAGATAGGGCTTATTTTGGAATAGTCAGTGCTTGAGAATTCATTTGTCAGAGGATGGAATGGTAAGTATTACTGTTGCAAGCATAAGCTACTAATCACAGTTGTCACCCAGTCTGTTAAACCACATTTAATGATGCATGGAACATGCATTTCATTTCAGGCATTCAGGACTCCAATTCTAGCAACCTCTGACTTAAACATAGCTTTTCTAAAGAAAGCAAAATAAAAAGCTTTGGCACCCATCTACCTGTTGTGCTCGGATGAAGACTGCATTGAGGCAGCTGTGTTTCCAGGGATTGTTCTAAACTGGCCATTTGGGCCAGTTTTCTACTTGCCTGGTGTCACTAGAGCAACTGAAAGGAGTCAGATGCATGACTGGGATCTAAGCCTCCAAATAACAAATCCTCTTTGGTCCATGAGTGCCAATTTTCTTGGACAATTTCCTCTGGTATTATTTCTTTCTTCCTTTTCAGTTTGTTTGAAGAGTGCCAAAGCAATGATCTCAATATATTATAAGCCCTTCAGATAACAGTTTCAGGATTATGAAGAACAGTTGAATGACTAGCAGTGGAGCCAAGTTTGTCTTGTCTGGTACTAAATCAACATTTCAGGAATAGTTTTTTTCCCCCTGCTGCTAAATGTTGAAACAATCCAAGCATTTCACATATGGCAGTGTTGTCTTAAATCCTCCCTTCTGTTTAGTCAGCTTTCCTGTGTACCATTAGACCGCTGTTTATACACTATCAACCATACAGGATTTCTTTCATACTGTTTCTTGGTTCCCTTCATGCTGATTCTACAGCTTCCTTCCATCATTGTAGTTGTCATTCTGATAAAAGGGAATCTTCTTCTTTATAGCAACATAAATCAGCAGCAGGTTCGTTGGCTTGAGGGAAGTGATTCCTCACACTTGTGTGTGTGGGGGGGGAAAAATACTTTCATGTTACAGGACGCCATTAAACCATAATTCAGTGTCTGCAGAGATCAGGACACACTGGCGTTCAGTAAAAGGTTATACAGGAGAAAAAATATCTGAGTGCTGCACCTCAGCTGTGGAGGATTTGACTCTGCACTAACTCATTGGCTAAAGCGATCCTTGGAAGGGGAATGCTTAGAAATCACAAAAGAGATTACAGACTCTTGAAATGGTCTATTGTCTACCACAGCAGCAAGTAAATTCAATGTCTGAACCTGCAAGGCAACTTCATCCTACAGACTCATAAAAATAAGGCTTTCAGGCTTGAGGGACAGCTGTCTATTGGATTGCCTCCATGCTGCAGTCTGGTGAACACAGCTACCAAGTCAGGGAGTTCACGGGTCAGCTGGTCCTGGAAGCTGGACAGAAGGAAATGTCTCAGTTCTGGATTAAGACATATGGTGGTCATAATCCTTACACCTCTGTCCCCTCTATTCAGTGTTGAACAGCCATGAACTTAACAAAAGTCAGATTGATTTCACTTGATGACTGCTGGAGTCCCACACAGTACATGCTGTCCATCTGCTTTTCTCTATATCAGTCTTTCCCACCCCCCTGATCCTCCCCGCCCCCAAAGCCCATGCATAACTATTCTGAGTATTTCTTAAAAAATGCTTTGTCCTTAGAATCTTCCACCTATGAACTCTTGCCACATGTGTGTCAGTGGTTCATTTTATCTTTGTTTTCTTAACACTTTGGCAAAAGCAAAATACTATATTATCCTACTAGATACACTTCCTCCTACAGCAGTGTTCTAGTAATTTATAAAACAGCAAGAGTCTTAACTCTCATAGCAGAACTGGCAGCATCAAGAGATGGGGAAGAAAAATTAACACAATCAGTCTAGGGAGGTCACAACATGCTTAAGAATGTCTGAAGGGATCCTTGTATTCTGGGGTTTGAATGCTATAGCAAGCAGGGCTACAAAACTAGAAAACACATTCAATCACGGTTTTCTTCGTTTTCGAACAAACTCAGTAAGGCTGAGATCAACAACTGACTCTAAATGTTTTGTTAGTTCATGACAGACGTGCTGCATGATGAAGATATGTTTTTCTCATTGCAAAAGTGTAAAGATCTTATTCCAAGATTTAGAACATGCATTTCCTCTACCAAACCCAGTGCTTTGTGCACCCAAGCCTTGCTGCCCAGGGCAATGGGGAACTTGCACACCTTTCATGTCAGTGGAAATAAGAAAGACAAAGACTTTGTGACGTTAAATTTTTCCTTACTTTCTTGATTTTTAAAATTACTTTGCTATCTCAAAAACTGATGTGCTGTGCTGGTAAGCTACTCAGAGAGTGCAGAAGTGGTGATTTTCCATTGAGTATTACAATTAACAGGCCTACCAGTTCATCAACTCATTAACTCAAAATGAACACATTCTTTCATTCTTTTTTTTTTTCTTTTTGGTTGCACATAGTTCAGAAATATTCCCCTCTGCTTTCTGCAATGTAAGCAAATTAACAGCAGTGAGACTCAGAATCTATGAAAATGCATCCTCTGAGCATCTGTTAAGTAAATTTTTGTTATGCTGTATAAATGAGGATCAGACCTAGGCCAGGTCAAGCGCTGTGAAGGACATGCTAAATATATCAGTTTTCAGCAATCACTAATCTCTGTTGCCTGCATTTTTAAGACACAAAGTAATAGCTTATTTTTCCAACCAACATGCAGAATTATTAACAGAATTAACATATATAAAGGGAAAAGGAGGAAGTCACCAGATTTATTTGGTTTTTATGTTTAAATTTCTTTTTCTCAACTGAAAATCTGCAGAGGTTTTGCTATTTGCAATTTGTGATGAAGAGAACAGTGTTAGTAGCATTTGGGAAATACAGCAGGAGTATTCTAAGCACATCCATTATGAGACACAAGCCTGGAAACCTTTCAAACAACCAGAAGTTCTTGTTTATCTGCATTAGTCTTTGCATTCTTGCTTCAGCAGGGATGAAGGGGATCAGAGTAGATTAGGATGGCTAGATAGACAGACTGATCAACCAGCCAAACTATGTCCCATTGTTTTGCTGTTGTCAGGACTCAACATACAGCAGTGAAACAACACATACAGTGCATTACAGCAACAACATGCATCACA
>JAOXXN010000471.1:21391855-21404300 GCA_026770055.1 Myrmophylax atrothorax | reverse complement strand
TGGAAAAGGCAAAAATCTTGGCTTCACTGGTATTGTCCCTCTCACAGACAATGCCTTTTGTTAAGTGTTACTCATACTAGAGAGACAAAGGACAAAGAATAGCCATGCAGAGTAATTTTAACATTCCTACAGGACTCCATGAAACCATGAGTCATTTCTAAAGTCCTTACTCATCAATCATATGTAAACTAGGAGCATTGGTACTGCTAAACATTAACAAATTAAATATGTTTCATTATATTAGAACTAACTCTGTGATAGTTTTACAGCACAGACAGCTGTCCTCTAGGATTCTGGCTAAGACAGAAAAATTCTTTTCTTTCTTCTAAGGCTAAGGTAAATTTTCATGAAGGGGCAAAGATACGAGACAGTGCAATGTGTAGTGCCAAGAACAGAATATACTGACAAAAGTTGAGTCTCTCAAGGACCAGTCTTTAACCTGATTTCACGTAGTGCTTCAATAACAGTCTCAGTCTAAGGAAAAAAAACTGTGATAATTAAATATCTTGATGACAAGGCAGGGGGTGGGACACAACCCAAGATGCCACAAAAAATCCCAATATTGAAAAGGCATTCTAAATGTAGGAAAGAAAAATAACAGATGGGAAGTATTGGACAACATTAAGGAATGGATTTATGAAAGAAGTAGTACATTAAGGAACAAAAACCTTCTTCTGTAACTTTGGATCTCATTCTAGAAAACACCTGCAGAAGAATGAGGTAATTACAACTGTTGTAGACAGTCAATAGCCACGCAAGTGAAAAAGGAAGAGAAAGTGATCTGTTCATATCAGGCAAACTCCTTTGTAGAGAGCACACCTGAAGCTTCACCCTAAATACAAATTGGACATCTAACACTGTTGTTTGCATGAAAAATTAGGACACTCAAAATTCACAATTGTGATATTAGGACTGAAAATGAAAAAAGAAGAAGAAGAAAAGACATCATAAAAATTAATGAATATATTGCATCCACAGGTAGAAGTTTGGAAATAATCTACAAACATGTTTGCATTTAAAATAAAGGAGGTCCCTTATTCCCCTCAGTATCAAGAAACAATTTTATTTATCATAGAATATCCTGAGTTGGAAGGAACGCACAAGGATCACTGAGTCCAACTCCTGGCCTTGCACATGAATTAATCAGTACACCAGATTTCCCCACTTTAAAGCACCTTTTCAGTGTAAGAAACTGTGTGGTATAACAGGAAACAGAAGTGGGTTTCATTTAACTGAAATCAATGAAAGCATCTGGGGAAAAATATTTTCATTGACATCTTTGCTCAGGTATAATCCTTAGTGACTCAAACCTCGGGTCAAACCCTTAGATCACAACTGGAACTAAATTTTATATTAAAATACTGACTTAAATGCAACTTAAATGGGCCTCATTACTGAGGCTATGATTGTTGTAATTAATGATTTTGTTTTACTTCTGAAAAGAAATTTTATAAATATTGCTCAGGCAATTATACTAACTGATATATTTCAATTTCATTTTACTTAAATTGTAAACCCACAAGGATCAATTTTTCATTGCAGAGCCGAAGTAAGTTTCTTCTGAATCATTCAAATAAGCATTTTGCAAGACATTATCCTACGTTATCTAGAATGTTGTTTGACGTGATATTCTTCTAAGGAAATATATTCTGGTGAAAACTTCACTGTAAAACTAAGAGTCTAGGCCAGAACAGCATCTTGACAAAAATTATTAAACTATAGTGCAGAAAAGAACGTATAGATCTGATAGCAATTTCCACAACTAGAAACAGAAGCTGTCTGAAGGTGCTGTGACTAATAAGTCACCAAATGAGCACTTCTTGTATGGCAGCATTGGAGAGAGACCCAAATAAATCAGATTTGTCATAACTCTAAATACCATTTGAAATGTCAGCTGGGATTTCAAACTCAGTGTACCACGGCAATGTGTTTGTAAGCCTTGACTGCACTTCACAAGAAGCCTGTTGTTTTCAGAGATGAAGAAGCCATTTTCTGTAGGAGAAATTCTTCAGTTTTTTCCAATCATCTTTCATCTATCTGGCCACATCAGATAAAGATGCTCATTCTGTTCAATCTGAATATACCTTTTTCTAAACAAACACATTGCTGAGTATGTAAAAGTTGTTCTGTCAGAAGCTATTTTAAGCAATGCTGGCCTACTCAGTTTTCACAAAACATGGGTGACAGCACAAAGCAATCATATTGCCTGTACTAGCAGGCAGCTCATTTACTTTCTCGTTTTTAAAATGACTCTTTGCCTTAGAAAAGGTCTCTATTCTTTGCAAGCGCTCTGCTGAAATGTAAGGGGTCATTCATTTAAAAGAAAATGATCAGGGATAGGATGGAATCTCACAGCAGCTTCTTTATGGCATTTTGGTTTTCAGGGATGAAAAAATTAATATGAATTTGAAATCGATTAAAGTCTAAGAGAAGAGCCATCAACAGAAACCAAGAGTATAAAACAAATTGGGCTGGATTGGTTCAGAGCACAGTGTCTACACGTTGCCTGACTTACTTTACCATTGTACACTCGCACTCTTAATCCTTTTGTGACCAGCAGTCCTGAGATCTATACCACAGGAGTCAGGGACTACTCTGAATGACTAAGCCATCAGTAGCCAGCAGGGTAAAGGCAACATTGACTTTACATCTTTTTCTGTCTACTATATGAAGACCACATAGAGGAAGGGGGAGAAAAGATCTAACTTGGTTTCATGGCATGAAGATCCCAATGAGGGTTAGTCTGCCTTTATGCAGCTATGCCAGATTTAGAATTATATCACTTTCTCTATCCAAAGTAACTTCAGTTCAACAGAGTATCCAAATGTGAAGTAATATCCGAGGTGTCATTTTCTCTCTTCTCCCATGTTTGGGACAGCTTAGGATATTATAGTGTCCTAAACTAAATTCTTGGTAGTGTCGAAACATCCCAAACTCCTATTCAGGTATAAGGCCACATTTCAGTTAGAATCACTGAAGAACAGATTTTTTTTTTGCTCTTCTTTCAATTCTGTGTATATGTATTTTGTCAGTACACTTCTTTTCCAAAAAATCAGTATATTTGTATTTTTTTTTGAAAACTATGATTACAAAGCCTTAGAAACAATTTGGTTTATACAAAAGAGAAGCCCATTACATAAAGCAATAAATTCCACCTTTACAAAACACCCAAAAAACTCCAAAAGAAAGAGAGTCCACCATCACTGAAATTAAAAATTGTCAGTGTCCTTCTCAACCTCAGAGACAAGAAATATTTTCCCAAAAAATTTTACCACAGCACAGGAATAAATGATTCATCTAAATAACTACCCACTCATATAATCTTTTTAAGATAACATTTTCAGATACAGTTTCATAATAATATAACCCCATGGATCAATTTATTCTGATATTCATTTATACTGAAATAAACTGAGGAAAGACTTCTTACCTCCTTTTTTCAGTCTTGTGTCTTGTATAAAAAGGCAATATTAAGAAGTTTTGTTCTCTTATATTCTTTGGAGAAAGGTATTATTCATTAACTCTTGTGATATATATTGACAGAGGAAATTATTCCCTGTTCTGGATTAAAATTCCATTGTGCATGGTGCAAATATTGAGAAAAGAGAATAGGCAGCCTATACAGTGCCAGATACAGAAGGAAGGCACTTGGGCAGAAATGTACTGGACAAACATGGGCAAACCAGACCCCACATAATTAAAGGAAGAATCTCAGGTAATTCAGGAACATTTAAATGGCTCTGTTTCTGCAGGCATTTAACTGAAAGGGGTGAGAGTTCCTGCAAAAAATAAGCATTGTACAATAACAGGAATGGAAAACAATAATACACATAGAATAGTTCTCTGTTCACCATTCCTCCTGTAAATGAATAATTCTTTTACTTTTTTATTAATGTCAAAAATTACAAAAATGCATACATTGCTTTTGAATTTTTTATAATGATTCTGTCTATAGGCATGGACTAAAAATCATTATACCCATATAAAGGAGTATAGCAGCTTGCCCACAGACAGGTACATGCCAAGCATAAGATACACACGTGTCCCAGCAACCAGCAGTGCACCTGACCCTGAATAGGTGGCCAGACCAACTACTGCATGGAGAAGCCAGCTTGAAAATGCAGAACTTCTGAAGCTCTGCTTAAATTTAAGGAGTAGAATTCCCAGGTCCGTGGTAACTGCAGCCATCACATTCAGGGGCAACTGCTCTTACAACTTCCATACTGATATGGCTGCAAAATATTTTTTAAAGCCACTAGGAATCTAGGTGTGAGTTTCAAAAGGTGCAATAAGCTATCTTGGTGTACTTTCCCCATATAGGGGTTAGCCCACCAGCTACACTGGCTGTTCAGTAGAATTAGGAGTGGTAGAAAAGAGAAGGCAACAAGGTCTAGTTTCCATCATAAATGAACCTCATCATTCACTTTACACTAGCATAATGCCAGTGATTTTTAGGAAGGTACTTCTGATTGACATTTGGGTAAAGACCTGTGTTAAAATCCAGTAGAGTCCATGGAATCTTAGGAAAATATTTAATGCAAGTGATAACAGGTTGTAAGTGATATCAAAAGAGCAACCTTGTTTGCAAAAATATATTGAGGAGGGTTTTTTAACAGGGAATGAATAGGATGGGACAAACCCATTTTTTCGGTAAGATGAATACTTTTGTAATAACTACTTAATAGGTTGGTATTTTTTAGAGTGTTTCTGTTGAGGTTATAGATCATTTGGCTTCATGTGCATTATATCCAAGGCTGCTTTTCGTCCCTGAATATCAGCTTACCCTATTTCCATTAAGATGCATTCTCTTCAATCTATAGAGATTGTATTTCCTCTTCTTTGTAATTTCAAAAAGGATTTCTCAAAAAAATAACAGGGCAGAATTGTTTTACGCCTTACACCTTATCCATTTCTGAAAATGTTCCAAAAACCCAAGTAGGAATTCAGTTTTTCAGATGTATTGTGTTTCCTAAAAACAATGAAAACCTTTTTTGTATCCACAAAAGTCACATGACATAGCAACAAAATAAAATGCTCTCAGAGCCATCTATTAAAACACAGATAACTCTTATTTTTAGAGAACTTACTAGACTGTCTTAAAAGTTCACTCAGCACCCTGCAAGAGTACATACCATTTTCTTAAAGTACTGTTAAGGCTCTAGAAGTCAACTTATGAAACTGCAACCAGAGGAACCTTATGGATCATCAGGTAATATTCCTTGATGCTGCAAGGGTACTATTTCAAGTATCACCACTGTAATAAATTTTTTCAGTGCTGTTTTAATTCTAGTTTTGCCCTATTTTCTCCTGGAGAGGTGATAGAAGCTCAATGTGCCCACCCTCCTCTAAATCCAGGGAGCAGCCTGTTCATATCTACCAGAAGCTGCATAAAAAGATGAGCTTATGAAGAGCCAGAATAATCCTTTGTTACTTCTCAGCCTCTCTTCCAGGTCCTCTAAAAGGTGCTTCAGTTTCTGAATTTTCTCATCCATGTGTCAAGTACTACCATACAATCTTTCCAGTAATTTCTTTCTCAGGAAACAGAGGGCTTTCACCAGGTTCAGTACAGGCAGACATTCATTTGAAAGCCTGCTTCTTTCTTCTCCTATAAATCATTGATTATTTATTCTCATCAGTCCATCTTCTCACTGACTCAGTATTCTTTGCCATATTCCTATTTTTCCAATTTTCCTTCTCCTATAAATTGAAAATACTTCTCTCAACCATCTCTGCATATTTCTGTATTTTTCACAGTAAGAGAGCTATACTTCTTGGTGTACTTCTCACTACAATTGGAATAGATATGTTTGTTTCTTGTTCCTTAAATATTTCTCCAACCTTGGTTAGTTAAGATGAGACCACTACACTGAATCCCTGCCCAAATCTGCTTCCTTTTAATTGATTTTGGTTTGGTTTTTTTTTAAATCCTGGTATTGAGAGAGGAAATAGCTGGTAAACATAAAACCAAAAGAAGTACAGAGAAGAGGAATGGAACGATATGGATGCATGCACAGGCTGTTGTCTTACCAAAACAGGAAGACCAGTCTAGTGAGAAAGATATGGAGACTGGGGAGAAGTAAACCAGACTTTTGGTGGGACTATGGAAATGAGGACATGGAAGAATTAGGTGGCAGAAGTGCTTAATGCTGCAGCAGCACACACCTTCAGAGCTTCAATTTGAACCCCAGAGTCCTGCTGCTCTAATCTCAGCAAAAGGCTATTAAGTTCCCCAGAAAGTATATGTAACTAAATTCAATTGCACCTGAACAGATCTTACCCTGTGCCTCACCCCTGGCCCCTTCAGCAGCTGAAGGATGAGTGAATGGAGCTGACCTTGGTACAGCCAAGCCAAAAGCTGAAAGGGATCCAAGCACAGAATTGATACAGAGGGAGCAGAAATGGGATTACAGTTGGAGTAGTGAAAGAATTGGAGACTGTGCTGCATAAGGTATTGGATTTGGACCTATATATAACATCAGATAAAAAAAACCTAAACAAACAAACAAGAAAACTCTGAGTTATGAGCCTATAATTTAACCTCACCAGGGTTCTGGTGGCATATAAAACACTATGGCAGTTTTATGTCACCTGACCCTGCAGTGAAATCAGAGGACCATAATTCACAGTTACCTGCTGGCTTCCCACAATCAGAAATTTTGAAATAAGTTAGTAATATCATTAACAAGAAAAAAAAAACCAAACAACTATTGCTATATCAAAAAGAAGACTGGACTTCTGATTTTAAAACCAAACCAAATAATAAATAATATAGCACTGGAATACTGTACTTCATTCATATTTCATGTTTTTCCCTCCCCTAGACTAAAGTTGGCCTATGTTGATTTTTAGCTAAATTGTATTAAAAATAAAAACATGAAGTTTTATTTTACTCATTAAAGCAGGCAGTGACACAGTCTTATTCAATATAGTACGCCTTATTCAATATAATAAATTATATAGTTTATAGTGAAACTATTGATAAAATAGATCTATATATAGATACATATGTTGTACTGTTCAATTCTGGATTATAATAGTGAACTACAAGTTCCCTTGTAGGCAAAGCAAAGTCCTGTTCTAATAATAAAGTAGAAGCACACTACACAAGATAAAATTAATATTTACTTGCTTTGAAAGCAGAAATTAAGGACTAAAACTGCATGAGAAGCTACTATTTTTAGCACCACAAGATTGCTAACATAATCATGATCATTTGGTACCATAGCTAAGATTTTTTATGCATACAGACATATACATAACACATAACTGCAAACTGCTAAAGGGAAACCTGTAGCATAACTATCCAAAAGGGTACAGGTAAACATGTCTAAGAAGTAAAATTGGCAAGGTAAGAATAAGATGAAGTGCTGGCAGGAAAGGTGTACAGTGGAGCCAGACCTGAAACTACCTATTTTTTCTTTCGAGAAGGGGATGAGGAGCATAAAACTACAATGATGAACACTTAAAATGGGGAAGAAAGAGGTCATTCTTCAGCTTCAGTTCCCTTCTGAGGGCTGAAGCGTGGCCCCTTGGCCTCAGCAGCTGAGACCAGTGCAGATCGCAGCCACCAGCACTAATGATGTAGCATCCACTCCACGGGGCTGTACCAGCACAGCACAAACAGCTATTGAATGACAGTGAAGCAAAGGGGTGCTCTGAAGTTTGTGACCAGACTGATCCATCCATTTTCCAAACACGCCCACCACAGTGCAATCTCACTCCCTGACAGAGAGATACACTCCCAGTCAGTCACAATGCCTTCCTGGCAGTGGTAGATTCATTTTCATGTCCAAACTTGGCACAACAAAAGTTTTCTACTATTCAGACTTAGGTTTGATTTACATTGCTTAAAATTACTCTATATCCAGAGATGGCCAGACATGCACACACATCCACCAGCCATTTTTCACACCACTGTTCTTTACATTTCTCTACCCTGTTATTGGACATCACTCAATAAAACTCACCAAGTATTTTTGTTCATCTGGTTTGAGCTTTCTTTAGGTAAATATATAATAGGACACCTTTTCTATCTTCCAATAACACAGTGACAGATAAGTATTAGGTATTAGAGTCATCTGCTGTAGGAGCAGAATATATTTTAAGTTAACTGCAGTAGCCACTGCCACTACATATTCATAATGGCAACAATAATTACTTCTCATTTTTTTCAGGCTCATGCTGAATATTAACATTACAGTGAAAAAAGGCCAGAAACAAACTCTCCAACCTATAGTCTGGCTCCAGAGATGCCTAAATGCATACCTGAAATTCCTACGGTGTCACCAATGAGCAGTTAATAGAAAGTAAAAATGCAAATAATTTTACTCTAAAATTTAAATACCTCCATTTTACACATTTGATCATAAGAAAAACTCATAACAAGTATGTATTATTTCTGTTCAGAGTGCTGCATCAAGAGCTGCAGTATTTAATAGCCCAAGCTAGTGTGCAATAAAAAAAAAACAAACAACAAACATACTGTGCTGAAAACACATTATCCCGAGTTTCTTGAGCTTTTTTACTACCTTGTCACTGTATCCTTTATGAAAGTTGTGTAAAAGAAGTGATGTAAAATCAATGAGGAGTTCAGAAAACACTCCAAACTTGTCTGCTTTCCATTAGAGTCCCACTGAGGTGGCAGCACACTTTGTTCATTACTGTAATTACCAACAAAATTTTTAAACCATGAATTTCATTGCACAGTTGAATCAAATAATGGCTTGGGGTGTTTGTTTGCCTGTTTGTGTGTTGGTTTGTGTTTTTTAAAACAAGATCCTTCATCTACTAATCTTTCAATTGAAGAAATAGGCTGTTCATTTCAAAGACTGCAAGTAGATGTGTGAGTTAAAACAAGCACAACACCAAACTGAACAAGGTACTTTGGTAATTTTCTACTCAGAAAGATGACAGGATTTTTTGGTCTGGCTTTCACCTGTATTCACCAGGAGACAACAACCTTGTGTTGAAGGCCGGTGTGACTTGTGGAAAGTCATGTCTTATTTCTGAAGACAAAACTGCAGCCCTCAAAAACGTGAAGAAACAGTTTACACAATTTTCAGGTTTTTTAAGGGAAAGCCTTTTTGATGGGAAGACGATTAAGTGACAAGAGCGCATTAAAGACCAGGGCCAGCTCCAACAGTCTTCTTGTCTGGTAAGGCTTTAATACCGTCAAAACAAGTCTGTTTTGTTCTTGTCTAATGCAAGTATTTACATGATTTATGAGAAGTTCAAATTGGTTTACTATGTGTTTTTCCAGTAGTTTTGCCAGAAAACAATCTCACATGAGAAGAGAGCCATGAGCATATGGTCCCATCTACCTGTAGATCAAAAAAGCTTATTAAAGATGAAAAATTAGTACTCACTAATGTGACTTTCCTGTTATTCAAGAATTGCTTGAAAATAAGGGGAATTATATTGATTCTGCATATTTATTTATTTGCTTATCTGTGTGAGAGAGCTTCTCTAATTATGATTATTTAAATGATCTCTGATTATTATTTGGGGTAACTTCCATTTTAATTCTTATGTTGTCAAAAGTAGTCATTTCACTGTCTTCACACAGACCCTTCATAATACTAATTCTGTAGGAGGACACATACGAAAATAATCAAAATAAAAGCAATATATGCTGGGATTTGTAGAACAAAATATGCAAGAAGAAACAAGTTTCTACAGTAAGAAAGAATGTAATACATTATACAATAACCTTTATATACACCATGTAGGAAAGTACAATTAATAAAGAACTCAATATATGTTTCATATTATGTATATGCTCTGAAGTCTTTGGGTATTATTTTTTTAAATTAAATATATAAGTTATTTACAACTACACTGACTTCCAAACCCTGTACATTCCTTCTGTATGTCTACTCCTTTCCTGGGCATAAATAGGTACTGTATAGACTAATTAGCAGTTTACATCTTTTCCTTTAACTAATTCACACACTAAAATACCTTGTGTTTGCCCTAATCATTTCTTTGTAGTAATTTATATTCCACAGGTTGTTCCATTCATGGTTTTTGTTCAGTCAAGTGGGATATCTCTACAAGATTCTTGATCGTATTATTTTAAATTTTACAACTTCATTTCTCTACCTAGTTTGTTTCAGGAGGATCTTGGTTCATCTCAATACTTAAATATGCATTAAACTTAAGTGTATAGCAGAATACTCTTGAAAACAGTCATTCTAAATTAAGCAGGGGCTTAAGAACCTTCTTGAATTAGAGTGTACGTGCCTTAACAGTTGCTGAGATAACTACAGCTTAACAAACATAAACTTTGCAGTTTGCTTGTTTTCTTTTTATCTTACTATTTCTTTCTAAGGTTTTTATTTGATTGAGATAATACAGGTGGTATTACTTCTGCTCATTTTTCACCTTCATTATGCTCAATTTAAATAAATTGTGCCATTAATATTGCATTTCCTTTTATTTATATGACGTAGTTTCTACTGTATTCAGGCTTCTTTTCACCTCTCACCTGCTATCTGCATAGTGGGGACAAAAATGAGTGGACAAAAAGACCTCAAATGGACAATACAGGCACTAAATAGTAATCATACTCTCCCTTGTAACCAGGAAGGGTGTCAGTGAACTAAAAGTGAGCAATAAGGAAAGACTGCCAATAGTAGCATATCATTTGGGATGACACTTACAAGAAAAATATACGAAAAACTTTCATCCCTAGGTCAGAAGTTGGAAATAAACAGGAATTAATACATAAATGGAGTGACACTTAGGAAGAACCAGGCAAAGAACTGACACAAAGTTAAACACATCTACACAAATACTAGAAGGCTAAAAATAAACTAGGGAAGTGGAATGTCTATCTCTAAATAAAGACACTAATGTACTAAGCATTTCAGAAACCTGATGACAGGAAAACGATCCCTGGAGTACTGTAATGCCATGACAAAATATTCAGTGACGAAATAGTAAACCATGCTGCTGTCAGAATAGATCATGTTTATGACAGTATAGAAGTAGTCCTCATTAGTAAGCTAACTATCTCAAAAAATACACAAGATTCTGCATGGATTTAAATTCCAGGCTGAAATAATATAATAATGGGTTTGTGTTACTGACTATCCCCAGTGAAAGGCCAACTGTGAGGACAGAAATCCCAATTGCTTGGGGTTACTTCAGCGGTCTTCATGTCGTCAAAGCAAATGTCACATAAATATTTTGCATGGGACTCTAAGAAGAGGTAAAAAAATGTATGGATCATTGACTGTCCTCCGGTGAAGCACTCCTTTTTCTAGTGCCTCCTGAGCAAACCTCCACCGGAGAACCTCCACCACAGAACATATGAGGCCAACTTCTTTGGTACATGAAGACTGAAAGATTTCATAGAATTTTGCAGAATAATCTGAGTTGCAGGGGACTCACAAGGATCATCAAGTGGAAGCTATTTATAGTAGCTTCCAATTCCACAGTAGAGATTTAGCTACCATATAGCTTTAGTTGAATATTTGGTTTCTGTTAGAGATCTGATGACATTTGGATAAATCCAGTAAATTTGTCAAGACCTAATACGGATTCTTCAAACAGAAATCCCTCCTCAAAAACCTCTGAGGGTTTTGGAACAGATTTATGACCATGTGGACAAGACCAACCCAAGTGATATGCTCTACTCAAATTTTAAAGCTATTGTCAAATGTAAAGAACAACTTCCATAGAAGGCATGAATGATGAAAGTGATGTCAGGAAACAAGATGATGTTTTGGGGATACAGAAATCTATGAAATTTTGGATATATTGCAGGCTGCCCAGGCAGGAGGAACAGACTCAAAACGAACATTCGGAGATGGTTTCATGCATCAGGCTGTAGATCTCTACGACAGCACAGTGCAGGTGCAATTCAGAGAGGTCAGAGGAAGACTGCAGAGGTAAAAAGAAAAAAAAAGATCCAGAGCAGACTACTAATTGAGCAACAAAAAGGCCAGGAGATCTCTCAGCTAAATACAAATGGAGATTTGGAAAAAATCAGAAAAATGTACATGATTGCCCACTTACTACTTTTCTATAGGTGCCTGCTTATGGCCACTGTTAGATCACTAACTGGGTTGAACAGCCCCTGGGTCTGCACCAGTGCCCCCTGTTCTCTCAAGGAGAAAAGATCAGCACAGCCTGGGCTGCGTTGATGTCCTGGCATGTCAGGCAGCCAGCTCTGCTGTGGCATTCCTCCCCTCCTTCTCCAATGGAAAGGATTAGAACTTGTGGCCAAGAGGAGTAGAAAAATGGGTCAGGTTGGCCAGAACAACTAAGTGATGCCACTCACTGAGGGTAGATGGCAAAACCCCCTGGAAAACCTTGTATATGCTTAATGAGATAAGCAAAAACTACTTTTAATTCTAATGAGTAGGAAGAGGTTTTCAAAATTATGATTTATTCTATAATCTACTGTTAATAATGTTTGTTGATTTGTCTATTAGCAAAC
>JAOXXN010000471.1:21362859-21373919 GCA_026770055.1 Myrmophylax atrothorax | reverse complement strand
GATTGTTCTGATTGGCTAATCATTTAATTAGGAAAGAGATCCTTAATAAGAAACCATTTTGGAATAGTGTCTATAAATACAGGGTTTTCTTAGGCACATTCTGTTTAGATTTTAGACTCTATTTTTTACTTGCCACCAATGTGATTTTCAAAAATCATGTATCACCATGAATATACCTCAGACCATATTGACTTTATTCTAATCTTTGTGACTCGTAAAAAGAGAAGAGTAGATAAAGGATGATTTTTTCCTCAGCTCTCTACACTGATTTCCTCAAACACTCTCATGTCCTTTCCCAGAAGTGGAGTGCAATACAATTTAAAGTTTCACTGACAGCTCATTCACTGCCCTCAAAGTCACAAGCTAACACTGACCTCGAATCACACAAGAGTAGTTCCTGGGTGCAAAGGAAAGCAATTAGGCTACCATCTACATTCCTTACAAGGATTGCTCTACCAGTGATGTGAAAGGAGGAGCCGAGTCTTCTAGTTAAAGATAATAGATAATACACTCTGCTATGCTGAAAAGGTATGAATAAGATATAAGGAAATTGTTTCAAAGGTCAGTCCAACAATTTTTTGAAAGAATCCCAAGGGGTCTGGCGTTTTCCTCTTCCGATGAGTCAGATTAACTGCCTCACTCAGTGGCATCACAAAGTAACTAGTTTAAAACAGGACTTCAAGAGCTTTTTAAAAGCAAGAATTAAGTGAGTCTGTCTGGTTTAATTTCATTGAATGCAAGCGAGTCTCTGAACTGCATTCCTTTGCTCCAACACTGAGCTTGAAGCCTTGCTGGCTGATTAATGCCAAGCTGTTTGAAGTATACTCTTTTCTTATCTAGCACTGTGCAGGCATCACTACAGCCTGGGGAGACCCACTGGTAAGTCAGAGCCTGGAGAGATTTTTGTCTACTCTCCACAGAGGGGGATGGAGGCCAGATAAGCCTCATGCTATAAAACAGAAAACAAAATGAAAACCTGTTGCCAATCCTCAAAAACTTGTTTATATGGAAACTAGGGGGAACACACTGCACTGTAACATTGACTTGCTCTGTCAGCCTGCTTGTGTATGACTCACTGAGTTCATACATTAACGTCCTCTTAATTAAAAATAATCAGGTACCATTACCAAAACACTGCAAATTCTCTGCAGATGTCCTTTTTAATTCTATTTGAACTCCTAACATAATTTAAGTGTTTATAATTAAAAAAATAACCATTAAAGACAAGAAAACATTTTTTTAGCCTCTGAAAGGGTAGTTATGAACATCTGTCCTCACAGACTGAGGGTCAGTTAAATTCATGCTATGCTCACAGTAAACTTTTCCCTGTCTTCCTGATCTTTTGAAATCCACAAACATTACAGATTCCAAAGAAATAAAATTTAAGGAACCTTCAGATTATTATATATTTGTAATAATCAAGATCATTTCTGTTGCCACTCACTGCCCACTGAAAGCACATCCGAGAAGTGTCTTGCATTTTCTTTGCTGTTAGAAAGTTGCATAAATATCTGACTTCGCTAATATTTAATCATACTTCATTTTAATAAGATGTTCAAAGCTCTTTAGTGTTGGAGCCAAAGAAATGAAAACAAAGCATAAGCAGTTCTTGTCTTAACTTACCATGACAGTTTTCTACAGTCACCAACTGAGAACAGCTCCCTCATCAACATTATCTACAGAGATCAAGAGATGAAAATACTGAAACTGAAGGTGTTTCCTTGTTGCTTTCAGATGCGTTTAAAAGACAGATGAGAACAGGTGAAAGTTTAGAAGCAACACATTCTAAAAATAGTTGGCTGAATCATGGTTGTGCTGTTAGGTTATTTGAAAACGTTGTGAAACAATAAGAGAGGAAAAAAAGGCAAAACCAACAAACTAGCTGAGCTAGAAACAAACAATACACCATCAGCAAAGTTTCCATCTCAAAAATACTTATTACAGGCCAAAGAAAATAACTTCTGCAAATCTCAATAAAGCAATATATTGTTTTGCTGACCAGATGAACATTAGGTAGGTGAACTTAATTGTTCTAAGGCCAAGACAATCTGCAAGCAGAAAAGATAGACCATTTATATGAAAAGAGATTGTCTTTTCTTAAATGAACTAGTAGGGTTAAAAAAAGATGATGTGGTGAGGACGGAAGAAGTCAAAGACCCCTAAGAACAGAGCAACTCCAGTACATGGAGAAACTCTTGTGGACGTGTTCTAAGTTGGATTCTTTTTCTCTTCCCTTCTCATTTCTTCTCTCCAAATATTTTACCTGGGTTTATACAAAATATTGTTCCTCATTACAAGCTGTATGTCTTTAGAAACCTTTTACTACAGAACACCATCTGACCACTACAGGACAGAGAATTAAACCCTTCAAAGAAAAAATACGCTCTAATGCTTATGTATATTCAGAGGGTTGAGTCCCTTGAGTGAGTACTTCTGTATTTAAAAAAAAATAATAATCTGACACAAAAAGCATATAAGATTATCAGAAAACACTTTAAGATGAAAACCATATTTAGCATCAGTAATTTTAGTTACTCAATGTAAATGTGAAAGCATATTGAATACAGCCTTATGAAAATTCCTCTTCAAAATCTTTAGATGGCTTGCTGTTTATTTTTCCTTTCACACTACTTTAGTCTCCATTAAGTAACTTCAAATTTCTAATACGAGACTGCTGCTGCTTCTGCTACCCTTCTGTTCCCCTACTATTCTTTCCTCATCCCTCACTCTTTCTTCACTCTTTATTGCACTTTTTAAGGGAACATAAATAAGTGGATCATCCTTCATACCCGCTCACTACCAGCGTTCAAAAGTGAAATTTGTCAGCAGAAACAGAACTATAATGATTAAAAATAAAAAAAAAAAAACAAAAACAAATTTTGGCAACATAAATCCCACTACATTAACTTACTACAAAGTAGATTTTAAAAAGGGCTTTTAAAAGGCTCATGAAACATTATCTGCTAACTCTGAGCTCTATTGGTGAGACCAGTGAGGTCTGCACAGCTCTCTTCCCGTGCAGGTATGCTGGTTTTGGCTGGGATTGAATTAATTATGTTCACAGTAGCTAAGGGGCTATATTTTGGATTGATAACACAGGGATGTTTTCTTTATTGCTGAGTAGTGCTTGTACAGAGTAAAGGCCTTTTCTATTTCCCATACCACCCTACCTGCCAGTGTGCTGGGTATGCACCAGGAGATAAACTAGACTAGACTCTCCTGAGCTGGAAGGGAGCCACAAGGATCATCAAAGTCCAAATCCAGGCCCTGCACACGAGATGCTCATGAAGCTGGGAGGGGACCCAGCCAGGACAGCTGATCCCAACTGACCAGAGGAACATCCCAAAACAGATAGGGTCATGCTCAACATATAAAACCTGGGAGAAGAAGAAGGAAGGAAGGAATGTTCAGACTGATGTCTTCCCAAGTAACCATTGTGCATGATGGGGTCCTGCTTTCCAGGACATGGCTGAATGCCTGCCTGCTGATGGGAAATGATGAATGAATTCCTTGTTTTTCTTTCCTTGTGTATGGGGCTTTGGCTTTGCCAATTAAAGTGCCTTTATCTCAATCCACAAGTTTTCTCACTGTTGCCTTTCCAATTCTCTTCCCTATCCTACTGGTGGGGAGTGAGTGAGCACTTGTGTGGGGCTCAGCTGCTGGCTGGGGTAAAACCCCAACAGATTAGTTCTATCAATATGCCAGTCTGTGCTACAGTCTTCTTAACACACTTTGCTAGTCATGAATCAAACACATAGACGAGCAATCTGGTAACTTACCACACTTTTAAGAAGCCTGGCTTTTAGGGTTGTTGAATGGTCTTTCAGATGTAATTTCAACAGTATAAATCACAATGGCAATCTGCACTTGAAACCAAATACAAAAGCTCACTGCCTTTGGTTGACCTTTGTCAAAGACAATTTCCTAAATATAAGTTTCTTTTTGGAGTCTTGAAAGAAAATAAATCTTTCTACTTATCTTGAGATAATTATTATTATTAATTCAGTGTTAAACCTCTCTATGCTAAAAGTAGTGTCATTAATTCGCAATATTAGTTATGCAATGAACATAGTAAATATTTTTTGTGTTTGAAGAACTTCATTTCAGCCTTTGATATAAACTATTGTTTTTTTAAAGCAAGGCAAAGTTTGGAGAGAATTATTAAACTGACAGAACTGGAAAACAACTTTTTCCTAAACATTTAATTGCACTGGAAACCAACAATTAGGTTTGTTTTGTGAACAATCTGTAGCAAATGCTTTTAATACAGACATCTCTTCCTTCCATTATATTTTGAATGCTGTATTTGTACCCTAAACTGACATGCTTTCATGTTCCTACAGATTGTGTCCTGCTTGCTTTTACAGGGTGGTGATTAAAGCATTAGGTGGTATCTGTCATATCACTATTCTAGTAAGAGACTAGTATGTCTACTGTGGAACTGGTCTGCTAAAGCAAGGGGCAGCATTGTTTGGATTTTCATGTTTGCTACTGCCAACTACACGACTTTGTATAAATAACAATCTCTGCTTTTCCAGAACCCTCATCTGTACAGGACAAAAACTGTCTCTGTAAAGGAAATACAGATCCTTACAAAGATATTCCTTTCCATCTGAAATGAAACCCAACAAAATTAAACCAAATTAACAATAAAAACAAAAGGACATTTTGAAATTATATAATATTTAATGGACAATTATATAAAAGAAAATAAAAAATACTTTCTAGGCAGGGAGGGAACAGAAGCAAAACAGAGATTTGGGTCTGAGACAGGCTTCACATTGAGATCAAAGTGACAGAACTAATGTTCAAAACCATGGCTTTATCTTTCTGTAACTAAAGAGTTCAATGGTGCACATTCTCAGAGAAGAGTACACTTGGCTATACTATGCATGCAAACTGCTTGTGAAATTTCTATGGAAATAAAGGGATTTCATTAGGCTTTGTCCATTGATTTATGGCATCAGAATTCACAGCACTACTTCTGATAATGGAAACAGGGAAAAACAACCAACCCAAATACATATAGGCTCAAGACTGAATTCAAAAGGAGAATAAGGTGCTAACTGCTGCCTACCATATCATCTGCTTTCAGGCTAGTCCATGTGGTGGAACCTCCATACCCTGCAAGATACCTGGATTTCATGTACCTGGCCTGCACATGCTGAATGAAAAATTGCCTGGCCAATGATAAATGCTAGGGACTGAGGATTGTGATCTATTTCCTATCCTTATAATGCTTAAGAATCCTCAAGAATGCTTAAACCCTCAGGCTGTGAGGAGACATCCTCTTACATTCTCCTGTACCTTCCAAAATGCTCCTACTCCATCATCTCCTTAAAACTCTGAGGAAAAAAACCCAAAAGAACATAGAAAGCTTTTGAAACTATACCATCTATCAGCAGAAATGATGATGCTGTGCTGCTTTTTAATTTTTTTCCTACCCTACTAGTCCACCTTTTTTATTTTGTTAACGTTGAAGCTGCTTCCCTCTACAGAAAAGACCTTGAGATTCACTGAGCCAGAAACAGAAGGAAAATTAGCAGGACTATGAAGTACTCTGATCAGAACACTCTTCAGGCACCAGTCTGTCACAAAGACCTGTTTCTGAATTTTCATCAAACTACCACATATTGAGACCTTCAAGAGATCAGAGATCTGTTCCGGACAAGTCTTCAAGTGATGTTTCTGCTGGATGATCCAGGGAGAAGTGGTACAGATGAATCCTGGTAACACAGCAATTCCTGATATCCACACTCAGAATCCTGAAGAGAAATCTAATATATTTCTAAATATGTTGAGTTCCCAGCTATTATTCTAGGAAGGGCTGTTTCTCAGCTATTTATACTAAACACAGGGCAGCTTCCACTTCAAAACTGGGACTTTCCTCATTAGTGTCTTGAAGCCCTTTCATAACTGCCTAGATGAAAGACACTCAAGACTCAAGACATTGCTATCCATCTGAATTCTGTGACATGAATGGTATACATGAAAAGCTCTTCCTATTCCCCAGCCCCTTTGTCAGTTTTTTCCTCCTGACTTACAAGACTCTGCTCTAAACTAAGTCAGATTAGGGAAAACAAATAAACAGTCAGACAAACCAGCAGACCACATGAAATCACTCCAGAACTTCTGAAACAGGACCACTTTCCTCCCTTTCGTTAAGCCTGCCCAAGTAGTTTTCTGCTCCTTTCTCTTGATTTGAAAGATAGCCACTGTGATTGACTGATCTGCATATATAACCTCTGTTGCCTCTTGCTGTGCATTGGCTTTTAGAAAAAAGCTGCAAAGACAACTGAAAAGTCTTTAATAAATTTATGATATGACTAATTATCAAAAATGAAATATTTGCTATTCTGATTTTTAATATACACTGTAACATTAACTTAAAATTATCAATTACTGCTGTTATTGGCTTGTTGAACATTTCAAAGGACAGCAAGGTCTGATGCACTTCATCTGCTATGGCTGTGCATTCTGCTTCCATATGCCAGTCATTAGTTCCATTTCACCTCTAGCCAGGATGGGGCAATGCAAGCTAATCTATGTCATCATACGATATGCTTCAAAATGACAGCTCTCTTCGATGAGAAGCTGATCAAAATTGTAACCACAGAGAAGTAGATCAAAACTACAACCACAAAGGCAGGAGTGAAGGGAGGGACACTTAAAGACAGTGGATTTCTCAGAACTTTGGCAAGGTGCCCACTGATAGCAAAACAGGCACCAACGGAAACAAGAAGCAGCTGACAATAACTGTTAAACCAGTCTTAGGCTCCACAGGAATCATCACTGAAAGCCATGGTGAGTCACAAGAGGCTCTGGTGGGAATTTTTAGACAAAAGACTCAAGCAGCTTGCAATGCTCTCATTATCTGCAAAACAAAGTGTGTTAATAAGTATGCCAAAATGCTCCCTGTTTCTGTAGTGTGTATGCTGTAGACCTTTCTTCTTTTCATCACTGAAAGTTAGAAAAATATTATCCTTAGGTGAGAAAGCTGGGCTGGCACAAGGGACGGTTTAATACATGGAATACTTCAACCACACTCATTTTCATTCTCTCTTGATTTCTTAAAAGAAATTTGTTTTATGAATCCATATTCATATTATCATATATGGAACAATAAATGAACTGTGTAACACACTAAAAGATAAATAAGTCTTATGATTTGTCATTATGAACTTACCTAAGAGTCAATAATTTCTTTTAACTCAGGTCCTACTGTCATGTTAAAGCAAATATATTGCTTGTGAGAAAAAACAAGTATGACTTGTATATGTATTGCCTCTCTCCACAAAAAAATCTTAAAGTGAGAGATGATTCATTGTGAAAAAAATTATGAGTAATTAAGATCTACACCTTAATTACTTTTAGGCTTGATTCAAAGACTGTTCATGTCAAAGGTAGATTTTGCTGATTTTGAGGAGCTTGATGTGAATAGGTTAAATTCAAAGTTGGCATTTTAACCTGTTTACTTCAATTCAAACAAGTTGTCCAAACATAACATATGAAGGTTACTCATATCTATTATAAGTATCAAAAGTGACATCATTAATAAGAAAGATAAACACTACAATGAATCCATAATCTGAGAAATCTAGTACAAAATGTGGATTACAAATCTATTCAGTAATTACCTTGGTGTTGTTTAGCTCATATGATGTGATAGATAAACCAGATGAAAACAATGCACTTTCTCCCTATTTCCAAATATGTGAAAATGACTAGCTGGACATAAGCTTCCCACAAAACCATTAAAAGTTGAAGGTTGTGCCATTTGTCAGTGAAAAGGTCATTTCACTAACATTTGGAATCATGTCTCATGATCTGACATATGACTTAGCATCAAAATAACTTGAGCATATTGATGTAACAATCCTTTTCCTCCAGAGTAGTATAAAGATTAATGATGTGGATTCAGCAGATGCCACCCTCCTGTACCCATCAGATAAAGGGATAAATAATAAATAGGCAAAAGGTTTTCTAGAAATTCTTCTCTAGATAAGGAAATTTCTAAATCTAGAAATATTTCCCATCCTTCTACCTACCTTTGTGTTTTCCTTTAAAGAGATAAAAACCTCAATGACTGCTGAGAAGCAAAGGAATAAAGACTGTATAATGCCACACACCTTGCTTTCTATCCTCATAGACCAGCAATGCCAGCTTCCTGAGTTAAAGCAAGAGGTGGATGTTTCAAATGATCTGCAGCGTATCTCATACAGCTCAGGATATACAGGTTCTCTCATAGAATCAGAGAATGGTTTAGGTTTTGAAAAGACCTTGAAGATCATTGAGTTCAACTGTTAACCCAGCACTGCCAAGTCTACCACTGAACTGCCCCCAGGTGCCCTACCTAAGTGTCTTTTAAACACTTCCAGGAATGGTGACTTAACCACTTCCCTGAGCAGCCTGTTTCAATGCTTGGCAACCTCTTCAGTGAAGAAATCTCTTCTAACATCCAAACTAAACCTTCCCTGGCACAACTTGAGGCCATCTCCCCTTGTCTTGTTGCTTGTTACTTGATAGAAGAGACCAACTCCCACTTCGCTATGACCTCCATTAAGGTAGTTGTAGGGAGTGATAAGGTCTCCCCTGAGCCTCCTTTTCTTCAGGCGAAACAACCCCAGCTCCCTCAGCCACTCCTTATAAGAGTTGTGCTCCAGATCCTTCACCAGCTTCATTGCCCTTTTTTTGGACACACTCCAGCACCTCAATGTCTTTCTTGTCTGTCTCCTATTTTGTCAGTTTTGTTATGCTCCCCTTTACTGTCTTCCAGCTCAGGGGCTGTGCACCTGGAGAACAACTGGTCTTACTGTTAAAGACTGAAGCAAAGAACGCATTAAGTAACCACATGTTTTCCTCATCCTTTGTCATCACATTTCCCCCTGCATCCAGAAAAGGATATAGAGTCTCCTTAGCTCACCTGTTTTTCTTTGTGTAGTTATATAAACATTTTTAATTGTCTTTTATTGGCAATAGCCAAATTAAGTTCTAGTTGGGCTTTGACCCTTTTAATTTTCTCTCTGCATGACCTCCTTGTAATGAAGTCTTCTCAAGTTGCCTGCCCCTTCTTCCAAGGTCATAAATTCTGTTTTCCTTAAGTTCCAGCTGAAGCTCTCTGTTCAGTCAGGCTGCTGTTCCCTGCTAGCTCATCCTTTGGCACATGGGTACACTCTGCTCTGATGCCTTTAAGGTTACCTTTTTAAAGCATTTCCAGACTTCCTGGACTCCTATGCCCCTCAGAACTGCCTCCCAATGGACTCTCATCCAGTGTCTTAAACAGGCCAAAGTCTGCTCTCCAGAAATCCAAGGAAGCAGTTCTGCTGACACTGCTCCTTCCTTTTCCAAGGATCAAAAACTCAATCAAAACTCAAACTTCTGCCAGTGACAAGTCTCAGAGCCAGGTGTTGGTCTGCTGGAAACTACCTTGCAAACATTTAACATCTCTCCTAAAGCACTCTAAACAGGGAGTTTTATGAAAATACCAATGAATACATCCCCAGTAATACGTAGTCTCAAAACCAGAACAATAAAAATCAAACAACAGATGAAGAGTTCTATGGCAGAGTGGATGTCATGGAGGCTGCGTGAAAACAAGGAACCTGGTAGGAAAAACAAATAAATTGAAGGGCTATTAATATGGAATTGGAGTACACACATACAGCAGTCTGACCCCAGGAATGTCATCCTTTATGGAGTCATTGCTATGTCAGTGTACAGCTCAGTCAACACAAGCATAGTGGCAGTTCACTGCTTTATACAGACACTGCTGCCTGGCAAATGTTAATGGCTTGGGATTCCAAAAGGTTCTTGACTCTAAGTAGCTTCTGTGGCTTCATTTTCCCACATGCTGGCCACTCCATCTTTTGCAACAATCCCTAGTAGGAGAATAGAAAGCCAGTGCTACTGGACTGCCCTCTACTTGGGTTAATGAATTTTAGAAGTCTCCTAATGGGATTTAATTCCTGCTACATTTTGACAGTAGCCATTCCATATGCATCTACTGAGAGTTGCCTAAGAGCCAACGACAGTTAAAGAGCAATAATAATGTCAGTTGTTTGCTTTAGTTTTCTTCTAAAAGCCTGTCTTTCTTTAGTGATCAATACTGTTATTTTTTTTTGACATCATTTCTTCAAAACCAGAAATAACCTGTATATAAGCTAACAGCTTGTCATTCAGGTAATGTGGAGGATTTATTCCATAGGCAGTGCTTTCTAGAACATTACCTCATTCACCCACCTACGTATCTGTTCTGGGCAAAACAGGAAGGAAGACATCATCTCAATCTATCCAGGAAAGTAAACTGTGATTATGCCAGTTTGTAAAGACTACTGGTTTGTGGGTGTTGCTTGCATGTAATGCTTTCCTGTGCCTGTTGGTAGAAAGGAGTTTGGGAAACTTTGCTAAGGTTTTGATTCAGTGCAATAAAGATATATTTTATTTAACAAGAAGCCTCACTCCACAAACACTTCACCACACTAGCACACAGGATAAAAATAAAATAGTCACACTGAAAAAAAGAAGAATTTTAATTCACAGAAGTGAAGGAAAATTCATTTTCAGCAAGCTACTGAACTAAAATTCAGTGTAAAAGTCCCATACCTTACTGCATAATACTCATCAAAACTGCCCAGGGGGCAGCATAATATCTGTATGACTCTCAGAGAAGCTTATTCTCTCCAGTCACATGGGCCAGCACATGTTATTTAAGAACACAAATATGCCTGAGAGCTGGTCTCTATCCATATAAAGTAATAAAAAAATAAATTAAATAAACATACATATAAACAGGATTTTGAAGAAGACATCACAGGTCAGCTGATGGATAGGCTCAGTGAAAAATAAAATGGTTAAAAAGTCACATTTACAAGGAGGTGTGTGCCTGTGTGTACACAAATAATACACACACTCTCTCACACAATGCTTTTTTGTATTCCTTTTACATAAAAAATACACATTGAAAATCATAGCATCCTTCTTATTCATAGCCCCTCCTTCTCTGCTACTTGGAAAACACGTGTGGAATACCCATGCAATGTCCACTGCCTTGGTTACACCTG
>JAOXXN010000471.1:21275094-21352172 GCA_026770055.1 Myrmophylax atrothorax | reverse complement strand
CCTGGATATTGTGTGAAGCTTTCCCATTTAAAAAAAAAATCAAAAACAAAAATAAAAAAAACCCAAAGGTATTTCAGAGAGAAGCATAGAAGCATACTCGGAATAGAAAAATCTGCTCAATGCATGGGAAAACCAGCCATCTAACCATAAAGTCTGGTTGGTAAGTTCATTCCACCTCATTGTGTTTTCCTAAATTTTTCAAATCTCATTTCTAAACACGTGTGAAGAGATCCACTATCCATAAGCAATGGAGAGAAAAGAAATGGCCAAAGGAAAAATTAAAATAATGTATGTCTTGTAATAGAGAGAGAAGACTGTCACACAAGCCAACCATTTTTTAATCTTCTCAAGACTGGTGTAAATTACATTAACTAGAAAACAAAAGGCAAATCACAACATACAAAAATTTCCTATCTGGTTTGAACTCCTTCTCAAAAAACTGTTAGTATTGATTTTCTAAGAAAATTCAGAGAAAATAACTGCTATGCTTTTGGGATAGAGATCAATAAAGGTATCACAAACCACTTCAATAATCAGAAGTGAGAGATTTTTCTTGGAATATTATTTATCCTCCTTAATGTAACACTTTCACACAATGCATTTATCATCCTATTACATTCAAAGACCAGAGAGACGGTTAAGAGCACTTTATTCTAGCAAAACTTTTCTCATTTTATAATCCATCAGCCCACTGTGGTTATATTGTTAGCCTGTTCCAGTTAGTGACAGCTTAAAAAGCACAGCAGTATTCTGACTAGTAAACACATAAAAAGCAAATTACTTAGCTGCTAATGGAGCTGTTCCAAATGGGACATAGAAATAAATACATTCCATCTGCAACACGGTGGGCAAAAATTAAAGATATCCAGTGGTTATTATTTGTATATTTAGAGTTTTCTTGCAACAAAAGAACTTCTACATGTCGTGCAACAAAGCATCACACAGAGCTCTGAGCTGAGGAAACCTGCAGAGCTCAGCACCACCCACACCTACTTACTCAAGTTTGAAAACACTACAGTTGTATTCCCCACTAATATCCAGCTAGTCCTCAGGTGCCAGGCTCTCCCTTGGAGCCAGTCATAGCTTTCTATGTCAAGCAACCCAGCAGTTGCAGATTAGTGTACCCAATGTGAAAGCTTCTGCTTGGTCAAGGAGCTAATGTCTGTATTTGAGAAGGCAGGATTAATGTGTCCACTATTACATGAGGAACCAGACTTACGAAAATCTGAATATTCAACTAAACCCATGTTTCCCTCATAATTCTGTCCAGAACTGAACTCCTCAAAAGCATGTGAAATAAGAACTTAAATTCTTTCTAACAATGAGAGAGTTAAAAAAAAAAAAATCAAAACAAGAGCAACAACAACAAAAAAAACCACCACAAAAAAACAACCAAACAAAAAAATTTGTATCCACTGCTTTGGAACTTTTCTACTTAGGACCAACAGCAAAGTCACCACCAATACACATTTCAGTAAAAAATATAGATAAAAATCACAATTCTTTCTCCTCTAAGCTGATGAGAATTTTCATTATGGATAGCTGCATCCAGAGAACCCGAAATGGCCTCCACCACACTGATTCTGCACCCCCGTGCAGAGGATTAGCTCCTCAGATTTAGACTTTGTCTGGTCACCAGATGAGGGGCATGATATATGACAGACTGTTTTTTCAATGTACCGAAAATCTAAGATAAACGCTTCTCTTTAAGGAATAAAAAATAGTTGCGAGTTAGGTTTTAGAAAGCTTCCATTTGCATCACTTAGTATTTACTTAAAAGATCAATACCACAAACTACTGTGACCTAATAAAACTGAGAGTCGTTCAGACATAAGCCTCTTAAGAAATCAAATTAAATTCTTCAATGTTGCAGGCACAACACCTAAGGTTTTAAGAAGAAAGGAGTGCATGTGTTACAGCTGCTTCTTTCTATCTGCTTATATCCCAAAACCTCTGGCATCAGTATCGGGGATTCTCTGTGTTCTTAACCCTAAAGACATTACACAAATGCCTTCTAAGTGTAAAACTTGCATGAGCTAGTCTTAAAAGTAATTTCCCAAACTTTAATTCATATATTCCCATTTAAAAATTAAGGGGGAAATTAATTCTTGAGCTTTTAGACTAGCAGAAAATGTTGGCTTGCAGAAGGTGCTATAACTTGGTTTACCCATGCTTAGCAAAAAATTATCACCAAAGAAAATGGATTCGTGTTCACTCACACTCTTTCTATTTTCTGAAATTTGGACACCCAATATATTTTTAAATTTTGTATATACATTTGTGTGCATCTTTTTATTAAAAAAAAAAAAACCCTAATGTTCACTAACAGTCTGCTATTTGCTTTTTTAATTCTGGGCAGTTCAGAAAGGGTTATTGTTTAACAAAGTTCTAAGAGCTTATTTTTCCACTCACACAAGCAGTGCTAGTGAAAGAAAGTTAAACACAAAACTAGAGCTTGTGCAAACTGAAAGAGGAGAAATATACAGATACTGTGGAGTGTCACACCTTTTGCTGCTCACAACTGAGGGGTCAGAATTTTGACTATAGACCTGGACTGGCAGATCAAAGTCTAGCAAACATTATAGTTTACAGTCTCGTGACAGTATCTAGAAGATCCAAGCCTCACATATTAATAAAAAAGAAATAATTGAGCAGTAATGAAAAGTGTACTATAAAATCTCTGCATTTCCTTGTATCATTTTCAAACTAGCTTGATAGAAATACTGTGCTGCACAAACAAAGAATTAATCACAAGACCTTAAAGGCAAAGTGCCATAAGGAGAGTTTCAGGCACTGCAGTGTTTTGGACAGATCAGGCAACACACCACTGATTTCAAGTGACTGCTCCCCACTGCTGAGCAGCAGCCTTGGAGAAGACTATTAACTGTAACTTCATGACATGTAAAGAAAAACAAGTTGAAAAAAAGACCATTTTATACAAAATTAATTGTATTTATACTAGCTCATAAAAATCTAAAATCTTGTCTTCACAACAGAAAATATTTTGTGAAGACAGGAATGTAGCCAATCAGTTCAGCCACAGTCAAGTTTTAAATTTGATTTCAATCAACCTTTCAAGTTTAAGGAATTCTGAAATGTGTACTTAACCCACTAACCTAGAAAGAAACATCTCTAATTGCCCAGATTGGGCCCAAATTCCATTCTTAAGTTACCCTAGTATGGGTATACAAAATTACAGCCTCACATAAATGGATTAGATAAAATTTTATTTAGTCAGAGGAACACAGAAACTGAGACTACTAAATTAATCAAACTAAAGTTAAAGAAATAGAGAAGTTTTACATTCCCCTATTAAAATACCAAGTAAAAAATCCCCCACACCAAACCCACACAATTAGAACATCACCTGGCTGGTTTAGTATTCTAAACTGGCTGGGGAGATGGTCAGAGACAGATGATTCAAACAAAATGTTAGTATTACTGGTACAATCCTTTTTTTAAAGTAGTGAAACAGACAGATGTCACTTCATCAAAACAGAAGCTTCTTAATTTGAATTCTTCTTTTATGTCAGTAGTATGATATGGAACAAAAAAAAATTTAATGCATGTTTCCAACATGACTATCCCTTTGGTATTTGGTATATTATCGCTATTTTTCATTAAGTTTCTGAGTAGAATTTGGTTAATTCTGAGCCTTACATCTTCCTGAACACTCAAGTAAACCTATCATTAATTATTTCATTATTATTCTTACTGCTTACTAGGAGCTTTATTGTAATCTTACCTACCTGTCCTTAAAAAGCAAAAACAAAGGAAAGCTATGCTAGTCTTCCTTTCCTTTTCTCTTGTAGCGCAAATAGAATGGTCCTCACTTTGAAACTTCCAAGTGCCCCATAAGATGGATTCCCTTAACACCAAACTAATTATGATTTAATTCTCTATTTAATTGAGTCAAGCATTTTGCATGAACCAGTGAAACAAAAACATATGAAAAATTAGGTGTGATTTAGCTCTTAATTTTGAAGGTCAAAATGCTAAGACAGAACACAATAATACTGATGTTTTTGAGGTGTGTTTGAGAAACCATGTTATAGGCTGGCAGAAAAAACTTACCAAGATTTGCCAACTTAACCACATGAGAAACTTTCTGCACAGGGTCCAGCTCTATGGAAGTCTCTGTCTTGCTAGATAGCAGGATCTATGGTGCCATCATCTGCTCTTGCACCAACAGAGATAACAGTGCATGGCTGGAATAAAGAACAACCTATCTTTCCACAGACAGACACTGGAAGTAGAGCAAGTGCTTGGTAGGATTGTTTATCCCTGCCACGCAAAGAGAAAGAAGAACTGGTAGCTCTTCACAGAATTCAGAGCACCACTGAACCTTTATTCAAAGATTATAACATTGTGTCTCTCAGATGTAACACTGTCTTGGTCCCAAAGACACATCATGTTGTTCAGTATATCCCTCATCCTCTAAGAGCTCTCTTAGGAGTCATCTGGCAGCTGAAAAGAATGGGACAACATGCACTTCCTTTACTTTTTTAAAAAAGACACAAACAATAGATGCTTTTTGCATTTATGGAATTTTAGATGTTTAAATATTTCTGCCAGGTCCTTCAGCCAGTTTGCTCGGATTTCAGCCCAGTGAGCACAAAGATTGGAAACTGACAGCCAAGTGACCCATCATCTTTCCTCAAATGTTCACTAATTAATTGTGACAATTTCTGAAATCCCTGTAAACTGTGTGGGAGGGGGGAGAGGTTCTCAGAGTATATTTCTTACCTATCTTCCCTCTCCTCAGACACAAAACATACCCATGACCATTCACTGAATTTTGGTAATAACAGTCCTCCTTTTGCTTTGCAAGTACAGATTCCTGCCCCGATTTATTGAAAGACTAAAAGACAAATCTCTTTCTAATTAGTCAATTGTGTAGACCAAGTGATGCAGAAACTAATTTCCCTCCTTCTTTTAGAGCCTACCAGGAGCTACAGAACCCAGATAACATTCAGATTTTGTTAACACAAAAAATAAATCCCAAACTTTATTATACTCTCCTAGCTCTTACAGTCCTAAAGACAAATATAGTATGAATAAAATACAAGAATCTAATTCTAAGCCTCACAGAATTACTGCTCTAATTCTCTCTCGCTGTCTCTAACTCTCATTCTCTAAGGCTACCCCCTCTAACAAACACAGCAGTAGAAAAGAAGACTTGCAGGGATAAAAAGGCACTGCTGTTAAAACTATTATTAAAATGCCACAAGGAATGCTGAGCCAATTGTGGCATCTGAGTGGAATCTGTCTTTGTTTACATACAAGCCAAATTGTTAAAAAAAGCATAACATCAGCAAAAACAAGACTGAGATGTCTTAGTTCTTTGTACACTGGAAGATTTTTGTCTTAGGATCAAAGAAAAAAACAGTAGAAAATATCTTTAATTCCAAGGTTAGTAACCTTCAGATGATCTGGAAAAATAAAATACACACTTCATCTCTATAAAGTGAGTTTTGTGGCATCAGTTCATGTTTCATTATACAGCACTCTACAAATTATCAGACAAGAGTTGAAGGCAGCATAGAAATAGGAAAAACAGGCTTTGGTAATACACAGATTTCACAGTAGAGTAGGGTTCTCACTCAGTGTGCGTGTAATTTCTCAATAAATTAATGACACCTCCATAATATTGTGAAAGCACAACTGCAATTAACCAAAGCAAATGCCTTTGCCATAGGGAAAAATTTAGATGTATGCAGGTTTCCTTGCTTCTTTCTACTTTTACTTCCTTACCTTCCCTCACTCTTCCCTTTCCTTCATTCTTCCCACACTAACACAAGAAAGAAGCTGAAAACTGACTTCAACAGTCACAGAAGGAGTAAAACCTAAGTCTTGGAACAGGAGTATCACAGAAAGAAGACCAAGCCATTAATTTTTAAGTGAGGGAAGGGGAAAACTTTTGACATATAAAGAAGCAGAGGAATAAAAATTATTTCTGTATTTTCTTTTACCAAATAGAGTCTCCACTGATTGGTTTAATCGTAGTTCTTCTGGAGGTATTTGAAATTGTTTAAAGGCTGTATTACATACCACATTCTCCTTTTCATCTACTCCCATCCCCTTCCACCAAAAAGACACAGATCCAAATAGTCTATGAAATAAACCTATCAGTGCATAAAGCCAGTACATGCCTTCAGGACTGAGTCTTCATTAGTCGGAGCAAACACAAGAACAAAGCACCCCGGCTTAGCCAATGGATGGTGCGACACAACCATGTGAGATTCAATCTCGTGTACACTTGTAGAGAAACTCAATGCACTTCTCTATCAGCCTGCCCACCACAGAGGCTGTCATTCTACAAGTGTGACAGACTTCCCTTTGGAAGCTAGTATAGCCTTTTTGACAGGATATAAAGAACAAAACTGTATTTTCCTGATCCTGTGGTTTGAAACTCTCTAAATTCTAAGCAAATTGGAAGCAGACAGCATGTTTTTCTGGAAACATTCTCCAAACAAGCTTGTTCACTGTTTGAGTACAGTCTCAAAAGTCACATTTAGGATTACCTCCCTAATGATTCATCTTTTTCCCCCAAAATCATCTACCTACTCAGCATAAACCAGCAATGGACAGACCACAATGCAAATGCGAATTTCACATTGACTTAGTCCCAGTCCTTTCCTGAAAAGGGCAGAACTCAAAATAAGTTTTTCACACCTGCTAATTCTAGGTCCTGGGCTCCAACAGTCAAATGTCAATTCACCTATCTCATTTCATTCACAATAGGTTGTTACAGGTTAAATTAGGATGTTTTAAAAAAAGAGAACAGGAATTTTACTCATTTGAATTAATGCTGCTTAATACTGTCAACAAGGCAGGCATTAAAAACCCAAACAAACAAATTAACAACATTTTGAAGAGAAAAGTAAAGTTAATGACAACATCAAAAATGGAGGATGGCACTGAAAAAGAAAAATTCTACTCAAAAGAGAATGATGGTTTAGTGATATGATCTCAATGAAGGCTAAATGACAATTTAAGGAAAGACGCTCTCTAGGCTTAATTTAAATAGATTCTATAAATATTCACTGCTATCATGAAATTGTTAATACCAAACCTAATGCATCTGTTCTGTCTTTGTTCAGTTACCTAGACTACAACTCTTGACACCACTGTTCTGTAATAACCTCCATCTGCTCTGCTGTCTCTGTCATTTCTTTTGCTGTAACATATTGTGACAGAGGCTTCATTTACCTAAACTTATCTTGGCAACTTGTACTTCATTAAAGAGAATCCTGCAAGCATCAGTTAAAGCTTTCTTATCTGGCCATGCATAGCTAAGCTTCATAAATCATTCTTTCACTTTCCATTTTGCAGCTTCTGGAAAGGTAACATTATTGAATTCAGATCACTGGAATAGAGCAGTACTAAAATGTTTATTGACCGGCTTTTAGGCACTGAGCTCTGCTTTGAATGCAGACAGTAATATTAGCTAAAGCTTTTGGATTTAAAAGGGATGTCACTAATATATTTTATACATTGCTATAAATACTGTTCGATGGCAGGCCACTTTAGCAAGCTGCTACTAATACGGTAGAAACAAAGTATAAGTAGCATATATTTCCTCCTTCCTTGTCCTTTTTTTTTAAATCATAGCATCTGCAAATACAGTATTATATATTCATAGATCTAAGACCTCAATCACAGCTCAGTAGTGCAGAATGTATCTGACAAAGGCAGCAGCAATGTGCAAAGGGACCTTAAACCAACCTTTACGTTCCCATCAGATCAGCCTGGCATTGCACCAGGACAGCACTTGGGGCAAATCACAGCAGCTGTGGAAGTGCCAGTCTCTACTACAGTGGGTCTTCGTTTCTAACACAAGAGAATTAGTGGGGTTTCTGCCTCCATCCAGACCCCTATGTAGGAATCATATGATAACCAGCAGTATATATACTGCACATGGTATTACCTCATGATAAGAATCATTTGTTATTAGAATGAAAATAATGATGATCCCATTTACAGACAGACAGAGCTATTCTCTTTTGCATCAGATTCAGAAGAGAGCCATGCTGTGCTGGCTGATGAGTCAAATCACAAGTGCTGAGCTATAATAGGCTAAGAGAAAAGGAATAGAGAAGACTTTATTTGCCAGACAAAACTTAATCAACACAGAATGGCGCTATTTCAGATAAAATTCAGACAATAGTCTTGAAAGATTATTTCCCATATGAGACCACTATCCAACCTCTTCATTTTGGTAATAGTAAAAGACACTGGTTCAATAGTTAGAATTGAACAGTCGTAATAATGAATAATGGTCTGGGAACCTCAGAGCTGAGACGGTGCTGGCCACTTGTATTCAAGCTCTCCTCTGATACACAACAACTTGAACTGACACTTTCTATGTGGGCACCACTGGGTTTGAGGGAATTTGGAAATATGATTCTCCTGCTAGCATGGTCTACCTTATCTAAAAGAAGCATTACGTAGCCCAGAGAGAGAAGAAAGCACATGAAGGTCAACAAAAGAAACCTATCTAATCAGTGAGCAACACAGATTTAATTATCTTTCATACATAAAAATATGTTTTATAATATATTATAAAGTTTATAAAAATGCAGTGGTTTAAGCTGGATAGATTATCACTCCCTTGGATAATCCCTAGATGCCCTCCAATAAGGAGGAAAGGATCTGTGTTGCACTTCAGTGGGCTAATGTTCTAAACCCTGAGCTACTGAAAGAGCACAGAAGCTGCTGTAGCAACTGCCTTTTGCCCTTAAAATGCCCCAGTAATTGAACTAACTTTGGAATGGATTAAGTCTGAAATGAATAGTTTCAGTTCACCAAATTTAAAAAATAATTAGTTTTAAATTAATCTGAAGCAACATTGCAATATCTTTTCATCCCTATTCCCACTTCACCTGCTGCATAAAGTAAACCTTGATTATTCACACTAGCCCACAAAACACCCATAAAGAAAAAAAGAGACAAGATAATTTTAAATAAGGTGTCCTCAGGAGCTATACTCCAAAAACATGCAGCTGCCAGGACACCATTTCTCCCCCTACAGAATAGGCACAATGTCTAATAGGACCTCTAATGAAATCTTAACAAACCATCAACTCCAGTCTCCTTTCATTCCCATCCCAGCTTACTGGAGTCTGTAGCCTCTATAAGAAAGTCTACTGCTCCAATAGTGGCTATTTTTGGTGCAGTCATGATGAGATGGAAGAAGGGAATGCCGCAAGGATGAGGTTGCCAGCTTGAAAAAAAACCCAACTTTCATGCAGATGGTCACATATGCCCTATGGATCATGAATACAGTCAGATCCTGATGCTTTCTATTCTCTCACTGGATTTTTCATTTAAAATAAAAATTATTTCTCTAGCCCAATTAGTATTAGCTATATTGCAGTGTTTTGTACACAAAGATGGTAACATGTTTTCCTAATCTTAGAATTCATCTAACAAATATTGCAATCTTACAGCCAAGAAATATGAGTCCAAGTAGCAATTTTGTCATTAAATGATGCTTCATTTTAATTAATTATACCACAAATAATGCCATTTTAACTAAGGGTTTGTTAGGGGTATTTTTGCTTTTAGAAGGTTTGCTCTGCATCAACTACAACTATTACATCGAATCTGCAAGGAAGGTTAAATGAAACTATTACTTCTTATGAACAAGCAAACCATTTTCTGCTGGGGATTTAAAGCAATTTGTTTCGGCTGCTTAATTATAATCCTTAAAGACATAAGATAAAAAATTCCACAAAAACCCCAGCCAATAACAATGTCTCTAATTCAGACCTTTCATGTCATTACAGTGATACTGGCTCTTTATCTGACTTTTCATTAGCAGATCCCAAACTTTTCAAAAACCACAATACTGATCTGAAGTGCCATATAACTTTCTTTATTACAGACCACTGCACCAAGTCCATGAAAAAATAACAGTCTTATCTATAGTTGGTGTCATCAGTCAGACATACTTGCAAACCTTTGCCCATGGATAAAAACATCCTAAGAGTTTCTGAGGAGCTGAAGAGCTGCTAAATTCATATGCCTTCTTCATTTTCACAACCTAAGAGCAATGGCTGATCAAAACACATGTTTTCTTACACCTTACATGCACAACCAGAGCATAAAACTTCTGAAAACGGGGAAAGAAGTGAGAAGTTAAAGAGTAAAGTTAGATTCACTTTGAAGATTTCTTCTTACAGGTCAATACACAATGAATTCAAACCTCTACATGAACCTCCAGGGAAATAGTTCATTTGTAGCTCCTGTAAACCAAATAAGTCTTTGGATACAATGATAACTTGTGAGGCTTATGTAATGTTTGTAAAAAACTTTTGATCCGCAGGTGAAAGGAGCACATAGGGGTAAAAATAACTCTCTCTAATTATAGAAGAGTTCATGCTGTACTATTTTTTTTAAAATGTAACCTAGAACTTGATGGTTTTCTATAATTATACTAAAGATGCCTTGTACAAAACTATTTCCCTAATAAAAACATACAGATATTGGGAAATTAATACACCTCTCAGTTGCTAAGCAATTCAGAGAGGCATACAATCATTTTTTGCTGTAAAGCTGAGTTAAAAGAATAACTCTAACTACATGCATAGTTACCTTATAATCATCATATTACAAACAAACTTACAGTTTTCCCTATTTTTAAAAGCTGTATTTTATTTTTGAGTGTTCATCTATATACCAAATTTTGCAAACTACAATTTTACATGCAAAAATCTCTTTTGAAGTGAATTTTCATTTAATTTATTTTAAAATTTTCAGCCAGTAGAGAAAAAACCCCAACAGTTATGGGAAGCAAATGTTTCTTCCCTCCATTTTGTTGACTGTTTGTTAGAGAAGTTTTAAAATAGGAATTATAAAACTGCCAGTGGAATGAATTCTCCCAGGGATGTGCTTCTCTTCCCTGAAAGATTTTGCTAAGTTAAATCAGGTAGTAAAATGTTGGGATAAAAACCACAGCTTGCATGTTTAGCATACATGTGCTAGATCTCTACTTAGGAAGTCTCTCAAGAGTCCAGGTGGAACAAGACTTACCCTATTGATGCCTTAAAATCTAGGATTATATAGAATTTAGTATAACTCTTTTAGCCATTTTAGTAGCATTTTAGCTAAGTACCTTTGTATTAAGATTCCTGAAACATTGTTTAATGTTTCTTGTCAAGGATTGCAATGGATAAAGATTTCACCAACATCCAGTTTGTAAAGAAGGTACCCAAAGAAATATTACAGGTGCATTATTTGATATAACTCTAGTCAAAACTACTCAGAAGGTACAGAAACCTTGAAATGATTCCAAGCAGGACAGAGATGATGAGCAAGAGGAAGACAAGATAAAGATAAAGGGTCATTGAGACCTCCAACTCCATTTGGGAGGCGTTCCTGAGAGGTGCCATGGGACAGACAGTTTTGGAAGTGGATGTAACGGTATCAGGTAATGCTTTGAAATGTTTATTAGGTAAAAAAATAAAAGCAAGAGGCTTTTGTAACTCTGTATGCATGTTTCTGAAGAACTTAGATTCTCCTGCATCTGATATTGTAATAAAAGGAATGCTGCCTGCTAAAACCCATAAACTGAGTCTTAGGGGTTTTGTTCTAAGAGCTGATTTTAGTCATCAATGAGCAAAGCATAGGAAGCAGTGGAAAAAAATTTCTCTACCCTATTTTCAGTGTCCATTTGGCTGAATTCAGGGAGCACAAAAGTTTAAGTTAATTGAGATAAAATAAAGTCTAGGGAGGAAGAATGAGACCAGGGTTGGATTGTGAAGAGAGATGCTGAGGAAGGATGTTACACCTGGGACCTGGAAGGGTAGAGCACTATTCAAAAACAAAACAACCACAAACCACAAAACCTGTTGATAATATTTTTCCAATGCATTTTTGTTCCTTGCACCTCTGAATGATAAATAACTTGAACTTCATTTCAGCAACATACAGGCCTGGAAGTCCCCACTTGGTGCATGTTGCTCAAGCATAAAAGCTATCTTACATATTCTTTCCTGAGCAAGCAAAATGTAAAGAGATTCCTCAAAAGCAGTCAAGCACAGAAAGGAGTATCTGAAGAATTCTCTGAGAGCATGGTAAGGATCGTGTTTTAGCAGATATGCCCGTAGTATTCTCTGATCACACTGGAGTAAGACTAAAACTTCTGTGAAATTCCCTAGTTAACACTCACCTGCTGGGCTTTTGGCTGCACATTTTTTATAATGAAAATACACTTCTATAAATCAATGGCAGTAGTGCTCTCATTTTGAATATGTCCAAAGAAATTTCTTACAAATATGTCTATAAAACAGCAACAGGTCTTAAACAGGGTTTAAGATTTTCACTAGTAAGTTAAAAAATACCATTTTAGTCATGAATTAGGCTGTCTTCATATGTCAATGTGCCAAATCTACAAAAGTGATAGGCTAGCAAAATCATTAAAAACTGTGACCAAAAGACATCTCCATAAAGAAAATATTTTGCTAGCTATATAAAAACTATGAAAAGCATCAAGCTCCTTTATGACAAGAATACCAAATACAGTAAAAATTAGGGAGACAATATGACACACAAGTCATTGCCCTTAACAGGAATTCTTCTAGTGGCATTAAACATCTACATATGACAATGTTGATTTCATTTTGTATGATAAAACCTCTCACTGTCATTATCTAATCTTGTTTTAGGCATTATTCAGTTTTTATAAAGAAACAGATTATTTATAATGTGGCTTTTCATTCACCTGTTGACCACAAGCACTTAATTATAATCATATTGTTTTTACCTCAAAGAATTTAATCAAGCTCTGCGGTGAGATGATCATGCAGAGTATGATTACTCTGAAGGAAAAGAAACAGGAAATAAAAAAAAATCTGCCCCTTCCCTGTCCTGTCCCCTCCCTAAAATATGTAGGAGAAGGTGCTACCTGCTGAAATTCTGATCAAGGACATCCAAATTCTGAGCTACTATTACAGTAAATAGCTAATGGCATAGGAGAGGAATGTGTGGGGACAGCTCTGGCAAAAAAAATACAACCAGTTACTGATTGGCAGTAGTATCTTAAAACAGAAACTGTTTTAGAATCATTTAGCAAGTATCCACTGACTTGGATGGACTATGGCCCAATTCATATCAGATGCAGGTTTTGCTGACTGGTAAATATACAGCACTGAGTTTGTGTTGAATTCGGCTTTCTTTGTTGCTCTTTGATAAGAGAAAATGACAAAATTTGTCCTGCCTCGGAAAAAACTTACCCCAAAAGCATTCCTTAGCAGTAACAAAACCCTAAGCAAAGAGAATGTCTGGATTCCTTGCAAAAGCACATAATGCACACACAGTTTGAGGAACAAATATCACATAGGGCTTCCTCACATGTAGAGAACTCAGTGCCTTTTCTACAGCAGTGGCCACTCCCAAAAAGAAAAGAAGAAGCAGCAGCCCTACAGGTTAATCTTGTCTATCAGTAATTAATCACTTCACAGTCCTTATCACAGTAGAGCTTTACCCCTTGTATGCTTAGCACGGTTGGAGGAGTTGTTAAATCATTATTTATACTAACTTCTGCAACAGCCCTCACTTTGGGTCATAGAAAGAATATTTGGTTACATATCAGTGCTATGTATTGAGACAAACACTATTTGTATACAGGGTTCCTTGTGTTCCTGTAATTACTCAGCAGAAGGGATGCTTTCCTCACTGCTACTTATTTTTGCTGCATTATACTAATTCCCTGCACCCCCTGATGATTTCTTAACCTGCCTTAAATGCATGCACCTTCCACACCTGTATGGAATATACAAGCTGGTGTTATTACAGTTCCTACTGACACCTCCAACACATAATGCTTTATATCTTAACAAAAATCTTCACCTCCAACACATAATGCTTTATATCTTAATAAAAATCTTCAGTGCAGCAAAAACAAATTACAAGAAAAGCTTCTTTTGCTTTTTTGATTTTGTAGGGCAAATGGCAACTGCATGAAATTAATATATTCATCAAAGTTGTTCATACCTGAGAGGTCCCTTCTTTCCGTGGAAAAGGGCTAAAAGTATCCAATGGTCTTGGTTAATAATAGCCAAATTACTGAGTCAACTGAGCGATGAATTGAGAAAAATCTTTAATGCTGGATAGAGTGCTTGATCTGCCCTTTAAAAGTCAAAAGCTAAAAATGCTTTCCCCTTAAAACACCAAGCAACCTTCAGTGATCTATGCTTATGCAAATGTTTGATTGACACCTATCTGGTGGCTCAATGTGATGAGCAAGACATTGGTTATTCTTAAATCTGTAAAAATATTATGGAAAAGACACAGTACATTGATAATCAAGGCCAGAATTTTCAGGAAATACCTTTAATTTATTCTCAGAGGAATTTAATAGCCTGCCTTCCAAAAGGTTTGGTATTTTTAAATCCCAGACCTACAAGGGTAACTCTTTCATTCATATTTATGCTTTAACTCACATCTTTACCAGCAACATCCACATTATGAAAATGGAAATCACAAAAAAAAATATCAAGGGAATACTTGTGAACAATTGCAGACAACAATATTTTCTGACTTAAGCAGAGGCCCTACTGTGAGCCTGGGGGAAAGGATGAGCAGAGATGAGAAAATGTAAGTGCAACCTATGGCATGTTAGGCAGGAGGTGTACTCTGGTATGCAGAGAGGTTCAGCTGGGAGCCATCTCTGGAAAGAGCAGCAGATGTAGAAAAAAGCTATTGCTAGAAATTCAGCATGGCTGCTTTTCTGGAAATCAAAGCAGTGTTACCTCTCAGATTCACTTATTAAGTACCTATAGCTTTTGTCCCTGCATATTCGAATTTAATAAAGGGAAACAAAATAAAACAAGTATAAATGTATCATTCCAAAAATACAATTTCTGTTTCTTGTATATATATATATATATGTATATGTACATGTATATGTATAATTTTCTACCTATGATGGAAAAGAAAAAAAAATCTTATTTTGGTGTTCCAAGCTTCTGCATTGGTGAAAAGCTGAGATTTTGACTGAAGTGTTCACAAAAACTGTCAATTCATGCTGAAACCGGAAATTCAAACTAAATGATATCTTTCCAGCTTTAGACTAGGAAAACACTTGAGCACAAGAACATTAAACCCAACAGCATGAACAGTGCCACAGTCAAAGAGACTGTTCATACATTTGTGCATATTTCTGTGCCTTCCTGAATTTGGACTCTTGAAACTAGTACTAAGTACAGATATGTGATGCTGAACTTTTGCAATTCTTATCCTGGATCTGAAATGTCCTCACTTTGTGGCTTTGGCCTACTCATTTGTATAGGCACCTTAATGTCCACTTGCAAGATAAAAAAAGTTATTACCTTAAGTGTATTACCTGAATTTTTTTACATGCTTTGAAGTTGAAATAAACATTCATTTACTTAACATTAAATGTTATTATTAAAGCTATGCCTGAGACAGAAAGCTTAATCTTTTGAATTTATAAACTAGATTATAGTTAGCTATGACTTGATCTAGACTATCACAATTTAGTCTTCTGTCTAGACCTAATATCTTCCATCAGGAGTACTGGACAGCAATAAACAAATAACTGTTGCTGCTTCATTCATAACCACCACTGATGGTATAATCTGAGTTTTAACAAAAATAATCAATTAAGTTCCACAAGTTTGCAAAAAGCCAATGTTAATATATTAGTTCTGGAATACCATAATTCAAAAATATCATGCACCTTTAGAGAACACATGTAATCTCTTTCCTTTGGATCTAGAGAAAGCTAATTTTTATATTTATTTTTCTTAAAATACACTGTTTGTTCCTCCATAAATTACAGCTTTTGATTCTTACATTTTTCTCTGCACGTTGAACTTTGTTATATCAAAATGATGGGAACAGCGAGTACAAAGCACCAGCAAACATCAACAATGAGGTAGTTATTGGCAGACAGTGTTTTGACATGTAAATAATTATAAGAGTCTATCTTTCCCTCAGTCTGTAGTTGCAGGGTAGAGTGGAGGACAGGTGCATATTTCAAGCTCCGTTAAGCACTAAAGTTTTAAAGTGTCTCTCTGGACATGGATTTGAATTGATGGTTGAGGTATCATCAGTTACTTAGAAACCTTAAAAAAATCTTTAAACAACACAGCCAACATCCTACAAACATTCTCCCTTATACTTTTTTTCTATCAGCAGTTAACAAAAAGAGTTGCTTCTAACTAAATGGCAGTGCAGGGGGGGAGAAATGAATAGATGCAGCAATGACCTGAATTATTGGATAAACAGAAAGCTTGCAGGAAGAAAGTGAATAGCAGCAAAATTGAGATAAAGGACCAAGAGATACACTGTTGGTAAAGGAAATAATTACCAAACCACAAGCAGTCTTTGTTTTGTATGAAGTCATCTGTACTTCTAAAACTGGGTCAGCAAGAGGACTTCTTTCATTAAAATAACCTAATTTGGCCAAATGATATTGGATCCTTTTAGCTTGGACTTGCCCAATTTTTACAGAGAATTGAGGAATAGCTTAAAGCACAATTTTAGTAAAGAGTCTTCCTGGACCAATGTGGTTTTTGTACATTGGTCTTGAAATCTAGGGCATGAGCTTGCTCATGGACTACTCTAGGAAAAAAAAATTATGCCAATACAGAATTTTCATCCTGAATTACTCCAGCAGATTCCACATCATCAGATGAGCAAATTTTTCATGTAAAGAAACTCTTGGAATAATCCATAACATCATGAAGAAGGTAAAAGATCCCAGCATGTTCAACAGAGGAATACGTATAATACTTCACTTTTTGCTCAAGAAACTTAGTAACCTCAGATCAACAAACAAGCAACAATTTACCAGAGATGAAATCTTAACAGTGTTTCTCCAGTACTACTTGATACTACTCCTCAGCTTCCTGTCCATCATAGTAACATAGAAACCACCTATTTTACAGTTATTACTAGTGCAGTATATGTGTGTAAGGACCAATTATTAAGGGAGCATACACAAGTATGCTGGTATAAATACTCATACTGATCTGTTTTCAGGCCACAGTGTGCACTGGCTCATGCTCTCACCCAAGAACTGCAGGCATTGTTTCACATGTTCTTGGAAAAATGCGTGAGAAGAGTCTACTATGAATTATCTTTTCTATTACCCACTCAAGCTAAGTGCTAAGGCAAAGGCAACTTTCAGCTCCAGTAGTCTCCCTGAAACAACTGAGAGCTAAGCTGCACAGCAGCTTTGCTGATTCAAGACAATGAGGCCTTGGGCAGACGATGAATATCCTTCATTTCTTCATTCACCAACTGAAGGGTTTTGCCCCTACTGGCAGAAATGCTGAAGTGCTAGCGCTCTATTTTTATTTTTTTTTTTTTTTTAGGCCATATAAACAAAACACATCTGGTCCAGTTTGAAATAAGAAAAACTACAAAATCATCATAGGCAGACTGCATGAATAACAAACTCTACAGATAAACACGGAAGAACATTTTCCAGCCACCATGGTTATTTGGGTCTCAAACAGCTACTGAGACTAAACCTGAGGGCTGTTGCTTGTATTCTCTTGTCCGCCCAAAATACGGTCTAGCTTTTCTGGGAAATGCTTCATCTCTACTATCCTCAGAAACAGCAGGGATAATTATGTCAGGCCTCCAAATATTCACCGTGGTTCAGGAAGGCAGTCTTCTACAGAAACAGAGAGTAAATTAAGTGTCTGCTTGAATTTAAACCTGAAGCCCAAATATATTAGTTGTTCTGTGGTTTTCAGATCAGAACTCTAAATCTTGCTCTATTTTGAATGCCACTAGAGCACATGATTGAATTCCACCCATGAAAAATTGGGACAAAACAGAGTCATCCATGAATTAGAGCTTGTCCTCAGACCAGCCCATGGCCAAGGTATAAGACTTAAGGGAAGATACTTTTATTTGGAAATCAAAGACTTAAATCTGGATGAACAGTTTGAAGATTTGAGTCTTGTGGTTGAGAAATGAGATAGGTACAAACAGAACCTATGAAGATATACAAAATAATAATTAAAAAAAATACAAATTAAAAAGTACTATTTACCACAACTTATAATACAAAAACAAATGGAAAAACAGTGATGTTAATTAAAAAAAAAATTGAACAGAGGGAAAATATTTCTACATGGCACATAATTAACTAGTGGTAATTTTCCTGAAGTTATCAAGACCAAGAAATTAGCAAGATTTCAAAAGTATTTAGACATTTATATGCAAAATGAAAACATACACAGCTACCTTAGATAAGATGAAAAAACCAACACATGACATATAAACCTTGATGCTTCAGTGAATAATTCAACTTCTTGCTGGTGGGCATTAGAAAAGTCCTTCTCAACTGTCAGACTGCTCCAGAACTACCATTACTGCACCATAACCACCTATTATGGCACTCTCTCCACTTAGCCTTGAAGGTACTGGTGCTGAGCACTCAGTCAGAATGTCAGAACAGACAGGTTTGCTTTGGCCATTTCTACATTTAAAGTCATTAAAAAAAAAAAAAAGAAGTATTTTATACAATTCAATAAGTGTGGTGATAGTGAGCTCACAGAATTTGAACAGTAGAATGGGGCCAGGAGTTGGATTTGATGACCCTTATAGATCCCTTCCAGCTCAGTAGATTCTGTGATTCTGTGATGTCTTTTCAATACCTGCAGGTATAGAGACTCAACTACTTCTCTTAGCAGCCTGTTCCAAAGCTTGACAATCCCTGCAGTGAAGGAATTTTTCCTAATATCTGGTCTAAACCTCCCCTGGTGCGACTTGAATCTATTTCCTCTTGTCCTATCACATGAAAGTCTCCTTTCAAGTAGTTGTTGAGAATGATGAAGTGTCTCCTGAGCCACCCTTTCTCCAGGCTAAACAACCCCAGCTCAACCACTCCTCATAAGCCTTGGGATTTGGCTCCTTCACCAGCTTCATTGCTCATTTAACTTGATGAAGATTAATCAGATCTAAAACAGTCACAGTGAGAACTTCTGGACACTCATAGAGCTTCACAAGAACTAATATACCTATTGGGCTAACTTAAGACTTGAGAAACATGTTTTCTGACTTACATGACTAGCTCCCAATTATTTTCAGATATAAATGAAATGATATATAGCTATCAATAACAGGGTAGGGATTGCACTGCTAGAGGTCATGACAGACCCCAAGTGAAAGGAAGCCAATCTTTGTCTGTTACCTTTACAGAAAAGCCAATGTTTAAATGTAACTGAATTTGAATGCTGATATAAACACTGATGATATCCACTTGGATCCTGTCTGAACACGTGTATTTATATTTTCACCATATGCCAAAGACATCTAATTTGAAGGAGGAGAGAAAAAAATAGCTGTTTATTTCTTTTATAACAATCTGGCACGCATACAAAATTTGAAATGCTTTATTTTTATAGATCGTCTTGTAAATTAATGTAAATAATTTAACATGCAGATTATTCACTCTGCTGAAAATGACTGGCATTTTTCAAAAGTATAAAGGGAACTCTTTGACTAAGGATATCAGCAAATGATACAAAGGCAAAAAAGACTTGGCAACTCCCTGTAAAGTATTTCAGACTCCACAGATAGTTTCACATTAGTAATTGTACAGTATGTCAGAGGTTGACACACAATGTGCAGCACATATTTTGAAGATCTGCTGTTTGCACTTTAAACAAATAAGATTATTTTTTTTATGAACCTAAGTGATTGAATGGGTAGATGACCATATTGCCTGGATTTCCCCTGCACTTCGCTCAAACCATCATACCATCAGGCATCAGAGCATGGTTTTTCCCCCTGTAGAAAGTTACCAATATAAGTACAAGGGAACCATCTTCACTGACTGCTCAAAGTCATCCCTAGAGACTGCTCTTACTAAATAAGTCTGTGGATGTCAAGGGTTTTAAAGTCCAAATTATGCACTTGTTTTACTTCTACCTTAATTAAAGAATCTAATACTTCTTGCATTCTCCTTTATTTCACACATAATGTACTTCAAATTTTCAAATGAAACCCAAAAATCTCAATTATTTCCCACTAGATGAACAGCTGATCACGCAAAAATGATTTTTCTGTTTGGTCAGATGTGGACAACCACACGACTTTCAGTAACATGCTAGGGATTCATCTATATTTAACTGCGAGCATAAAAGACAATTCTCTATATCAGCAGTTAGGAGATTCCATTAACCTCAGACTGTAAAATATACATAACATATACAGGTACAGTATACAGTCAGATGGGCTACACTGATTAGCTGCTGTAGCAGATGTCTTTTATTTCTCTGAAATAACATAGCTGCTGTTATAGTTAAAATTCATCATTAAAATGTAGGAAAGGTCTCAGAAATCTTATCTACCAACAACTACAGTCCAAACAGCCTGGGATGCTACATTTATAATTGATGACAATACTAATTACGGACATACAGGGACACATACTATCTTCATGTCCCTTTGAGGTGTTAAGTGTGAATATATGGCCACAAGTACTTGTATGAGTATATCTTTAACATATTCTTTTTAATGCAGAAAACATAAAATTCTCATTAGCGGTAATTGAAGTTAGAAGCAGGAATTCCAGGAAAGATGTGTTGTCTCATTAGATATTAACCAGAAATACTATAAAATATTCTGTTTATGTATTGTTAGAATTCTGGAGTCTTTTTTTTTTTTTTCCAAATTAAGACCTCTATTAATAAGTCATTTAGAGCTAAATGAAAGCTCACACAATTCTGGAAATCATGTGTGCACTAATAAGTTCCCCCAAGGATACAGCCTTTCCACTAAACTACAGAGTTATAAGAAAACAGCTCTATAGTACCTTCTTGCCTTACTGCACAGGTAATCAAACCCCACCACAGTTAATGGATCTAATAATTCTAGCTGTGTCATGCCCTCTCAAAATTCCCACCATGTTTGGGTTCATGAAATGTTGGTGGAGCTCTGCCTCATGATATGCAAGGGCCTAATTGTGTTGATATTTCTTGATTACACATGAGACCACACCATTGCCTCTCCACAAGGCAACATGGACAAGGAGGTATAGTTTATTTTAGGATTCACAGCAAAGAAATAAAAACTCTAAAATTTTCTCTCAGGCAACAATCCTTTCCAGGAGTCACCCATAAGTGGTTTACAGCTCCATCAGAAATCTGCTTCTGCTCAGAGATCAATCTTTCCAAGTCTCAGAAAATACGTTTCATTTACTGCATATGTCAGGATAAGATCTTCATTAGCGGATTATGCCTGTCTCCTGAAGTCAATAAAATCATTTCCAACGACTCCAAGGAAATAAGCTTATGCTCATTCCAAGCATATTTATAAATTTCAGTCCTCAAAATACTCCAAATATAAAAAATAAGAAGAGGAAGGAGAACCCAAACAGATTTGACCATTTATAGTAAGATTCACAACAGGCTTCTTTAACTCTTCTGCTTTAGTAATATTTGTCTGATGCTCACAATTAAGAAAGAAGATCCTTCTAGCTTCCACTCCCAACTAAAAGATGCCACATGGTCATTTGTTTAAAAAAAGACAAACAGAACTTCCTTCTTAAATTGATATTTATTGAAAATTGGTTGTTTAGCAGAAAATAAAGTTGCAAAGGGTGCTTCAGTAATTGGTTTCCCAGAGTCAATCTACACAAGGATACAAAGTGAGTTCAAAGTAAACAAAGGAATAACTAAGAGTTAAGGCAAAGCACTTGTATCAATTCTCATTGAGGGCTAAAAGTATGGTCCTTTTCATGCAGTAATTGTTGTTTCAGATAACAAATACCTTGTACAAATTTCAAAGAAACTTTCTTCTGAAGGATGGAAAACATTCTAAAGAAAACAAGATAACTTGCAGAGTCTCTTAATGAAAGTAATGGTCACTTGCTAAATTTTGCTGCAAAGAACTTAAAAAAACCCCAAACCACCAAGCATTCTAGGAAGCAGTATCCTTATTGTCATTTCATTGCTTGGTTGGTCAAAACTGACAGAGAAATTTATCATTGTCACTTCATCCCTTAGGGTTAAGCCTTTCCAAAATGCTGCCAGACTGAAAAGGACACTGTACCCACACTTCTTGTTCCATTAACTCACCAGTAATTCAGTAAAACTGGACAGGTTCTTTCCAAAATTGCAACTCTATACCACAGCATTACACCAAGTGTTTTGAAAATGTGACAGAATTATGGATCTATACAAACATTAAGTTCTAACAGTAAAATGCTGAAGGAAATTATATAAAAAGCAACTATATTTATGTGTATAGTAGAAAAAACAATCAACCAATAAAACAAAAAAACAAAACCACAAAAGTCCAGAACAGACACATATATACACACAAAAGAATAATGGATTCTGGGAGCTTACTGCTCTTCACAGCAACAATAAATCTCTCACTAGACCTGACAGGAAATTTTGGTACTTAGATTTTATTGCAACTGAACAGTCTTGCTGCATTTAACAACAGGTTATGCATTTTTTGGACACAACTGTCACATCTCCGGTAGCAGCTCAGTTGAACCCCAGAGTACCTATTGATTTAGCAGTGCTTCTACACTGACTAGCAATACTTCTACACTCTTTCAGCCTCTCATGACTTCAGTTTACACGGTAGGTTTATAGGGCCTACAGTAGCCAACTCTGAACAGCAAATCCTTGGAGGATCAGTATGTTCTGCAACAGAAGGATTGAATGCTATGTCTTGGCTCCCTTCGCAAAGATGGCTATTGTGTTTATTTCGACATGTTTTCATACAGAAGATCAACAGCTCTCATACACTGCCACCAAGTTATCAAACAGAGGGTGGAGTTATGTGCCTTTCTAGTTTCCTCTACAATGCTATGAAAAAGAGGATAGTGTACTTTCCGTCTCAAAGGCAACAATAGTTCATATCAGATGCAACAAAATGAAGTAGAGCTGGTCAGCACTTACAGTGTACTTGCTTTGTCTACCATACAAGGGACTTCCCCCTGTCCAGAACTGACTATCAGCTTCTTTACACAAAGCAGCCCAACTTTTCTTGTCTCTTCCGTCCTACTTTTGAAATAGCATCTCCTCACATGGTCCACAGAGTGCTTAGGACTATATCTAATTTTTCCATGCAGGAAGAAAAGGAAAATGACACATGACACCTTTTATCCACCATACAAAAGACAAATACAGAATGGTCTCTCCTACACATCTCCATCACAGTTTTAACACAAACAGCTTCTCATCCACATAAGCACTATAGTGATAACTCTTTTGTAATCTGTGCTATAGTTTTATAACTGCCTACACTTGCATGAAGGCAAGGAGGTCCTAATATTTATTCCCCACTCAAATTGGTAGTTCTCTATTCTAATATTAAAGTTATATGGTGTCTTTTGAAAGAACATTTACATTGTCATCAATAATGTTTATAGATATAGGGGTAGAAACAGAATATACTGGAAACAAATGTAGCATGCATATATTGTAATGTTGCATCCCTAGTATCTCCCACAGACAACTGACCTTAGTTTATGAGTGAACTCTTTATAACACTTCATAATCCAAGAATCTTAATAATGTTTTTTCCATTTACGTGAGCAAATTATATTCATGAACAGAAGCAAACCTGCATACCTATAAATAAATTAATTACATAACTTGAAATTGCAGAAAATTATGTAAAAGATTGTCATTAATCCCTATTATTTACATACTGAAAGTCCAAAGTACATTCTTGTACTCAAATTTGCACTCTTTATAACAGTATTGTGTTTTTTGCTACAGTATGATGCATGAGATAAAATAAATTTTACAATGATACACTGAGAGTCTCTGAGAACAATGATCAACTTTGTATTTCTTCTTGCATAAAATAGGCACAATAAAAATGTGCAGTAATGCATACATACAGTGTCACTGATATTCTGAGCACCACTAAGTAGTCAACAAACAGAAGTAGTGTAATGCTGAATCTCAAATTATGCTAGAAAAGTCATATTCTTTTTGTTTTAGATATATAATTCCTTTGCTTTGTAAGACTAAGACTTTTTTGAAAAAGCAGTGCCTTATGACTCTGCTCTGTACACAGCACCTAATGCAACAGACCAAGAATTTGCTTGTAGATTCTAGAAAACAACCCAGTCATGGCAGCTCTCTGGTGCCAACCTCCTTACTGAAACTTAGACACACACACAAGTAGAAAATTTGTATTTTACTCTTCGTTATCTACAATAACAGTAGCTTAACCAAAGCTGTCTTACTCTGTGCTATCAGCCTCAGGAAACAGAGAAAAACATCACATACTCATTATTTTGTATAAATAAGCGATAATATTCACCTTTTTACCACCTCAAACACTCATTTCTATTTATTCACATTTACCACAACTATTTCTAAATTCTCCTACATCTCTAATGCAGTTATTATCATAATAATTCTCAGGAGCTAGTCCTAAGTATTCTCTCTATGAAGTAACATCAGATATTTATTAGTTTTTCAGGTCTGTGTATTTTGGTCTCCTGAGGAGATTTTGCAGTTCGTTGTCTGTAGTTCTTAATAACATCCATTTACTGGTTGACATTTCTGTGTGTTTCTGATCAAAAGCACAGATTTCCACCCCATGACTACATAGAGGTTGTTTTGCACTCACTTTAGTGATTTAATCCTCAGAAGCACAATCTCAATTTTACCGACAATACTTGAAGAGCAGCATATTCCAGATCTGAACTAAGTTTTAGCATTCCTGCCTCAGTGGCACTAGAAAGCCATAGTATTCCAAGCTGCAACTGAGGTTAAGAAGTGGATGTGGGGGGCTAGTGGGACAGGGGACACAACAACACGACACAAAAAAAATCTGGACTCAACAAACAATAAAGTGTGACGTTCTTGTTTAGCCCTGATTATTTTTCCCCATAGCAGCAAATACTTACCCATTAGCAAGACTAACTCCAACAGTAGTCAGATGGGTTTGCTTTCTCCACCCCTCGCTCCCCAAAAAGGGGCTTGTTCTGATTCAAAGCAAACAGGTTTAAAGTTATTTTTTCTTTAAAATGTTTTGGGGGTTTTTTGCAATTTTAGAAATGTGTTAGTACTTTGAAACCTGTTTCAATGTTCCCTATTAAAAGTTACTGAAAATCCTAGTTCTGCGTACTTAGTTCCAAAAGGAGAAAACACACCAAAAAGTAATAAAAACAGATAAGGGGAACATTTAAAAATTATAAAACTGAATTGCCATTTCCTAAAGGCAATTTTTGAGTTTTGGAATTGTGAAATTTTAATCCCAGCTCCTAAAAAGAAAATTTTATGAACCTTACCTTTTTTCCCAGAAGGAAACACTTGCCCTCAGGTACCCTGATCTGCTCTTTGGGCAGAGTGGGAAAAACTAGGCTTTTCAGAATGCCTGCTCTTGGTCATCTTTAAAGCATGTATCAACAAGTCATCTTAAACCCATCTCATTGTATGACTGTTCATCTCAGTTTCAGCTAAGATTACACGTCAGCTCCTGTTAGCCAGTCTGTTCTTCCATCCTAATCAATATGTGGAAATACCAGAATCTTAGAAGAAATCTTTTGGTTTCAACACCATACTTGCACTTAAGAGGAGTTAATTATTTTACAATGTCATGCAAAGGCACATAGCCCTTAGATTTATGTATATCTAGAAAACTATATTGAATGTTTGTACAGTGCTGTGAAAATCTGCTTCCTTGTGAACTGTCCTTAGTCAGATGGTAGGATGTATCAAAAATTTTGTTGTTACCATAGATTTCCTGCAGAGTCTAAGCCTTTTATTCCCCAAAGACATGACAAGTGTTTGAGTATTTTCCTGAGGGCCAGGCAATGTCAGGAAGACAGAGCCTGGAGCAGCATGTTTCTGCACTGGAGCATTCCACAGGAATGACTGCAAATTAGACAGAGGCTATTCCATCCCGCTTCCCTATTGTTGGAGACAGAAAGTAATTAGCTGCTGGCCTAAACCAGCAGCAAATCATTAACCCCTCCTGCCCCTAAACATTAGCTCAGCTGTGCTGGCCATGGAATTGCAAAGGATGGAAATACATCTCTGTCCATCTTCTGCTTCATGTGCTCCAGAGAATCCACATACACGCGCTGTCCTTGGCTCCTAGATATTCAGCCTGGGAAATCTTGAGAGGACTGGGCAGCATTTGGATTTGCTCAGGCCTGATACCCAAACCACAATACAGCATTCAGTGATTGTAAAAGCTTCCTGGAGCTAAAGAAAGGGAAAAGCTGCCTGCACACACGCTGCCATTCTGGGACAAGTCATAGGATACAAAGAAGGGTACAAAGACAGAACAGAATCTGGAGCTGGGATTTATCACCATTTTGGGTTATCTTCATGGAGTATCATTTAGCTAGATCAGGCTTTGTTAAATACTGTTTTGGATTTGATCTGATAAAGGTAATGCTTACCACTTAACCTAGACTACAAGAATCCATTCCTAAAGCCTAACTTTTAGTATTTCATCAAAGTATTTCTTTCAATGTTCATGTTACATTTACTTGAAACATACCTTGTAGGAGCAATTTTTCCTTCACAGATACCAGCCTAGCAGCAAAGTAGGCCAAACACATCCATCTAACTCAGTGGGCCAGACATAAAAATGTAGGCCTTTTACAAATGCTTGTAAGAAATTATGTCTTATCCCTTGAAAGATGGAGTCATTGCTTTGGCATTACACAGCCTGTGCATTAGATCAGACAGCAAATGAGATATTGATAGAACTATTTTGAGCAGTCAATAAGCTTTCTAATGATTGATAGCTTTGAGCTAACTCTGGTAATATCAATGTCTGCACTTGGAAAATAGAGATGGAAACTGTAATGCAATATTCTCTTTGTGGAACTCATAAGCATAAGTCAAATGTGGGCAGTGGTTCCAGTTGAGGGATTTGCATGGGGCTCCTTCTTCATAGCAGAAGGAAAGAATGACAGCAAATTTTACTTGTCTTAATCTTTCCACCTAAATCCAACCAAAGCAGTATCTCAGAAAATAAGAACAGGGAGGAGAAAGCCAAATTAAATCACAGAGCAAAAAAATAAAATAAGGAAACAACTGCTCCATGAACATTCTGCTTAAAACCCTCTGCAGGTTAGTTGCACAAATGTCACTGAAAGTCCAAACAATGTTACTGAACATTCCAAATAACCAAAATTTTCCCTTAGAATGTTTTATGTAGTATATTCAAAGAGAAAAAGTAGCCTCTGAGGGAAAAAAAGGAGGAGAAAACATACAGCCAAGAATTTTAAAAGTTATATAAAAAAAATTATTAATACAGACCTAAAGTAGCTACATTTTCAAGGATCATATGCTTTGTGCTCTCACAGCATAAGCTTCTTTCATCTCACAGAGAATCCAATAAAGCACCACTATTAAAAATATTCCTTGTAAAAAAAATTCTTTTTACAAAACAATGTAGAAGGAATTTTAATTCCTGAACCTCCACCTATTAATGATTGAAATTAATGACAGCATATTTATCTTAATTTAAATTTCCAAGCTCTCAAGCTGATGGTAATGTTCTGAGAAGGCTATAAATCCTGTTTGCATTACAGATATTCATGTACAGTACTTTCCACTTGGTTATCATCCAAGTTTCCCTTTCGCTTCATCTGAAATTGGAGAGGGAAAAAGGTGAAAGAAGTAGACTGGTAGTCTTTCCTCATTATTTATAAACAATTACTTTCCCTTGACGCTGCTATTCATGGGATATTGGCTCACACTTGCAAGAGGTTTGCAATCCAGCTATTAGATAAGTAAAATACAAAAGGTATTAAGATTCTCTACAGGAGAGAGAAGGTCCTCAAGGATGACTTGATCAAATTAACTGTTTGCAGTTTAAAACCTGAGCAGTATCAGACTAAAAGTACCAACATTACTCCAATTGCCCCTAAGAGCAGTGATGACTCAGTACTCTTCAGTACCTTCTGCCCTTTCTGCACCTGACATGGGTGCCTCCTTGCTCCCTCCTATACAACATAGAGCATAAAGCACAGTGCCTGGATAGTTAGGGATTCTTTCTGGAAAACTGACTGTCAGCAGAGGTAGCTCTTCTTTCACTTACTTGGTGTTATGCCAGTGTGAGTCTACAGTCATCCATAATGCTGCTCTTGGTTTATGCTGATGTGCAAGACCAGGATCCATACCTAAAACAAATACAATTCAGCACCTGTGGATTTACTGTCATTATGTACTTAACTAATGCAAAATACTTCTTTCACCACTAGTGTTCTGCCCCAAGGAGGCAGTATCCTTCTTCTCTACTGCAGCACTTACATCAGGTTTTTACATCCCTCTCACTGCTACCTGTGTCTCTCCTCTCTTTGCGTTTTTATAAACACTGCACCCGAACTATGGTTTTTGAATAGTCACCTCAACTGCAAACTTCAGGATATACATTAAAAAAGTGCTCATTTTTAATTTATACTTTTTACACACTTGCAGAAAGCTGTTTGATAATTTAGTTCACTAAAACAGTACAGTTGCAAGGTGTTCCCAGTGCAGAGAGGTGAAGGTCAAAGTATATATATCAGTGGAATTACAGGTAGGTAAGGCAATTTAAAAGAAACAGCAAGGACAACAAAGGTTTTGAAAAATAATATACTCTGTGTTCTTTGTTTATTTTTATTATACTGACTCCTTCATTTAACACAAACATAATAAATAAGCAGGCACTGTGGTTTATTAAGGAATCACATCCTAGGTGAGGAGATAAAAATAACATACATTCTTGGAACTTTCTTTTAACATGTGAATACCACAACAGAAACAGTTAGGGACAGTTAGGGATGGATTCTGTGACTCAAGAACAAGACTGGCACAGTGGCAGACAGACAGAAACCTATCCAAATGTGCATATATCGTTTTTTGGATTGAGAGTTGGAAACTATTTTGGCTAAATCTTTGGTTGCTACAAATAATTTCAGGTGTTGATACCCTATGAATTGTGCTGACTAATAGTATAAAAGCCTGGGTTTTTGCATCCATTGACAAGCAGTCAGTCCTTCTGTAGCTAGTACTAGTCTTAATCTTTAACTAAAAGAGATAGTATGGAAATGAGTGATTAGGAAAGTGCAGGAAAAAGATGATACAATTTAGGATCCCTTAGGCTTATAATGACTTGTTCTCCCCTAAAGGACACCGGTGTGCATTTAGAGTGTATGCCACTTAGTGGGAGCAAAAATTTGATCAAAATGTTAAAAAAATAAAAAATGTTAAAAATTTAGCCTGGCATACTGCAAACTGGGGGGAAAATAGAACTTGCATTCAGTATTGAAGCACAGTGTACACATACAAAGACCTTCAAAGAGAGGAGTTTCTGATTGTCTATTATCTCCTCCTTTTGCAAAACATGAGTAAAAGTTAGTTAAGACCTATGTATGCAGAGTTCCTGTTTGAAATTGCTGCATCTGCACCGGAAACAGAAATATGAAAGTTTTGCTTAGTAGGGTTTAAAGGCACTTTTTTCTTCTAAAACCAAAAATGGAGTAAACTACTGGGATATATGTAAAAAAAATAATGATACAAGGCAATGCACTGTAATCTAATTACCTGAATTTCAAAAAAACAATTCTGGAAATGGAGGAAGTGCCACTCACCTTAGCCTCAAATGTAATCACTTTGTATCATTAGCACGGGCATGGTAAGTAGCACTACGTATGAGGGTGAGCAAGAGCCTGGAGATCTCAGCCCTTAAAGCTTCACAGCAAGGCCACAATGCCTGCCCTCGGCTCTCCCTATGTAAGGTCTCCGACCACGACCCTCTGTGATGGAGCACGGTGAGCTATATTCAGGCTGAGACTGTTCAGCTCACACACAGCTACAGGCAGCAGAACAAGCTCGTGGAGAACTTCCCTAAAGGTCTGTCTGTGCCTTTTCAGCGAGAGGAGTCATAACCCGATCTGGCACCGTGGCAGGGTCTCTGTAAAAGAGAAAGGGGCGAACGGCCCCGGCACAGCTCCCACGTGGGAGCGGAGAGAGGCCGTCCCCTCACACCGCTCCCTGCCGCGCACTGAGGGGGCAAAGCGCCGGCACATCCCCAGCCTCAGCTGATGTCACTCCCATACCTGCCCCACCCCTCTGCCTCTTGCCCTGCTCAATTCCAAAGGTTGGGTTTTGCTGGGAAACAGTTAATCGAATACAGGGGAAGGTCCTCAAACACTTGAGCACAGTCAGCAATGAGACAAGTGAAAATTTTGTTTCTCGCGTCTCCTGCCCCTCCCCGCACGCAGGGCGCTTGGCCAGCTCGCTCTCCGTCGGGCAACCACAAATCCCCTTCCCGCGGCCGTCCCGGGGCAAGCCGGTGGCCCTGGCCGAGGGCTCGAAGCCCCCCGGGAGGGACCCTCGCCCTGGGAATGCCGGGCCCGGCACCGCATCCCCGGCCGGCAGAGCGCCTTGTCCTCCCCTCTCGAGCCTGCGGGGGCGGTGGCAAACACCGGCCTCACCGCCCAGAGGATTCAGAGGTTCATCAGGCGCTTGGGAGCAGGTATTGCTGGTTTGTTCCCTCTTGTGCTCTCGTCAGCATTGAACGCTTTATTTTTCACAGTTCCTTGGAAGTGTTGCAAGCCCCACCGTGTTACTCTGCTTTCTGTCTCTTCTGTTCCTCAAGTAGAGGGGTGCTTTAGAAGAATCTCTGTCTCCTCTAATTAAATCAAGGCTATTGGTGCTGTGGTTTGTCTCAATCTTATCTAAGAGAAAACTTAAAAATTACTTCTACCTGTGCTTGGAGTGCTGGAGAGGATGCCAAAGAGGAGGGAGAAGGCCTTACACTACTTGAGAATAACTCTACTTTCAAAAAACCCTCTTCATACAATCATATCAGAGATATCTTTGTAGCTGACATCACACATTTCCCTTACGTATATTGTTTGAGTTTTCTCCTTGTGCAGCTTGAGATATTCTTCATATAAGATTTGAAAGGTTGGAGAGAGTAGTTGAGTTTTTCTATTCGTTCAGATGAGGTTTTCTTACATGAAGTGTCACAGAAATATGAAGAGTTCACAGTGCATTTCAGTGCCCTCAATTCATTACGCTCTCCATGGTTTGGTCAGTTTTTTGTTCATTTCTATTCTTCTGTGTGAGGGATGAGAGTCAGTAAACCAAAGTAAGACACTGATTTCATTGTTTTGGGGCAACTAAAGAAAAGTAAGGGGACACGTTTATTCAGGATCTGTGCAGGTAGTAGACAACATTCTCACCTCTTGCCAGCTCCTTATAGGAAGAAAAGAGACTTTCATGAGCAAAACTCAAACGTAGATAATAACTCTCTGTGTTTAGGAGGTGTCATTTTCACTGGCACTGAATATTTTTCAGATTATATGTTGATAATTAAACTGCTGATCCAAGCAATAAAATATGAATATACCACATTTTAGGCACTCACATTCTAAAATATGATGTGTAGAGCTGGAGAAAAAAGGGGCAGGGGAAATAAGAAAAACACTCATAACAGTAGAAGGAAGAACCAAGGCTGTTTGTATTAATGTTTTGAGTTTACCAGAGTGTTTTAGAGGAGGCATTGACATTTTCTGCCAGTACTGTTAAGAGAACCCACTTCGAAATCCTTATATATTTTACAATGGAACATTTGTGAAAAGAAATAGGCTTTGTGAGATTGTGCCCAGCTAGTAAGCCAGTCTAATGAGAAATGGGGACCAAACATGCTTCTTTCATACATGTGGTCCCATCTCATTCTCTGGACTTGCTCTAGGGTTTGTCTGACCCCACAATGAGCTGGTTTTTTGGAACTCATCTTGTGTGAGTTTTTATTGTGATTCCCTGAACTGGTTACTGATCAGACAAGTGCTGAAAGAAAGGAGGATGGAGGGGTGCAGAACTAGCCATTTGTACAAGAGGTTGTTTAGTTGGCATTTTAAAAAATGCAACCTTCATAAAACAGTAGAAATCATTGTTCCAAAAAGCCAGGGACTTATCTGATACAAATTGGTAAAAAGCCATGGAAACAATTTTTTTTTCCATCTGTGATTTTGATCCACATGGTTTGAAACCTACTGTATTTCAATTCTAGCTGATCTATTTTCAAGGCAGTACATGAAAAAGAAAACAGGGAAAGCATCACTAAAAATAGTGTTCTGAAGAATGTAAGTCAGTTTAGGTCAGCATATCTATGCATATAAAATGAGTTATGGGTGTTCATGATCTCCCTGTGGGCTGGAAACTAACCAAAAATTAGGCTGTTTTGCATTTTTGCTAAGCTAGCCTATAAAACAGAATTAAATTTTGGAAGTAAACCCCTACTACTGTTTGGTAGCTCCTCCCATTCTTTTCTAGCCTCCAAGGTAACTTTATGTAACTTCAGGCATACTAAATTTTCAGAACTTGATAATCTGCTTTCCCATATCTTCCCTTTAAGTATTTGAAGTGTATTGAAATGTTTTTGTTTTATCTAGCCTTGTATGACCTGTTGTCCATTCATCTCCTTTTGCTCAACATTATTTTCTGACGAAAAGTAATACTAGGATACCTAGTCACAGTATACTATCAAGAACAAATTTCTCCACAGTGGCTATTTTGGATCTCTGGTGTTTTATGGCAAGAAATAAAAAAGTGTATGAGGGAAGTTTGATCTGAGTCCACTTAAATTGTAAGAAAAATAATGGCCCATAAAGTGTGGAGAAATGAGCAACAAATCTGCTTTCAGTCCTTCTGATGTCTTAACATTATTTTTTTCTTTTCACAGGTATGTTGTTTTCAGAGTTAGAGATAAACTGATGTAAAATTGATACAAAATGTGTGTCTGTATTAAATTCTCAAAATGCTATTTCAGACACTTAAAGCATTACTGAATACTACAGTAGTGTCACAAAGAGGGTAACGGGGCCAAGATGAAATTTAAGAGCAGAAAAGCAAGTGGGTTTAAAGTAGATGAAGCATTAGAGGTTTGGGAGTGATCTACTTCTGTGATATTAAACAGAACAAAGTATTTTGTAATTGCCAATTTTCTCTCACTTTATTAGCTTCATCCTTAAGAAAAGGACTGATGATCCTCTTACTCTCCGGTCGCTACAAAAAAAATAAAAAAATAGGTATGTTACCTATTTAATGCTATTAATGATATTTCACAAGTAAACTTCATCTCTACTGTACTGTGCCGCATATTTCAAAAGCTTCATAGAGGGAAATTTGCATCAATGATGCCAAGAAGACACTAAATATCCTTAGCTCCCCATAAATTCAATAACTTAAAGGCTTGAGGCCCAGGCACTGCTGTGACTTACACCTGGAGAAAAATGCAGACACAAACATGCAAAATTGAAGGTCCTTCATATATTTTGTTTTAAAGCATGCTCTGCTTCAAATATGCAGTTCTTCTCTCATGCTGTGCCTTTACCAATAATGGTGAGCGTATAATGATGCCATTCATACAGGCTCACTAACAGCTAAATCAATGATACTTGTCACATGAATGGTTTCCTGGGCTCCTTCTTAGAGTTCATTTTGATGGTGTTACTTGAAAAAACACATTTAGCTTTTGGGTTCCTTGTATTGATTTTTGTTTTTCTAAATGTAATGCTTGTTTCACCCTAATATGTGTTTCTTTAAAGTGGATCTATAATGAGGTAGTTTGGTCTGTGTGTCTTACCTCTCTCTGCACACTATTAGTATTGGACTCCCAAGGGCAGTTTGTGCAGTGAACTGTGATAATGAGGTTGATGGTTCATAAAAGGGCTGATATGACAAATTACTGACCTGTTTTGGAGATTAAGTAATCGTACCTTTGCCAAGGTCTGCATATCAGCTTTTTATTCAGCATAATTCTTGCAGTACTAAGTATAGTGGTTGCCTTGTTGTCTGTTCCATGTACCAATCTGATTTAGAAAACATTTGCAAAATATAACTACTGATGTGATTAGTTGTGCTCCTCCAAAGACAAAACACATTCTGTCATTCAGAATGTGCAGCAGGTTAAATTTTATGCAGCTTGTTGCATGGTCTTTAGTTCTTCCAGTACCCTACATCTGCTGCTTTAGTTGCAAGAGTATTGGACGGTGTACATTATAAAATTCATTTTCCCATACTACAGATGTCACCCTTTAGCACTCTTAAAATATCTGTGATATTTGGTTAAAATGTAGTATCACTTGGTTCTCTACGTATAATGAGGTCTTCTCAGAAACAGTCTCTGTCATGAGACACCATAACTTGTCTCAGTAAGTAGGACATATATTCTTTTCTCTTATCTTGCTTTTGGGAGTAATAGAATATCTCTTGATTCTATTTAATAGCTCAAGCATTACAGATCACTAGAAAAAATTGTCATCTGTAGGACATCTGTAGAGATGGTTTTTAATATTGTTCATCAACTTGTTTGTGAAGGTAGCCAATAGAAACAATATCCACTGTGTATTTTATTTTATTGCTATTTCTGCTGGTAATTTTTAAACCTTCTCCTTTATGCCTGCCAGACTTTGGATGGATGCATATTTATGGGGGAAGAATGGCTCTGGGATTTACAGTGTGTATTTGCATGTGTTTCACAATAATATATGGTTCTCGGCAGGAAACACAAAAGCTGTTGTCATACTCTTAGAAGTGTTAGATGATGCTTAATTTGTCATTTTATTTTTGGAACATTCAGCAGATTGAGCATCATTGTCTTACTCGTGTGGCCAAGAGAGAGTTTGCATTGATACTCTTTCCTTATTAACACTGACACTGTTGGTTGTGTTTGCTTTCATCTCTCCCCATAGCTGTTGCTTTGGGGTTTTTGCTGCAAGGACTCTCAAGCATTGAAATAAGCACAACTTGCTGTTGTCCTCTCGCTGCAGTGGGATTGTCATTTCTGTCCCTCATGCTGTCTCACAAGCATACATTTCCTGAGGAAAAAATGAATTCTGTGAAGTATCTTGCATAATTGTCTGTTCCTCTGTGATGTGTATAATAATGTGTAACATTATTTTGGAAAGGCTAAAGTTATGATCAAAAGTTGAACCCTTGCTGCATGCCTGCTTCATGTTTTATCACCACAGTTGGCAGGTGATGGTCACACTCCCTTCTGCAATGATATACTTCACTCTCTAAACAAGAGGACAACTCTTGCAGAGCTTATCTCTGGCCAAGTGTCACAAGATAATAGAAGCTTTCTGCACACAGAACAGTGCTGTGTAGTACAAGAACATCAGCATCACTGAGAAGGTATGACTGCAAAGTGCTTGTCAGATGTTGTGGCAATGATAGAACTTGTACTGAAAATGTCTTATACAAAGAAGCGCTTTAATTTCATCAGTACCTTTCACCTTCTCTGCATGTTTTAAACTGCATTTAGTACTCAGGAGGTCTTTGTGATGAGAGTAGCCTTACTTAAAATGGAAGTCAAGGTATGTTTCCAAAAGGTGAGCTTCAGCATTTCCTGCATTTTATATATGAGTGAATGGTTTTGTGTGTGCCCAGAAAAAAGAAGTCTTATGCTATGAAGAATAATTCTTGAATGCCAATATTGCAAAGCCAGCTGTTGGCTTACCAGTCACTTGCAACTTTGACAGCCATCCTCAAAGTTTCAATGCCATTCTTCCTTTTATTTATATCAGCTCACAATTCATGCTCAGAATAACAAAACTTTTCAAAGCACATGTTGCCTCCAGATGAATATGGTCTGCTTGTGAGAAAAGTTTATAAACATAAATACCTGTTTATTATTATTTTTTTAATAGCCAAGAAATCAATCTTGATTTTCTAGGTATGAAATTATATTTAAAATCTCCTTTTACCAAAATGAGTATTTTGGTTTTCTGCTTCTCTTTCAAGAGCTGAAAGCAGCTGATATCACTGTTTCCAACAGCCCAGGTCTTCAGAACATTTTATATTCTGCTTATAAGTACATCCAGACAAACCCATCTCTGTCAATAGCTCCACTTGGAGAAGAATCTTCTTATTCCAAAATATGCATTAATGAGTGTTGCGATATCTGCTGAAGAGATGCAGAGGTCATCCTTTCTTTGCAGGGAGGGTCCACATGGCTGGGACACAGCAGCATGATCTGTTATGCAGGGGTTTAATGGACCTGCATTGCAAACAATATTTTTACCCTTTTATGTGGATAAATCATGGTTAGAACAACCCTGAAATATGCTGATATGTTGATTAGAAGTGTGTGTGCTAATAATGTCATAGCTGAGTTAAGGAAGCAGCAAAAAGAGCTTGTCAATCAAAAATCCAAAAATAGTATTATTTTGATTAAACCTTATATGCCATGTACGTGTTGTATTAACATGCGTGGCTTCTATTTCAATAGGAATAATTATGCCAAGACTGATGAATGACATTTTGTGAAAATCTGTCAACACCAGAAATATTGGGTATCTGTCATTCAGTGACTCTGCTAGTGCCACTTAAATGTTTGAACAGGTATGATATAAGTAATTATTTTAATGACATAAATTTTTTTCTTACGATACAAGTTCTAGTAAGTGAGGGCACTCTTGAATGGCTTAGACTTCCACTGACATGTCTGACCTGTAGAGTTGTAATCAGATTTCTCCCTTTATTCTTCAGAGTTTGTTTTTAAGACACTAGAGATTACTCAGAAACATTACTAAGAGCAGTGCCCTGTTTTGACTCCCTATCCAGATTATTATGGCAAACTTCGAACACAGTTTTTCACAGAGTTGTAGAATCATAGAATAGTTTGGGTTGGAAGGGACCTTCAAAAGTCATCTAGTCCACCTCTCTTGCAATAAGCAGGGATATCTTCAACTAGATCAAGTTGCTCCAATCTGACCTTGTGTGTTCCCAGGGATCCTACTGGGTATGCCATTGATGGAAATTGGTCTGGTCCCAATGAAAACTGAGGGACACCACTTACTTCATGTGATTTCATTTCTGTGTATATACCAGCTTTACATAATTCTATCAGATTCTTCCCCAATAAATTCCTTTACCTAGTCAAATTGATAAAGAGCTGCAGCTATTAGTAACATTATCATCTGATTATCTTTATCATATTCATTATGATCAAGAGTTCAATAGAACATATTATTGCTGTTGCCATGGTAAGAGAATGGGATGCCTTTCTAATCCTTGAAATTCCTTAATTGTTTCAAGTTGTATGGTTTTATTTGTGTAGCATGTTTTTCCATAACACTTGCCAACATAACTCTCTCAAAGGAAAAATTGAAGAGGGCTCAGGATAGTGCATGTAGATACATTTGTCTTCTTAAAGGATTCAAAAATTCCCCAGCAAACTACCAAATTCTTGGGCTCATATTCTACTTATTACTTGCAAAGATATATAAAGGATAAATTAGAAATCATACTAATTGAACTAGTTCAGGAAAATATTTTTAATTTAGATGAATGAAAAAGGCTCTAGTATGTGCAGCCTGGTCCTTGATTGTCCTGGTTTCAGATGGGAGAGAGTTAATTTTCTTCGTAGTTGCTGGTACAGTGCTGGGTTTTGGATTCAGTATGAATATAATGGTGATAACACTGATGTTTTAGTTGTTGCCCAGTAGTGCTTACCCTAAATCAGTAACTTTTTAGTGTTCCATGTTCTGGCTGTGAGCAGGTGCACAAGAAGCTTTGAGGAAGCGTGGCCAGGACAGAATCACACAGAGAATCCCATAGAATTAATTAGGTAGACCTCTGATATCATTGAGTCCAACCTATGACTGATCACTACCTTGTCAACTAGACCACAGCACTAAGTCCCATGTCCAGTCTTTTCTTGAACACCTCCAGAGATGGTGACTGCACCACCACCCTGAGCAATCTGTCCCAAAGTCTAACAACCCTTCCCATGAAGAAATTCATCGTGATGTCTAACCTGAGCCTCCCCTGGTGCAGCTGGAGGCTATTTCCTCTTGTCCTGTCACTAGTTGCCTGGGAGAAAAGGCTGACCTTCACCTTGCTACAGTCTCCTTTCAGGTAGTTGCAGAGACTGAAGAGGTCACTCCTGAGCATCCTTTTCTCCAGGCTAAACAACCCCAACTCCCTCAGCCACGCCTCATAGCACTTGCCCTCCAGACTCTTCATCAGCTTTGTTGCCCTTCTCTGGACATGCTCCATCACCTTAATGTCTTTCTTGAAGTGAGGCAACTACCTGGATAAATGAGAGGTCAGCAGTGGATACTGTCTATCTGGACTTCTGCAAGGCTTTCAACACTGGCTCTCACAACACCTTGCACAAACTCAGGAAGTATGGACTGGATGAGGAGATGTTGTGGTGGTTTGAGGACTGGCTGAATGGCATATCCCTGAGGGTCGTAATGTGTGGCACAGGGTCTGGTTTGGAGGCCTGTCACTGGTGATGTCCCCCAAGGCTCAATATTGGGCCAGTATGGTTTAGCTTAATCATCAGTGACTTGGATAAAAGGTCAGGTGCCCCTGCAGCAAGTTCACTGCCAACACAAAGCGGGGAGGAGTGGCCCTACCTCAGGGGACTGTGCAGCCTTTCAGAAGGGCCTCAGCAGACTGGGAAGATGGGCAGAAACAAACTGTCTGATGTTCAACTAAGGCAATTGCAGAGGCCTGACAAGGGGAAGAATAACCCCCTGTACCAGCATAGGCTGGGGGCCAACATTGTGCAAAGTAGCTCTGTGGAGAAGGATCTGAGGGTCCTGGGAGTCCTCATCAGTTATCTCTTCTCCAGGCTTAAAAAGCCCAGTTCCTTCATCTCTCTCCTTTTCCTGGCAATTATAACTAGTAGAATTAGTATCCTATTTTATTTTGTTTTCATTATTAAACTATTCTTATCTCAACCCACAAAGTTTACCATTTCTTTCCAGTTCTCTGCCCCACAGAGTGGGAATAGGGGAATGTATGAGTGGCTGCATGGTGCTTAGTTGGCAGCTGGCGTTAAACCATGAAAGTGCTGAAACCTCTGTGAAAACACCTCTGATTCATATGCTTTTAAGCCTCAGTCCTGTGCTGTGCAGTAACAAAATTATCCAGAATTACATAGGAAACATTTATTTATAACTATAACATTGCAGGCAAATTATTGTGAAGGTGGAAAAATAATTGCCTGTGGATATTAAATATGTATCTATAAGTTCATAATGGACTCTTCATCTTACTGCCTGAAAACCAAGTCCTAACTTGGCAAGGATATTATAAGAAGATTTTATGAATGAAAATAATAAATAAACCCCAGTTCAAATAGGAATTTTATCAAACCCATATCTTTAAAAATTACATTATTTGTATTGCCTTTTCACATTAAGTACCAGCTAGGAGGTCATTATTATACAAGATAGGGAAAAAAATAGTGAGTTTACTCCAGTAAAAAGTTGGAAAAAGTGTTGACCTTCATGAGGATTTTGGTGAGATTTCTGACCGTAATAACAGAGAAAGACAGATGTTTATGTGTAGTTGTTTCAATTCTCTGCAACTCTTCATAGGGCTTGTGCCTTCTAAATGAGACTCAAGTAGTTTTTGGATCTTAGCAGAGCAGACTGAATGCCTTAAGTAAGGCTCCTGCCTACTTTGTTCTCTCTTCACCATTACCCTTTCCAAGAAAAAAGTACCGTGCAATATTAATTTGAGAGTTCTAGAGCTAAACTGATGTTTATGATATGTGGAGACCACATCATCCTGCAGATACCTTTTCACTGTAATATTTCAGGTACTAACCCTAATTACTTTAAATACAGAAAATTAAGAGCAGTACTTTACATTCACAGATAATACTCAGAAACGGTGTTAAGGTTGACACGATAATGGTACTCCTGGACTTGATGCAGCTCAGCCAAAGTGGGCGTCAGAGCAGTTGAAGGCCAACTGATGCCTGCTGCACCAAGGTACGGGAGGGCTTGTACGTGCTGGCAGCACAGAACCTTTTGTGTTTATCTCCTTCAGAAAATAGGCCCTTGTGTTCCTTTGATTTTCAAACCAGCCTGCTCCATCTGGCACAGTCTGTGCTTCCAAATAAGGTTCAGGTCTCTGTTGCCTGCCTGAGGAAGAGAGGAAGAAGGGCTCTTAGAAGAAACGTGAAATTGAGGTTCCTGTACAAGTGACTAATTTCTCTGTCATAATTTTGCCTTAAATATGGTGCCTGCTCCTAGAGGAAGATAGAAATCCTGTCATCTAACTATATCTAACCATTATTGGTTTTGCAGATTAGTGCAAATACTTGTCAGGGAATACACACTTCAGGTTGTACTAGGAAAAGGGTAATGGTGACATGGAGATCAAAAAAAACCCACACACACAAAAAAAGGATTTTCTTTAAGCTAATAACTTAGGTGATTTTTATCATTGTGAAAGTACCATAACAGATCTAGATAAATTTGCAAATTAAACATAGCAATGGGAGACACTGAGAATAACCAGCATGCAGCAGAAGATCATATCTTCTAAAAACAAATTTGGATTTGTATTATACCAAAACCCAAACAATTATGCTCTTTGTTTTCCCAGTGTAAACTCTTCACATTGTCCCCAGGGTCTGAACACTTTTGTTAGTCTTGAAGATCATCATATTCATATGAGGCTGTACAATCTTGCTACCTAACTTTTTTAAATCTATGTGGTGCTTAAGAGAGTTTTGTAATTGCAGAATGATCCCAGATAAGTAGGTGTATCAAGGTTCTTACTAGTCATAATATTCATTCTTTGTATATTTCTGTCATGTTGCTTCTTCTTAGGCTGTTCCTCAGATGGATTAGCTCTGTTCTGAACATTTATTTTCTCTTTAAAGTTGTCCATTCCCCTACAGACTTCTTTTTACTGTGTTTGGATTTCTTATATGCCTGCTTTTCCCTCTCAAAAGGGACAGGGAGGGAAAATATTGTTATTGAAAGCCTATAATTGTTTTAATGATGTATTTTCAATTAGTTTTCATCCTAGTCTTTCTGTTTACCTTGTACTAGTTACTGATGGAAATGGAGTAGGTATTTTTAGTGATGTCTCAAATTAATTCAAAATCGTTCTTTCCTCACATACAGGAGATTTACAGTCTCAAATTATCTATTCAGTATACACAATGCCTTTGTCATAGAATGACAGCAGTCACTGTGTTTTATTTCTCCTTTTGACATTCTCTTGGTCTTTTTTTAGGTTTAAGGAACCTAAATATTCTGCTGTCTGCAAATGTTCCCACTTGCATTCCATTATTAAATAGCAAATGTACAGATTCTACTATGTGACATCTTCAATTGAGGCATCTAGTGTTCAAACCAGAAATAAACACCTTTTTTTCCAGATTATTATGCTACTATACTTCTTTACATGGACTAGGAGTGCCCCCAACAAATTGCAAATGGTGTAATAGTAAGCATATGTTTTCAGTGCTTGAAAAGAGTACATGAATTTTGACAATCAGAGGGCAAATGGATATTCTTGGAGGTACTAATTATGTAGCAGTTCTCAGGGGGAAAAAAAGGTGGGTCAGGGGAGGGAATATGGTCAGTCTTTGACAGTGAAATAATGTGCCAGAAATCTTAACAAGAACCTATTTAGTGACCTCCTGAAACAAGGCACTGTAGGTTGAATAAATTATTTAATAAATGGAAAAAAACCCTGTGAAACTTCCTTTCAGAAAATGTACAGACTTTATCATACAGCTGATAGCCTTCCTAGTGCACTCCACATTCTGTGCTGGCCTTAAGAGAATGTAAGGATCTGGCCTAGTGCCTCTGTATCATAGCTCATGGGGGCAGCCTGGAGAGGGTCCAGAGAAGGGTCACAAAGTTGATCAAAGCACTGTGGAGCCTGTTGTAAGAGGAAAGGTGAGGGGGTAGCATTTCTGCATCATTGAGAAAAGAAGACTCAGAAGAGAATGTTCTAGCATTCCTTCAGGGGTGGCTACAGACGGAGACTGCCTTTTTACAAGGAGCCACATGGAAAAGAGGAAGGGTAATGGGCAAAAGTTACTTCTGGGGAGACCCTGATTGAACACAGGAGAAAGTTTCTCACAGTGAGATCAGCCATTGGAACAATCTCCGCAGGGAAGCAGGAGATTCTCCAACACTGGACACTTCTAAGATTCAGCTGAACAGGGTGCTGGCCCATCTCGTCTGGGCTGTGCTTTTGCCAAGGTCCTTTCAACTTGGTATTCTGGTCTAGTCTAGACTGATCTGCTCTTGTCCTCGTTAAACCTTACAGGTTAAGTGTCATGATTGGATTTTATCTTCCAGATTGGTATTCCTATTTGAAAAGCAGAAGCTGTATATCCTGGGGAACTTGCCCTGAAAAGTGAGAGTCTAGGATAATGCAGGAGGCATTTAGCAAATTTAACATACCTGTTTCTTGATGGTTTTGGATCATGACTTTTGGTGACACTTTTATATGTGATGCACACTGATTTTGTATCCACAGTCAGCTCTACATGGAATGTCATGTCCAGGATACATCAGATCCCTTATATACATGCTCTGCAGAATTTTCCTGTTCCATGTTCCTGGTTTTGGCTGAGGTAGAGTTAATTTTCTTCACAGTGGTTGGTATGGGGCTGTGTTTTTTATTCTCTCCTTGGTCCCAGTGGTGGGGGAGTGACCAAGCGGCTGTGTGTGGCTTGGATGATGGCTGGGGTTAAACCATGACAGTGTGCCAGGCTGCCAAATTACCATGATCTGTTAGATAAGAGAAAAAAGCCCCTCAGATACCAAATATGAGAATTGGAATGACTATGCCCAGCCTCAGATACTGCATGAAATTGTTTTGGATTGAAATCTAAATTTAATATGAAATCTTGCTTATAACTTTAGCTAATGTAAAATCTTTAACAAACACATGATAAACTCAATCAGTTAGCCCAGTTATACCTCTATCAATTTTTTTTAAGATTGCTTTTTGAAAAACATATGTCAAGCAGTTACAGTGATTTGATAAGTATTTCAGCTACAATTACCCTAGCCAGTAGGAAACAACCTCTTTCTTACCCCAGTATATTTTCAAAGCAAAGTCATCAACAAGGTGCTAATAAACCTCTGATTTAGTCATGCAGCTTGCAGTGAAAGCCTCAAGCTGAAGGCTGTATGTATATATAATATCCTACCTGCTTCTCTGAGCTATGAGCTCTCTCTATCAAGGTAAAATGCATTAAACTAGCACATAATTCTCCTGTCTGCTTTGTGTTGCTTGAGAGGCTTTAAAGAGCTATAATCAATTTGCCAAATGAATAAAGAACAGCCATGACCCTGCATCATGCACAAAGAATTCACTAGTGAAAATACTGTGCATATATGTAACTCCTCACCTGTTACACAGCTGCAAAACCATCGGAGGCCTTGAGATGATATTGTAGGTTGAATAAGGAGAAAGGCATAATATAATAATCAATATTGTACTTTTCTGAAGTGAAATCACGTATCTAATCTTGAATTGGGTATAATAGCAAATGAAGCTTGCTGGAAGAATCCGTTCTGATTCACAGATGCTGTGTCTTTCTGCCTGTTCCTAATTTAAGTTTAAAATTGCAAGGTCATGTACTGTGGGATTATTTCACATTAAAAAAAATGCTTTATACAGACTGTTTGCAACTGGAGATTAAGGTTGTAGGTGTATTTGGGTAAGAAGAAGAGAAAAATACCAGTATGTGTGTTTGGCCCAAATTTCTAAAAATGCATATGTTGGAAAGTTATTGTTGATAAAAACAGCTTAAGGAAATTAGGTCTTGTTTGGGTTGATTTATTTATGAAATTGTGATCAGCCTACCAAAAGTGCTGGCAGAGTGAGTAACTCTGAGTCTATGGCTTCCTCCACATGACACATAAAAGGAAAGCTCAAACCAGGTACACAAAAACTGTAGCTCTTCAAGAGAAGGGCTATCCTATCTGTGTACACTTTTATCCCATCTCAGTTACCACCCTTTGTAATGGCCATTGAAGATTGATTCTGCAGCCAGAAGAAGCTCTATCTCTACACTTACATCATCTAATACACCATGACATAATGACCAGGAATTAGGTGGCAAAACCGTCTCTGTGTCACAATGAAATTCTCCTGTTTTAGGGAAACACTACTGTATTGTGCTGCCAGAGAAATAGCTGATAGAGAGACCTAGAATTTAATAGATTATTAATCACTTTTTCTGAGAGTTCCAAGTGTAGTAAACCTTTTTTATTTGTTGTTATTCTCCCTCTCTTTGGTCTGTCATATAAAACTGATAAAATGCAGGGCGTTTTGTCTCAAAGTGAAACTAACTAGACACATATAATCACAATATAACCCAAACAGGCCTGAATTTTTGCATGGATATAGACCTCTGAGAAATATCAGTGCCATAAAGAAGGAAAAAAAGAAAAGAAGTTAAATGATTGAGATGCCTGCTGCTCTGAGGCTGATCTCAGAGGTTCAGTATCACCCCTTCCTTGCATTTTTTTTCACATTTCTGACTGCTTATAAACCAATGACCTGTAAACCTCTCTAGCAAATCTCTTTCCTATTTCCTTTCAGATATGCTAGTTTTTAAAAACTCTTATTTAAGACCATGACTAATTAGTGATCAGGTTCATTGGTGGCTGTGCACCCAGGAAGACGCACATTTCCATATTAATGAGTAGCCAGCATTGGCTTTCTGATGTCATAAATCAAAACTATTTAAGCTGGGCTATTGATTAAGTGAAGTATTTTGTTTGTAAAGCTCCATGGTATACCTATTAGCTTACAATGTTGTTTTCTCCAGCTGGATACCTACCTGTAAAGCAGTCAGTTCAACTTCATGCATTTACCTTGTAACTAGCATAGCTGTGTTTGAGAGTTTAAGAAAAATGCTGAGGGAAACAGCAATTTTGTGACCTTGCCTTTTAGTGGTCAATAAAGTTTTAAAACTATAAGCCTAGGACCTACTGGAGTTCTTCCTTGTTTTATTCTTTCTAGGCAATTACTTCGGTGCATAGTGGACTCTAGTACCTTCTCTCACTAACAGCATAATGGCAAGTCAGGGTGTTAACCTTGAGACCCAGCAAATTTTCAGATCATTACCTGTTCAGAATTTTATCAGTATTTTTGGAAAGCTAGTCCTGATAATGGAGATATTTGGGGGAGGTATTGTGAAGAGATAAATGATGGCCTTTTTGTGACCACTTGTAGTCCTTAAATGAACTCTTTTTAATGACTGGTATGATTTGGTCCCAATCTTGAAAACCAGTTAACCCCTGCAGCCCCTTCAGTTTGTGAGTTTATTTCTCCTGTAAAACCACAAGACCTGTGTGACTTATCCTTTGCATGCTGCTTGTACCACACAGGCTCATAAATATGGCTCAAAACAATAAAAAACTAGCCTGTTTTTCAGAGTTCAAGATGAAAACAATGTAATCCTTTGAAGGTGGAATCAATTGACAAACTGGGAGCCAGCTCTGTGAACTGGAGTACATGAGAACAGTGCCACCCATTTAAAAAGGAGCAACACTAGATCCTGAGTAAGCAGCAAAGCAAGCTTGCTCAGTTTTCAGCAAGGAGCACGGTTCAGGTCATGAGAGTGTGCTTTGGAGTTACAAGTTTTCTTCTGACGCTGAACAAGATGTTTTTCTGTTTTATGGCAGGCCTCTTACCTCATAAGTTCCTCTATAGTCCTAATGGAAGGCTGAGGAAAATACACAATATTCTCACTTTCACAGTCTGTTGAAAGTCTGGCCAGACACTGGTGCTACATGACTGCCACATATTGTGGTACTTCTATCACCCCAAAGACAGGATTACAATATGTAACATTTTATAAAACTTTCAAGCACTATTGCATTTTTTTATCTGAGAACAGCATTATCTCTGGAACAAGGACATTGCTTCAGCTCTCAGGCCATAAAAATCAGAGCTTAGAGTAATGAGAAGTGTGTTCATTGTGATCTACATATTAAAGGGTATACTTGAAATTTTTAAAAAACAATTCATAAATAACTGTCATAGGAAGTTTCTCACTGGTGATCAATTAGGTAGGATATTTCTCTTTTTTTTTTTTTTGTTGCGTTTGTTTGGGTTTTTTCCTGCCATGTATTTCTCTCTGAACTTTATTTGGATCTGCTTTCACATTTCTGGTGTTCTCTTCTTAAATAAGCATGATAAAATCCTGTGAAACAGCCTACAGCTGTGTTTCAATACTTATATAAACTGCAGTAATTCTCAAAGACAGTGGCCCATCTTGTTTGGGTACTGTCAAACCATGACTCTTAGTTGTTGCAAGATACTGCTATTCCTATCTCATCACCACCCCTGTGCAGACACACGTATGTGTCTTTTCTCCATGTCAGTTGGCAAGCCAAGCACTGCAAATAGTTGACTTAGGGAAGAAACTGGCAAGAAACCATGTTTAGGGCTACAGGAGCCATGGGGAGAATAGCTGTGACCTGGCTGTAGCAGCTGAGATCAGGATTACAGTCAAGTTATGGGAGGAAGAAGAGATGGGAGGGACATGGTGCCAGTACAGCAGGTGAGTTCCATTGATCCTGACTGTCAGCTTCTCTCTGGGGGAGATTAGATGGGAGAAAGGATGTTCGCAGGAGGAGTTTTCATGGTGTGAGAAACTGGTTTTGGTAAAGTATGCTCTGCCGAGGAATACGGAGCTTGGTCTTGGTCGATAACTGCCTGATGGTGTGGGGCTCAGGACTAGTCACTTCCCTATTCCTCACAAATGTGATTTTTTAACTTGGATCTTGTACTTACACACATATGTGCATGCATACGTGTCTATCTACGTGTGTGTGTACATATACTGCAACAACTCTTCTCTATTGGTAATATAGAACAGTGCACTGAAAAGTCCTAACCCTATTCTTTCAAAGGACTGCGTAAGAGCAGCATATTATACTTACTGTTCATCTTTTTAACTCTCTTGTTTTGAATCCCTCCCCTTCTGACAATCCTTTGCTGGCTGAGTAATTGAGTGACTACCTGGGTGAACTTCCAAGGCATGAGCAGAGTACCTTTAGTGCCATGGCTTCATGACTCTGCAGTGAACTCTGCTCATGATCTCCGTACTTCAGAAGTGTTTTGTGATACAATAGTGGTGACTGCAGGATATTCAACACACACAGTCCCTGACCTCAAGACTGCAAAAATAAGTAAGATGCCAGATGAGTTTAGATGTAAAGGTGCTATAATTTTTGGGTACACTCAAAGAGTGGTGGTGTGAGTTTGCTGATGTTTTATACTAGGATCTCAACCATCAAACTCTTTTCCTTGTGATTTATTTTGATAAGATGATGTTAATGTTCCCTCTGTATTTGCAGCTAGTGAATGTCATCACCTGGAGAGAGTCCTGATTATCTTTTTTTTCACTAGTACACTCAGTACTTCCCATAGACAGAAGCAAAATTGCTTCTGGAGGAGCCTGGTTGATGAGAGTGAATTGTTGCTCTTGTGGCAGATGGAATTGCCGAGAGCCTTTTGAGGAGAACAGTCTGATTGCTTGTGAAATTAAAACTTGCCTAACTTTGAAAGGCTGAGAAGTATAATGGGGATGGTAAAGATTTAAACATTAACATTTGAGAAGAGTGAGAAAGAACCCCCAGGAGGATCAGATGGCTCGTATCTGCAGCAAGCTCTCCTCAATTAATGCCAGTCCAGCAGGGGCGACCCTCAGCCTGTAAACTTCCTAGAGAAAATTATGGGAGAAGAAATTTTCAGAAAGGATCTGAGTGGCAACTCCTTATTTAAGACATCCCTCTCTTCCTATGTGGGAGATAAATGTCCCTAATTTGTAAAGATAATGATGGGGGGATAGGAGATGGGCTGGGAAGGGAGTGTATTTTAACAATTTCACAGGGAAAGTTTCAGAATTTTCAACTGCTCAGCTGCAAAACAAAAATGGTCTTTTCTTTGCTTTCTTTCTCTCTTCCTCTGGCACTGTATCTTTTTTTTTCCTTAAGAGTTCATTTACCTATTTACTTAATGCTTTCTCTTCTACCTTGGGTTTGATAACCTTGTCCAACCTTTTAACCATATTTTCTACCCTAAACTGCTACTCTCCTTGTTTGGTAAGGCCTCACTGCACATCTAATAAGCTCTTCCTGCACTTACTGTTCAGTGTCTGTTTCCATGACCTGGATTATATGCACATTTTTCATAAACAGGAAAAGTTTTGCACAGTAACAAGTTTTTCCTATTGACCAGACTTTTCATTCAAAATGTAAAGAAAGTATCCTCAGAAAAGCTTCAGAGTTCTAAATCTCAGGTTTACCCTGTTGACAGGTACCCACAAAATTAACACTCTTTGATCAAATACCTGTATTCAGACTGTGTGGAAGAACAAGACCATTAAAAGCTGTGTTTATTTGCCATGCACTGTTCACTGGTATTTCATTAATACAATTTTAAGCAATAGAACTTTTACCTGTGGTTGTCTAGGCAGCATGAGTAATCAGTAGTGTGTTTTCAGAATCAGTTGCTCCCAAATAAAGAATAAATTCTTATGGAAAAATCAGGCTTAGGTCAGTTTTCAACTGACCTGTTAGTCAGTGACACAGTAATAGCAGATTGTGCATTTATTCTGAAGGGGTTATTTGTAATCAATATTGTACAAACTTTATTCCTTGCAGATTGTCTATCAATTCCAATATTATGTCTATTTAACCATGCTTCATTTTACATGTTTGAATTTAACTATGATACATCTTGAATTGATCAGTATTTCCTACAGAGAATTAGTTTTCATATACCCTATTTTAGCATCTAATCATTTAAGATGAGGCTGTAGTCCAGGTGGAAGAACATCCTCAGCGACCAACATGTGCAAGAAATTTCAGTGCCAAATTGAATTGACATTCACCCCAGATGCTTAATAGAAGTATCCAGCAGAGTTCTTGTCACATATTTACTAAAAAAGAGCACGTTAATCTCCTCTTTTAGGATTTGTTTGCAGCATGTGTTACCAATGAATATCAGTTTCTGTAGAAGAGATTAACTATCTCTGCTGGATTATCTAGCATTGCACGAACCATGTTTCTTTCAGGGGAGCCAGTTTGTTGCAGTTAAGCTTCTTTAATGAAACATTCATTAATGCTGGGGTTCTACAGTATCCAATTTTGGAACTCTTACTGTTTTGTCATTATATATTTTCCTTAGGCAGTATGGGATTGGTCTTATTGTTTCCAGTATCTCATGCAGATGATCTCCAGATTTGCCATTTTCTATTCCATCCTAAACTGAATGCTAATGAGCCAGAGTAGTTACTAATTGGTCCATCTCTAGGACTTTGCACTTGTCACTCCTTGGTTCTATAAATAGATGTTCCGTTTTCCCTGTTGCCAAGGCTTGTAGCCTTGGTGATAGAAGAAGAAAGAGGGAAAAATTGGGTCCCTGAAAAACAGTAAAGAACTCCTTCTCCTAGGTGAGGGCAAACAGTTCTAAAGGACCTGAGCTTCTGTTTCACTGCAGTACCTACCAGGGAACACATGGTAATAATATTATTACAAAGAGTAGATAGCAATGACTAAAGAGAGTCAAAAGTGCTGCAAAAAGATGGGCTAAAACTGCAGATAATACATACCATCCTGAAAACAATTGTGGCAACAGGATATTTTTGCAGATAGACAGAAGATACCAGTTTAAAGAAGCATTGCTTAGTCCATCATGGCAAATATATTACCTTAAAGAGCTCTAAGCAACAAGTGGAAATACAGATCTGACAGAGGAGGTGGCAGGGCAGGCCTACATAGTGCAAGGTGATAGCAGCTTGAATGTGACATGGAGATTTTGACAGTGTAAGCTTAGAGAGTTTGATAGTCACGCTTCAGGAGAGATGCAGACCCACTGGAGAGAGGCCAGTGCAGAGCAACAAGACTGTAGGAGCAAAAAGATAGTTATAATGCATCACTCAGTCGGTCTAGTTCACTATCTTCTCCCTGACACTAACAAGCAGGAGTGTTTAGGGAAAGAGTGCAAAAACTAGACATAAAGGAAAATGCTTCTTGACATATTTTGCAGAATTAATAAGTGGAAATCTAGGGAATTCCTGCATTCAAAGATGCATCAGAATCACAATTTTTAGCTGCCATTTTGGTTCAAATGTTGAATGTAGCCTAATTATTTTTTAAGCTATTGCTAATATTTTTGTCTACAACATCTTTCAATCAAGAGTCCCACCAAAAAGCTTTCTGCCAGAAAGAAGGCAATGAAGCACTGTAGTAGACTGGAGATAATGCTGATCTGTGAGTGTATGTCTTTAAGAACAGGTTAGACAAAACCTGTCTGGCAAAATACAGTTATAATGTGACTTGGGCACATGGGTGGACTGTTTTATCTTTTCCTGTTGTTTTTTTCAACACTTTTGTACAACTCTGTGATATCACCTCAGGAAAAAAATCCCTGTTCCCTAAATCCTCTTTCACATAACAGCCTTTTGAAGTCAATTTATTTGCTGTCTCTTTCCCCTGCTGTATCTTGCACTGATGCCACAGCAGATTGGACAACAAGGCACATCCCAAACCTTGTCTTCTAGACATAATTCTAAACAGGTACAAGTCTCAAAGAGAACTTCTTCACTTCATCAGACACCACCAGAATTGTATAATTTTGACATTTTGTTCACTGTCAGTTAACTGAGGTTGTGAAGCAGAGAACAACAGGCTTGCAGATTTAACTGCTGTTTTGGGAAAGACTTCTAGAATTATTCATAAAGGATGAACTTGTTAGCGTGTTAGATAAAAGTCTCTTAAGCAGTAGCCAAGAGCCATGGGTTTAGAGAAGTAGATCTTGTCAGAAGCATGTGATAGAATTAATCAAGGAGCAAGTGGGACAAAGAAATTAGAGACTAGGGAAGTTATCGATCTGATTCCCTTATATCTGAGTAAGGCTTTGATAAAATTTCACAGGAGGAGTTGATATGCAAATTCACAGATCTTAGAGTCAATGAGAGGATGATGAAATGGATGAAAAACTGTCTGAAGAGAAGAATGCTGAATAAATGGGCACAAACTGACTTAGAGAACAGAAACCATTAAAGACTCCTGGATTCATTAATTTGTTACTTTAAAAGTTTTCCATACTTTATTCAGATGCTTAGTTGCAATTAGAATATGATCACTGTTGCAGAAAAGTAGCCGGGGAGGTGCAATAATGGAATATACTTCTACATCTGAGGAAATTTGCTACTTCCCCCTAAGGGAGTTAGAGAAAAGGAACTTACAGAACGCAATTCCTTTCATTCTAAATATTAAACAGACAAATTCCTTTTTATATGTGGGAGTTTTTTTCTCTATGAGGAATTATGGGTGTCTGGTTCATAGACACAAATGCTGTGGGCATCTAAAGTGCAAGCAAGATGAAATTACTCTGATGCTTCCTTTTCCCCCCATTTATGCCCATTGTACATTAGTATAATTATGTTGACTTGCATTACTATCTTAACTCTCCCTGTTGTAGGATTTTGGCCTTCCACCACATTTAAATGCCCACTTTCTCATTCATGTCTTTAATCTTGTTTTGCATTCTTCTTCTGGTTTTTAAAGAATAAAGCATAAGGACATTATATGACCTCACAAAAGTCCATTGCTCTTCAAAGATTCTATATTTTGGGAAAAACTCCTCTCTGCCTTTATAAGAAGTAGGTCTCAGAGACAAACTATAGAAGCATCATCTGCTGCATAGAGGTGTGGGCTGGGATTCAGTCCTGGGTCAACTATAATTTGCCCTCTGTGCAATCAATTTATGTTTTGCCTCAGTGCTCCCTGCATAAAAATGAGAATGATACAAAGTTATTTTGTAGACATAATCAGGTAATGAGGCATTTAGTTTTCTGCCATGAGACAGGAATGCATGTTAATAAACAGAATCTCTATAAACTCAGGTCTTGGAAGAATCATGCAGGACACTCTTTGGTTGGTTTAGAAAAGGGGGATGTGGGGGTGTGGGGAGGGTGTGTAGGGAGGGGGATGTGTGTGTATTGATGTATATACATCCGTGCCTAAATTCTTTGTGGTTTATGTTGGTGAATGAATTTGCAATACAGCACATCCCAACAGAGCTAGTACATATAAAACTAATTCACATTCATCCATAGAAGTGGATACATGATAAAACATATTCAAAAACTTTTTATTCAGCCTTTTATTGTTCATTGGACCCCTCTGAACTGGTTCATTGAAAACTTTTGCTTATGGTGAAGCAGCATAGCTCTGCATTCTGAGAGCAACAAAACTTAATGAATGCTCTTTATCAGAACAGCATGCTAGAGAAACTGCTTGAGAAGTACCACGATTCCTAAAGACAAGGGATATAGTCTGTCCCCAGTCAGTGGCAGAGAAACCTATGTTAAGATCTGTTTGGGATACTTTTTTTGCTAAAAATCGCCATTCTTCAATATAACTGAATTGTCAACATCAACTCTACAGCACAGACAGAACATAAACAGAAGTACTTGAAAACAAGATCTTCCCTGTGGAAGTGTGGATGCCTCATTAATTCAGAATTGGAGTTAGGAATAACTCTGGAACAACAATCTGGGGAAAAAAACCCCAAGTGCAGGCAGGAAGAAAGGAAGGAAGATACTTTCACATGTTGTATTCCCTTAATTCTACACAAAAAGCCTACAGTTCCCATCCTTAAAGTACCTAAAAATACCCTGTTCCACTGCAATATGTTATTGCAATGATCTATCTCTTGGTACAGTGCCACATAGATTTTTCATTCAGCATGACTTTTTTTTTCCTTCCCCCCCACCTCCATGATCAAGAGAAACACAGGGTCTTTAAGCATCTAGGAAACTTGTAATAAGCATTCTGAATTCTGCATGGCAGCTGGGTTAACAGGAGTGTTACAAACACAGCAGCCCCATGTTGTTTATGTCCTGCTGTCTTCAATTGGATAGCAGAGTGTCTGAAAATACTCTTCTGATGCTCTGAGGGTGTCCTAACTCGCCTCAACCATGTCTTGGTCATTTCCAATTTTATTTAAATACACAGCTTGAAAAATAAAATTCACAAGAAAATACTACATCTTTATTCTTTGGATTTTTTTTTAATGCAAACTGAATTTTCTTAGTTTTCTTAACTTTTAAATGAGTTGATAATTTTGCCTTCATTAGATGGTGAATCCTTTTTTCTTTTATTCATTTTCCTGACTAATCTAACATATGGAAAACAGAACATCTAATTTATGGAAATAGTTAATGTTGCTAAAGAAATGAGAACTTCTTCTGCAAGATACTTTTACTTAGAAACCTCATTCATGCTGAGTCTGTGGTAGTCAGGTCAACAATCTGTTCCAACAATGCCTTCCAAACAATAAATTCACAGCTATTTTTCTCCTGTGGGGAAAGTGGAAAATCCTATAAAGCTTTTATTGAATTTAGGTTCCAGCTTTGGAAGCAAGTTGGTGAGACTTGAGCAGTGCATTGGCTGAATTCAGTAGCAAGGGGCTAGGGTGAGTGAAGAGTTTTGTCCTTTCTGGTAAATGCCACCACAAGTCAATAAGAGCTACCACATGGGATTTTGAGGGAAATAAAACTGATTTGACCAGTTAAAAGAGTTATTAGGCTCCTTGTCCTGTTAATAGCCTGAGTGAATCTTTGTTAAAAGTATTTCATGGTTGTAGCTCCAGCTATGTAATTCTTACTTTCTCCCAAATATGTAATCCATCAGAAATAAAAAAACCCACATTTTGATAAAATGCTGTTCGTATTTTCATTTGAAAACAGCCATGAAGCTTTTTCTCTTCTTTATTTCTGTCTTGTGGTTCAAAGGGGAAAAGTTAAGGTGTCCAGCATAGGCCAGGACGCCTTCACTAATAGAACTTTGTTCTAAGTACAGCCTTCTTTATTCACATTTGTAAAGGTCCAAAACCTCATGGTTCCTGCTTCACACTGCTTAAAATGTGTACATTCCAAGTACTAAGGAAACAATTGATGGGATAAAAATAAGTGTTTAGTACCTTTTTTCTATGTCTGTTGCTCGCTGCCATTCAAAACAATTTTGGTCTTTCACCATACCTATCAGGTCTTATGGTATTTAAAACAGCATTGTCTGTGTTTAACCCCTGGACCCTACCTCCCAAACAGGATACTGGCCTTAATTTAATAATTAAATTAAATGTGTTTATTTGCATTTCATGTTCAAGGAGCTATTTTTATTCAAACCCCTTAAAGTTACCTTGTAAATGTAACTTGCAGTTACCTTGTGATTTCTGGTGTTGGTTCTGCAACAGTCTGAAAGACTCTTCTCATCATTGCCTTTTTTTCATGATTATCTTACATTGACCTGAAGAGATATCTAAGTTTCTCATGGAAATGAATGAGGAATCTCTCATTGTTGCCAACCTGAAATAAATGAATAAAAGAAGCCATGCAAAGAAAGAGGGGAAAAATATCCAGAGAAATTTCTGTTCCTGGTATTTTGTTTCACAAAGTACTATCAGAAGCTGTGTCATAGATAGTTTCCCTTGTTTCTTAATCAATCTGTCATATCATATGAACCTTTTTATATCAAAGCTCACACATGAAAAAGAATTTCTTCAGGTAAGATTTTTAAGTGACTGTACCTTGTGACTGAAGGCCCATGGTGAATGTTTGCCTTACGAATCATTGTTATACAGTTAAATCCTAATCACCTGACTGTAGGGGAATGGGTAATCTTCCTGCCTGTTTGGGAAGACAGAGGAAGTTGCAGGAGATGGACCAGTTTTCCATACCTGAGATGTTTCCATGGGCCAGGAGGTTGTGCTGAAATCCCACAATTGAGGCAGGATCACTTGTTTGAAGGATCTGAGTCCAGTTGTTTTGAAATAACATACTGGCTTTGAAAAATACTCTACAGTTTGCTTCTATTTGCTTATCCACAAGACAGTGGTTTGAATGGAAGCCCTTTGCTCTTTTTCCTTGGGTTCCCTTGACTCATAGAGGATACTCCATTACAGTGCTCAGTTCTATGCACTCTTTCTGTGTTACACGGGTCAAAAATTATTGTCAGTGCTTTGAGGTGCTACCTGAAACATCAGCATTCCTAAGGGGTCTGTAAGGGGCGAGGGACACTAAAGAGTAGAGAATTTCTTCTGAGTAAACTCCAGAAGTGAACAGATCTGGCCACTGCTGTCTCATGCAGATATAAACCACAAGCATTGTACTTCAAGCCATAGCATTTCAGTGTATGAGGATTTACATATTACTTGGGCAAGCTTAAAGTAACTTGAAATCTGTCTAAAAAGAGCACAAAACAGATGTTATCCCACCTGTGCCACAACCCATGTTTCTGAGTAATTCGATTGGACAAGATTTAATTAATAACAATCACAGCTTGATAAAGGCAAAGATATTGAAGATCTTTAAAAGCCACTTGATCTATCCTAAGGCAGAAGTACCCTTGTAATTTAATATTAGTTATGTAGCTAATAATAATTAATAATTTCACCTTCAAAATTATGGTGTTGTTCTAACTTTGCATGTAAGGAAACAGCAGAAAAGCAGGGAAAGCTTTTCAAAGGCAGCTAACCATTTGTGTAGCTATCAAAACCACTACAAATAGAGTTTTTCTTCCCCAACCTTACCTTTTTTAATAATTCCAAACTAAGTTAGAGATATTAAAGTGTGACTCAAAAGTTGTTTATGCTTTGTCTTTCTAACAACTCAGTTCTGAAATCTCTGTTTTTAACTGAGCTAAGGAGTGTATGTTGTAGTATTATATAAGGAGATATGTTTCAAAAAATTGTTGAAAACCTATGCATAACATGGGTTTTTCTGACTTAGTTGGTGACTGTTTTATGACAGCAGCCTACATGGACTGAAGTGACAATACAGCTTCACGTTTTCTTTTCTCTCTGAATGATTTCTTGAATTAATTATCCCAGTATTTCTAATCAGAGGTGAAATGCTAATAAACAGACAAATTTTAATACAAGTCATGTTTTTGTGTTTACAAGAATTTGGAGGGAAACTGGATAACTTTAGTGAGTTGGCAGTAAATGTTCACAGCTTTAAGCTGTAGGTCCCATGTATAAAATCTAGCTCAGCTCAATAGATAATACATTATACCTGCCTGATGGCTGAGTATCATCTCATCTGATCTAAACTGGTGACCTTGGTGTACCTGATGGACAGGTGTGTACTACTGTCAGAGCAGTTTAAAAGATTTTAATAAAAAAATGATAATTTATGAGTATGGACTATGTCACCAAAATGAAAGCATGAAAAAACAGAACGCTCATATAGTATTTCGATTGATGGAGTAAAAAGAGCAACGTGGTGGCACTCATATGGCAGATGTTACAGTGTTGAATTATAAGCTTTGGTTTAAGCTGTAGACTTTAATAAGAGGTTTCACAGAAACAAAGTGTATGTTTGGCACCAGCTTGCTTATATTAACCAAAAAGTCAGGCATGAAGTGGCCCAGAGTTTAGAAATGTCTGAATGATTAGTCAGAGATGGCAGAGAAACAGTGATGAGAAAGCACATAAAAGTTACTGCTGAACAGCATGTGACAGTCACACTTTTTTCCTCTAACGGCATCAAATTTATTTTCTTTCACAATGTTAAACTTCTACAGAAAATCTGCACTTCTACAGATATTTTGCCTTAAGATCAAACTTTTGGGGGCCACCATAAATGTTACCCACTGAAAGTCATTGTGCTACATAAGTGAAACTACTCCTAATGGGTGTACTTACGGGTCTAAATAATTTTTTGCAAAATTGGAACCTTGGACAGTATTTTCTATTTAAGAGAGTTCTGTGTCGTTCTTTTCTCATTTTATGTCCACTTGGTATTACTGTCTGTAGTTTAAATGTAACATAAGCTGCATCTCAAAAAAAACCCGGAAAAAAATCTTGATTTATAATTAAATAGCAGGTTTTATTAAAAACTGCTAGGCATTTAATGGAGGCCTATGACTAAAGGCTTTTTTCATCTAATAATGTAACAGCAATTGCATATCTTGAAGTCATATTCCAACATGTCATAAAAAAAAACTTAAAAGCTGCTTTTCTGATATTTAATGTTTTTAACTACCCACATATTAAAATGGAAGAAGGGTCACAGAAAGCTATGCCAGGGGTGATTTAAGAATTTGACCTACACTGAGACATGGGGTATAGTAGTTTATTTTTGGTGTTTTTAAAAATAAAACCTTCCTCAACTTCACTTAGGGTAGTATAGGAGACTTAAGTACAGATAATGATTTATAGAATTATTCTTGGTAATTTCAAATAGAATTGTTAATCATGAGAGTGTCTCCTCTCTGTTGCATTCACTCTTTGGAAACAACTAGATCTCCTGAATAGCTTGTTCTGAGCATACTGCTCCTTAGGTTTTGGCATCCAATTACATATGGCTGTGAGTTCTCTTCTTTTGAAGCCAATACCATAATAAACACAACTGGGAAACTAGTTTATATACATGGATGTTGTCTGAGTTTGGATACTATGTAAACCACAAAAAATTGTTCAGTAGAGTTTGGTCTTTAAGATACCAAGAGGCCTCTCTGACATCTGATCCTTTTTTATAATTTTCCATAGAATGCAGCTTTGCTGTGAATTTGCTCTCTTTCTTTCTGCAAGAATTTTTAATAAAGCAGACCATGTACAGCCATCAACAGTAATTATGAAAGCAAAGATTGATCACTGCTGGTACTAATTAGTCAAGCTGATAATTAATGACTGTAGTACACCTACCATGGTTTAAAATGGCAATTATTTTACCAGAGACTAGCACCTCAGCTATGTTATCTCTCAAGTTACAACTGTGCATAATAAGAAGATGTTTGGAATAAAATAAAAAAAGTGTGGCTATGGAGTTAACTGAAACAAGCTTTCTTTATGGAGATTATGGTTTTTTCCCAGGCATAAAGTATAAATTACATCTTATTAGAAAAACAGTCCAGTGGCATTGTACAATGGGTGAAAGGCCAAATTCTGCCAGCATTTATGAACTAGTATCCTTCTTATTTCCAATTATTTATTTACTGTTGGTTTTATGTCTTTGTTGGAATTTGCAGAGTTCTGTAATGCAAATAAATCTTTTACAGACTTGCCTATTGAAAATGGTTGTATTTGAGTGCTCAGGTTTTACTGGCAAGGAGAGCCACTCTGTTTCTGAAGTGCCAAATGTCTGTACTTAAATTTACTTGGATCCAAATTGTACCTTCTGCCAATCAACATTGATATCTAAATGTCTCCAGTCCCCTTAAAATGGGAGTACAGTGTTTCCTCTCTGCCATCGTCTCTCTCCTTGAAGCTACTGGGCCAGTATTCAAGATCAGGTTCTATGTAGTCCCATCTGGTCATATAAGTAAGCCAAGCTTACTTTTTTCTTCTTAAATACCCACAACTATTCTCAAAGGCAATAGATTTGCAAATGTTTGGAAGTAGCACAGCTTGTCTCCTCCCCAGTGCCGTTTCACATTCTGGGACTAGTACTGATCAAACTATACTGTTTGCAAAAGTAAGCTCTCAATAAAGGGACTGTTATTTTAATATATATGTGCAAATTTTGAGTACTTTACTTTGAAAGTAAGCATTTGTGGTAGAGGAAATAGAAAAAAACCTTCAACTTAACCTGTTACTTTAGTCCATACAAGTTCAGTGCAAAATGGCTTGGACAAAAATTCAGGATATTCTGAGGACTGGAGCTCCCCCACTTACAAGCAAATCCTTGTAGCTGGAACTTCTAAACATGGAATTGGAGTTAAACTACAAGTTACAGGTGTTTGCTTCTAACTGGGGAATACAAGTGCTTAACACTTTTAAAATAGTGTAAAAATTTGGTGTCACCCCCCCCTACTTTAAGCCTCACATGACTTGTTTTCTCTATTTTAATGCCTGCTTCTCTTTTGGTATTTCTTTAAAAGGTTGATATGTCATAAAATAATAGAATCACAGAATGGAGTGAGTTAAAGGGACCTCAAAGCTCAGTTAATTCTACCCCCTCTGCCATGGTCAGAGACACTCTACTAGACCAGGTTGTTCAAAGTCCCATCCAGCCTGGTCTTGAGCACTTCCCCGGGGATGGGGCATCCACAGCTTCTCTGGACAAGTTCCAGTGCCTCACCATGCTCACAATAAAGAATTTCTTCATAATATTTAATCTAAACCCACACTCTTTCAGTTTAAAGCCATTCTCCCTTGTCCTGTCACTACATGTCCTAGTAAAAAGTCCCTCTCCAGCTTTCTTTCAGGCCCCCTTTATGTACTGGAAGGTGCTAAAGTCTCCCCGGAGCTTCTCTTTTCCCAGCTGAACAACCCCAGTTTTCTCAGCCTGTCTTCACAGAAGACGAGCTACAGCCCACTGAGTGTCTCTGTGAGCTCCACAGACCTTCAGAGCTGGGTGCATCTCATTAACTCTCCCAAAACTGATTCTCAAATTCTTGGGAGTTGTTTAAAATCTTGTGGTTTGATAGGACTCATTTTATCACATCCTCAGTACATGGACAGGGGTAAAAACTGTATCTGTCAGGACAGACATGAGATACAAACTGAAACTGGGGGAAAGATTTATTCAATAAGATAACAGGAATAGGAATTCCTTGAAAAATGACAACTGTGTACAGATAGAATGTTGTAAATTATTAAAGTGCACAGGGAAGTGAAGGATAATAAAAGGAGGTAAGATGAGAAAACCAGAGTATATATTTATAATCATTAAAATCCAGTAAGAATAAGCATTTTTGGAAATGTAGAAAGAAAAGGATACTATAGGATAATCAGCTGTTGTCTTAAGTGTGCAGTTGTGATATGGACTTGCAGAGCTTTTTCAAAAAATGACTGGTATTTCTGTAGTTAATAAAATTTTAGAGTTATAAATTGGGATTTTTTTAATTAAATAAACAATTTAATCCAACAACACCAATATGCTCTATATGCTTTATCAAACTCCTTGTAAGCATTCCTTTCAGAGTGACCTTTCAAGCATAAAATCTGCTTGGCCTTCTACTGAATCCTGAGGGACTGACTGGAGAGAAGGGGACATCAGGACACTGCTTCAGTTCAGTTCCACTGAAAAGCAGATCCTTAGAGACTATTGGAACTGAAATAAATTTTAACAGCATTTGAGGACTGGGCCCACATTGCTTCCAGTACAAAATGTTTTAAAGCTGCCGTTTCCTCCCACTCTCCAATTCCTGTGACAAGTACAGCTCTGCTGAACAAAAGAACTCACTCAGTGGGCTGGCCAGAAGGAAGGAAAATAAGAGAAAGTGTAAATTTGTTTTTGGATCCTAAGGTGGTCTCATCAAGCTGGACTTGATGATGTCCTTTAAGAATCAAACAAATAGTTGCATAGTGTATTAATAAAAATAATAGCAGTTGGATTATATTTAGATAGTAAAATTTGAGTACTACATAACAATTTTTTCAAAAAAAAAAGCCCTACAAGTTTTATTGCAGAAATTAAGTAAAAAATACTTTACTTAGATTATATTCTCATAAAGGAAAGGAGAGTAAACAGAAAACTGTTAACCCAGATAATTAATCCTTAAGGGGCCTTAAAACTACTACTGGATATTTTAGAAGTAGAGAGAGCTTAACCCAAACATAAATTGCCTAAAGTAGAACATCAGTGAAGCTTAGATGCCAAGGTTCAAAACTGTGATCATGAAAATTTCAGTTTAAATGGTCCTTACACCAATGGTTCTTAAATTTCAGTACCATGGTAGTTCTTGGACAAGTCCCTACAACTTTGTCTGTATGTTCCTAAAAGTGCAAGAGGTTTGACAGGATGTTCAGATTATTATCTTCTACCCAATCCTGAGCAGAAGCCAGAAACATCTTCTTTCCAAACACCCTGAGAGGCTCAATCCAGGAAGCAATCTCATAAAGTTTGTAATATACACCCAGAAGTGTGTTCCCAAATCCAGTGATGACTTGCTAGTACTCTTGTGTGAACCCTATTTATTTGATTACCAAGTATTTAGGGAATTTGTAAAGTGGAAGACTTAAAGTTCAGTCCCACTGTGTGTCTGATCATGTACAAAACTTTTCTTCTTCCATGGTAGAAGATGAATCTTTAGTCATCAGCCATAGCTAACACTGAACAAGGACATACTTCTCTGTTCTTATGGAAATTTTGTTGCAGTGCAAAAGTATGTCTTAGGTCAGGAAGAAAGAATAAACTTGAGGATAAATCTATAGCCTGGAACACTTGCCTGAAAAAGGGAATGCCAGATCTGAGCTGAAAGACTGTTGCATCAGTTTTGATTTCTAGGGTCTTCCATGCAAAATAGCCTTGTGGCTAAAGTCTTTGTTGGGGTAAGAGTTGGTGGTTTGAGTCAACTCTAATAGCAAATTTGAGAAGTCAAACATCCAACTAATTTATTTTGAAAGGTATTGTAGCCCTCTGTCCCCAGAAACCCACACAGCTTTGGAGCTACATACATCTGAGTGATCACAGGCACAGATCTCTGCGCCGTAAACAAAGGGGTCATATTTAAAAGACACAGATTTCTCCCAACAGCATTTACTTGTGTTAGTCCTCTCAGTTATGGTGTAGGATACATTTGGCCCTATGCTTAGCATAATAGTTTTCTTGGATCCCGTTCTGAAAAGCTCCCAGCACTGCTTTTTAACACCTAACCTAGTCCTAGATTTCACAAGAACTTTTCATATTGGTTTCATTCAAAATGTGGTTTACTGCATGTAACTATCAAAAGCATTTTCAAGTCAGTGATTTCTTTAATCTGATAGAGGAGGACAATATAGTGAACCAGTTTAATGATAGGTGAGATAAATCATCTACATATCAGTCATGTAATAGGAGATTGTAGCAGCTTTCAAAAGTAGAAGAATAAAAAAGAAATCTATTTAGGCATTTACCAAAGCTTACTGATATTTCATATGTCAAAATTATTCTCATCATGACCTAATCCTTGAATGTGCTGCTGTTTGGAGAGGAAAGTCTATTTTTCAGTCTTGTGTTTTAAGAATTGAATTCATGCTTCACAAGAAAAACCACTTCAATAATCTGTTTTTGCTACGGTGTTTGTAATTGCTTATGCTTTTCTCCCCACTTCAAGCCTCAGATTGCATACTTAAATGCATCTTCCCCACTGTGGTGCTCAAACATTCACTCTCTGTGCTACATAAAATGATATTGAAGAAAAATTAATCTTTCACTTCAGCAAAATGTAAAGAAGGCTGGATTGCTCTTAAGATACAAGGAAGAACTAAAAAATTGGCTGAATTAAGAGAAAGCTCAGAGGTTAGATTTTAAGGGCAAAAGACTTTTCTGTTGATGCAAATCACCTCTTCTGTTGATGTTAATGGACTTTGGTCACTCTTAATCTGCTGATTGAGGCGAGAGTCTCAGACAGAAAGAACTCTGTCAGCAGTGACTGTTAGCAAAATGTTGAGCAGCTTGACACTACCCAGGGTGGACTGATTGGTCTAGAAATCAGAGGTATTTGGACTGGAAGTTCTACAATGAAACCATTGGAAGGAATTTCAGCAATACTTAACATGCCTTTATTTTTCATTTTATCAGGAGATAAACCTGATAGGAGCTTTAGTTTCATCAATTCAGTATAAAATCCAACCTGCAATATTTTTTTCTTTCTTCATTTTGGTATTCCAAATATTCCTGTACACCATATAGCTATGAATATCCTTTTGAAAGATCTGTCTCCAAAGAGCAAATAACCCTCTGAACTGGTGGGACAAGTACTCTGATTCATTTTGCCTCAACTGAATGCCTTGATCCTCTTGTTTGTTTTTGCCTGGCTTAACTTCTTTTTTATATTTTATGCTGTTCATCACTATGAAATTTTAATTAAATTGATATATTAACTGTTTGGTAATTACAGTTGAAGAATCTGTTGTAAATGTCATGCTGCTGTGCTCTCACCCCAGGTCAGCAATGAAAATGAGATGTTGTGCTTCAACATATTTACCCAAGGAAATTAAAACATAAGATAATTTATGATTTATCATTACAGACATTTATTATTATTATTTATTACCATGCATCATGCAAGGTTTCATAAATGCATAATGTTTTGTGTTTAATAGAGAATAAAATAAAAATCAAATTTGAAGATTCCACTTTGATATCAATGTGAGCCTTTGTGCGTGGCGACCTACTTAATCTTGCACACACTCTGGAAGTTCAAAGAGGACAGGTAACACTGAAAGACAGTAGAAAGCTTTAACTTTAGGCCATGCCTTAGACTCTCACTCTTATAAAGTGGAATTGTTAACATGTGTTTGCTTTGTAGAACTACTAAAGTGAGCAAAGACAAGCTTTTGGATAATTTCACGGTAGCATCATAGAAAAGACTGTGAGAATGCTTGTTCTGTATTCAGCAGAGGACAAAAGTGAGTGTGCTGTACAAGATGTACATTGGATGGTGAAGGGGAAATTCACAACCAGTTAGCAAATACTTTCAACTAAATGATGACAGAATTCTCTAGAAAATACATCAGTAAATAAATTATTAAATAAAATATTCTACTGCAAAATGGGCAGGCAGTTCTAATCCCAGTACTTCCTATACATTGAAGCTTTACTTTACAGGTTTAACATTTCAGTGAATAATTTATGCATATATTTGACTTACACAGTTCATTCAGGAATTAATTCTAAATAGGATTTCTAGCTCTATTTCAGAGATTAAATAGACATGTCACTACTGTGTGTAATATGATGGTGCAAGATGTTCTAGTTAGTGTCATATCTGAGCAAGATCCCAGCTGAGACTGAAACCACATTATGCAAGACACTGCTCATACTTATTATTCTGAAGAGTTAAAAATGTAAAAAATGTAAAATGGCAATGGTGAAGAAGTTGACTACTATTACTGTCCTTTTATAGCTGAGGAATTTAGAAGATCTTACATATAGAATTAATGGACTTATTCTGAAAAACATGTAGGAAGTTATGAACTAACTGAACCCAGCTGCTGAACCAACTGCTTGACTGCATCTGTGAATGCCCTATGGGACAGGAAAGGTCCTCATTCCTAGCGAACAGCTTGTCTGTGTCCTGATTTCACACCCCAGCGGGGGGTTTGTCAGTGCAGCATTGCCCACATGCCATGCTGTCCCATGGAGAGCCCTCAGCACACTCCAGGAGCAGCCTCTGTCTAAACAATTAAAGGATAAAGGCTGCAGGATGCACCATAAAGCACACCTGCTGCAAAATGGATCTACAGCTAGTAGGATCCTCTCTCCTATCTTGTTCTGTTAAACACTCACTCAGGGCTTAAAGTCTGCAGTTTTAAGATGGTTAGTCCTGTTGTTTTCTATTGACACAGCTATTTTGATGTTACATTCACTGAGATTGTTAATGATCTTGTGCATGTCAGATAATCAATATAAATAAAAAAGGGAAGCTCTGAAAGCAATAACTAGGACTACATCAAAATAATTCACTACATAAATTCCTAAATGTGGAGACATGTTCTACAGATCATTGCACTTTCTTGACATTGTTCTACTGCCAGTATAAATACTTCTTATGTTATGGTGTACTGTAGATAATGCAGTATGTCCAAGCTACTTAAATTTATTAAGTAGGGCAGCTTTTTCAAAATATCAATTTTCAGTCAAAAACATTGACATTTTATGAAAGCTGCCTCACCTAATAAATGTGTGCATATTCTGAATAGACTGTTCTGCCTGGAGTGCTCAAAACTGGAGAGAGGACTCTTCATGCAGGATTCAAACAATTGAAGGATGTATGTGGATTGTTATGTTTAAAATGAACACTTTAAATTTCTTTATGTAATTTTATGATCTTATGTATTTGAGGCTTCAGAAATAATTGAAAAGTGTGAGGAACATGCAGATTAAAGCCTCATCCCAGAAAATGCTGAACAGTTGAAGGTCTTACTGTGATCCTGGCCTCATTCCACTAACTGAACTGCAGAAGGATTTCTTGCTTTGCCCATGAACTGACCTTTAATTTTGATTCCTTGTATGGTTTTGGACAAGTAATTTAATTTTGCAGTATCTTGATTTCTTCTAGAAAATTAAAAGATTCATACTCAGCTAATTTTCACAGGCATAGTGATGGTTAATTATATTTATATAAATTTAGGAAAGCCTTAGAAAACAGATTCTTAAGGAAGGGGCTAATAATCTTTTTTTTTAATTAAATAGTTAATGGAGCAATGCACATGACACAACATTGCTAGGCAAAGGAAAGACACAACCACTTGGTTGAGAGGATTTTGGACTAATAAATCATTCCTTTAAGGATTTTGACTAAGTTTAGCTATTTCTTCTCATAGTCCAATTACATCAAAACTGCAAAGAAATGTCATATTCTTTTTCGGCACTGACACATAATGAAAGCCAATGAAAATAATAGATGCCCAGAAAATTCAGACTTAAGTTTACTGGGGAAATATCATCATGAAAATCTTGACCACGTAGTAGTTCACAATCTGAAAATGTTAATCTGAAAATGTTGATCAGAGTTTTCAAACCACAGTACTATCAGATTGATTAAAGTTTCACAGTGCTGTCATTTTGATGTTACAGTTTAGGACAATTGACTTGAATTTTGGACAATACATTCATATTATCCCCAAACCTTATATGTTACTTTAACATCAGTCTCTTGGGGATATAAAAGAAAGTGAAGTCATGACTGGTGAAATCTTTGTTCACTACTAAGGGCCTTTTATGAGTCCAAAACACGTAGAAGAAAACCAGCTAAGTATGAAGATCCACCAAATCAGTATCTCTAAGTAGCATAAGAAACTATTTTCTTCCAATAGTTCTGGCTTTTTCTTAACGTGAAATTTAGCAAATGAAGGTCATTAGAGAATATTCGACACTCCATACAGACATTGTAAAGATCAGCAAAGCCCTGGAAATAAGCCACCTCCTCTTTAATCATAACTGTAAGATGTTCCTTATAAGCACATACCTTTACCCTTCCATCACTCATCTGGAATAGTCGTGGATTTTTTCAGTTTATCCTTCTGAAAAGCAGCAAACTTGAGTCTTTTCAGAGTAGCAGACTGTTTTATCCACAATCCTGTGACTGGACAACTTGAATTTTAATGGTTGATTTCTTGTGTTGCTCACCATCAGTAGCTGGAATTATTCACTCTTTCTTAAAGCTTGTTCCCTTTCACCGGATGGACATGTCACAGGTCTGTAGCATATTGAATCTTGGCACCTTCCATCAGAAGAGTTCTTCATACCTGCATCTACAGCAGAGTGTCATATTTATGGAACAGGATAATTAGTATATTCACCGAAGTGATTTTCTTGTTCTGAGTGAGTCTGAGTTTTGTTACTCTGAGTGTAGTGCTGCTGCATTTTTTCTGATTTTGAAGGAGTTTTTCAATATACATTTTCATTGTTTAAATTAAACAGTACCACTTATTTCCTTCCCAGTACAATTTCACATTTATGAACAGGTTGACAACCAGACTGCTCTAAAAAAGTGTTTGGTGAAGGGTTGAAATCGAGGTTAAATCTTTGAGATGTTAAACAATTAGGTAGGAAATCTGCAAATAACGTTCTTTCCCTTAGTGAAATTAAAAATTAAAAAACTGAGGCACAATTCATCTGAGAGTTACTCTTTACTTCTGTGGCCCCCACTGACATTCCAGAGGCAAGGGAAGAGTTTCTTCATAGACTTTACATGCACTTCAGAGCTATTGCAGAAAGCTTCTTGTAAAAGTAACAAAGAAGGTAAACTTGGTGAAGCTGAAGAATATAAACAAACCTTCTTTAACTCAGCTTTTAAAGAGGTCTTTTACATTAGTCTTGCCATTTGATCACGCTTGCCAATTATTCACAGGCTGATCTACTGGAAACACTCAGGTGGAGAAAATACTGCTGGACTCAAACGAAGCACTGGAAAACCTATTTGTCCTGTCCAGAATGAAAGAAAGAAGGAAAGATAAAACTAACAGAAAACCAATTCCTCCATGAAACTGTGGAAAAATACAGGAATACGAGGTAGATGAGTCTAATGAAAGAATATCAATCTAGAAATTAGCATTCAATAAGTTATAAATAAAATTCAAAGAGAAGATTTGTAAAACTGAATAAAAACCTGATGTGGCTCAGAGTCTTTCACAGATAAATGGAAGAAAACCAAGAATGAAATAAACGTTTCAACTGACATGGAAAAGTAGCTGCAGAAGTGTATAACATTTTGGTCTCTTTTAAGTACTTCCTTGAGTAAAATCTAAGTACTATCCCAGTGCAACCACATAAAACAGGCACCAAGCCACCACAGGAAAATAGGCTCCCTACTTGTTTCATTAATTCTGTCATCGTCTCCATTATTTTTCATTCACTGCACAATTGAGAGAGGAAATTCAGACAGAACATTATGTTAGTAATTTCTAAAACTTTTCTCCTATGTGAACCAGAAGTAGAAGATTTTGGGTTCCCATGGAAACTAAAACATTTTATAGAAGAAAGCAGAAATTTTCCAGAAGAACCTGTAAATACCTGGGTTCGTAAGTTACCTATTTACTTACTCTACAGATGTTAAAGTTTTGAATAAATGGTAAACAATGCTCAATAACTTTGATACACTTGTGTATATAAAATGAGCATCTTTTGAAAAATTTTCACCCTTCAGATACAGTTCATCAATTTTTAAGAATTAAAAATGAAATAAATTATGTATCATCATGTATGAAATGAAAGTGGTCTTCACATATGAAAGATTCATTCACTAGTTGGTAACATAGTCAACTCTCTGTAAGTGGCATTAAGGGCTCTGAAAAGAAAATATTCTCTTGAAAAGCAAATTGATCATTTCTGTCTTGAAGAGCAATGTCATCACTGGCTGTTTCAGCCAATGCTTGGGCTCTGTTTAGGCTCTATGGTTTAGCCATACATAACACTGTGGCCATCTGAAAACTCTTGGTACATGGTTGATGCTGTTGCTAAGCCTCAATTCTTTGACATAATGAAGTTCTGCATAGTCTCATCACAGCATGCAGTATGAGCTGTGCCACCCTCATTTCTCCTTTTGTCAAAGCATCTTTTATTTTGGATGGAGGTATATTATTCACTTCACATTCTGCTTTCATGCAGGATTCTGTCATCGGTTTCCTTGCAAGTATCACCATAGCTCTGCTGCTTCAAAGACAGAAACTAAATACAGTATAATGCTGGCAGAATTCAGTTGAATAATTTATAATGCCAAATAGTCAAAGGAACACACTTTAACAATGTGTTACATGATATCTGGGAAAAAAAAATCCATTTTTTAAGGCCATATGACTATAGAGAATCAAAATAAATTTGATTCCTCTAAAAACCTTGTTAGCACAAAGAGTATATTTTGTAAATTAATTCATTCTTTTTCTTATCTTGAAGAGTGAAATGTTGAAGATCTAAATGACTTGAAAACAGCTGCTAGAATTTTCTTTATGGTTAATTGCAATTGATGTAAATTGTAAAGAAATGGTCAGAAATAGAGGTATATGTTCAGCTGAGAAAGGTTGTACTACTGCTTGCAGGGTTCTGGTGTTGAACTTCATCTGCTACTTTCTGTGGCAGCACAAGCCCATTTGAAGCTGTGAAAGAGCTCAACCTGATAGAGAAAAGCTGGGATTGGGCTGGATGCAGCCAACCTGCAGGTTGACACCTGGGAATTACGCAAACAGGAGCTGAATGCAAGCTTGTTCCTATAAATGGGTTGGAAGAGGGAATGAAGAAGTACTCTTGCCTAATAACTATTGAAGTTGGGAGACAACTTATTCCCATGGTGTTTCTCAGGGAGGAATAGTTTGTTTTGGCTTGTCTCTTCAAGTGGAAACATAACTGTGAATTAAAAAATGGCGTGCTGAGTTTTAGGAGTGGGTTTTTTACTGCTTGCCATAGAAAAGCGGTGAGTAGAGGGCAAGTTGTCACTGATTTTTGAAGCCTGAGTGCGCTTTTCATACCCTGATGTTGAATAGTGAGCAGTGTAATGCTCCTCATGATAGAAAGTGTATGAATAATGTTAATAAATGGAGTGTTCACACTGCTGTTTTCCTTCACCAATATGACACAGCCACCTGTTCCCTACTTTTGGAAGGTGGTAGAAGATAAATTCCACTTTATTTAGAAATATGAGAAGCTAATTTATTCACAGTAAGTATTTCATAAGCATTAGGTTTCTTTGTTTAAGTTTCTTTCTAGTTCTGTTTGATAATTTCTAATGCATATACTAAGCTATATATTACCTTTATTTATTTCAGTAATATTCTTTTGTATGCTATCTTCTAGAATAGTAATAATGAAAATGTTATCACTGTTACTTTAGCACCAGTGTGAATGTAGATCTGGATGGTACTATGTGGAGTTGAAGTACAGATCATTAAAGGGCTTTTTTAGTATTGATTTCTTGAAGAAGAAAAAAATTACTAACATAGAAAAATAAACCGAATTTCTGTAGACCATAACCACTGACTTGTTTAATAAATCTACAAAAGTTGATGATTTTAGTAACATGCAGAACATTTGAGAAGCTGTAAAGAGTGTAAATAGCAATGCATTTGTAATAGCAAACTATTACAGAATTTGAAAAACTTTTATGTGGTACTGCCTGTGATTGAGCAGGACTCACTCCATCCAGCCACCAAGATTAACTCACATGCACAATATACACATGCAGAAGTGGCACTTTTGGGCAGGATTGTTTCATTCTGAGGCCAGTATAAACTCATGATCTAGCTGAGAAACATAACAAAAATACCTCATTTCTACTCTTGATCTTTTCTCATCACTAAGAACTTATTATTTAGAAAGAGAATAGAAAAGCAAGCAAGGGCTTGAGTTCATGCATATTTTCACGCCATTGCATGGAAAACTTTGCTTGTGAACTTACCTATTTCAGTCATAGCTGGATGGTAGTTTACACTGAGAAGAGACATAATTTATTACCTACATTACTATAACGTAATTTTGCAACAAACCATGAAGAATCCACTGTCATGTCACAAAAAAGGTTTTTCTTTGTATTCTTCCTTTTGAAACAAACTTGGCATTAGGCTTTCTCTGCTAATTGGGAGTTATTGTGTAGTTGAATTACATTTTCTAGATCACTGTCTAAGTAAGCATAATACAAAGAATTCCCATAGTCCCAAGTGTACATGAAAAAAGATTTAAACAGGGAACTTTTAGGCAGTAAAACTCTTCTTACCTTTTTTTACTCTGTGAATGAAATTCAACATTGTGAAGACTGTATGAAAGCCCTAAGTATGGTGTATGTTCTATGTAGTTCACAGGCTTTGTTTGGACATAGAATTTTACCTGTGTGCTGCAAGGCACCTTCAGAAGTCCATAAATGGTTTTCCTAAATGTTGCTCAGACTAAGCTAAGTCTTGGAATTATTTTCTCACTTTCATTACTTTACTTTCATTTTGAATGCTGCATAATAGCTTCTGCCAGGTATGAGTTATTGCTCTTAGACTTACAAACATAATATCGAACTGCAAATTCTTTTCTGTAAACAGATTTCATTAAATGGCAAGTTTTGTCAAAGACAAATAATATTCCTATAGGAAAACATCCTAAGAGCACCATAAGTCTTCATCTCTGTCCCATCTTTCATGTCATAAATGATAATTTTGATGCCCTATAAGCTTTGATTCCCATCTTCGCCTGTTTTAAGCAGGGTAAACAAGAATACAAGCAGCGGCCTATTAAGAGATATTATTGCTTAATGCTATTGCTTTGGAAGGTAAGTGTCTGTATGTCTCCCAGCAGCTCACCACAGTATTTGCTTTGGTTGGAAGCATTATATTCCTTCCTTGAAGGGTGACACTTTTCTCATATATGAACCTTGAAGCAAAGTATGCTTGAAGTGAATGAAGATGAACCTGAGTAAAGTTACCTACATCTAAAACAATGCCTGAAAATATTCTTTCTCTAGAAAGTCTACTGCCAGGCCTATTAGATCACCCATGATATTCCTTCTCACTTCTTTGCAAAGTGATACTGTAGATGACTAACATTTAATTGCAAATACAGTACTGTGGTAAATACTGTCACTCATAAGCAAAAATATTGCATCAGTCTAACATGTATACTGACAAGGATCTCAGAAATATGTGTTGTAAGATATTTTAAATTCACTCTAAATATAAAAACTGTTCTTCACATATGCCCCCAAATGTTACAGAGCTCAAAGAAAGAGGCAGAATTCCATTCACCAAGGGAGATACTGTTGCTTTGCTACCAGTACTGATATTCTAACTTCAGTGGAAGTTATTCTGGGCTCTGCTGGAACTGACAATCTGCAAGTCTCTAATGGAAGCAAATGATAGACTTCCTAAAACGACAGTATCATTTCACTAATGTGCAACTAAAAGTATTCAAGTGAAATCTAATAGCTTTTACTTTCCAGAAACATTGTTAAAATAATTGCTCCCTCTTTTTGCAAAGTAATATTTCATGTAGCAGATTTTCTGGAAGGAAAGGAACCTAAGCCATGACAGGAAAATGTAAATTGCCCAGACAATGCTTTGTAATTCCTGAGTGGCATAACCAGAGGGTTCCAAAATACCAAGACACTGTGAGCTAAACAGAACCTGCCTGGGGAAAACTGGTCTCTTTCCTGTTGTCCAAAAGGCCATGACACTTAATTCATATTGCTTGTTTTACTAAATTATTTGTTCTATGCATTTATTTTTCTGTAATTAAGGCAACAACATAACAGATTTGTTGTACTCTGATGTTGGCTAATTTTATTTCCATTTTCACACTCTCAAAATTGTGTATGTATTTATACACATGAATACTTGGGTAGTGAGGAAAAAGAGACTACATGAATAAGGCATTAGTGATGTACAACTAAAATATGACTAAAAGCTAAAGTAACGTTTGAAAAAAGCTATTTATCTGAGCACATTGCCTTTCCTGGCATAAGCTGTGTTTCACAGTCTTGTTTACCTTTTTTTTTTTTTTCATTTAACAAGTGAAGAGGAATAGGAAATGTATACGAAGCAACACTGTGATGTCTTTGGTGTTGTACACTTCTGTGTAGACTTCTGACCAAATGGGCAACAAATGGGTTTGTGTTTTATTTTTCTGAGCCTTCCTGACTCAAACCTCCTCTGTTTTTTAATTATTAAGATGAAAATTCATTACCTCTATGAATTTGGCACAATTTCGTGCTGTGTTTTTGATACCTCATTGTCCTCAAGTATGGTAACTAGCATGCTTGGTCTGTGGCACATCTCATTGCTGCTGCCTCAGGAAAGGGATATAATCACAAATCAAGAGTTTTCCTGCAAGAACTGAGCCTGTTCTCACTCCTAGATGAAAAAGATACCTGGGAAAAAGGAACAAGGTACAGGATGTGGGAGGGCTGCACTCTGCTCACCCTGTTGTGCTATAGGACAGCAGCACTTCCAGGACCTACTACCCACTGCCTGCACCTGTGGGGCACCAGGCTCTCCCGTGATCCCTCTGCACGAGGCCATGGGCAGCAGCTGCCAGCCAGAATATGGAGCATGGTCTGGTTGTACTTCAAAAAGAAGTAGACTCTGCTGCAGTTGAGTCACTGTATTTCTCCCCTAGGAAACTAGTTATCTTTGCAGGCTGAGCCATCTTGGTTTCCATGTTCTTCAGATTGTCTCCTGCTGTTGACCATTACATGGAGAAAAGCAGTGCATGAGGGTGTCTCCCCACATTAAAGTGAGGATCAGGGAGAGGGGAAGAGCTTTTAGCTTCTCTAAAGCAAAGGAATCACCCATTCCTTTATGATCATATGTCTGGGGACCATACAATTGCTGTGATTACAGCCTTGCATTAAGCTGACAGTGCAGCTCACTACATGAACCTTGAAATTTAACACTCTGCAAGTATTTAACCTCCCTGAAATGCTGACAGAAACATTTGGTTTTAAGGTATATAAGGCCAAGTTCTTCCCTCCCATAATTTCATTGGCTATAGGGAAATTATACCACAGAGAAATTGTCACAGAAAATCCTAAAATAGTTCTTTAATCACTAATAACCTCTAGACACATAGTGCTGCATGAAATAAATAAATCCCCTTTTTAACCTTTGAAGTGTGTGTCTAATAAGAAAAATGAGAACCTATAATGTGGCACCATCATAGGCAACTGATTCCCTTCCAGAGCCAGAATCACATTAGCTGGCTTCAGTGTCTCTTTTGGATCCCTCCTGCTTAGCAGTGTTAGCAGCCCTGCAAAGCCAGGACCCAAAGAAAAGGAGAGTTGCATTCTATTCTAATTAATTTTGCCCTGAAATGATAGCTATAGTATATACTAGTATAACATGTTTGAGTCTATTTTTTAATTCTGTAATTCATTATTATGAATTATTTAGTTAGAATTGCTCTATAATGAAACCTCTACAAATCTCAGCTACTCCTATGCAATCTCTTTGAGGGCACTAGGACAACCCAAATGATTCTGATCATATAATTAGAAGGCAGTGATGCTCACCGTCTGGTCTGCCCAGCAGAGCAATTGCTGGAGAGTGTTCACGAGAAATAATCCCATTTAAAGCTAGAGTCATTACTGCCCTGTGACACTGTGGTAGGCCTTAAACTACTCTGACGACAGTTTGAGTTTAAAGATACTGCAACATAAACATCCAGCTGAACGATACCCAATTACCCCAGGTCACATTTCAGAGCAGGGATGTTCTTTAGAACTAATTGGTCCACATCTGGACATGCTGTAAAGTCCATATATTCAAATAAATGTTTCTCTAGAATGGTAAGACATAAATATGTATTTCATTGAGGCATGCACCTAAAGTGTGAGCTGGGTAAGGGAAATGGGAAGAGATACAAACTTAAGTGATAGGCAAACCTAGGTACTGAAAAATAAGAACACTCACATCTTGTGTACTGGTCAATATTTTCCAATATTTTTAATTTGAGTATAATTGGAGAATTTTTTTAATCTGCAAACTGGTCTTTTGCTCTCTTTCCTACTTTGAGACCATATGCCTACTTGTCAACCAGAAATTATTTCATGATAGATTTAAGAAGCAGAGTTCATCTGTCTTTCAAGTCTGTATAGGCAGAGCAAGTGGAGTCAAGTTTCCTTCTTTGCTCTTTTCCGTGGATTTTTGCTTTTGTTGTTGTTTGCAAAACCTGGAGGGCAGAATTATTTTATGTCATTTTATATCCATCTGTGAACATGACCTAGAGGCTGGAGAATGGGGGCTACAGTGTATGGCGTCTGAGTCCCCTGCATCAACATCAACTATGTATTATTTCTTTCAAAAAAGATTTATTTTTATATTTATGTTTGTATTAATTTCTTGCATTCTCTTCTGTGGCTTCTTCTGCATGAGGTGTCATGGGTGTGGGTTTTTTGAGATGAGAGAAAATGAGAAGTGTGAATCTTTAGAAATAAAACCTTGTTACTGGATCATTCTCCACCTAATCCACAGAATTGGGACTTTTGTTTTCACCTCACAGCTGTAATCATGCCTGAATTTATCTTTTCCATAAGTTCCAGCCTGGTTTTATTTGTTTCTTTTTCTCCTTTTTCCTGCTTATGTGCATGTGGGTATGCACACATACTTTGAGTTGTCTTCATATGCTTACATATACACACCCACACACTATTACAGACAAGATGTAACTTAATTTCCCAGTGCACACAGTGGGGCCTAAATCATATATATATATATATATATATGCAGTGAATCCCCAGCGTGTTAAATTGCTGGGGAGATATGCCTGAGGTCTATAGGCAGAGTGACATTGACAATGTCTTCTCCTGCATTGAATTGGACATGTGGGGGTTTTCCCCATAGCATAAAACTTACATAAGCCTGAAGTGAAAATTCCCTTTATGTTAAATAGTGCATTGCAGCATGTTGTGTAAAGGCAGTAACAGGACTCTGGATAAAGAGAAAAAAAGAAGTTGCTTTTTGATGCATGATTTTTCCTTACTCCTCCAATGGTTTCCCTTTACATTTGAGAAGCAGAAGCAGGTGTTTGTTTTATTTAACACCTCACTGGATGGGTTTGCAGCATGAATTGAGCAAACTGTATTTCTACAGTACACCAAAGGTGCTTGGTTGTGACCTTTTGCATGTGTATGTGTGTATGATGTTGAAGTGGACAGCTATAGCTTGTTAGAGATGATATCACACTTAAAACTGGCTCAGCAGGGCAGCACAGTGGATTTCAACTCTACTTTGGGATGCTGACACACGGCGCTCTCACACTATGTTCTGCTGCCCTTTTTGAAAGTGCTGCTGTCACGGCTGTCCTTCTCTCATTCCTGGAGGTACTGGGGATCTCCAGGGAGCACTATCTTTGTGAGAATGAGGACTATGACACTGCAGGATGCAACCTGAGCGTTAATGGGTCAGTGAGTGACAGCTGAGCCTTCCCTCTGAGGTACTGAGCTGGCTATCTCTGCCAGGAGCACAAGGTCTATACAGTGAAGTGTGCCAATTTAATTTTGTCACATGTGGCCTGGGTTGTACAGATACGGCTGTTTCTAGAACTCTTTGACAATGCTAAAACTGGTTCAGGCCACAATGCAACATTTAAGGATGCTAATTAGAAAATAATTGTGCTGGGTTGTACAGACTTTACCATTGTAATACATCTTAAAGGCCCCTATAGAATGGGAAATAAGATGTTTTAATGCACTTTGCATGCAAAATGAGGCACTAGATTTTGTGATTTGTAACAAAGCACAGTACAACTGCCATCATCCAGTAAATCAGAAAGCAAAAATAGTTCTTAAGCAGTTAGTATTCTGCTTTATTTGCTAATTAAAATGGGGTTTGGAACTGCTCTTCAAAATGATTGCTCTAATTAATTCGTTGTTCTTTTGCAGTTCTACCTTCTATGCCATTTGAATATAAGGCAATCCCTTATGCTTCTCATAAGCATGATGGCCAACAGGGCAATCTTCCCTTCGTCTGAACAGCAGGCTTTATTGCTTGTCATCGTTTAATAAAGTGTCTATTCTATTCCAGGGCTAAAAGGTCACATATACACACTAGCACAAATTTATTTGCAATAAAATGCAAGTATAAACCCATGTTTTTAATTAACATCAAATATTTGTTTAATTTATGCAGAATTAAAAGAAAAACAGATGATCACTTTAAAAGGACAGTGACAAATTTTAGTTTTAATTACTTTTAAAGCTTAATAAAAAGTAGTGATTATTTTAATTGTTATTCCTGTCACTGTGATATAATCTTGATGGATGGTCTTTTAAGATAAATACAGTTGCCTTTAAAAAACATGGCCTGCATTACAGGCACGGCTATGCAGAATACAAGACATCACATATGAAAAGAGAATTAAGGGGATGAAGTATGGAAGATGATGTACCCATTTTATATTCATCAGAGTGCTCGAAAGTTTGAAAATTATTCACAACAGTCAGGATTTAAAGAGATGTAATTGAAATATGAGTTGTGGATATATTATCTGATAGAGGTAGCCTCGGATTTTCTCAAACTGATCCTGCTACCTGTGTAAATATGTGTATTATTCACAGGTTTCAGTGAAGAATGTATTACCACGAAACCTGATTGCAAACTGTTGAATTCAGTGGCTTGTTCAACACAGGAGGGTGTGTGTTCTGTTGCTTGTTCTATTTATTACAAAATTTAAATGAAAGGAAAAAATAAAGAATGGAGCTGGAACTGCAGTTCACTGAAGAAAGTGATCAGTAGAAAAATCAATAGAAAAAGAGATTCTAGATGATTTAAAAACCTGCTTGATCAAATCTGCAATACTACAAGAAGTAGCATGATCCCACAATTGTCACTGGAATGATCTCTCAGCTACATTCAGAAAAGAGATGTGAATATATCATGTCTTATATTATTTGACTAGTTGCACTTACCTTAGCTGACTTTCCAACTTAGGAAAGTTTTACACTCTTCAGATTTTCATTGCCAGCACTTTTGGAACTAACCTCTCTTTTCTTCAGGAATATATAAATAACCATGATTACAGCATGTCATAATTGAAAGAATTTAGGATATTAAAGATGAATGGTCCTAAATTTAGTTTTTGGGGGCTTTTTATGCCTTCCAGCTCAAGATATGTCAGCATAGTGGTTTTTGGATTATTCTTTGTGCAATATCTGGATCCAGGGTGTTATGAGCACTATATGAAATATTGGATAACTGTAGCAAAAATCCATTTTTCAGAAAAAACCATCTCTGTCAACCCAAAACTCCAAGCTATTTCAAGTTCTCCATATCTATGTGGTTGGTCATTAAAAAAAATAAAAATGGAAATGACCTCACAGTATCTAGGTACTCTCTGGTTAAGAAATTTCCATTACAACATTATAAATCATGGAAAGGAACTGGCACTTATTCACCTTTTTTTTCCTTGCCCATCTGTCTTTTCAACAGCACTCCAAG